>JAPQWN010000001.1:59027500-60227500 GCA_028538565.1 Umbellularia californica
GGGCCCATAGAAGTCTAGAAATGCAGATCTAATGGTATGTATTTCTTCACAAATTCTCAAAATCCATGATGAGTCAAGGCTTGAAATTTGACCCCGTAGCCTTTTTTGACCTTCTAAAAAGGATGAACGGTTCAGATCATGACTTAGAGGCCTACAAGAATTTTTGAAAAATGATGGCCCTCATGGGACATGATATGCACTGGAGCTAGCGCCTTTTGTGTCCATTTACACAGGAGGTGTGATTTGTTTCACGAGGGATAGAGGTGTGAAAATGGGCAGATCTTGACACCATTTTCATACCATGATTTACGCATGTGATACGTCAATGGTGCAGTCAACCATGATGATGCATAACATCTACGAATGACCCCAATTTACATATGTAAAAGTGTGTGAACAAACGACCCCTAAGGGTCTTGGTAATTCACTTGTAAATCGAATTGAAGTGAAGGGTCATTTTAAAAGACAAGAATGGAAGAGGGGCCATATCGAAACGCACAAAATCTCAAAATTCTCCTCCTTGACTTTTTTTTTTTATTTTGTCGCATTAGAAGGGACTTTTTTTTTACTTTGTTGGATAAAAAGAAGTGACCTTTTGTCATTTAGTAGGATGAGAGAATCACTTTTTGACTTTTTTAAAAAAAAAAAAAAAGAGGTGATTTTTGAAATTTTGTACTTTTTGATGGGCTCCTCTTGTCTTCTTGTCTCTTAAAGTGACCCTCCACTTCAACTCACTTTCTAGGTAAATTAACAAATGGGGATTTTTTGACCCAAGAAAAGAAAATAGATGGAAGTTGGTAGTGACATTGTGCTTATTTACGTTTGTGCTATGTATAGTAGTTTGCATGAATTCTATGTTGAATCTCTTCTTCATGCTTGCTTTCTTCCATACATGTTTGGCATTCAACCATTTTTTCTTTAACTATTGGCTACTGACCATCATTGCATTTTTCATGTGGCGGGGGAATTGAACTGTTTTGCAATTTTCCAGAGAAAGACTGACGAGTAAGTTACTTATGTTTTTATATTGAATCTTTTGTTTGTAACATAGGATTAATCGGATGACCCTAAGGCTTCTAAGTTCTTCACTCAGCTCATTGACCAGCTAACTGACCTGGTGTCTAGTCATGTTTCTGCTGCACTTGGTGGCCAGGTTTGACCCTCCATAAAATGTTGCTCCTGATGTGGTCCAATTTGGCATCTATCGCTTTAGGCAACTTTTTATAAAGAGACATGTAATATGCCGGTAAATTTGATGACATGCTGGCCTTCATCAGTGTAATCCTTTCCCTAGGGAAAGATACTACCTTTTTCTGCATTGTAAACTACTCAAAATTTTCAGCAACAGGGTCTCTTGGGTCCTTAGCCCTCATCAATAATATTCCTAAAGCCTCTTCCACAATTGTGAATTAAAATGGGGATAGGGGATCCCCTAGTTGAATCCCTTTGGAAGCTTTGAACAATCTAAATGGAGAACCATTAATTAGAACGGAGAACGAGTTGGACAATCACTCCTAGATCCAACCACACCATCTATCACTAAATCCAAATCTATGCAACATATAATCAACAAACTCCCATTCCACATGATCATAAGCCTTTTCTAGATCTATCTTGAAAATTACACCCTCCCTTCTGTGTCACCATCTTGAATCGATGAGCTCATTAGCAATCAGAACCTCATCCAAAATATGCCTGTTGCTACAAAAGCCCCTTTGAAGGATGAATAGTAAGATAGAGGGCTTGCTTCATTCAGTTGTAAATCCCACTAGGCTTATAGATATGGTCTTTTAGCTTTGGGAATGAGGGTCAAGAATGTAGCTTCGAGTTCCTTATTAATTCTTCCCCCTTTGTGAAATTCAGCCAACTATCACAAAAGTCATCTTTGAGGACGTCCCAGCTGTCCTTGACAAAAGAAAATTGAACCCGTGTTCCGATGCCTTGCCCCTCCACATTCCTCTAAAGCCCTAATCACCTCTTCTAACTCAAAATTTCTCTCCATTGATCCGTGGAGTTCCAAGGAAATATATAGAAAAGCAACCCTATCTAGCTTCGGTTTGACGAAGTTATCTCCTTTATACAAGTCTTGGTGAAAACAGGGCCCATCTTACTTGACCTCCGCAGGTCTATCAAACTCTCTCCCTTCCATCAAATTCTCCCCACATAATTCACCTAGCTTCTCACACACCATCTTATGAAAGAACCTGGTATTTTTATTCCCTTCCATGAGCCATAGTGCTCTTGATTTCTGCTCCAAAGAACTTCCTTCGTACAGTTGAGGAAATTCCCAATTTTAATAGATCGCTTCCTTTCTAGCCTCTGCCTCCTCAGACATCCTGTTCTACCCTTTCCCACACCTGCTCCTCTCTAGACAAAGCATCTCTATGAGTGTCAATCCTTGCAAAATCATTCTGAACTTATTCTTTGATCCTGCATCTTAGCATTTGAAGCTTCTTACAAATTCTGTAAACTGTAAATCCTTGAACATCTACCCGAAGCCACCCATTGGGAACCAATGCTAAGAAAGGTTTGTGCATAAGCTAGCAAATTTTCAAACCTAAAAGGTTTAGGCCTCCGATTGGTTTAGAGGGTAAGAGTTCAACAAGCAATGGTCTGAAGCTCATCAAAAGTGCCATCTGCACCACACCATCAAAATGCTCATCCCATTCCTCACACAATAGGAGCCTTTTGATCATACTCATTGCTGGCCTCCTTTAATTATTGGACCACATAAATCTCCTCCCCACTATAGGCAAATATAATAACTCATCCTCGTTAATGAGATCCAAAAACATAACCATCCTACGAGTTCGAGCCCTCCCACCCTTTTTCTCATGAGGAAGCCTCACCATATTGAATACCCTCTCCCCCCAACCGGAACAATGCACCATGGAACTAACCACTGAAATAAAAGTTAACAATTGTTTCCAAGAAAAAAGTCCCCCTCTGACTCTTTTATGCTCAGCCTATATACATTGGCCAACGCCCGAAAAATTTTCAATCATGCAATGCAATTTAACAGCAAGCACCCTCTGAGATTTTAAGAATTCTGCCACTCTGATAACCTCCTCATTCCAAATGGAAATCAGACTCCCCGAAGCTCCTTTCAATGGTATCCAATCCCACCCACACATCCTTGAGCCCCATATCTCATGGATGATACGATTTATACCATTTGCCACCTTGGTTTCCTACATTAACAGTAGGTCAACTTTGTGTTTTTCTTACAACCTCTCTCACTGCCATCCTTTCCTGTGTCTTCTCAATCCCCTCACATTTCAGCTAAGAATAATCATAATTATCAACAGCAACACCCAAGTCTTCCAAAGACGCTTTAACCAAGAAGCATCTCCCGCCCTCTCAATGCGCACTTCCTCCTCATCACTCCCGAATGGACGTGCATCACCTTCTGCCCACTCCAACTCCATTATTTTCACACCTGTATATTCTTAGTTAGCTCTGAAGTAGATCCCTAGATATTTGCCTAATTCTATTACACTCCACACATCCTCCACTAAATCATCCACCCTACTTGATATGTGGAAAGAAAAATCTCCAATCACAGCAACAGTTGCTAGTCCTAACTGAAATGCGGCTTGGAACACGGGTTTCTGTATAACTCCATGTCTTCCATTTTGTTCTTCTCAGGAGAAACTCTCCCTGCCCAACTCTCATTCTCCATTTAATTGAGACGAGAGAGAATTTCCAGATTTTTGTTGCCTAAGAGCTCTTCACATCAAGGTAGGGTCCTCTGGATGCAACGTTTGCACAGATGCCCCCTGCATTCCAAAAGCCCCTCTTGCAATGGAAGTGGTGCCCCTTCTGCTTGGTGGACTCCTCCTTGGAAGTGGACTGCTGGAGACCGGGGGGTAAATTGCTCTTGCGCCTCTTATCTACAAGAGAACCCCAAGAACCTTTTTCACCCAACAACCCAAATCCAACCGGCCTTGAATAATTCAGCTTCCGCACAGCTGACCAAACTGAAAGAGCCCCATGTCCAAAGCATGAGATTGATCCAAATCCTTGCCATTCAAATTCCTCGAGATCTCCATGCTACCTGTTGTGAGTCCCTTCACTTTTCTTTTCAAGAGGAAAGTTTCTTCCTTCCTACCTATGCAACCCAAATTGGACAAAGCTAAGCCGCAAAGCTTCCAGCCTTTTGTAGCTGGTCCGTTTCTGAATCAGCATCAATGAAAGACTATCAAACACTTTTCCTTCACTTAATCGTGTTCCAAAAATGGAAAGATGTTGAATATCCCACACCTCCATCCACGAGCTTGTTTGATCTGATGTCACGCTCTGCCTCCTCTCTCCTGTTATGAGACCCTGCTTTCAGCTTCCGCATCATCTCCATTGACTAGAAACTTTCTGCTGAGCAGTCTCCACATCAATATTTCTGCACTGACGTCCATCCCTGGCTCCGACCCCATCATCCTCCTAAGGATCTTCTCAGGAGAGACCTGGACTGACGACTTCCTTTCACCTTGAGAGGAACATAATCCCTTCCTTAACAGCATCTCCTCTTTCCGAGACCACACTCCTTTCCCACCTATGGCTCCTTTCTTTCGAAGAACCACGCCTATGCATCTGTCTCCACCCTTACTGTCACCGTGAAGGGCTGGTCAAGGATGATCAGTCTTTACCTCAGCTCATAAATTCTTTAATCATATGAAAGGGTTTCTTTAAGTAGATCCTCATCAATATTCATTGTAACATTGAGTTGAGCATTGCTAATGGACTTTTTTTTATTTGGGCTGGTTGTATTATCACATATGTCGGCCCTAAGCCCAAATGAGAGAGTTGTGTGTACATAAGGCAGGTAGGCTGAAAACAAAATTAAATAAATAAATCTTGCTAGACCAATTTGAGCTCTACTCTGGAATACTCAGCCTCCCAGTTTGACGTGATATAGGTTGCACCAATAATAATAATAATATTAATAATAATAATAATAATAGTAGTAGTAGTAGTAGTAGTAGTAGTAATAATAATTATTATAATATCTTAAATTCCGATTAAAGAATTTTCATTTATTATTGGCTTAGTGTTTCTAATTTTTATATGCTCACAAACACAAGAAAACAGACAGATTTTAAGTGCTTTGCTTTCATTCAGTTATTCGCTAGAATTTGATGATGACGAAGAAGACGGGTCTTTGCCTCAAAGGACTGTGCCATTCTATAGGGTAGTGCCACTCCCGGAGGGACATCGCCAGTGATCTACTGTCTTAAATGTAATGTTAATCTGTGGATGTAACTTTGATATCAGGAAATTGACTTATTACGTTTGTACTATTTTTGTTTTGTTTTCCTTGTATGTTAGTCTGCACCACGATTGTAAATTAAGTTAAAAGAAGTATCACTGATTATAACTTTATTTATTATGTTCCTTGATTTCACTGATTCTGTTTTCCATTAGAAATTAAAAACAAGAGGGATAGACCAACGCTTTTAGGGCCCATTTGTTTGCTTAGAATACTCATGGGTCAGGTTTGGTCCAGCTGTGTGGAAAGTCAACTAGACCAAGCATCCTTCAATTTCTTTGATAAGATGATTATTAAATATCTTCTTTTATTTAGTTTCTTATTTTGCTTTTAGGAAATTCATGTACAAGGAAAGGCGCTTTAATAATATTTTAGAATTTTCTCCTCTCTATAGAACTAAAGAATAATTTGTGTGCTTGAAGGTGCCTTTGCCTGGGTAGATCCTTCCACCAATCTGGCTATATCAGATTGGTTTCAGAGCCAAATCCTAGGTGCATCATGGTTTTCAGAAAATTAATGAGTTGGTCTACTTCTATTCATTCTATTTTATTTTTCAATTTTCGTCACTCCATTAAAAATTCAAATCTAAACCCCATCCCCCACCGGAAAGAAAAAGAAAAAACGTGAAACCATTCGATTCTCCATCCCTTAAATAACCTCAGTCCATGCCCGATTGAAATCCTTTTGCCACAAAATTCCTCCAAATTTAGGCCCATTCCAATTCCACATTTTTACCCTTAAACCCTAAATATGAAATTACCGCAAAAGTTCCTTCTTTCAGATTTTGCCCTAACATCCTAAAGAGTCCTTAAAAAACTGAAACCTTACTACTTATATATAATTCCTCTTCTAGATCCTAACCTAAACCAGCGAATCCCTCTCTAAACAAGTTGATCTTCTATCTCTTCCCTCTTTCCTTTTTATTTTTATTTTTGATCTTCAATTTTCATTACACTTTAGAAAAAATCCCAAATCCAAAACCCACAATCAATTGAGTCCTTTAACTTTCCATTCCAGATCAACCATATCTATGCCTTAACAAAACCCGAGTTTTCCTCACGGACTCCCTTCTAATTGAGCCCCAAATCATCACCAATTTCAGCCCTAAACCCTTTCGAAATTACCTATAAAAAAACCATCAATATTCGCCCTAACATACCCAAAAGTCCTTTTAAACTGAGACTCTAGTCTTTCTCCATATTTCTCCTTCTAAAAAAATTGTGTATCCAAACCTATTTCCAACTAGTCCTTCCCAACTTGCGCCATCTTTCCACCCTAAATTATACTAAACTTACTGCCAATTTGTAGCTGTCCCAAGCAGCACCTATCTAGCCTAGAATTCAACCCCCGAAGGCCCATTAAATTTGACCAAAACCTTCTAGCCGGACATTCAGTAAATAATCCTAACCTTATTCCAGCCAATATATTTTCTATAAATTACTAACAGCAACACCCCCCACCCATCTTTTTTATTTTTTATCCCAGCCAAGAGCCCACACAAGTGGAAAGAAGAAGCCCACATTATTGGAAAGAAAAAACCACACAAGCTGAAAGATGAATCGCCTGAAACCCTTTTCAAATTGAAACATATCTCAGATTATCATGAAATGCGTATTTCGGCATAAAATCGTTGTAAAGGCATTTCGAAGAAAAAGACTAGACCATCTTACCTTGAAATGACCTGGAGTTATCCGGCTTCCTAGAAATTCCTAGAGTGCTTCCTTCAACCGTGGACTTCATGAAATACGGTTTGGAGTTGATGTTTTCCTATACCCACCTAGAACGAGGTTTCATAATAAAATAGATTAGGAACTACTTGAACCACGTGTTTCAGACCTAAACAACCTTGCAGCTCATGTAAGGCATTCCTTGCCCGTGAAATACGGTTTGGAGTCGATGTTTTCCTATACACACCTAGAACGAGGTTTCATAATAAAATAGATTAGGAACAGTCCAAAGCACGTGTTTCTGACCTAAACAACCCTGCAGCCCATGTAAGGCGTTCCTTGCCCTTGAATCGCTTGAAACACTTTTTAAATCGAAAAGTATCTCAGATTATCGATATAAAATCTTTGTAAACACATTTCGAAGCAAACGACTAGACAATCTTACCTCGAAATGACCTGGAGACATCTGGCTTTCCAGAACTTCCTAAAGCGCTTCCTTTAACCGTGGACTTCGTGAAATACGGTTTGGAGTCAATGTTTTCCTATACCAACCTAGAATGAGGTTTCACAATAAAATAGATTAGGACCTGCCCAAAGCACGTATTTCAGACCTAAACAACCCTACAGCCCATGTAATGCGTACCTTACCCTTGAATTGCCTGAAGCCCTTTTTAAATTGAAAAGAATCTCGTATTATCAAGAAAATGCGTATTTCGGCATAGAATTACTGTAAATGCATTTCGAAGCAAAAGATTAGACCATAATACCCTGAAATGCCCAACAGTCATTCGGCTTCCCAGAACTTCCTAGAGTGCTTCCTTCAACCGTGGACTTCGTGAAATGCAGTTTGGATTCATTGTTTTCCTAGACCTACCCCAGAACTATGTTTCATAATAAGATAGATTAAGAACTGCCCGAAGCATGTGTTTCAGACCTAAACAACTCTGAAGCGCATGTAATGCGTTCCTTACCCTTGAATTGCCTGAAACCCTTTTTAAATTGAAAATTATCTTAGATTATAATGAAATGCGTTTTTCGGCATACAATCATTGTAAACGCATTTCGAAGCAAAAGACTAGAAGACCATAATACCTTGAAATTACCTAGAGTCATCCGGCTTCCCAAAACAACCTAGAGCGCTTCCTTCAACTGTGAACTTTGTGAAATGTGGTTTGGAGCCACTGTTTTCCTAGACCCACCAAGAACGAGGTTTCATAATAAAATAGATCAGGAACTGCCCGAAGCACGTGTTTTAGACCTAAACAACCCTAAAGCCCATGTAATGCGTTCCTTACACTTGAATCGCTTAAACTACTTTTTAAATCGAAAAGTATCTCAGATTAACATGAAAAGCGTATTTCAGCATAGAATCGTTGTAAACACATTTCGAAGCAAAAAGACTAGAAGATCATAATACCATGAAATGACCTAGAGTCATCTAGCTTCCCATAACTTCTTAGGGCGTTTCCTTCAACCGTGGACTTCCTTAAATGCGGTTTGGAGCCAGAGTTTTCCTAGACCCACCCAAAATGAGGTTTCATAGTAAAATCAATTATGAACTGCCCGAAGCACGTGTTTCAGACCTAAACAACCCTTGAGCCTATGTAATGCACTCCTTCCCTTTGAATCGCCTAGAGCCCTTTTTTAATCAAAAAGAATTTGAGATTATCATGAAATGCATATTTTGGCATAGAATCGTTGTAAACGAATTTCGAAGCAAAAGACTAGACCATAATACCCTGAAATGACCTAGAGTTATCCAGCTTTCCATAACTTCCTAGAGCGCTTCCTTCAGCCGTAGACTTCGTGAAATGCGGTTTGGAGCCACTGTATTCCTAGACCCACCAAGAACAAGGTTTCATAAGAAAATAGAATAGGAACTACCCGAAGCACGAGTTTCAGACCTATAAGCCCTAAAGCCCATGTAATGTGTTCCTTACTCTTGAATCGCATGAAACCTGTTTTAAATAAAAAAAGTATCTCAATTATCATGAAATGCGTATTTCGAAGCAGAAGACTATAAGACCATAATACCGTCAAATGACCTAGAGTCATCCCACTTCCCAAAACTTCCTAAAGCGTTTCCTTCAACCGTGTACTTTGTTAAATACGGTTTGGATCCAGAGTTTTCCTAGACCCACCTAGAATGAGGTTTCATAATAAAATAGATCAGGAAATGCCCGAAGAACGTGTTTCAGACCTAAACAACCCCGACGCCCATGTAATGCATTCTTTATTACCCTTGAATCTCCTGAAGCCCTTTTAAAATCGAAAAGAATCTGAGATTATCATGAAATGCGTATTTCAGCATAGAATCGTTGTAAACGAATTTCGAAGAAAAAGACTAGACCATAATACCCTGAAATGACCTAGAGTCATACGGCTTCCCATAACTTCCTATTGCACTTCCTTCAACCGTGGACTTCATGAAATGCGGTTTGGAGCCACTATTTTCCTGGACCCACCCAGAACGAGGTTTCATAATAAATAGATTAGGAACAGGCCAAAGCACGAGTTTCAGACCTATACAGCCCTAAAGCGTATGTAATGTGTTTCTTACTCTTGAATCGCCTAAAACCCTTTTTAAATCGAAATGTATCTCAATTATAATGAAATGCGTATTTCGGCATAGAATCGTTGTAAACGCATTTCAAAGAAATAGACTAGACCATAATGCCGTGAAATGGCCTAGAGTCATTTGGTTTCCTACAACTTCATAGAGCGTTTCCTTCAATCACGGACTTCATTAAAAGCGGTTTGGAGCAGGAGTTTTCCTAGACTCACCTAGAACGAGGTTTTATAATAAAATAGATTAGGAACTACCCGAAGCACGTGTTTCAGACCTTAGCAACCTTGAATCCCATGTACTGCGTTCCTCACCCTTGAATTGCCTGAAGCCCTTTTTAAATCGAAAAGGGTTTGAGATTATCATGAAATGCGTATTTCAGAATATAATTGTTGTAAACACATTTCTAAGCGAAAGACTAGACCATAATACCCTGAAATGACCTAAATTCATTCGCCTTCCTAGAACTTCCAAGAGCGTTTCCAGCAACCATAGACTTCATGAAAAGCGGTTTGGAGCCAGTATTTTCCTAGACCCACCCAGAACGAGGTTTCATAATAAAATAGATTAGGAACTGCCAGGAGCTCGTGTTTTAGATCTAAACAACTCTGAAGCCCATGTAATGAGTTCATTACCCTTAAATCTCCTGAAACCTTTTTAAATCGAAAAGAATCTTAGATTATCAAGAAATGCGTATTTCGGAATTGAATTGTTGTAAACGCATTTTGAAGCAAAGGACTAGACCATAATACCCTGAAATGACCTAAAGTTATTCGGCCGCCCAGAACTTCCTAGAGCGCATCTTTCAACCATGGACTTCGTGAAATGCGGTTTAAAGCCAGTGTTTTCCAAGACCCACCCGGAACGAGGTTTCATTATAAAATAGATTAGGAACTGCCCGAAGCACTTGTTACAGACCTAAACAACCTTGAAGCCCATGTAATGCGTTCCTTACTCGCGAATTGCCTGAAACACATTTTAAATCTAAAAGTATCTCAATTATTGTGAAACGTGTATTTCAGCATAGAATCATTGTAAATGCATTTCGAAGAAATAGACTAGACCATAATACCGTGAAATGACTTAGAATCATCCAGGTTCACAGAACTTCCTAGAGTGCTTTCTTCAACCGCAGACTTCGTTAAATGCGGTCTGGAGCAGGAGTTTTCCTAGACCCACCGAGAACAAGGTTTCATAATAAAATAGATTAGGAATTGCCTGAAGCACGTGTTTCAGACCTATATAACCCTAAAGTCAATGTAATGTGTTCCTTACCCTTGACTCGCCTCAACCCCTTTTTAAATCGAAAAGTGTCTCAATTATTATGAAATGGGTAATTCGGCATAGAATCGTTGTAAATGCATTTCGAAGAAATAGAGTAGACCATAATGCCGTGAAATGACCTAGAGTCATCCGGCTTCCCGTAACTTCCTAGAGTGTTTCCTTCAACCGCGGACTTCGTTAAATGCAGTTTGGAGCTAGAGTTTCCCTAGACCCACCCAAAAAGAGATTTTATAATAAAATAGATTAGGTACTACCTAAAGCACGTGTTTCAGACCTATACAACCGTCATGCCTATGTAATGCGTTCCTTACCCTTGAATCACCTGAAATCCATTTTAAATCGAAAAGAAACTGAGATTATCATGAAATGCATATTTCAGCATTGAATAGTTGTAAATGCATGTTGAAGCAAAAGATTACACCAAAACACCCTGAAATGACCTATATATTGGAATACTGTTGGGCCCTTAGGATAGGTTTCAAAAACTTTTGACCCACTTGACTTAGTGATCATCTATCCCAAAGGGAATAAACCCAATCCAAGATGCAAACCCTCAATCTCACATATCAAGATTAGTAAAATATATCTATCTAGAAGATAGAACCAGCAACATGAAAGCTTCAAATAAATCTACAACATGTAAGGAAGTAGATTATACCTTCGGAGCTCGGTTGTGCTCTAATGGAGAAGTTGCTACTTTCTTTGATGTCGAACTCTTTCGCAAATCAAATCAAGATCTCCAAGACCCAATTGTCTTCCACACTATGTCCCTTATCAGATTTCTTTTCTCAAGGAGATGGGTGGGATCTCCTAAAGAAAACTACTAGAGAACAACTAGAAAAGAAACTAGAAGAGATGTGCAACAACTTGCACAAGAGAGGAGAAGAGAGAGAGGGCAAGCCTTGCACAACTCTGGCACAATAATGCTTGGGGACATCCAAAGGGGGGTTGCTACCCTTTTATAGCCTCTTGCAACTCCTCTATTACTAATTCCCATAGAAGTCTCACTTCCATTAATTAGTAACCTTCTCTTTCTAATTAAAATAGAAGTCATACTTCCATTAATAATTAGTAGCTTACTATTACCACTATTAGAAGTCTCACTTCAAATAGAAATAGTAATTCTCTAATTTCTTTCCATCTAGAGTTCTACTAGAATTAGTATATATCCAATACTTGGGCTAGTGTGGGGACCACTAGGGATTCCTTAGAAAGCTGGCTCCAACTGGGACACGCGACCCCACATCTCATGTGCAATCCGGGCCCACAGTTAATTGGAAATAACTCCACTATATAAATGCAATTGAACTCCAGTCTTAGGAATAAATTACATAGAAGACCCTAAACTTCCCTATGACCACAAGTAGGCCCCTCCATCTATATCCATGGATCAATTGGACCTGTCCACCAAATTAGATCCATATCTTATTATCCTTGAGCCTCAATTAATTATAATGATCGATTGGTACCTATCCAATTAACTCTTAATCGGAATGGGTGCGCACTTACCAATGATAAATCCATTAATTAGCACAAGGGGATAATCAGGATAGATTCCATCTTGACCATTGAATGTTCTCACAGCTCTACTACCACTCACCCAAATCATCGAGCTGTTGACCTACAATTGGCCTCACTCATTGGTGACTCAAAGCAAATGAATAGATAGAAACTTGAGTTCATTAATGTCTCAAGATTGAGAGCCTATTGCTAGGGAATTATGAGAGCAGACCTTAAAGTAAAGACAGTATTCTTAAGGTGCTTCTCATGGTCCTTCAATACATCCAATGTACCAGCATTATGATCCAGAATCTTTTATTCTGATGATCGAGACAAATCACACTATCTCATAGTGATCAAAGTGCTGCAACCTTGACAGTATGAGATGTCCAATCTCATCACTGGTTGTGAAGATATTTAAGTATAAGATTTGCTACACATGTCTCCTGTATGTGGATCTCATCCATACACGTGTGTTACATCTAATATACTTGTGGACACCGGTTCATCTCATGAACCATTATGTCATTCGTATTAGTTATGTGCAAACAAGTAATAAATCACCATTCATCTCATGAAAGGAAAGCAAGAATATATTGATAAATAAAGAAATTAATCAATATATTCATCATCTAATGGATTGAGACCATAAAACTAACACTATAGTCATCCGGCTTCCCATAACTTCCTAGATCGCTTCCTTTAACAGTGGACTTCGTGAAATGCGGTTTGGAGCCACTGTTTTCCTAGACCCACCGAGGATGAGATTTCGCAATAAAATAGATTAGGAACTGCCCAAAGCACGTGTTTCAGACCTATACAACCCTAAAGCCCATGTAATTCGTTCCTTACCCTTGAATTGCATGAAACCCTTTTTAAATTGAAAAGAATCTCAGATTATAAAGAAATCCGTATTTTGGCATAGAATTGTTGTAAACGCATTTCGAAGCAAAAGAGTAGACCATAATACCTTGAAATGCCCTACAGTCATTCGGCTTCCCAGAACTTCCCAGAGCGCTTCCTACAACCGTGGACATCGTGAAATGCTGGAGCCAGTGTTTTCCTGGACCAACCTAGAACGAGGTTTCATAATAAGATAGATTAGGAACTGCCCAAAGCACGTGTTTCAAACCTAAACAACCCTAAAACCCATGTAATGTGTTCCTTACCCTTAAATCGCCTGAAACCCTTTTTAAATCTAAAATTATCTTAGATTATCAAGAAATGCTTATTTTGGCATACAATCATTGTAAACGCATTTCGAAGCAAAAGACTAGAAGACCATAATACCTTGAAATGACCTAGAGTCATCTAGCTTCCCAAAACAACCTACAACGCCTCCTTCAACCGCGCACTTCATGAAATGCGGTTTGGAGCCACTATTTTCCTAGACCCACCGAGAACGAGGTTTCATAATAAAATAGATTAGGAACTGCTCGAAGCACGTGTTTAAGACCTAAATAACCCTAAAGCCCATGTAATATGTTCCTTTCCCTTGAATTGCCTAAACTACTTTTTAAATCGAAAAGTATCTCAGATTATCATGAATTGTTGTAAACGCATTTCGAAGCAACAGTCTAGAAGACCATAATACCGTGAAATGACCTAGAGTCATCCGGCTTCCCAGAACTTCCTAGAGCGTTTCCTTCAATCAGGGACTTCGTCAAATACGGTTTGGAGCCAGAGTTTTCCTAGACTCACCCAGAATGAGGTTTCATAATAAAATAGATTTGGAACTGCCCGAAGCACATGTTTCAAGCCTAAAAAACTCTTGAGCCCATGTAATGCGTTCCTTACGCTTGAATCGCCTGCAGCCCTTTTTAAATCGAAAAGAATCTGAGATTATCATGAAATGTGTATTTCGGCATAGAATCGTTGTAACCGCATTTTGAAGCAAAAGGCTAGACCATGATACCCTGAAATGACCTAGAGTCATCCAGCTTTCCATAACTTCCTAGAGCGCTTCCTTCAACCGTGGATTTCATGAAATGCGGTTTAGAGCCACTGTTTTCTAGACCCACCGAGAACGAGGTTTCATAATAAAATAGATTAAGAACTGTTCGAAGCACTAGTTTCAAACCTATAAGCCCTGAAGCCCATGCATTGCGTTCCTTACTCTTGAATCGCCTGAAACCCGTTTTAAATAAAAAAGTATCTCAATTATAATGAAATGTGTATTTCGGCAAAGGAATCGCTGTAAACATATTTTGAAGAAAAGGACTATAAGAACATAATATCGTCAAATGACCTAGAGACATCTGGCTTCCAAAAACTTCCTAGAGTGTTTCCTTCAATCGTGCACTTCGTTAAATGAGGTTTGCAGCCAGAGTTTTCCTAGACCCACCCAGAATGTGGTTTCATAATAAAAACAGATTAGGAACAGCCCAAAGCACGTGTTTCAGACTTAAGCAACCTAGAATCCCATGTAATGGGTTCTTTACTATTGAATCGCCTGAAACCCTTTTTAAATCGAAAAGTATCTCAAATATAATGAAATGCGTATTTTGGCATAGAATCGTTCTAAACGCATTTCGATGCAAAAGACTAGACCATAATACCCAAAAATGACCTAAAGTCATTCGGTTTCCAAGAACTTCCAAAAGCACTTCCTTTAACCGTAGACTTCGTGAAATGCGGTTTGGAGCCATTGTTTTCCTAGACCCACCCAAAACTAGGTGTCATATTAAAATAGATTAGGACTTGCCAAAGCACTTGTTTCAGATCTAAACAATCCTGACGCCCATGTAATGCGTTCTTTATTACCCTTGAATCACCTGAAGCCCTTTATAAATCTAAAAGAATCTGAGATTATCATGAAATGTGTATTTTGGCATAGAATCGTTGTAAACGAATTTCGAAGTAAAAGTCTAGAAGAGCATAATATCAAGAAATGAACTAGAATCATCCAGCTTCCCAGAACATCCTAGAACGTTTCCTTCAACCGTGGACTTCATTAAATGTGGTTTGGAGCCAGAGTTTTCCTAGACCTACCAAGAACGAGGTTTCATAACAAAACAGATTAGGAACTGTCGCAACCCTGGATCGAGGCCCGGGTCCCGCGACGATTGCGATTCATCCATCGTCAATTTCCCACAGTTTCCCACGGTGAGGATCCCAAGGACACAGGACAAACTAACACGTACAATGGTTGCAGAAGCGTGTAGCAAATCCCGTCAAGACAGAACATGTGATATAGAAATCACACTTGTATAATTAAAATCATTAAGACATGTATTTCAGAGAGAGAAATATAAACATGAAAATTCCCCATTACATTCAAGTTCAAGGTTAACAAAAGTATGTTGTTAGGATACAGCCCAATAAAGGCCAACAAAGGCCAATACAATCCCAAAAGAATCAAAATATAAATCCCTTATCAAAATAACATGAGTCTTAAGGTAGCACCCGATGTCTAGATGACGACGTCGGGTTGCCACTTTCGAGTTGGAGGTGGTTCAACAGCCTCCTCCTGACACTCCTCCTCAAAGGCAATGACACCTGCACCTGAGCACTAAAATAACAAGGATCAAACACGATGGTTTGGCAAGAAAATCAATTTAGACAAGTGCTTAAAACAATTAAAAGGTGAAAGAACATTGCTAAAACCATTTCTTGAATTTAAACAAAAAACAAAACTAAGATGCATTTCAGGTAAGCAAAACTAGCATGAATACTTATAATATTATGAATAGATAACCCACATTGAGCCCATCCTTTCTTTATCATATATGATGAAAAGAGTAAGCAGAATAGAACAGAACAAAACAAAATAGGATCCCGTACCATAGAAGGTAGACGGGTACTGGCCCCGTTACCGGAACAGAACAAGATGTATTATATAATATACAACTAATCTGCAGATAGTCCAAGTGTTTAAGGACCCCCAGACAGTGGATTAGGCTGGAGGGGCAGTCCAAGCTCAGTGGTGTTCCTCAAACATCATGAATGCACAAAACAAGATGAAACATATACAAGACAGGTCGAAAAATAACAGAAATCACTTATCAAAGCAGGGCAAGCAAGACTGATCAGGAAATAGCATAAGCTATAGTAAAAACGAAACTTAATAAGTGATCCCCTCATTGGTTTTTGAAACAGTTCAAAAACTTGGCTGGTACTTGTAAATCGGAACGTGTGCCAAAAAACAATATACGTTGCGTCAAGACAGAAATCGAGGCAAGCTTATCAAGCATACGTTAAGGCCCATCATTTCACTCTTGTGTATTTGAAAACCCAAATGTCGAAATAAAACGGATTGGTGCTCCCGAAGTTATAGGACATTTCAAGTTTCCATATGCACAATATCAAGCTAAAAGCCCTTAAACATACCCTGGTTTTCGTTTCCCAAGAAAATCCATAAAAACAGGCCAGACTAGAAATTTCAGTTAGCTCTCGGTTACCTGTCGGCTAGCCGCGGGGGTACAAGTCAGCTAGCCGTCAGCTGACCGTTAGGTCCCAGACAGCTACAGCATTCTGTGTTTTTAACCGCACGTCTCGGCGACCTGGCAAATCTCGACTAACCGTTAAGGCTGCCCAGAACTTCTGAGTATTCTGTGTTTCTAACTGAAACTGGGTCGGTTAGCCGCCGGTCACCAGTTGGCTAGCTGCCGAGGTGACCGCCATCTTGGGAAAGATCACAATAGTTGCAGATTCAAGCTCTTTCTTCTCGAAAACAAATAGGATTCAAAGCAAAACAAGACTTGAGCTAAATAAAGGCATTTAAACCATACTTAACCATACATACTAGCAAAACCCCGTGCATTGCACGGACCATTGAATTTGTTGTGAGTTCAATTTGCAGGGGTTTTGAATTTATTTTTAAATTAACGTTGATATCAAATTGCATATGCTAAGAAAAAGTATTTGGTGGGCCACCAAGGTCAAAATGGCATCAGGTATTTATTTTTTTTCAAATTAATTTGAAAGTTGTGTGTGCGTGCCTATTTAAATTGAAAAATTATTTATTGTGACTCCGGGCCTTTGTAGCGGATCGATTTGCAGGGGCTTGAATTTATTTTTAAATTACGTTGATATCAGATTGCATATGCTAAGGAAAATGGGTAAAAGAGAACTGGAGATGTGTTACATGTGAATGTTATGTGATTTGTTTCATCCACGGAACTTCACCATCTCTTGTGACTTGTAGAGCATTTTGTCTTCACTACATATAAGGTGACCCATTGAACTCTCTAAAAATGATATAAGGATTACGTTTGAGTGATATAACCTTAACATATCTTTGGAGCATTTTTATTATCCTCAACTGCTTATTGCCAAATTAACAAATGTTATCCTCTTCTTGCGTAAAATCAAGACTAATTTTTGGGGTGACGTCCTAAAAATTTTAGGTGCAAGTAGTTTCAGATGTCTGAAGTTAATCCTTGTGAAATGTCAAGTTTAATCTTTCTAGTTCTTTGAGTTTCAATACTCTCAATGCTTAGATACATTGAAAATTTTGAAAAACTTGTTGAGGATAATATTTAAAGAAATAAAAAAATAATGATAATATAAATGCTCTAAATCCCAACAAAAAAATATAAACCAAATATTGTCTTGATGAAATCTCAGTCATCAATAGCAGCCTACATTGCTCAACTCCCACCCGACAATCCAGTGGGCCATTTTATTTATAACCTACAAAGTCACATAGTTAACTTATTATTTTTTTCCCTAACAGTTTTACTACAAAACGCACAAAAAAGCCTGAGAGGTATCAAATGAGTCTTGTCATGTAGTCATTCATGTCAATGTATGCACTACATAAATGGCCTGATGGCAAGATCTTGGCCCACCTGTATGGCAGATTTTGGGTCCCTATGCAATGTGCCAGACGCGATCAAGAGACATGACATGGATGCAATATTTTTTTTTCCACACATAAGAGGCCACTGTCACTTTTTAAATAAAGACTAATTTTCGGGGTGGCAGCCTAAATTAAGTTTGAGCCAAAAAATTTTTAGATCTTGGATAAATTTTAGGGCCATTCAGATAGTTAAATTAAGTAAAGAAAATTAGAAAGTGAAATTAAGAGTTGTGCGAGTAGAACTATATTGTGGGTTCCACCTTCAAGGAAAATTTGAGCATAAATGCCTTGTTGACACTACCATTAATTTGATCTTTTGATTAAACATGCAATTAAAACAATCTTATGTAGATTCGTTGTTATTTTTTTTTTTCTTTCAAACAACTAATCTAACACACATAACCACGTTTATTCTAGTCGGATTTGAAATTCTACTCCTTCAACTATGATTCCTCAAAGCGAAAGCCTAAAGATGACCCGGACTCTTTTAAGCATGGCGCATAATCAAATGGCATCCTGATCGATCAATCTCATCCGTCAAACATGTGAACGGGCATGATTCATCCGTCGGACACATAAACAGTCGAGATTTATTTTGAATAGCATATGTAGGGGCCACAATGGAGATCTTGGGCATTACGGTTCCCGTGTAATAGTACGTCTACTGAGGCACTTCGTGGGCCCTTGCAGATGACAGTCGACAGTTAGGCTAAAAAATGGAAAATCTCGAGGCGATCCAATTGTTTCTAAAGAGAGGCAAAAAAGGCACACCCTCGAATTTTATTTTATTTTATATTTCAACAGCGCGCCGTAATGTTGTATGGATGCCACCTGCTGTCAAGGTAGGTCTGCTCTAATTTAGGCTGGGTTGGCATGGTCTCCTATTCTGCAAATGATGGATCACATAGATAGTGGGACCCGTCCACATGATACTTGTTAGGCCCATCCGTTATCAAAGCGCATTCTGGCTGAAGACAAATTTACCGATTAATTTGGCCAAATTTTAAGCTAAGATTGGGTAGGTATCTTTCTAAGATCGAGTAGTATTTACCGACTGACCCTATTCATAACCTGCTTCCCAATTAATTTGGCCAAACTTTAAGCTAAGATCGGGTAGAATTTTGATCACGATTCTATGAGATTGAAAATGCAATCGTAACTGATTGATTTCTGTCCCCAATAGAATCGTAACTGATTCTATGAGATCAATGAAAGAGTTCATTAAATTCTTCAATGAAACATAAGGATAAGCAAAACCGTGTCGATTTAAAAAAAAAAAAAAAGAAGAACCCAGGGCTAAAGGTCTACAACTTCCAATACTCCCTCAGACCACCGAAAAGACCCCTATCTCTTCTTCCCCATTTGCAACGTTATGTAACACTAGGTCCCTAAACAGGACCCCTTACCTGGGTGCTTAAAATTTGAAAAAAAATAAAAAAAAGTGGGCTCCACTGATCATAACCCAGATCAGAACCCACCAGTAAAATCACCCAGTCCCCCTTCTCAAGATATATGGTCCAGAAATGAAATCAATGGCCCACATGGCCCCACAGTTCCCAAAAAAAAATTGGAAAAAACCCCTTTTCATGAAATTTGCCTGTGATATCTGATTCTTATATTACATGAGGGAGCCATCTATGCATGCATCACCATGATTAAATCACTCTATTCATGATAAGAGAAGAAAATCCAATTAATGCCAAAATAGAATCCAATTAATCAATATCCTGTTCAAAGCCATGTCTCGATCTTTGATCAAGTGGGCCAGTCAACCGAAACTGATTTCCTGAGTGCAGTATATGGAATTTTCTAAATTCCTGCACTTCATCTCCAAATGATTTGATCATCTTAGCAATACAACATGTATTATCCTGTGGAGATTCAATTTATCTATATTCAAAGCATCTAATAGTTCTCCAATTTACAGAAAATAAATCTGAAGCCACTGTTGCAGCTCTATGAAACGCTCTTGATCTGATCTTAAGGGCTGGTCTAGCCGGGGAATATCCAGCGGGATCGGGATCGGGTGCCGAATTTCATGCCCGGGTGCGCCTTGAGGCATGAAGGTTTAAGGTGGAATGTCCGGATCAGTAGAATTCTCTGAATGTACACCCATTGGATTATTTGATCCATACTGATGCAATGCGGCCAGATGAAGAAGACTGGCGCCTACTAAAAATGGGGGGATTAAATGATGGAGACTTAAAAAACGATTTAAGGTGGCATTGTCATCGAGAAACCACTTTCAGTAATAACTGTGCTTCATAATT
Source organism: Umbellularia californica (assembly GCA_028538565.1). NCBI lineage: Eukaryota > Viridiplantae > Streptophyta > Magnoliopsida > Laurales > Lauraceae > Umbellularia > Umbellularia californica. The sequence continues at coordinate 59,047,854 of JAPQWN010000001.1, forward strand.
AAACCGTGAATTAAAACACTTACGTAAACACCAATTGAATCAAGTATCAACTTCAACTTGTTAAAGAAACAAAAACAGCAACAGAATTGCAGGCTGATCTCTTAAACTGATAGTGCTACAGGAATGCCTTTCTTTTTCTCTTCTAATGGGACCTTATTTTTTTTCTGAAGGAAGTTTTGTTTGAGGAACTTATGTGGAAGTTTTTTTCTTGATAGTGGAGGGAGAGCATTTTGACGAAGTTATTTGGAAGTTTTTTTTTTAGAGTGGAGGGAGAACACCTTACGACAGGTGGCTTTAGGTAGGATGACAGCTGTCTTCATCCCAGGGATACTACATTCAATTTAGTATATTAGATGCAAGCTTGAAAGTAGATTTCCAAAAACAAATCACCATATTGTTATGAGTACAAGAACAAACCTAGAAATCCCATTTGAGGCAAAAAGGAACTCCGTACTTAAACATACATTAGGAAAACTAAAAAGATTACTTGCCTTTTAAAATCCAACTTTCCTCAAAGGTCCTACCCAAGAATGGAGCCAAGATCTACAAAAACCCCAAAAGAATCTCAAAAACCCATACATTTGAAAACAAAGGAGCCCATTTCAAAAAGGGGTTTGCAAACATGAAAAACAGAATCTTTAGGAGAAAAAAGAACTCCATTGAAGAGGTGGTTGAAGCTCTTACCTAGAGATGCCCAAACAAGAAGAAAGGAAGAAGAAGAAGAGGTTGCCTAGCTAAAACCATCCAACAAATGGGTACAACAGAAAGCTTGGAAGGAGAGGAAGAAGATGCTGAAAACCAAACTTCAATCCAAGTTCAACCGGCTGACATGCAAGGAGGAGAAGATGGAGAGAAAAGGACTCTCCTAAGGCTCTGCACGTTGAACCCCACGAACACTGTAGACTGAATGAGAGTGAGGGAGGAAAAGGGGTTATTGGGCTTGAGTGAGAGTGGGCCCCATCAGATCTAAAACTTCAAATGGCTAAAATATGTTCTTGCGGACCCCAGACAAGATCAACGAAGAAGGATAAAACGATCCTTCAAAAATCTTGTTTCCAAAAAGTATATTTTTGACATGGCTTTGAGATTTCGAAATTTCTGTCTAGATTTGGGTGTGAAAAAACAATTTTTACCCTTTTGGGGCCAAAACACAGGTTTCTGGGCTACAAACACTGACGGACTGAAAACGAAAGTTGTATAAATTAATAAAACTATTCAAGATAAATCAAAATCACAATTAAAACAGAAATCTAGGATCATCCTCCCAAGCTTACACGTGCACTCAGGGCCTCCCTGAGCGTGTCTGACTCAACCAACGCTCTCAAAATTCTCAAAACTAATACCAAGACTAAAACAACCATTCTAATCCGACGAACATTAAAACCTCTTAAAACTAAACAATCGCTTAATTAACACTAATAAAGCTAACCTGGGTTCCGGTATGACAAGAACTACCCGAAGCACGTGTTTCAGACCTAAGCAACCCAGAATCCCATGTAACGCGTTCCTTATTCTTGAATCGCCTGAAACCCCTTTTAAATCGAAAACTATCTCAAATATAATGAAATGCGTATTTCGGCATAGAATCGTTATAAATGCAATCCCAGAACTTCCTAGAGCGTTTCCTTTAACCGCGGACATCGTTGAATGCGGTTTGGAGCAGTAATTTTCCTAGACCCACCCAAAATGAGGTTTCATAATAAAATAGATTAGGACCTGCCCGAAGCACGCGTTTCAGACCTTAGCAATCCTGAATTCCATGTAATGCGTTCCTTACCCTTGAATTGCCTGAAGCACTTTTTAAATCGAAAAGGGTCTGAGATTATCATGAAATGCATATTTCGGAATATAATCGTTGTAAACACATTTCTAAACAAAAGGCTAGACCATAGTACCTTGAAATGACCTGAAGTCATTCGCCTTCCCAGAACTTCCAAGAGCGCTTCCTGTAACCGTAGACTTCGTGAAAAGCGGTTTGGAGCTAATGTTTTCCTAGACCCACCCAGAACGACGTTTCATAATAAAATAGATTAGCAACTGCCAGAACCTCGTGTTTCAGACCTAAAACAAATCTAAAGCCCATGTTATGAATTCCTTACCCTTGAATCGCCTAAAACACTTTTTATATCGAAAAAAATCCGAGATTATCAAGAAATGTGTATTTCGGAATAGAATTGTTGTAAACGCATTTGGAAGTAAAAGACTAGACCATAATACCATGAAATGACCTAAAGTCATTCGGCCTCCCAAACTTTCTAGAGCGCTTCCTTCAACCGTAGACTTCGTGAAATGCGGTTTGGAGCCAGTGTTTTCCTAGACCCACCCGGAACGAGGTTTCCTAATAAGATAGATTAGGAACTGCCTGAAGCACTTGTTACAGACCTAAACAACCCCGAAGCCCATGTAATGCGTTCTTGCGAATCGCCTAAAACACTTTTTAAATCGAAAAGTATCTCAATTATCGTGAAATGTGCGTATTTCGGCATAGAATCGTTGTAAATGCATTTTGAAGAAATAGATTAGACCATAATACCGTGAAATGACCTAGAGTCATCTGGCTTCCCAGAACTTCCTAGATCGTTTCCTTCAACTGCCAACTTCATTAAATGCGGTTCGGAGCCAGTGTTTTTCTAAATCCACCCAGAACAAGGTTTCATAATAAAATATATTAGGAACTACCCGAAGCACGTGTTTCAGACTTAAACAACCCTGAAGCCCATATAATGCGTTCCTTACCATTGAATCGCCTAAAGCCCCTTTTAAAACGAAAAGAATATGTGATTATCATGAAATGTGTATTTCGACATAGAATCGCCGTAAACGCACTTCGAAGCAAAAGATTACACCATAATACCCTGAAATGACCTAGAGACATTCGGCTTCCCAGAACTTCCTAGAGTGCTTTCTTCAATCGAGGATTTTGTGAAATGCGGTTTGGAGCCACTGTTTTCCTAGACCCACCGAGAACGAGGTTTTAAAATAAAATAGATTAGGAACTGCCTGAAGCACGTGTTTCAGACCTATACAACCCTAAAGCCCATGTAATGCGTTCCTTACCCTTGAATCGCCTATACTACTTTTTAAATCGAAAAGTATCTCAAATTATCATGAAAAGCGTATTTCAGCATCGAATCATTGTAAACGCATTTCGAAGCAAAAGACAAGAAGACCATAATACCATGAAATGACCTAGAGTCATCTGGCTTCCCAGAACTTTCTAAGGCATTTCCTTTAACCGTGGAGTTCCTTAAATGCGGTTTGGAGCCAGAGTTTTCCAAACCCACCCATGTAAGACCTCGACCCGAGTGACCTCGATTAGTACTAATTAAGTCCCGTGTTAATGCTAAGCTTGATTAGTGATTTTTTACTAAACTTGGACTAGAATAGTTCTTTATGGTTTTGGGGAGAGTTTTAGTAATTTGTGTTTAGTGGGACCCTTTGGGGGTTCCTTTTTAGATAGTTTTGCGTGTACTTGAGGGGATTCTTGAGGTTTCTATAATTCTTGTCTTGATTCCGTTTTACTCATCTCGTTAATCCCTACAACTTTCATGTTGAGCCCGTGCCCGTCCGGAACCCCGAAACCTGATTTTCTTGCATTGAGGACAAAGCAGTCATTTTACATGAAATCTGTACCCAAAAGTTGATATTCCCAAAACCCGGGAAACATATACTTTTTGGAAACTAGATATTTCGGTGATCACTTTTCTCTTCTTCGTCGATTTTGTCCGAGGTCTCGAGATTAGTGTTTTCAGCCTCCAAGGATTTTCTAGTGCTGGAGCCCACACCCACTAGTATATAAAGAAACCCATCTCTTCTTCTCCCTTTTCCCAGCACAAGAGCAACAAAAACCTAGGGTTTCCTCTCATTTCTCTTCTCCTTGCTTCTCCACCACCAAATCTCCACCAAACTTGCACCAATAGCACTAGTGGAAGTCACTATCTTCTTCTCCATCACTAGAGCTCTCCTTTAATACCACTTTTGTACAGAAACCTCCATTCCAAGTTCTCCTTTGAGCTAGTCTCACCATTTTGAGGAACCCTCTTGTAAGTTATCCATCCAACTCTTTTGTTATTGTGTTTCCCTAGTCTTGGAGGAGCTTCATTTCCATTATTGGGGCTTTTACCTTCCTATCCCTTGTTTGACCCATTTTAGGGTTTTGTTTTGGGGTTTTGCTTGTAGCTTAGACTTTTGGTTTGGAGAGCTTGTTTAGAGCTTGGATTTCTTGCTAGAGACCTTGAGGCAAGTGGAATGAATTGATGCTTTGAGTTTGAATGGTTTTTATGAGGAATGTGATTGGTTTTGTCATTCCATTAATGTTTTGCTTACTTGCATTCAATATGTTATAAATGCTTTTGAAAAGGGTGGTTAGCCCATTTGTTGCTTTGAAATGTGATTATAGCTTTTGTTTTATCTCCTGTTTAAGGCTTGAATGAATCCAGGTTGTGGTTATTATCTTTTCCTTTGTGATTGAATGTGGGAAAAAGGATGGAGATTAATAGATGGATTCTTGGTGAATGTTTTGAGAAGTTTTAGATGGGAGTCATGAGAAGTTTAGTGGAGAATTGAACCCTCCATTTGTTGTGAAGAAATGGGGCTCAAGAGAGTAGAAGAAGAAGAAGAAGAAGAAGAAGAAAGAAGGAGCAGAACTGTCCCCGAACCCAGTTCTGGACAGTTCGCTCGAGCGAACCTAATACTTCGCTCGAGCGAACTGCCCAGATAAGGGCTTGTCCCATTCCAGAGAGCTGTTCGCTCGAGCGAACCTTGGTCCGCTCGAGCGAACTCTCCCAGCAGCCCATCCAGAGAGTTGCTAGCTCAAGCGAACTGGTAGTTCGCTTGAGCCAGCCTGAACTGGGCAGGTCCGCTCAAGCGACCCCTAGTTCGCTCAAGCGAACCCTCCCAGGAATCCTTCCAGAGACTCCTCCGCTCGAGCGAACTGTAATGTCCGCTCAAGCGATGGGTGCTGTTTCTTAGGGGACATGTTTGGAGCTGAAGAAAAATGTTTATATGATTATAAGTGGTTCATTGGGAGCCCCGTTGTGTCGGAAGTTTCATTAAGCGATATATGAAGCCCAGATGAGAAAGTAACCATAATCACAAGGAATTCATTGAAGTTTTGGAAACTTCCAAGTGTATAAGGAACCCGGAATGTCCTCAAATTCAGAGAGTACCAAGTTATTTCAAAATAGACATACGGGATCCCTATTCACCTTGAATTAGTTCTAAACCCTGATACTTGTCCCGATATTCGAAGGTTTGTTTCACCTCTTGTTCCCAAAGCTTCTGGTTTATGTTATATCAATCCCGAAAGCATTGAAAGTGTACTTGTACTATTTCACTAGTCCCGAAAAGCATGCCCGACATGATATGATAGTTGTGCCCTTGAGCACCCCCGTCTTGCCGGTTATAGTCTTGCACTTGATTTATTTTATACATGTCTTGATTTACATGATTTGACCTATGAGTCGGCACCACTGAGCTTGGATAACCTTGCCAGTCTGATCCACTGACTTGGAGATCCCCCACTTGTCCCGCCAGCTGCAGTTTGGATCCCGCTATCCGGTTATTTAACCGTGGTCTTGTCCCGATACCGCAGATTGCTACTGTTGTTCCTGATGCCCGGCTCGCTACCGTGGTCATGTCCCGTATATTATATATGTATATGTAAATCTCGTTGTACCTCCTCACTTCGGTGACTGAGGTCAACGCCTTGATATGCGTGCTCTATCACTTCGGTGATAAAAAAACTTAGCTTTGTGTGGTTGTCATTTTGCTTGTTTCCTGAATTCCTTTGTACCTTGACATGTTTTATTACTGCACATATATGTTTTTAATTAAATGATGCATTTACTTCCTGAAAGTATTGTTTAGACAGGTTTAAATGTTTTTCAAGGTAAATGCTTTTATTATCAAATGTTTAAATCTTTTCTTCCACCTGCCAGACCGTCGTGTCTGATCCATTTTTGGTACTCAGGTCCTGTTGTCGGTTATCCCGAGAAGGAACCAGAGGAGGCAGTCGGAGAACCGCAACAGCTAGTTGAGTGGCGTGCCGACGATGTTATGTAAACATCCGGTTGTCGAGACGCGAAACATTTTGGGGGGTGGTTATGGATAGTTATTTTGGTGGATATTGTTTTGTCTATATTGGCCTCTGTTGGCCTCTAATTTTGGAAATTGTAATTAAATGTTATATGTTCAAACTTTAATAGTACTTTTGGATTACGCTATAGAACATTGCTCATTCGGATACTTGTTATTCAAATGCACTCAGTCTCATGTTATATGGAAATGATTTACATGCTAGATTTGCCATACGCTTCCGCAATTATACAAAATATTTATGTTGTTGTGAAATCCTCACCGCGGACACCTGTGGGAAATCACGTGCACGGGTAATGTTTATTCTTTATTATCCCGTGTGCGTAGGGCATTAATCATACCTTTTATCATTTATCCACTATTGAGTCCCAATCCCGGACTAGGACCATAACCCGGTCCGGGGTCGCGACAACCCAGAATGAAATTTCATAATAAAATAGATTGGGAACAGCCCGAAGCACGTGTTTCAGACCTAAACAACCCTTGAGCCCATGTAATGCGTTCCTTACCTTTGAGTCGCCTGGAGGCCTTTTTTTAATGTAAAGAATTTGAGATTATCATGAAATGTGTATTTTGGCATAGAATCGTTGTAAATGCATTTCGAAGCAAAAGACTAGACCATAATACCCTAAAATGACCTAAAGTCACTCGGCCTCCCAGAACTTCCTAGAGCGCTTCCTTCAACTGTGGACTTCGTGAAATGCGGTTTGGAGCTTGTGTTTTCCAAGATCCACTTAGGACGAGGTGTCATTATAAAATAGATTAGGAACTGCCCGAAGCACTTGTTACAGACCTAAACAACCCCGAAGCCCATGTAATGAGTTTCTTACCCGCGAATTGCCTGGAACATGTTTTGTAACATCCCGAAATTCCAAGGTTGTAATTAGTCTAGTTAATTGCACTTTTAGCTAATTAAGCTCGTTTATAAGCCAAATAGGTCCGATTAATCATTAGGATCATGTGTACGAAGTTGGGTTGAGATATGAGCCCGTTGGGTACAGTACGGGTGTGTGTCGCTATCTCCGGTTAGTTCTGATGGCTCTTTAGTATTTTCCGCTTCTCGTGATTTTGGCACCTCGGGTAGATTACCTAATTTCTCAGACGTTGTCCTTCTGTTGCATCTTGATCCGGACCCTCGAACCCGACCCAAAACTTGACCTGATCCGAACCCACTTAAGTTATTTTATTAATTTCCGAAAGTCAAACCCCACTCCCTACCTAATCTAATCCCATGTGAGCCCCACCTCACTCCCATGTGGAAAACCCCCCCACCCATTTCCTCTTTTCCCTTTTCCTTTACTAGGTCAAACCCCCCCCCCCCCCCCCCCTCCCTCTTCTCATTCACTCCACATAGCAACCACACACCAACCCCTCGTCCCTCTTCTTCTCTCATCTCATCTCTCTCGTTCTCCCTTCCTCATGGCGTGTTGCCTTCGTCGCCGAGCTCCCCCATCTCCGGCAATCACCACCAAGCTCTCTTTCTTCCCTCTCTTCTCCACTCTCTCATCTCATCTCAGCTCTCATCTCTCATCCATCTCTCTCCCTCTTCCAAGCTCCTTGCTGCCCCATCATCTCTGACCCATTTCCGTCACCGCCGGACCCACCTGCGCTACCGCCGGACTCCCTTATCATTGCTGCCACCGCCGAGACCCACCTCTCTACCTCTCTGTTTTTCCCCATTTTTCCCCTTCACTGTTTCTCTCTTTCTTCCTCTATATTTCTTTCTTTATTTCTCTTCCTCATTCTTCTTGCTACCCACATGATCAAGCTCCCCCCACCCATCTCATCCTCTCATTCTATCTCTCACTTCACCCTCCCTGCCAACATGACTAACCCACCCCACCATTTCAATTTCTTTCTTTCCACTCACTGTCAACATGAGTTGACTTTCTCTCCCACCCACCTCACCATGTCATCACCTCCCTCTCTCTAATTCTCTCCCATTCTTTCTCTCATTCTGTCTTTCTTCCTTTCATTATGTCTTCTTCATTCTTCTTGTCAATGGACCACCATGACCCTCCATCACTACTAATCAGTGGGCCACTGATCAAGTGGGCCCCACAACCTCCGATGATCACCATCATCTCCGCGTGGACCCTGCGAGCATCTCATCCTCAATTTGCTAGCCACCACTCCATTCCCTTCACTGTTTGGTAAGCCCCTCTTTTCCCTTAGGTTTGGGTTAATATACTTTGGGTGTGGAGTTGTGTTAACATAGCTTAGAGCTTTCCATATTTTAGTTTAATATTTTAATTTATTTTTATTTTACTAATTATCCCTTAGGTTTGATTTGTTGGGCTATGGAGCTAGGATTTGTGGATTTGGGCATTTTCAACCAAAGGCAAGTAGATATTTATATATATGCTTATATATGTTTGTTTCTCCTTTGATTCGATGATTTAATGGTGATTTAGATGACCACATGCTCATTGATGTCTTTGATTTTGGAAAACATGATAATTATGTTTAATGGTTTAATGAATTGGATTTTAAGTGGATGGTTAGATTGGTTGGGTGGATATTAGATGATGGACTTGATGAGAGGGGGTATGGATGTATGTGGAGAGGGCTAGGCCCTATTCTTGTGTTTGTCTGCAGGTGTGGATGAAAAGGGAGTTTCTCCCCAACTCAGTTCGATTACAGAAGTTTGATTCTGTTTTCTGAAGCCACGCGGTTGACCGAGTGGGGTCACCCGGTCTACCAGCAACACTGGTATTTAGTCAGGCTTCCTGAAGCCTGACAACTTAGCCAATTCCCATTTATGTTTCAACTTTGACTGTGTATCCGATCGACTGGATGTCGACCGACTATGAAGGAGGTTGACCGACCCGGTTTAATGTCGACCGGATAAACTGGGGTTCTTTCTTAAGGGCCTCTTTGACTTAGAACTGGATGGACTTAGGTGGAACCTTGGCTACCTTTTTGGACTCATTTGACTTTGTATGAGGAGTGTTTTGAGCCGATGATTCATCGTAGTTATTTCCGTTTTCTCGGGTTTCGATTCATCTCAATCTTGAACGGAGTAGGACAACGGGATACCCTTTTTATATCTATGCACGAAGAGGTTCAGTCCGGGTGTCGCAAACCCTAATTCCTTTCGTTGACTGAGTAGGGTTGTACGAGACTCCGGGGATAACAATTGACTTAGGATTGGATTGTTTATCGCTTCTATTTCCTAGTTGTACCGTTCAGTACTGTCTACATGTAACGAACATGTCCTTTAGCTTTGTTTACTTTGATTTGTTTGGGATCACATTGAGAACTTAGATGATGGACTTAGGATCTCTTTTGATGTTCCGTTCGTTCTGAGGTTTGTTGAGGTGTTGAGGCTAGGGGGCTTTGATTGTAAGGCTTGAAGAGAACTATTATTGAAGTTCGTTTGAAGTTTGATTTGATTTGGAATAAAGTAGTCTCTCTAATATTGTTGAATCTTGTTCGCGCAAGAAAGCCTAGCCCCTCACTGATGTTTATTTAGGATTCCTTGTGTCAGGCACCACTCAGCTGTTAACGTTCAACACAGTTGGGGCACCACCTGTGTGAGGACTTGAATTTAGAACCTTGAGGCAAGACTGGGCCAGAGCCCGGCCCGAGCCGCATGAGCCCAAGAAGACCGTCTACAATTTGGATTTGGTGTAATGGACATCAAGGTGTAATGGACACCACTTTGAACACTTTGATTGAAGAGTTATGATCCCAAACTATTTATATCTCCACCACAACTCAATTTGAGTAAGGGAGGGCAATGACACTATCCTGTGGTAATTAGCATATGTGGACCTCCTACTTTGATAGTCTGTTTATGATTCGAATGCTATGTATTTCTTATGATCAGAACATTATGCATTTCATATGATTTTGTCTACTCGTTTACTCTGATTCGTTCTGCATATCTATTGATGTTTTATATTTATATCTGCATGCCGACCGTCGTGTCTGATGCTGCACTTGGTGCATAGGTACCGGGTACATCTACCTTTGGGAAAGTGGAAGTGTCGCTTCAGGCAGTTTAGCCTGATGGTGAGTATGAGTTGTGTGTCGACGGTATTGTCGTCATGACCAGCATATGAGTGCCTTCATACTTTGGTTAGTTCGTATTTATTCTTCTTTGGCTTAGGTTTTGCTAGGAGCCATTAATTAATATACTTTTGTTATCTTTTGCTAAACTTAAACTATAGAAAAGGAAGATGTGCATACTCTGAAATGTTATATTGTACCATTTGTTTAATTATGATGTTCCGCTGTGTTTTATGGTTACCGAGGAAATATTTATACCTCACCGCGGACTTCGATCCTATGGGACATGATTAGGGCCAGGTTGCATTTGATTAAAGTTAGAAAATTTTTAATTGGCCCTAATCTCACGCATAACCCTGGTTTCACTTTTGGTGGCGTGACATGTTTTAAATCGAACAGTCACTCAATTATCGTGAAATGCATATTTCGGCATAATATCATTGTAAACACATTTCAAAGAAATGGACTAGACCATAATATCGTGAAATGACCTAGAGTCATCCGGCTTCCCAGAACTTCCTAGAGTACGCTTTCTTCAATTGCAGACTTTGTTAAATGCGGTTTGGAGCCAGTGTTTTCCTAGACCCACCTAGAACAAGGTTTCATTATAAAATAGATTAAGAACTGCCCAAAGTACGTGTTTCAGACCTATACAACCCTAAAGCCCATGTATGCGTTCCTTACCCTTGAATCGCCTCAACCCCATTTTAAATCAAAAGGTATTTCAATTATCATGAAATACGTATTTTGGCAAAAAATCGTTGTAAATGCATTATGAAGAAATAGACTGGACCATACTTCCGTGAAATGACCTAGAGTCATCCGATGTTACACCCCGACCCGATTTAATCTTGATTAGTGCTAATTAAATATGTTTTAGTTAAATTAATTATGTTTAATTGCTAATTACGGTATTTAGTGTTCATTAGTCCTTATAGACTGAGTTAGTTGAGTTTTGAACCTTGAATGGGTGAGTAGAATCCGAGTTGACTCAATTGAGTAGAGTCAAGGGCTTTTTTGTAAATATAGATTTTCGCATTTTGCATCATTTGCACATCATTTTGACACAATCGCGTGTATTTCAATGAGTACGTCGATTTTCTTATTTGACTCTACTTCATTCGAGCAACCATTGAATAATTGGACCCTTATTTGACTCAAAATGGAAATAAATAGCCTTAATGGACCTTTTTGCAAAACGCCACTTTACTTCCCTTAAATATTGTCTTCTCCTTTCCTTTTAAGTTCATTTTCCTTCCTTTCTTTACTCTTCTTCTTCTCCACTTCCTACTCCACATCTCCTTCAATCACTACTAGAGGGAGAGTGCATGTGCCTCGAGACTTAGAGAGCCATCATCATCATCATCTTCTTCAACCTTTCTCTTCTTTGTGGGCAAAGAAATCATCTCCATCACCTTCCACCCTTCTCAACTTCAAATTTCTTATTGAGGTATAAGCCAAGACACTTCCTTTTGTGTTTGTAGTAGTGCATTAGAGTCAAAGGACCCTTGGACATTTATATATGCATATTCATATAATCTTCCATGTGTATTGGTGTGGTTAGGGTTTGGTGATTTGGGACTTTTTGGGTTTCTTGAGTCAAGTGTGTGGAAAGGATTGGAAAGCTCTCATTTGAGGCAAGTATAAGCATTAATATGGAATTACATCTTGTTTATTTTCATTGATTCCATGAAATCCTTACTCAATGTTCTTAGTTCTTAATAAATAGATGGATTTGGTTTATTTTTATGATTTATAGTGATGGAAATGAATGAAATGAGATTGTATGATGAAAGGGAGCAAGATGGCCCCATTTGTACAGGTAATGAAGCGGGGAGTAATTAGAAAACAAATGGAAAAAGGAACAAATGAGAATCCTGAATCTAGGAATTTTGGACAGTCCGCTCAAGCGAATTAGGCACTTCGCTCGAGTAAGCTGCCTAACTTGGTTGAGCTACCTAACTTGGCTGAACTGCCTAACCTGGCCGAGCTGCCTAACTGGCGAACTGAAATAATGGGTCGAGCAAACAATAAAATCGCTCGAACAAACACCTCTCTGGACGTGTTCGCTCGAGCGAACATGGGTCCTCTCGAGCGACCATCCTCTTGGAACCCTCGCTCAAGCGAACGAATTGTGTCGCGTGAGCGACCAAACCTCTGGAAGGGGTCCGCTCTAAAGTAATTAACTGGCCCTTTTCCGACCTACTTTTAGAGTGAATTATCACCCTTTATTTATAACAACCCACCGTAATCAACCCTAACAGATAATTAAGGTGCTTACCCTTATCCCATAGGAAATTAGGTATCCCATAGCAATCAAAAATCTACAACATCCAATGAAATAGATTATACCTCGAGAGCTCGGTTGTGCTCTAATGGAGAAGACGACTTGCTTGATGAAGAAACTCTTTCTTTGTAAGCAACTTAGGATCTCCAAGACCTCTTAGTCTTCCACGCTATGACCCATATAAGATCTCTTCTCTAAAGGAGATGTGTGGGATCTCCTAATGAAAACAACTAGAAGCTCTAAAGGAACTAGAGGAGAACTGGAAAAGAAAAAAGAGAGAGGCGTGCAACACTTGCACTGGGCGTGGGTTCCAAGAGTGGGACGTCCAAGGCCCTCTCTCCTCTATTTATAGTCTTAAGCAACTCTTTTTTACTAATTGAAATAGAAGTCCTACTTCCATTAAGAATTAATAACTTTCTCATTTCTAATTATTGTAGAAGTCTCACTTCCACAATAATTAGTAACTTACTATTACCACTATTAAAAGTCTCACTTCAAATAGAAATAGTAACTTTCTAATTCCTTCCTTTTAGAGTTGAAGTAGAATTGGTAACTTTCTAATAACTTGGGCTAGCGTGGGGACTACTAGGGATTCCGTAGAAAGCTGGCTCGAACTGGGACACTGCGACCCCACATCTCATATGCAATCCGGGCCCAGAGTTAATTGCAAATAACACCACTATATAAATGCAATTGCATTCCAGTCTTAGGAATAAATTACAAAGAAGACCCTAAACTTTCAAATTACCACAAGTAGACCCCTCGATCAATATGCATGAGCCCCAATTAGTCACAGTGATCATTAGTACCATTCAATTAACTCTTAATCGAGATGGGTGCGCACTTACTAATGATAAATCCATTAATTGGCACAAGGGGATAATATAGATAGATTTCATCTTGACTATTCAATGTTCTCACAGTTCTACTACCACGTACCCAAAACATCGAGGTGTTGACCTACAGTTGGCCTCACTCAATGGTGAATCAAAGTAAATGAATAGATAAAAACTTGAGTTTATCAATATCTCAGGATTGAAAGCATATTGCTAGGGAATTATGAGAGCAGACCTTAAAATCGAGATAATATTCCATAAGGTGCTTCTCGTGGTCCTTCAATACATCCAATATACCAGCACCATGATCCAGAATCTTCCATTCTGATGAGCGAGACAAATCACACATCTCATAGTGATCAAAGCACTGCAACCTTATCAGATGAGATGCCCAGTCTCATCACTGGTTGTGAAGACATCTAAAGATTTGTGACACATGTCTCCCCTATGTGGATCTCATCCATAAACATATATCACATCTAATATACTAATGGGACCCGATTCATCTCATGAACCATGTCATATGTATTGGTTATGTGCATTAAGTAATAAAACACCATTCATCACATGAAAGAAAAGCATGATTTTATTGATAAATAAAGAAATTAATCAATTTATTACATCATCTGATGGATTGAGTCCATACAATCTAACAATCTCCCACTTTGGCTCAATGCCAGTCAGGGTTGCATCTCATGCCTATCCTGTCTAAATGTTGCTAAAAAACTTTGGTAGTCAAAGGCTTAATAAAGGGATCTGCCAAATTGTCCGCAGAGGCTATCTTGGTGATAGCAATATCACCCATCTGCACAATCTCTCTGGCCAAATGATACTTCCTCTGTACGTGCTTTTGGCTTTTATGACTCCTGGGCTCTTTGGACTGAGCTACTGCCCCACGTTGTCACAGTAAGCTGTGAGCGGTTGTCGTGTCAAAGGTACCACTCCAAGTTCCATAAAGAATCTCTTAAGTCATACTGCTTCCTTAGCTGCTTCACAAGCTGCTACATATTCAACCTCCGAGGTGGAATCAGCGGTACATTCCTGTTTAATACTTCCCCAGCTAATAACACCGCCACCAAGTATAAACACATAACCAGAGGTGGATTTCCTCGAATCCTTATCTGATATGAAGTCAAAATCTATGTATCCAATTGGAATCAGCTCATCACTGCCATAAATCAACATGTAATCTCTAGTCCTTCTCAAATATTTGAGAATCCACTTTATAGTAGTCCAATGGTTAGGTCTTGGATTAGACTGATATCTGCTGAGTAGGCCCACTGCATGACATATATCCGGTTTAGTACATAGCATAGCATATATGACGCTACCAACAGCCGAAGCGTATAGTATCGACCTCATCTGCTCTTTTTCCTTAGGTGTCTTTGGACACTGATTGTTGGAAAGGTGCACTCCATGCCTAAAAGGTATAATACCCTTCTTAGAGTATTGCATAGCAAACTGTACCAGCACCTTATCTATGTACGCAGCTTGGGACAAGCCAATCATCCTATTTTTCCGGTCTTAATGGAGTTTGATCCCTAGGATGTAGCTAGCTTCTCCCAAGTCCTTCATATCAAAAGTCTTGGCCAACCAAACTTTCACTATTGACAACATTTCGATGTCTTTCCCGAGGAGAAGGTTGTCGTCGACATATAAAACTAGAAAAACTACCCTACCACCTTCACTTTTCATGTACACACATGACTCATCCGGATTCTGACAAAAACCAAATGATTTGATTGCCTGCTCAAAACGGATGTTCCAGCTTCGGGATGCCTGCTTCAGTCTATAAATGGACTTCTGCAGCTTGTAAACTCTTTACTCTTGATTTTTAGCTACAAAACCGTCTGACTGCACCATATAGATGTCTTCCTCAAGATGGCCATTGAGAAACGCCATCTTGGTGTCCATTTGCCAAATCTCGTAATCGAGATGAGCCGTAATGGATAAGAGTTTCTGGATAGACTTGAGCATGGCTACCGGCGAGAAGGTTTCCTCATAATCAATACCCTCTTTTTGAGTATACCCTTTCGCAACAAGTCTGGCCTTAAAGGTCTTCACTCTTCCATCCGGTCCTCTTTTTCTCTTGTAGACCCACTTGCACCCAATAAGTTTAATATTGGCAAGCAAGTCCACAAGTTTCCAGACTTGATTGGAGTACATAGACTCCATCTCAGCTTTCATAGCATTTTGCCAACGTCCCGAATCTATGTCATTGATTGCTTCATCATAGTTACAGAGATCTTGTTCCGGTTCTTCCGGGACTGGCTCGTAAGACTCCCAAGAATGAGAACCTGTTGGGGTCTGACAATCCTCCCACTATGACGAGGCACTGGTGTAACTACTAGTTTAGGTAAGGGCGGTTCTTCCTCAAGTTCGGTCATACTTGGATTTGGAATTGATTGCTCTTGAATCTCTTCCAAGATCACCTTTTCTAAAAATTTCCAGTCTATCATATAATCTTCCTAAAAAAAAAACCGCATTGGTGCTCACCAGCACTTTCTCCTCTCTGGGATTATAAAACAACCAACCATTAGTTCCTTTAGGATATCCCACAAACGTGTACACTTCCGTCTTCGATTTCAACTTATCCGTCTTAACCTTTAGCACGTGTGCTTGACATCCTCAAATGTGTAAATGTTGTGGACTAGGCTTTCGCCCAGACTACAACTCCTGGGGAGTTTTAGGTACAGACATAGATGGTAAGAGGTTTAGTATGTATATCATAGTATCCAATGCGTATCCCCAAAAGGATATAGGTGATCCTGAGAAACTCAGCATAGACCTAATCAAATCTAAAAGAGTCCGGTTCATTCTGTCCGCTACTCCATTCTATTGAGGCATACCAGGAGCAGACAACTGGGATAGAATCCCATGCTTTGATAAGTATCCCATAAAATTAACAGAGAGATATTCCCCTCCTTGATCTGATCGAAGAGTCTTGATACTTTTACCTAATTGCTTTTCCGTTTCCGCTCGAAACTCTTTTAACTTTTCAAAAGCTTCGGACTTGCGATGCATAAGGTATATGTATCCATATCTTGAGTAATCATCTGTGAAAGTGATGAAGTACTCATATCCTCCTCTGGCTTTGACATTAATGGGTCCACACACATCAGTATGCACTAATTCCAATAAATCTTTGGCCCTATTGCCCTTGGATGAAAATGATCTTTTGGTCATTTTTCCTTCCAGACAGGACTCACAGACAGGCATTAGTTCTACCACCAATGAAGGCAAGATACCATCTTTCACTAGCCTGTCAATCCTATTTAGGTTTATATGACCTAGTCTCAAGTGCCAAAGTTTTGTTGGATTAGATGAAGGTAACTTTCTCTTAAATGATGGTCTATTAATTGTTTCAGTATCATGTATCTCAAATTATCATAAAATGTGTATTTCAGCATAGAATCATTGTAAACGCATTTCGAAGTAAAGGACTAGACCATAATACCCTGAAATGACCTAGAGTCATCCGGCTTCCCAGAATTTCCTAAAGCGCTTCCTTCAACCGTGGACTTAGTGAAATGCAGTTTGGAGCCAGTGCTTTCCTAGACCAACCTAGAATGAGGTTTCATAATAAAATAGATTAGGAACTGCCAGAAGCACGTGTTTCAAACCTAAACAACCCTAAAGCCCATGTAATGCGTTCTTTACCCTTGAATCGCCTTAGACCCTTTTTTAAATCGAAAAGCATCTAAGATTATCATGAAATGTGTATTTCGACATAGAATCATTGTAAACGTATTTCGAAGCAAAAGACTAGACCATAATACCCTGAGATGACCTAGAGTCATCCTGCTTCTCAGAACTTCCTAGAGCGCTTCCTTCAACCGTGGACTTCGTGAAATGTGATTTGGAGCCGGTGTTTTCCTAGACCAACATAGAATGTGGTTTGATAATAAAATAGATTAGGAATTGTCCGAAGCACGTGTTTCGGACCTAAACAACCCATGGAGTGACTTTGATGATGAAGTTGTCTGGACGTTAGAGGACAATGGCAAATTCACGTTAAAATCAGCTTATAAAATGGTGTGCAATCTTATTGATCAAAATATCAATTGGCCATCGTTGATTTGGTTCAAGGGTTGTATTAAGAAACACTCACTGTGTGCTTGAATGTTCTTAAAAAGGAGGCTTAAAACAAAAGAATTTCCTCTCCAAAGAAATGTGAACTGTGATTCAAACTGTGTGTTATGTGCTGCTACATGGGAGTGTGATTCACATGTAATGATCCACTGCCCATTTTCTAAATCAGTTTGGGCATCAATTCTCACCAAGCTGAACTTGTCCCCTTTTTCCTGTGAGAACCCGTTAGAGATGAAAATTAGTCAGTTTTCGATTAGATCAAGGCAGCAACGATATTCAAACTCTCGGCAAGCTTCTTGTGAATGCTTTTGTTTGGCACATTTGGGCTAAAAGAAATGGAAGAATATTCAGATTGAAAGTAAACACAGATGCGTCGGTGATACAGCAAATTCTTAGAACTGTCTGTAGCATGGTTCTTTATCTTGGATTACAACTGCTAGAGGTGATTGCCAGTCACTGGAATATTCCAGCAAAAAATCAGATTAAAATCCCATTTCCTGCGGACGTGAGGAAACATGGATGGCGACTTTCCATAATCAGTGTTGGCCAGCTAGTAGTGGGAATCTTGTGGAGAGATATTAATATTCCACTGTGTGCACAAATTGAGCCAAATTTCATCTACTATTCGGGTGTTTTCCACATTATGCAGATTATTGCAATCCATCTACAGAACATTACTATAGAGGCCGATCCTTCTTTGACTATGATCAACCCATCAAATTCTGATTGGAATGTGAGGTTTCAGGTAAGACAAATTCATTCAGTCATTACAAGATTTTCTCACGTGCAAGCTTCAAAGATTCATCCTCAAACTATGCAATTTAGCAAGTTCATTAGCAGAAATATTGTTAGCTCAACTCATATAAATAGTTATGATATTATGAATTTCTTTTCTACCTGTGCTCGGGTTGTGGGCGTTGTTTAGTCTTTGTGAGTCACTTAGTCTTTTGGGTGATAGTTTGTTCAGTAAGGGCATATTTGGCACTTAACTAGTTAAAGTGAAGTAAAGTGAATTCAGAAAAGAAATGACAAGGGGTCATATCAAAAGTATACAATTTCAAAATTCCCTCCGAATTTTTCAAAAAAAAAAAGTAAAAAAAACTACCTCCTTTCTCCACTAGAAGACAAAAAAATTTTCACTTTTCTATACAAAAAGTCAAAAAGACTCCAAACCAAACAACTAAAAACAAAACTTCATCATTACATCTTATATTTTATTCTCTCTTGATTTGATGCTTCACCCCACCATACTTCAATTCACCATACATCCAAACAGGCCAAGGGGTATGCCCCTTTGGAAGTTTCTACTTGCCTTTTTGGAGGGTAGACTTCCTTTTCTATACTTTATATATTTTGAGAAATTGAAGAACTACTTACTCTTAAAAAAAAAAAAAAAAAACTAAATCCCATGTAATGCGTTCCTTACCCTTGAATCGTCTGAAACCCTTTTTAAATCGAAAAGTATCTCATGCTATCATGAAATGCGTATTTTGGCATAGAATCGTTGTGAATGCATTTCCAAGCAAAAGACTAGACCATAATACCCTGAAATGAGTTAACGTCATCTGGCTTCCCTGAACTTACTAGAGCGCTTCCTTCAACTGTGGGCTTCGTGAAATGCCGTTTGGAGCTAGTGTTTTCCTAGACCCACCTAGAACGAGGGTTTCATAATAAAATAGATTAGGAACTGCCCGAAGCACGTGTTTCAGACTTAAACAGCCCTGAAGCTCATGTAATGCGTTCCTTACCCTTGAATCGCCTGAAACCCTTGTTAAATCGAAAAGTATCTCAGATTATGATGAAATGCGTATTTCGGCATATAATTGTTGTAAACGCATTTCGAAGCAAAAGACTAGACCATAATACCTTGAAATGACCTAGAGTCATCTGGCTTTCCAGAACTTCTTAAAGCGCTTCCTTCAACCATGGACTTCGTTTCTTTTTTCAGCTACTTTAAGCACCAAATCATCTCAGAATCACTAGGATAGCTCAAGATCTTCTATTATAGCCTTAAGGAGTGTCCCAAGACTAAGCACCAGATTGGTCTCAAATACCATTGGGGGTTATCCATATCAAATACATCGTTTGTCTCATAAGACAAATTCTTCTTGCGACATAATAAACCTTTCTTGTGACAGCAACCCTAGAGATCTGAAGAACATTAAGCGAATCGTTGTTTGCAGTAGCATCTGTTCAAACAAGAAAACCAGGAAAAATGTGAATATGACTGATGATGCGAAACTAATGAAATCTCACCAATGATTGGTTTTCGAGGTTGAAGCATTTATGCACAAAGGCACACCTTTAGGAGAACCGTTATTTGTGGGCAACTTGGTCTCGTGATTACCCATTTCATCTGCAACATCCAAAGATGGCGCATCTCTCATCCCTTTAGTCTTCTCTTGTGTAAATTGAACCCTGCCATCATCAAGTACAGGTGAAATCAGTGGGTTCATTCCTAGAAGTAACCTGAAGCTGAGAATCCAGACGATGGGGCTAAAGGTAGTATTTATCGAATTAATGTTAATGAGGTGAAGAATCAAGGTTCATCACTTAATTAGGATTTCATTTACAAGAGTTAAGGGTAAGCAATCGTTTCCTATGAAAGGGAAACTATTTGATAGCCCCAGTGTGAATCTTCATTTTTATCATTCATTTCTTCCCATTTGATAGAGGGCATTGCCAAAAAATTCCTAGGAATTCAATGCAACTAAGCAAATGAAAATGGACTTAAAATTTTATTCCCACCTTCAGGCATGAATTTGAGGAACTTGAATGCACTAAGATTGGCTGAATGAAACTAAATTTGATGGTTCTGCCTTATGTCACGAACTGGAGTTATTACAGTGTCTTGAAATCATGAGTGAGTCATTAGCCAATGTTCCCAGGATAAAAATAGAAAAAAAAAAAGGAAGGAAAAAGAAACCCTTTAAATCTAAGCATCTAAGCTCTTGTCTCCACTTTGTTGATTCTATTCTATGCAATTGTACGATACAGAAAAACATGAAAAATATTTAGAGATTTTTACCAAATAATTAAGCTTATATTGCAAATAATCGATTTTATGAAGAATAATAACAAAATCACCATTTAGTTCTTCGTACCTCTTTTTTTTTTTTTTTACAAAATTACCCTAGTTGACGATATTGCCAACTGAGTTGAAGATATCGCCAACTGAATTGGCGATATCGTCAACTTCCTGTATAAGAATCCACAAATTTTCTTCTTTTTTGTGAAACACTTTTTTGTCTTTCTCCCATTCATCCGTTTTATGGGTTCCCGACTATCATTTCTCATAGATCTTTCTTAAAACTAGTTTATGAAATTAATCTTCAACAACAGGTATGTTCATTTTCATATTTTTCTTATTTTTTGTACTTTCCTCTCGTTCTTATTAGATAAAGGAGGGATTCTCGGGCACCAAGGTGAATATGTTCTACTTCATTTATTCTTCTAAAATATTACTAGTGCATTGTTACCGATGCCCACTAGAACGTTGGCATAGTGCCATGTTAATTCAATGCAGAGGGCAGCCTTTGTTGAGGAATCCAATTGTTGAGCACTTGGGATTCTTGTATATTAGTGCACTTATCATGATCTATTCATTTAGCAAGTGATCTTAGATGGAGAAGGCTAGAGGAGACTTGGAGTTGGGAGTTTATGAAACTGTGCTACTATGCGTGATTTTTTTATTTTTTATTTTTGTAAATGTACATACTGCATTGCAGTTAAAGGATTTTAAGTAATTCTAATGTACATCAATGGCATACTATTCCAATACGTAGGAAGATGAAAGACCATTCTACATCCTAATCTTATTTCTTTCCATCTACAACTACCACATTTGAAACCCTAATAAACATAAGAATAGAAAACCATAAAAAAAAAAAAAAAACCCATAAAGTTTAGATCTGTAATACGCAAATGGTAAAAAACTTTAGGGGAACTAGAAGTCTAGAAGTTTAAGCAAGTCAAAATACGAAAATGAACTAGAAGTCCAGAAGTTTAAGCAAAATCAAAATACGAAAGTGAACTAAAACATGCATCCAATTTATATACATGAAGCGAACTAAATCCAATTGAGAAATAAAAAAATTGGACCCAATTGTTGGAAATAAACCAATTTTTCGGGCTGTTATAATTGTAGAAGATAGCAGGCCCAGCAGGCCTGCAGGCCCAGTTCATGTACAAAGCCCATACGTGGGATATACAGATAGGATAGGATTTAGTTCCTAATTTTTCTCTCCTTCTATGTATAGGATATGATTGATTCTTTCCTTTCTTTTGTGATTCTAATTTGTAACTAATTTGTAATCTTTATTAAATTAGAGCCTTGATTAAGGCATTTTACATTAATATAAATATGACAGTCGATGCTCTGCAATAGCACGACCTTCTCTCCAACTCTCTTCTTCTTCTTCTTCCTCTTCTTCTTCTTCCTCTTCTTCCATATATTATAACATGGTATCAGAGCTAGGTTATGATCAATTATTATTGATCTTCTTCTTCTCTCATTGATCCAATCATTATTCCTGGCTTGGATCTTCTTCCTGGAGTGAAAATCTTCTCTCTAATAGAGCCTGATCATCTCAGATCAAAAGTGGCCCACCAGTGATCATCATCATCATAGCAGCGGAAGCAACCCATGTTGATCGACTGGTTCTCCTCTTATTTATGAATATTTTTTCAAGATTTTTGGATCATTAGAGGTAGGATATCCACCTGATTTTGTGATATTTCAGTTTTGTGCAACAATTTTCATCATAGCCGTTCAAATTTGTGGATTTTGATCCGTTTTGAGTAAGACTTTGGCCTGGAGTTGCGAAAATACTTTGTCCTTCCATCCCCAACCTCAGATCTGGTCACTGATCCTCTAATGGACCCCACGTGGAGATCGATCCACTGACGACATTGTCGTCTAACGTCGCTACTTCACGGTTTGCGACTGTGGACTACTGACGATCATCAAGAAGCCTCCATCCCTCCATACAGGAATGGTCGACTGGATTTTCTGGGAATTATGGTGATTTTTCTGGATTTTTTCCATCACCTTTGAGGTAGTTTCCAACCTCTTCATCATCTGATGGTTTTCTCCAAAGGATTTCATCACCACCGTCCAGATTTGTGGATCTTTTTCCAAATCTCATCAGATTTGGACTGAAGGAAGTCAATTTGATCCACTTTACAGAGATCAAACCTGATCTGTGATTAGACAACCCTGTGGGGCCCACGCACAGATCCAGGTCCACTTTTCCAGTTCGTCTGGCTCTGTTTGACACAAAAATTGCACTGTTGTGCTGTCCTCCGTTGTCTTCTTCTATTTTCTTCTTCTATTGATCATTCTGATTGCTGGTATATGCTGTGGAAGCTACTTGTTACAGATTAATTACTGATTAGTGCCGGTTGCTATTATGGACAAATATGATGTTATTCCAGTTAAATTTAATGGAAATAATTATATGGCCTGGTCTTTTCATCTGAGGAATTTTTTTGAAGGCCAAGGACTGTTTGGTTATCTTGATGGTTCAATAGCTAAACCTACTGCAATTACTGACACAAAAGCATTAGCCACCTGGTCTAAAGAAAATGCTAAGGTCATCACTTGGATTCTTAACTCCATCGACCCTTCTCTTGCCATTGCTCTTCAAGCATATACTACTGCATCTGATATGTGGGGTCATCTCAAAAATGTTTATCATCAAACAAATAAAGCCCGCAAATTCCAACTCGATAGTGAGATTGCAAAATTCAGTCAAGGTGATAAATCTGTACAAGCATACTTCAATGGATTTCTCACCTTATGGACTGAGAGGGATGCTATGATTATTCAGTCTGTGTCTGCTGGGTTTCTATCTGAGGATCTTAAATTACAAGAAGAAACCCACATCGGCCAGTTCCTTATGAATCTCCGACCCAAATTCGAATCTGTTCGGTCGGTACTCATGAATAGAGAAGTCACAGCGAACCTGGATACATGCTTCCAAGAAGTCCTTCGAGAAGAACTTCACCTCAATTCTCAGCGTAGCATTCTTGAAGAACCAAAGGCCTATCTCGTTCCTCTTCAGACTGAGTCTGCACTTCTGGCAGCCCCCAATCCCAAGCCTACTCAATGCTATGAGTGCAAAGGCTTCGGTCATCTGGCCAAGAATTGTCGGAAGAAATTGGTTTGCAGATATTGCAAACGCTCTGGTCATATTATTGATGACTGTCGTAGCTTACAGCGAAAGAATGGACCTCAGCAGAAGCAAAATTCTTCCACCGTGCCCAGACAAAATACTCCAGCTGTGTTCCAAGTTCAGGCCCATCTCCCCGATACGGAAAGCACTTCTTTTGGGGTTGTCTCCATGACTCCAGCCTAGATTCAAGAACTGATTCAGAACACGGTGACCTCAGTATATGCTTCCATGGGTTTCAATGGTGGTCGGTATCAAACTCATTCTCCTCTAGCATTTCCTGCTTTTCATTCTTTAGTCTCTCTGTCTTCCTTCATCACCCCATCTACCTGGTTTTTAGATTCCGGAGCATCAAACCACATGACTTTTGTGGAAACCAGCTTTACAGCCTCACACCCTTACCTTGGTAAAGATAAAATCACCACTGCTAATGGAGACCAATTAATCATCTTTGGAATTGGTGCCATTACTCTCTCTAGTGTTTCGGGCCAGTCCCTCCACCTATCCAATGTCTACTTTGTTCCTAAATTATCATCCAATTTACTTTCTGTCGGCCAACTTATTGATGATGGGTATCATATTAACTTTTCTTTCACTGGCTGTGTCATACAGGAGCGACAAACTGGGAAGGTGATCGCGAAGGGGAGTAAACATGGTCGACTGTTCCTGCTGGACATTGGACATCATTCCCTATTTTCTTCTTCTTCTAGTTTCAATAAATTGTGGACTATTTGGCATAGTCATCTTGGTCATGTGAACAATGCTTCTTTACTTTCTCTGTTTAAAATTGGTTGTTTAGAACCCACTATTGATAATAAAATGATGTCCTCTTTACTTCAATCAAAATGTGAAACGTGTTGTTTGAGTAAGAGTCATATTTTGCCATTTCCTATTCACCGTTCTCGTGCATTATCATCTTTTGATATCATTCACACTGATGTTTGGGGAATTGCACCCACTTTGAGTAGGACAGGGTTTAAGTATTATGTGACTTTTATTGATGATCATTCTCGATTCACTTGGATTTATTTCATGCGCTTCAAATCTGAAGTCTTTTCTCATTTCCAAAAGTTTTACAATATGGTTCACACACAATTTCAGAAGAATATAAAAATTCTTAGGTCTGACTCCGGCGGAGAATACATGTCCCATGATTTTTCTGCCTTCCTGTCTGATAAAGGCATTCTAGACCTAAAATCCTGCCCACATACTCCACAGCAAAATGGTGTTGCGGAGAGGAAAAACAGGCATCTCCTTGAAACTGTTCGTACTCTCCTACTTACATCCTTAGTCCCTCCAAATTTTTGGTGCGATGCTGCACAGACGGCTGTATATCTTCTCAATCGTCATCCTAGCTCCATTCTAGGAAAGACTACTCCATATGAAGCTCTCTTCGGTCATACCCCTTCCTATTCTCACTTGCGTGTTTTTTGTTATTTATGCTTTGTCCATCTTCCACCTACTGAGCGCACTAAGTTGTCACCTCAGGCTGCCAAATGTCTCTTCCTCGGTTACAGTACTGAACACAAGGGATTTCTGTGTTATGCCCCATCCGAGAAACGCATGCGAATATCTCGCAATGTGATCTTCTTGGAACACATTCCGTTTTTTTCCTTGCGTTTAGACACTCATCCTGTTGCTGTGTCTTATCTGCCACAATTCCCTCCAACTACTTCTCCCCCACCACCTATTACTAATGTCTATGTTCGGCGTACTACGGTTCCACCTGTGGGGCCTCCTTCTCCTGATCCTATCCCTATGCTGCCTTCTGCTCCCTCAGGTATTACTCCTTCCTCTACTGATAATGTCATACCCCTGCGACGCTCTAGTCGACCTTTTGTTGCTCCTGACAGATATGGCTTTCCTGCTCTTTTCACTTCTTTGGATAGTGCTCCTATACCCACCTCTTATTCACAGGCTTCGAAGATTGCATACTGGCAGGATGCTATGACTGAGGAGTTGCTTGCTCTTGAAGCAAACGACACATGGAAATTGGTACCGACCCCAGCTGATGCATCTGTTATTGGCAGTAAATGGGTCTATTCCATAAAAGTTCACTCTGATGGGAGTCTTGACCGTTATAAAACCAGATTAGTCGCACAGGGTTATAAGCAGGAGATGGAATTGACTATGAGGAGACCTTCGCACCTGTGGCTAAAATGACCACCGTTCGCACTCTCCTTTGTGTCGCTGCAGCTCGCAACTGGCCTCTATGGCAAATGGACGTCAAAAATGCTTTTCTACATGGGGACTTACGCGAGACTGTTTATTTAAAACCTCCACCAGGATATGCTTGTCCTCCAAAGCATGTGTGCAAATTGAGGAAAGCTCTTTATGGGCTTAAACAAGCTCCCCGGGCTTGGTTTGATAAATTTCGGGCAGCAATCCTTCAAGCAGGGTTTCGTCACAGTTACTCTGATAGTTCCTTCTTCCTCAGATGGACATCGAATGGCTACACATTCCTCTTGGTCTATGTTGATGATATGATTATCAGTGGAAATGATACTGCCAGCATTACGGATCTCAAACACCACCTTACTCGCCACTTCCGGATGAAGGATCTTGGTCTTCTCACCTATTTTCTGGGGCTGGAGTTTGTGCGTAACAAATCCGGCATTCGGGTCCTTCAGCGCAAATATGCGACAGACTTGATCACGTCAGCCAGGCTTGATGATGCTCCCACTTTTGATACGCCTCTGGAATTGAACAGCAAAATTAGTTGCGATGATGGCACTCCCCTGGATGATCCCTCTGTTTTCCGGCGAATAGTTGGTAGTTTGCTCTACTTAACTATGACTCGGCCGGATATTTCTCATGCCGTTCATACGGCCAGTCAGTTATTTAGCAATCCCCACAAACCGCACCTTGCTGCTGCGTTACGCATCCTCCGCTATGTTAAAGGAACACTACATCATGGTCTCTTCTTCCCTTCTGATACTTCTCTGCAATTATCAGCTTATGCGGATGCTGACTGGGCTGGCTGTCCGAACTCTCGGCGATCTACCACTGGCTGGTGTATGTTTCTTGGAAAATCTCTCATTTCATGGAAGTGTAAGAAACAGACCACTATCTCAAAGTCTTCTGCTGAGGCAGAATATCGGGCGATGTCCTCTACCAGTGCTGAAATTATCTGGCTCCGCCGCCTTCTGTGTGAATTGGGTGTTCTTGTTGGTAGCTCCACACCTCTCCATGGGGACAATACCAGTGCTACTAGAATTGCCAACAACCCGGTCTTCCATGAAAGAACAAAACACATTGAGATTGACTGTCACTTCATCTGTCAACATATCATTACTGAGAAGATAACTCTGCCTCATGTCTCTTCTTTTAACCAGTTAGCGGATATCTTCACCAAAGCCCTTCCCCGACAGCGTCATCATGATCTCACTCGCAAATTGATGTTTTCAATCTTACTACATCAATTTAAGGGGGAGTGTAGAAGATAGCAGGCCCAGCAGGCCCAGTTCATGTACAAAGCCCATATGTGGGATATACATATATGATGGGATTTAGTTCCTAACTTTTCTCTCCTTCTATGTATAGGATATGATTGATTCTTTCCTTTTTTTTGTGATTCTAATTTGTAACTAATTTGTAATCTTTACTAAATTAGAGCCTTGATTAAGGCATTACATTAATATAAATATGACAGTCGATGCTCTGTAATAGCACGACCTTCTCTCCAACTCTCTTCTTCTTCTTCTTTCTCTCTTCTTCCATATATTATAACAATAATATTTACTAGTGCAACTCATTAGTTGGTTGCTTATGTGATACATATGCATACAATGACACTTGTATGTTTTGTTTATATGGTCATATGAATTAGTTGTCCATATGGAAATATATTGGTTCTTTGCTATAGATTTAGAGTTACATTTTGTTGTTTAATGCTATGGATTTAGAGTTGCATTTTGTTGTTCAATTAATAGGTTATAGACTGCTATAGTTCGAGATTTTTTTTGAAAGATAGTTCAAGATTTATGGGTTGTATGATTGGATTTTTAAAATATATGGAGTATTGATTCTTGATTGGACTTGTTTTCCTCTAAAGCTTCCAGCATTCAACTTCTATATCATCAACTTAACTAAACTCAGTGACAATTAGTATCAATTTTCTCATTGTTTTAACTGTCTATCAAGTGAAAATCCAGGCCCTTAACCAAACAGTTGCTTGACTTGGGTTCAGCTTGCCTTCAAGCATTGGACATGTCAATTGAAAACTACAAGACAATTGTACAGAAAACCATGAGCACTAACAAGCAAATAAAAAGTCTAAAACCCACCACATTCAGAGCATATGTCACTATTCATGGATGCCTATTGTAGCATGGAACAGGTGGTGGTTTATGGCAACACAAAACTTAAGAAATTCAAGGAAAAAAGTTATGGCAACTATTCAAACTTCCAAGTATGTCACTATTCATGGATGCCTATTGTAGCATGGAACAGGTGGTGGTTTATGGCAACACAAAACTTAAGAAATTCAAGGAAAAAAGTTGTGGCAACTATTCAAACTTCCAAGCATTCCAAATTCACAATAAGCCCATTAGTATGAGCAATGATACCATCCAACCTATTGACTAAAGGCATATGTCACTATTCATGGATGCCTATTGTAGCATGGAACATGTAGTGGTTTATGGTAACACAAAACTTAGGAAATTCAAGGAAAAAAGTTATGGCAACTATTCAAACTTCAAAGCATTCCAAATTCACAATAAGCCCATTAGTATGAGCAATGATACCATTCAACCTATTGACTAAAGATACTTTGTTAGGCTAAATTAGCAACAAAAGGAAATTATAGTCATTCTTTCCTACACAATTATTTTAGAGGCCCGAAAAGTGCACAAACACTAAAAAAAAACACCTTGGCAAAGCTAGAGATGGAGATGAAAAGAGCCAATATATGGCAATTAGCATTTGTTTTCTATGGAAAAGAAGAATTCGTAATTAACTACAATGCAGCATGTACATTTACAAAAATAAAAAATAAAAAAAATCACGCATAGTAGCACCATTTCATAAACTCCCAACTCCAAGTCTCCTCTAGCCTTTTCCATCTAAGTTCACTTGCTAAATGAATAGATCATGATAAGTGCACTAATGTGCAAGAATTCCAAGTGCTCAACAATTGGATTCCTCAACAAAGGCTGCCCTCTGCATTGAATTAACATGACACTATGCCAACGTTCTAGTGGGTATCAGTAACAATGTACTAGTAATATTTTAGAAGAATAAACGAAGTAAAACATATTCACCTTATTGCCTGAAAATCCCTTCTTTATCTAATAAGAATGAGGGGAAAGTACAAAAAATAAGAAAAATATAAAAATGAATATACCTGTTGTTGAAGATTTATTTCATAAACTAGTTTTAAGAAAGATTTACGAGAAATGCTAGTAGGGAACTCATAAAACGGATGAATGGAAGAAAGACAAAAAACTATTCCACAAAAAAGAAGAAGAAAATTCGTGGATTCTTATACAGGAAGTTGACGATATCGCTAACTCAGTTACCGATATCGCCAACTCAGTTACCGATATCGCCAACTCAGTTGGTGATATCGTCAACTAGGATAATTTCGTCAAAAAAAGAGGTACGAACAATTAAATGGTGATTTTGTTATTATTCTTCATAAAATCGATTATTTGCAGTATAAACTTAATTATTTGGTAAAAATCCCAAAAATTTAAAAACCGATATTCATTAACGACAGTACTGGAAGGCAGCCTTTGTGTACATGGCAAGACATGGCGGATGCGCTTGCAAACCACAGTTCTGCCACCACCCATAGCATAGTGAACTTCTTGGCATTAATTTCTTCATACATCACATCAAAACAAACAAAAACAAAAGGGCAGGAGCATCAAAACAAACAAAAACAAAAGGGCAGGAGCATTTGGCCCTAAGCCTCAAGGGACACTCGACTCTGGACAGCCAAAAACTAATCCCTAGGGGCACATGCAAATCCTCCTATCCACATGCACCGGGTAAAACTATGGGAGGTGGCCAATGATCGTAGGTGTCGAACACAAGACCTCTCCGCTTCCTGAGGCGGAGGGTCCTTGGCCAACTAAGCTACCACTCGTTCGTTATACATCACATCAATTCTCTAATCTTTTATAAAAAGTAACAAAGAATAGAGTTTATTTAAGGGTATGAAGACACATAAGGAAGCAGGATCATTCAGAAACAAAACAAAGGTGGAAAAAAAAATTAAATCACAAGCTCAGCGCCTACAGGAAAAAATATAGATGATAGGCAAAACTCGACCTCCTTGCCAGCCACAGGACGGGAGTAAGATAAAACACGAAACCAGGCCGTTACAATGGGGATTTCATTTAATGAGAATCTAGAGGATGGAAAATGATACATTCCTCACTTCAATTTGAGGACGTTATGCGAACAATTTGATGAAAAACTTGAATTTTTTATTTTTGTTGAAGGCACTCCATACAAGAATGACTTTCCAAAAATTATAAGAAGATACAATAGTTCATGAAACTGATAAAAAATCTACCTGTTTGCCTTTAAATATTCAGAGACGATGAGGCAATAGCCTCCCCACACCATCAAAGCTTCTGGGAAAGCTATCTCATGAAAACCATGCTCCACAGTAGCTGCCACTTGAATGCCGGGAAAATCACTTAGAAAGCATGCATGCAAAGATCTTAAGAATTCTAGCGTCAAAATATTCAGTAGGAAATTGAACTTTTAGGTGTGTAGCAAGCCCATCTTTAGCAATTCATTTCTGGAATGTGATTGTCATGTCAGTGCTATTGGGATCAAACTCTTCCGCTGGTGCTTTAATCAATCTATCCAAAAAATTCCTCATCGTAGGAAGCTTCTTCAAATTATCATCTCTGCAACATTGGGATTGATTCCCCAAAATCAGGCTTCTTCTTGGGAATCCTGCGAAAGCAAACTAGAAATTCAGTGTTTCCCTCAGCACCCTTTAGTGGAGACTCCATCCATCCTTTGTTGCAGAAGCCAAAATCCTCCACTCCTTTAATTATCCTCTCAAGAACCTAAAACAAAAGAATCAAATCAACAATGTCAACTTGATGAAAATGAACTATTTCCCCTGCTGTGTTGGGATGTAACTGCAATAAGTTACGGGCTACAAATTCCACCAAATATAGCACTTAACTGGACCAGAAAGCTAAAATGTTGATGAAAATGGACTCTGGTTAAAAACAGAAAATAAGATAGAAGAGAGGAAAAGAAAGCTTAATAGCCTCTTGAAAACCACAATTACATGCCACACAAGCGATTAAAAATTGGAAAAAACTTCTGCCTGGAATTTGTTAAAAACACAATTTTCTGTTATCAAATATGCACTCTTAAGCTAGAACCATGGAAATAAAAATACAATCTTGACCCACCCAAACAGAGACATCCATAAATAGAGACTCATGCATAGATTCATGTATACATACACATATATAGCTAACTTTCACCTGCGGGAACATCCACATGCGGATGTTACAATTGGACCATCAAAGAGGTGTCAGGCCAGGAAAACCCCTCGAATGAAAGGCACCAACTGTGACGTCCGCATGGGAAAATTCAGAATATATATATATATATATATATATATATATATATATGCCTTGTAAGAGCACCCATTCATGTGTCACTAGACATCCGTTAAAATTTCATATGTCATCACTATTTATCTCCTTATCTTAACATTCATTTCACAAGTGTCATTGGACGCATACCTTCACGTGTCTCATGCATTGTTGCATCCTAAGTGGAAGGCAGCAATGACTGAAGTAAATGAAGGCGCTGGTTAAGAATGGCCATTGGAATTGACAAACCTTCCAATAGGAATGTGTGCAGTAGTGGCATACTGAAGCATAATCCAGATGGTTTGATTCAAAGGTACAAGGCAAAAGGTTTCACAAAAGCATATGGTTTGATTATCTTGAAATCTTCACTCCATTAGCAAACCTGAAACTCAGTAAGGGAAAATTTACCAATAGCTGCGAGCTTTTCTAGGCCTTTTACATCAATTGGATGTGAAAAATTCTTTTCTTCATGGAGATTTGAAGGAGTTAGTTTATATGTGTTTACCACTCAAGTTTGCACCCAAAGGTAGCACTCCCCTCATGCTTGCCTTGACAGGTTTAGTTAAGACATGGTTATAAAAGGTGCCAGGCAGATCATTAGTGAGAAGAGAAAGGTGACCGTTCTAATACTGAATGTGGATGATAATGTGGTGAGAGGGTTTTTTTCATTATTATTATTATCGGTGATAGAAAAATTATTAATTAGGAAAAAACCACAAACCAAAGCATTAACCCCAAAAAAAAACATCGAAACAAAAAAAAATTACATTGTTAATCCCACCCACGAAGAAGATCTATCCACCACACTATTAGTGGACCTCACCTCATGACAAAAGGAGGCAACCAATGAAGAGGAGAGTTCCTTAATCTCGTTAAAGTGAAACTGGGACTTCCAAGGCCTAGAACAACACTTCAAGGACCACCCCATTGCATTAGAAGAATCACTCTCCACCACCAACGGACCATGGTGTGAGATTCCTGATTTTAATTGCGTGTTTATTATTTATATAATCCTGCTTATTAGTTAATTAAGTAGTTTTGAATGTTAGATTATCAACAGGATAGACTTGGTGGGATTTTGACTTTAGAAAGGACCTATCTGTCATTTGAGAGAAGGCTTGCTTTGTTTGCTTCATTGGTTCAGGTACGTTATTTTGAGCATCTTTTAATCTTGGACTCTAATTATTTGATGCATCATTTTATCAGAAATGCAGCATTTCTATTTAATGGACTTATTTGCAATTTCAAGAAATAAGTCATTTTCTTTTAAATTCAAGAAGATTCCTGGAAATTCTTCTCTTCTCTCTCGTTCCAGCAGCTACCAGCCCACTTCAGTCTCTTGCAACTCTCTTCTCTCCAGCTCTCTCTTCCCATTCTCATTCTTTCTAGTTTTAGAGATCAAGTTCATCATCTTCACCTTCTCATCTTCATCAACATCATATCATCTTCCTCTTTTGGTTACGTGGGTGGCAGTTAAGAGTTTGGGTTTGATTGTGAAAAGCCTTGAGGAATCAGTTAGATCCCCAACTAAGGCAAGTATCCTGGTATAATTAACATATTACGCATATTATGGTTGGTTAATTTCCATTTATACAAGAATATATTCATCAGTTTTATCTTAAATTTGCAGCTGTAATGACAGTTACTTACTAATACAAAGGTTTTTCTAATGAATATTAGTGATTTGGAGTGTCTTCAGTAGCTTAAGTTGATATTTTCAAGTATAGAGGTACATCTTTTGAAATATATGAGGTTTGATATACGAAAAAAAAAAGAAGAAGCAAAAAACAAAGGTTCCAAAATCAGTTACAGGTTTCTGTAATCTTATGGCTAGCCATAAGAACACCTACAGCTAACCGTTACTCATGTACAAGTGCATGGCTAGCTTTTCCAGGAACATACTCCCTAGTTCATTTTGTTCTACGGTGACCTCACAGCTAGCTGTAGGTCATGGAACTAGGAAACTGGTTCCGAGCTGGTTTCGGTTCCAGATTGGTTCCATCCTCTGAGAAATGGTTCCCATTCCACGGTGAATCCAAACCGGAACCAACCCGTTTACATCCCTATACACTAGAGCTGAATAAAGAGCCGTCATCGGAAAAACATCGGATGTGGAGGGCTTCCAAATCGTCTTATCCTTAACTTCCTTGTAAATAAAAATTTCACAAAGATGATTCAACAACTCCCCATACTGGACCTCTTCAGACTAACAAAGAGACGACCTAAAGGAAAGTACCTAGGACACATTATTACCATTCCACAATCCCCATACAACAATCTCACCCAATCATTAGAACAAAAACTCACCTCGGGGAATGAGTTCAAAACTAAAGATGAGCTAGAAATAAAAAATTTTAAAATTATATAGGGAATGAGTTTGAAACTAAACATATGGGACTATAAAATATTTTTTGGGAACTGAAGTTGCCAAATGAAAGCAAGGAATTGTTATTTCCCAAAAAAATATATATTACATTTGCTTGAGGTGACAGGAAACTTAAGGCTTGTTTGGCATCCTGCAAAGGAGTCGTTCCCTCATTCTCACTAGACAAGTTGTGAAACTTGTTTGGATGCTATTTATTAGTTGTTCCAAAATTTGATTACACTAAACAATCCACGAAAAAATGACTTCATAGTTGCTTCATTTATTAGTAAGGATATGAGAGAAAATCGACTAAGATGGTTTGGCCATGTTAGAAGGCGTCCAATGGAAGCACCTGTTAAAATGTGTGAAGGCATAGAGATTGCCAGGAGTAGGAGAGGGAGAGGGAGACTCAAGAGAAGTTGGAAAGAAACTATTAAACATGACCTTTCTTACATGGATCTAACGGAGGACATGGCCCTAAACAGATTTGATTGGCGTCGTCAAATCCATATAGCCGACCCCACCTAGTGGGAAAAGGCTTGGTTTGGTTTGGTTTGGTTTGGTTTATATTAGGATTATTTAATGTTGCCAAACAAGTTCTACAGAGCCTATTCTCAGCAGAACAGTCTAATATACTGTTGCCAAAAAATTCTACACAGCTCATTTCCAGCACAACCAAATCTCAGGACAAGATCGGGAACATGACAGAAACAATGTGAAACGAGCCCTTAGGTGCTAAACCAGCTATAACACCATCAGAACAGAATCATCACTAGAATCCTGAAAGTGACCAGTTGTTGCATGATCAAAGCACATTTATAGAAAACTTATCTATCTAACAATTACAATGCCCGAAGAAGATATTTGACTGCGGTTCATCTAATTTTGAAGTATTTAAAAGGATCTCCACATCAAGGTATCCTTCGAACACCTAGATTTAATAGTTTTTATAGAAGCAGATTGGGATGTATCTAACACTGACAGAAGATTTAATATTAACTAATATACTCTTGTGGGTAGAGATCTTGTCCTATCGAAAAGCAAGAAACAATTAGTGATTGTAACTTGTAAGATCTACTTCTGAAGCCAAGTATCAACAGTGCTCATGGGAGGTGTGAAGTGTTGGGACTAAATAATCTATTAAAATAATTAGGACTTGCAACAAGTGGATCTATGACTCTATTGTGATAGTACAACACCACTAATCCAGTATATTGTGAGCACACAAAGCATATCAGGATCACGGATGGAATAATCTGACCCACTCTGCTAACCCAATAAGTACTTGAATCGCATAACCTGACCCACAATATATATGAACAGTAACAGGCAGTAATTTAAAAATGGACTTGGCAGCGGTTGGGTGGAGTCGGATCGGGTCCCTTTTTTTCCCTCTTTTCTTCAAAAAGGGTTGGAGCAGAGGAGATTGTAGGAGGGAAAATAAAGGAGATTGATAGATGAGTTTGTTTTTAGATTGAAGGAGGGAAAATAAGGGAGATTTGGGAGTTGGGTTGGTTTTTCATTTAAAAAGAAAAGAAGAGTTTCCAATTGAAAAAAGGAGGAGAAGAAGATCAAGGCTGTCAACTCAAGAAGTCTTTGTCTAAAAAAAATGAGAAAAAGACCAAGGTTGTCAACTCAAGAAGTCTTTAGATGGTCAATCGGTCAACTTGAGCATGGTTTTACAACATAGTTGTTAATATCGTTTCGGACCTCATTTCGCTCTGGCCTACAAAATGAAAAGTTTCGGCTGATTCGGGATTTCGGCGAAACTTTTCGGAATTACAATTCGGGGAAAAAATAACAAAATATATATACATATATAAGTAAAAAAAAATAGAAAAAGTAATAAATATAGACTTAATCCATTATAGTAATTTTTTTGGAATTATATTTTGTGAAAATATAAGAAATACAAAAAATCCATGTGTAAAAAAAGTTTAAAAAAATTAATTATATAAAATTCCATTTCGGCCGAAAAGTAACATTTCACCCGAAATCGACCGAAATTCAGACCGAAAAGTTTTGAATGGAATTTCGTTTCGGCCATTTCGGCCGAAAAGAAACGATATTGATAACTATGTTTTACAGGTTCAGCAAACAAATATTCAGATATGGCTTCAGAAGATGTCATGCAGACCATACTGCGTTCTTAAAAAGGAAGAATATAAAAGTGGTAATATTTGTTGTGTATGTTGCTATTGTAGTCATGGCAATGATGATGACAAAATCAAACTTAAAAAGACTTTCTGAGAGCTAAATTCAAAACCAAGGATCTTGGGTTACTGAAATATTTTTTTGGAATTGAAGTTGCCAGATCACAAAAAACAATATTTCCATATGATACTCTCGACCTTCTTAAAAAGAGAGAAAAGTTAGGAGCTAAACCAGCTGATACTCCGTAAAACAGAATCATAGATTACATTCTCACAGTAGGGAGTTACTTTGTAACCAAGAACATGCTAGAGGCTAATAAAAAACTGATTCATCTAACTATCACTAGCCCAGACATTTTTTATACTATCAATTTAGTTAGCTAGTTCATGCATTGCAAGGAGCAGAACCTAGAATCCTTGTTTAATTAATTCAGTTGTTTTCTTGCTTGCACTTTATTATTTCTTTTGATTAGGGTTTAGTTTTAGCTTTGGTAGTACTTAGGGGTATTTTAGTAATTTTGTCTAGTCTAGGTGGGTGGGACCCATTGCTAGAATTTCCTATTAGTGTTAAGATAGCATTGGGCTTGTGTTTAGGACCTAATGGGTTGAGTTGGGCTTAGACTAGGTCTACTAAGTTTTAAGGTTTAGTTGGCAGTGGTAGACTAGCACATTAAGAACCCTATTGTTGCAACACTGTAAGAAAAGAGATGGGAGCCTTTGCATTCTATTCATTTCTAAGAGAGAATCAGAGGAGGATTAGGGTTTCTTCAAGCTAATTCAAGCCACTAGAACTCATCTTCTCCAACAAGGCAAGTGCCAACTGCCAAGCATGATTAAGAGGTTCTTTGATTCCTACTCAGTATTGATTGTATATCTTAACTTGTAATCTCTCAGTTGATTGTATGAATCATCTTAAAAACCTGTTCTAGAGATGATGATAAGATCTGAATTTTTTAGCCTAATTTTGCAATGTATATGTTGACCAAATCATGCCATTAGCTGGTTTGTTGAGTTTTGTTTTGTTAGAAGTTAGATTAAGGTGTTGATCATAGTATTCTTTCTTGTTCCATTGATATATTGTGGATTGTAATCAGGTATGGGTGTTGTTTACAGTTTTGAACTCGATTTCTGCAATTGTAGGACTGCTACAGCATTTTCTTCAAACTGCTGACAAGGTTTTGGAATTGTGTTCAAATCTTGATTTCGGTCACTAAAATCCCCACTATTAAATTCCATGGTGTGATTAAGGACTAACATGATGATTTGATCGAATTGCTTGCAAGTCCATACCTGCTACAGTGCTATCTTCTCACTGTTGATACTTAGCCCATGTTTGGAATCTCTATTTTCAACCTCTAAATGTCTAAAACAGTTAGAGGTTTGGA
Source organism: Umbellularia californica (assembly GCA_028538565.1). Classification (NCBI taxonomy): domain Eukaryota; kingdom Viridiplantae; phylum Streptophyta; class Magnoliopsida; order Laurales; family Lauraceae; genus Umbellularia; species Umbellularia californica. Next base: position 59,084,835 of record JAPQWN010000001.1, read on the forward strand.
AAATAAGTATGATTGGCACATGATTCTACCTCTACCCGCTTTAGAGAAATAGAGGCAAATCCTCTTAAAATGAAAGGCCCCATTTATTTGCTTGTGAAAGTAAGAGTTTAGCCTCTCTTTTATTTTTTATTTTTATGGCACTATTTTGGATGGCTCTATGGGAATAAGAGTAGAGATACCAAATAAGGCCTTAGTTGTAGCATTTGAAGCTCGAAATCCTAATTTCAATGCCCTAGAAGCTTGGCAATCAATTTCCCCATGTTGATAGCAGCCATGTGGGTTGGGCCCACCATCCAGTTGACCCAAAATCAGCAGGCGTAAGAAAGACACTGCCAAATTAAAAGTATTTGACTTGAGTTCTGATTTTTGAAATTTTACAAGGACCTGTAGGTTACAAACTACATTCACACCTGAACCTGTTTTTGAGTGGCTCCTTTAGTTCTAGACTTCTAAACTTGCAAATAGAACCCTATATTTTACTGTTTTTACATATGAACCTGTTTGAGTCAATCCTTTGAGTTCCAAACATCCTGAAATTTCATTTAAAGTTTAAACCCCTGAGATTTATGGTATAAAAAGATAAACCTGTTTTTCAGCTATTTCTTGAATTCTAGATGTTCTATAATTACAAATAAGCCCCTGATATTCTCTATTTTTACAGTTGAACCCTTATTGAGCCATTTTATTGGGTCCCGAGTTTCCAAAAAGTGTATACTAGCCACTACTACTTCCTTTTTTTTTTTTTTTTTTTTTTTTTTTTTTTTTTTGTGTGTAAGAATTGTTATTTGAAATAGGTCTATTTCTTCGATGTTTGGGGACTGTTCCGATTTGCTAACTATAACCTTCCCCGCCAATGTACTGTTACCCCAGTGGCATAGGAATGCTAGCTTGGCAGGGGCAGTCCTAGTTCGACTCCATGCCTCCGTGACCTAGTTCTCTGTCAGTGAGGTCGTCAGCAAAAAAAAAAAAAAAAAAAAATGTAACCAACAAACCCCCCCAAACACCTCCCTCTCTTCCCTTCTTCCCAACTCCAAAAAACCTATACTCTCTCTCTCTCTCTCTAGTCCCCAAATCGGCAACCGGCCCCAGCGTCAGCCCCTCCCTCCCTCTAGTCCCCAAATCAGCAACCGGCCCCAGCGTCAGCGCCTCTCTCTCCAGTAGGTATTCCTCTCCGGCTCACCCTCTCTTGATTGATCCCTCTCTATAGAAACGGTTTGTTTATTCCATTGCAAATCAACAGGCTACATTCAGGAAAATTGGTGGAGTTGTGGGCAGGTATAACTGTCAAACACGAATGATTCAAGGCTGCACCTAAAGATATAATGGCCTTGCCCAAATTTAGTTCATGTCAAATTAGTCCCACTCCCAACATTACACACCGTCTCATAAATATGGCACTGGAAGTGGGATGGACTAAAGGTGGAGCCCTTAGATTCAATAGGCTACTTTTGTTAGCAGAAAAAGAAAAACAAATATATATATATATATATATATCATGGCATTGATCTCATGTCTATGAACAGAACTCAAGGGCCATGTATAGTATAATATATTTAGTCCGGTGAACAATTTTTTATTCCTATCAACAGATTAAGGTTGATTTCACATGGAAAACATGGTACGTTTTGAAGCCTTATTTATATCAGAGAGAAGGTTGGTTTTTCTAATTACCTATTTTAGTATTTTTGTATGTTGGCCCCTCAAACATAAATACTAAAATCCTGGGTCTGCATTAAATGAAATAGGTGATTTGGTCATATTATTTCATTTGAAGCCCCCCTCAAACGAAAATCATGGGTCTGCCATTGGTTACATGCTAGAGTATATTTACGTTTTGATAGACCTTGGTCCCCGTTTAAGGCACCATCAAACAGTTGGTTAGCACAGTGGGTCCATGGAGCAGGGGATGTGGGAAGTCCTCTTACCTATATGCTAGTCTGCAGGTAGCCCCAGTCGAGAATCTTATTATTTATTAGTTTGGTTAGAGCAATTCGGCCAAGTAATGCTGGTACCACATGGAGAACTTTACTTGGAGAAAGGGTGCAAGTTGATCCTACGCAAAAATTGAAGACCTGGGTGCAGAGTTGTCTTGTACAAATGGAGGCTGGGTGGGAGATGTGCCTATGTTGTTTATTCTTATGAAAATTCACTCACTTGTCACTTATTTAGAAAATCTATTGTACCTAGAGATAACACCTGACATATCATTATTTGTACTATTTTCACACTTGATTTACATCATGTCACCTTCTGGCATACTTCTTAAAACTGTAAATTTTAAAATGCTCCTCATCTAGATTAGTATTTGCTCTGATTAGGTGTTATTCTTGTTTTCAAACTTTGAGGCAGGGGATCCCGGTATGAGTGATGCTGCGGGGATAAGAGATTGAGTTTCTAGAACCCTCCTCTTGAGAGTTGAGACTATCAAATCTAGAAACTTTATACTTTTTTATGATCCCCTTTGAGATTTAATTGAAATGTTTTATCTTATAGTTGAACTTGGAATATGTTGAATTTTAATGGTTTAAGTTAAATATAAACCTCACTCTGGTATTATCAAAATCAAAGAGAAGTGTTTCTGATGCATTATCATTGTATCAACCTAAATGTGTTTATGTGATTATTGATGTGCTCTGGGATTCCTATCACCGCAGAGTACGGATGTCCGAGTTCCGGGCCGTGACATGCATGCTCCCAGAAGAGATCATTTGACTCCCATCAACAGAATTTAAGTACTTCAAAGGGTCCCCAGGTTAAGAAATATTATATAAATCACATGGGCATGTAAGAGAGGAAGCGTATACTGATGCTGCTTGGGTTGGATCTAAGATAGATTGAAGATCTACTATAGCATATTGTACTATGGTTGGTTGAAACCTTCTCTTAGAAGAGTAACAAGCAAGTAGTTACAGCAAAATCAAGTGCTGAAGCTGAATATGGAGCTATGGCCCAGGATGTTGTGAGTTGTTTTGGTTGAGAATTTTGTTAGAAGAATTTGGGTTCAAGCAAGGTGGATCCATGGTTTTGCATTTTGATAGTACTTCAACAATTAAACTAGCCAAGCATCTAGTAAATCATGAGAAAACAAAACATGTGGGAGTTGATTGTCACTGCATCAGAGAAAAAGTCGAGGAAAAAGACATGGTGCTAGCATATCCACATAAATAATCAAGTTGCAGATCTTCTTACAGAGGCAGTTAGCAAGAAACAGTTAAATATATGGTTTTGAACAAGCTAGACGTAGTGAATATATATGCACTAGCATGAGGGGAAGTTTTATGAATTTGTATAGGACTTTAGGACTTGTTTGAAAATTGTTTAACATCAGTGACTTTTATGTCATATAAGAAAACATAGTTTTTTTGGTAAATTCAGACGTTTAATAAGGTAATAATAAATAGGATTAATCATACAACCCTAGGTTTAACCACCACCAATTCCCTCTTTCTCTTAAATTCTCTCTTTCCTTTTTCTCTCTTCTTCTCTTTTATGGGTTTTTCAGACCTTTCTCAACAAAACCCTACATTTCAACAAAGCTGTGGCTTGAGCTAGTTGTTCCTTTTTCAATCATTTGCAGCTAAACCGACATTTATTTTCTCTATTTTAGGATGGTTTGAGAATGCCTTACATTTTATTCTGTGACGAACCTAATCAAATGTTCAAAACTAACAAACTGACGCAACTGAGCCAAAAAGACTCACTTCAGCTGTGCCCTAAATACCAAGTGAAATCTAAAATTCCACTGCTAAGGACCTACACAGCCATACTTTATAGAACTGATGGTCTATTTTGTTAATTCCATTAACTGAATTAGAATTTGAAGACAGAGATAACCTAGTTGTTGGGACTTGGGAGAATGAAATATCAATCAGAAAGAGGTACATACTTCTTGATGGACTGAGGGATCCCTCACAATTCCACCTCCACCGACCTGGAAAAGACAATGAAAGTTGAAATTAGTTTTTCCAGTAGAATAGATTTCCTAAGTAGCGGACATCTTTATACATACATCTTGTGCATTCTACGGACTGAAGCCACTGCACTTAACTGAACTAGAACCAAAATAACCTTATGGTTCATATTTAATTTCATGCATTAGAAGTGTGGCAACTTTGAGATTTTCTAGAATGTGGGTTATGCTGGGCACGCCCAAAGTATCTTTCAAAATGAATGCAACAAGATGACATGTCCAAATAGTTTTATGATGAAATGCCAGAATATATCAATTTATAAATATTACCTTCTAAAAGAGCCTTATAAGGGAAAAAATTTATCTACGTAAACAAAAAACAGAACAAACTATATAAATGAAAAAGGAAAGAATTAACTGTTGATTTTGATAGCTGTGTTTGCATCCACAGAGAGTTTGTAAATCCATATGGAGTTCGTAACACAAGCTCACACGCCAGTGAGGCGTACATGCTAATATTTTAGTTAAAAAACTGATAATCACTGTGCAAATAAACAAACAGAGAAATAAATCAAGAATGTTGAGATGTTCTTACAAGGAGGTCCTGCATCTCTATACTTACCTTTTGTAATGTAATGAGTGCTTTTTAAGAGAAAGACTTATACACAAAAATATATAAACTTCCGGGAATTCTTATAATTTGAGAAATACCAGGGTTTTATTTCGCATTATGGAAATTGATTAAGTGATAAATAAAAGAGGTCGTCCAACCCTAAGAGACACAACCATTCTATTCTTTCTCCTTATGTCTCATCTTTTGTAGTCTAGGTTTTTTTCTTTTGTTCTTTTCTTAACACTCTTGGGGAAAACCCTAGATTCCTTAGCAACAAGCATTCCAACTTAGTATCAGAGCGTTTACACAGGGAGGACAAATACATACTAAGAGATTCCGGGATTTCGATTGGAGAATCAATTGTGGTGTTGGGGGTTCCAAAGCTAGACGGTCATTTAAACTAGGTTGACTATGCTGTTCTACTCTGCTATTTGACAGAACCTACCATTCTGTTCACTGCAACTTGTGTTCGGATACAACTGGTGTTCAGATAGAACTGCTGTTCGAATTTGCTATTCAAGGGACTGAAACAACTAGTGTTCAGATGTTTAACTCTGCTGTTTAACTTTGCCATTTGACTACAACTGTTATTCAACTCTGCTATTCAAGGGACTGAAACAACTGGCGTTGCATTAAACCCTAAACTCTGATGTTTGACCCTTCCGTTCGACTAAAATTGCTGTTTGATTCACTGGATAGAGGGAAGAAGCAGCTGATAGACCTGGATCTTCAGCCATCATGTTCATTCAGTGATGCTCTCAACTCTTGATGTGATCGGTGGCACTAGGGTATGTTTTTGCAATGCCTTGACCATATCAAAAGGAAACCAGCAGGAATAAGTTTTAACTTCTTTTGTGTATTATGTATAGCCCATTTGTTGAGGGCAATTTATACTTTTCTTGTCTTTCTTGAGTTTTAAGGCTTTCCATGGAACCTATTTAAGGAATGAGAGGGGGAAAAGGAGAAAGCTTTTGGGTTTTGAAGAAGGAAAACACTCATAACCAGTGAATAGGTTGAGTTTGTTACAACAGATTTGCCTTGGACAATCTAGTTTGCACCAATTTGGTATCAAAGCCGAACGACTTGATTGCTTTTTGATTCCATTCTCCATTACCAAAATATATCCCCATAGAGCACATGGTTGTATCTCGTACACCTATTGTTGAGAATGATGTAGAGAACCCACCAGACCCTAGAGACCTCGAAATCCAAGACTTCTGAAGACAAGTTGAGAATCTGACTTGGCATTTGGAACAACTTGAACCCCGAGTCAGCAGTTTATGTAGGAATCCAGTTCTGACATGGGATTTTATAATCCTTTCCACAACCGATCGCCGGTTAGGAATCAGCGGGATGTAGGAAGGATGTATGAAAGGGGAAATCCTAGAAAAGGACCTCAATATGAAGATAGAGATCCTTGATTTTAATGGTGGCATGAAAGGTAAGGGTTTCTTGGAATGGTTAGAGAAGGTATGGTTAGAGAAGGTAGAGATTATTTTTTCTTACAAGGAAATCCCAAACCTCAAAAGGGTGAAGTTAGTGGCTATGAAATTGAGCATTAGCGAAGCCACTTGGTAGAATCAAAACCAGTGAATCAGACTGCGAATGGGGAAAGAACCAATCCTGTCATGGGAAAGAAATGAAAGGTAATTTCTTCTTTAAATTTTGTTCAATCCTTTTATATATGATTGTAAGCTATACAATAAGGGAATAGAACTATTGATGAGTACACAAGAATTTCACCATTTGATCGCCATGCATGATGTGTGAGACAAGCGATCAGCTGGTTATGTTAGTGCCATAGTTAAATCTGCACTTCCCTTGTGTTGTCAATTCTATGTCTAAGTCCAAGACCTTGCCTCTGGTAGTATTTTAAAGAAAGATCAAGTTCAATCCCAGGAGATCAAGTCTTGGAAGGTCATTCTTCATCAAGCTATATCTCCAATTTGTGCCAACCAATTCATGTAAATTGGACCTTAGGAAAAAAAAAAAGGCCCTTAGAACCCTCCGCCTAACTGGTAAAAATAATAGGGTTAAATGGGCTGAACTGAACAAGTCAATTGTTCAGTTCTAGGCCCCACGGCTAGCCATAACAGGGGGATGGCAAACCGCAAGGTCCCTAGAAGTTAACCATAAATGCTCTATGGTTTCTCTTCTAGAATGTTGTCTTTCAACATTTTTGAACTACATTCAGCTCATGACTAACCGTAGGTCATCTCACGGCCAACCATAGGACAAAATTATCTATTTTGCCGTAGAGTCAAACTAGCCTTTGGAGAAGACCATCTGGGTCATGGCTAGCCAGACCATGCATACTGCTAACTACAGACTAGCCGTTTGAGCATATTCTATATATACTTCAACTCATTTCAAATGCCCTAAACCAATGTGATTTTGGGAGCCCTCTTTGACCTCGAATCTACACCAAGTTAAACACATTTAGAAGCCTCAAACTCCTCTTCCACAATCATTTTAAGGACTTAGTAGTTAAACCTAAGAGCATTCAAAGCTCAAGTAAGAATGTTTAGTGGAATTAGGATCAAAGTGGTTAGAAGATTGATTGCTTCCAATAGACAAACCTTATTAGACCTGCAAGACCATCTCCACTCACTCTAAGACCCTAATAGGTATATTGTGTTAAGAAGCCCAGCCCAACTCACCTGTGTGATCGAGCCATCGTATCAAAAAATCTAGGTGTAAAAGGTTTTGATGTGAGCCTATTAGAAACCTCTCATGGTGAGTCCCAAAGACCATTGAAATGTCGTGCTTTTGGGAGTGGACATAGGTCAAGGACCAAACCATTATAAATTGTGTGCCTCCGTCTTTTTCTTGCCTTATTGCTTTTGACAAAGAATACACCTGCTGATGATGTCGATGATGAAGCTGCTGCTTATGATGGTGATGATGGAGATCTGGTATATGATGACAAGGAGCCGGTCCTTGGTGATTGTATGGACAGGGTAGCTGGTCCTTGGTGCTTCGAAAGGCTCATACTCCGAAATCATCTAAAGAAACTGATTGGCTTCGCACTAGTATTTTTCACACCACATGCATAGTTGGAGACAAAAAATGCCATGTCATAGTGGATAGTGGGAGTTACAATAATGTTGTTTCCCAAGATGCCATCAACAAGTTGAAGTTGCCATGTGAGAAGCACCCTATGCGAAACGAACTTTCATGATTCAAGAAGGGCAATGAGTAATAGTTACTTCACACCCATTAGTTCAAGTTTCTATTGGGGGTAAATATCATGGCAATGTGATAAGTACTTAATTGTTGCAATTAGAGCCCTAATATTTGGTTTATCTTCTGCTAGTCATAGTTGTTTTATTTGATTTTACATTGTTTTTGTTAATTTTTATGTAAAGGTCAAAAGGAGTTAAAAGGAGAAGAATTCATGAAGAATGATGGCCGTGAATCACCAAGTAGGGCCATGGTGGGTCCCATCCTAGCTGTTTCAGATTTCAAGACTACTTTCTAATTCTTTGGGAACTTAAAATCCAAATTAGAAGGAAAGAATTGGAGAACAAGAATGCTTAATCATGAAAGGAAAGTGAAACAAAGAAGGAAAAGAAGAATTCCAACATGTTACACGCCCAAAAGGGGCTCCACATCCATTGCAAAGAACTGAATTTCAGAATTTAGAAAGTCTTATTGAAGTACAAGTGGAGCCCAAGAATGGAGAAGAAAAAGGAGAAAAATAGGGAAAGTTTAAAGCAAGAATCCAAGCCAAGTTAGAAGTCCAAGAAAGGGGTCCCACAATCATTGTTGCACGCATCATATAGGGCCCACTTTTGTGCTACAAGCTTTAGAATTAATCTTTTGCAATTAAATCTCAGATTTGTGGGTCCATGTGAGGAACTTCTAGAAGATACAAGTGGGATCAGATTTAGAAAGTTTTTCTAAACAAGAAAGAAGACTCCTAATTCATTATAATTAGGAAACCTAATTGTAAAGAAAGTTGGAGATCTAAATCTACAAGGGAACAATGTACTAAAAGGGCTGTTGCAAAAATTATAAAAGGCATACAAGGGAGTGGACGTCCAGCACCTTTTAACACACAGAAACCAGCCACCATCATCCCATACATACAGCAGCCGTACAGCCACCTTTTCAGCCATCTTTCGAGCAACTTTGGTGAGCTTTTGGAGGAGAAAAATCCAAGCAATTGCTGGCCAAATTCTTCATTCTTCTTCAATCTTCAGAGTTCTTCTTGTGACTTTATTTTCCATGTTATTTTTCATTAAAAACATGAGCAGCTAATTTTCTTAGGGCTAGGGTGTAGTTGAAACCTTAGCTTAGTTCTATGTAGTCTCTTTTGGCATCTTTAATTCAGATTTCAGTTTTATTAGTTGAGATTCTAAACCATGTTTTTAATTGATGAGTTGTGTATATGCCATGCCAACCATGCCATGTTCAATTAATTTTAAGAGTAGCTAACTTAATTTTGATTGATCTTGATGTTAAGCATCTAGGGTTTAGAACCATGAATAATCTAAGTATATGCCATGCTTAGACTCATGAATTTATCATTCCCATTGTTTTATGCAAAATGTACGTTTTGACTAGGACATATGCCATGCTTATTTTTCATCATAATGAACAATTCATGTAGCATGCCACTCATGAATTAGGTTTAGGGGAATAATAATCTAGATACATATGCCATGGTCTAGGTTGATAGATGTCACTAATAATTTTGATTTTTTTATTAAAGGGTAATAAGGGACATGCATAGGATTGGTTAGGGGAGTAGATGAAACCCTAGTTCAGTTATTATTACTGTTTTTCAATTCTAATACTAGTTGTGTGTTTTAGGTTACTTTCCATTTAGCTTTTGATAGTTTAATTTACTGCTTTTAGTAGTTTAATTCAACCTTTCATCATTCAGTTCTTCCATTTAATATTCTGATTTTTAGTTGCTTTTGACATTATTTTATCACAAGTCTTCGTGGGATCGACCTCGTACTTACAATTCACTACACTACATAGTGATCTTGTGCGCTTGCGAGTTTTAATTGTGTGCATACTAGTAGCTCATTTCTAGGTTGCTTAATGCATACCACAATGTATGGTGTGGTATTGTACCCATGGATTTGCACCACATATCATTAGGGAGGCAGTTGCAATATGGCCACCGTACTATACATGACGGTTATAAAAACACATTCACCTTTGTGAAGGATAATGTTAACATTGTATTGGGATCCACACGAGAAAAGTTTCCTATGAAACCCACTTAATTCGGGGATGTAAAGGTTCTCCCAAAATCAGAATTTATCAAAACAAACTTTAGAAAGTGGGACCGTTTATGCTTTGGTTGGTAAGGAGGTTGCAACAGATAACATTGTGCCTAGATCAGTAGTTCCATTGATGGAAGAATTTTCAGATTTATTCCGCAATAAGTTACCCCAGATTGCCACCGATGAGGGATATTCAACATCATATTGACCTCATTCCGGGTGCGAGTTTGCCTAATAAGCCAACCTATCGAATGAGCCCTAAAGAACATGAAGAATTGAATTGCCAAGTGAGTGAATTCTTGAAAAGGGGTTATATCTGTGAGAGCATGAGCCCTTGTGCAGTGCTGGCTTTATTGACTCAAAAAAAAAAAAAAAAAAAAATGGTAGTTGGTGAATGTGCATAGATAGTTGAGCCATCATTCGGATTATAGTCAAGTACCGCTTTCCTATTCATCAGTTGGAGGAAACGTTAGATATGGCGGCGCTACAATTTTCTCTAAAATTGATTAGCGTAGTGGCCTAGTGGGTACCATCAAATACGCATTAAACATGGAGATGAATTGAAGACTGCATTTAAAACAAGATAAGGGTTGTATGAATGGTTGTTCATGCCTTTTGGTTTGCCCAATGCGCCTAACAGTTTTATGCAGGTGATGAACCAAGTGTTAAAACCCTTCATTGGAAAATTTGTATTCATCTATTTTGATGGTATTATGATTTATAACCCCGCGCTTGAAGCCCACATGATGCATTTACAGGATGTTTTTGCAATGTTGTGGAAAGAGAAAATAAATGTCATTACTAAGAAATGCAGCTTTGTGACAAAAAGGGCGTTATTTTTGGGCTATGTTGTTTTGGGTGATGGCATTAGAGCTGATGAGGAGAAGGTGAAGGCTATAAGAGAGTGGCCAACTGCTTCCAATGTGCACTCGGTGAGTTGTCATGCCCATAGCCACCTCGAACCACTGAGCGGCCTGGGGGCAAACCGCCGAATGAATTGGCCCTCCGCAATGTTCACTCGGTGGGTTGCCCTGCCCGCAGCCACCTGCACTACAGTTGGGACTATTGGACCCTTTTTAGATGGCCGATCACTTAGGATTTTGGGCCATCTCTCCACCATTGTTTTAGAGATTTGTGCCACACATGTTATAGGCCTTAAATGGACCCCTTAATTCATCCAATTGGTCAATCAAAGCCCAATTCTTTTGGGATAGAACCATGAACCTTAGACCATAAGATTGGATTTTTATTTAAAATTTTTGGGACTCTCCTTGAATTTTCACTTCAGACACTTAAGAAAATCGCTTGCCAGTCTGTTACCCCCGAAACCCCAGCAAGGGGGCTTTGCCCCCGAAACCCCAAGCGAGCTCACTACGAAGCTCGATCCCCATTTACTGAGTTGATCGTGCCCCTTTCATCAGCAAGTACCTTAGAATTTGGACTCACCCTAACTAATTGAGTTCGAGACCTTGGTGGGTAATTGTTTGAGCTGACACTCACCTCGGGGGTTATCCAGAGACATAGTGGTATACGTGGGAATCAAGGATGCATGTAGTTAGAGTTTTGGATGCCGAGCATCTTCAGAAGCACTAAGGATCCCTATCCTCTGACATCCGAAACATAAATATGTGTAAGGTTGAACTTCATTGCCCTAGAATGTTAATGGCAGCCCGAGACTTAAATTAGCGATTTGTAATGGTTCCTTAACTATATTCTAATCAATATCAGTCCTACATACACGATACTCGTCTATTTGTGTGCAAGGCACACATATTTCTTATGAGTCTAGTATTCGTTTTCGTTACCAAATATCGGACCCGGCCTTAGTATAGAATTTTGGCTTTGTGAGTCATGCTCTAGGATTTAGCGCGCATTCGTTGCCCTGCTTTCTCCCTCAGGTGACACAATCCATGGTTGTGGTGTACAGGGTCGACATGCGTTGCTACCTCCCCAGTCACCCGGATCCAACTTATACCTTTTTACCTATTTTGGGTTGGACTGTTCCATGCCAAAATGTTGTCTGACTATCTAGAGACCTTTGACCTTGCTTAGTCAACGTCTGACTATGTTTTGCCTGTTTTGCCCGATTTTGTGCGTGCATGAGCTAGTTTACCTGTTTTACCTAGTTACAAATCTGATTTAGCGAGTTTGGTTTTGTAAGAGACTACTCACTCCGGAAATCATGCTTTTTCTTGCCTTAGACCGTTTTGGAGTGGTTTCCACCTTTTACTAGCATTTTTGAGGTATGATTCAGTTGGTTGTTTCAGTCTTGACTCTTGATTCCTTTGAGTCAGCACCGCTCAACTTCAATCCCATTTCGGTAGGATCTGATCACCGTGGGATTTGGATTTGAATTTACCACTATCTGAAAATAAGTTCTTGATTGCTACACAGGCACTTGCAAATACTGCTTATGGTATCGAATTTGATGGCCACATAGTAAACACCCTTTTGGGAGTGTGGGCTTATTATTACTGTATATTTTGGTTGCTTGCTTGGCTCTCGCCTCAGTTACAACTGTATAGCTGAGAGAATGTAGCTTTACATGGTCTGCCAATTTGCTAGAAGCCTAGAGAACACGTGATATTTAGGCTTGTCTTACATTGATTCCATACTGGTCTTATTCAGTTCTAATATTCATGCACTATTTCCCTAGTTGTAGACTTCATTTAGCATTCTATAGATTTTCATATCTTTATATTCATATTTGTGGACAACATGTTATATTATTCATTTTAAACATCCGCTAGGTCATCGTGCCCGACTCTATTAACCTTGGTGCTGTAGTAGGTATTGCCCCCTTTGACATTGAGGAGGAGCCAGTGGAGGCAGCTAAGGAGCCGCAGGCCGTAGACAAGTGGTGCGCTGATGATCTCATCTAGACATCGAGTCTTGCGCTTGAGTTACCGATCATCTTTGGGAAGTGACCTTTGTATTTTGGGATCTTTTGATGTACTGGCCTACGTAGGCTTTATTTTGGGATTATTACAATGCAATTAAAACTTGGGGCATTTGGCGACAAGTCCCTCAACATTTCACCTTCTGGCCTTGGATCCACAATCTTTTCTCATAGTGTGGTTGGTCTTTTTTCCAAATTTGAAGCCCTAAAATGTCCAAATTACCCTTTCTTTAAATCATATCCCATGATTTATGGGAAATGCCATTAATAATGGTCAACTACCATTTAATTGGCCACGATTAATAAAATCCCATTAATGGGATTTTCAAATAAAATTTAAAAAAACACATAAATTTCAAAAAAACACAATAAATTTCAAAAGAAAGCAAACAAATTTAAAAAGACGCAAATAAATTTCAAAAGATCCAAATAAATTTCAGAAAATGTAAATAAATCTCAAAAGATGAAAATGAATTTCAAAAGATCCAAATAAAATTCAAAAAATGAAAATAAGTTTCAAAAGACGTAAATAAATTTCACAAGACGTAAATAAAATTAAAAAACGCAAATAAATTTCAAAAAATGCAAATGCATTTGCCAAAACTAAGATAAACCAATTTTCCAAATTTCAGAAAAATTTGCCAAAAACTCAAGTATTTTTGCCAAAACTTAGTTAAATTTATTTAAGAAAACGCAAATAAATTTGAAAAGAAGCAAACAAATTTCAAAAGACACAAGTAAAATTAGATTTCAAAAAATGTAAATAAATTTTCAAAAACTCAGATAATTTTTTTAAAAAAAATGAGATAAATTTTCCAAAAATATAGAAAGATTTGTTCGAAAACTCAGTTAAAATTTCCAAAAATGGAGATAAATTTGTCAGAAACTCGGATAAATTTGCAAAAATCTTAGATAGGTTTGCCAAAAAATCAGATAAATTTGCAAAGAACTCAGATAAATTTGTCAAAAATTTAGATTTATTTTCCAAAAACAAAGATAAATTTGACAAAAAAACTCAGATAAATTTCACAAATCAATTATGGCTGTCGATAGGTCAAATTCTGCCTTCGACCATACAGCTGGCGTCATCACCATCTCGATCACCATCCCTTTGGTCTCTTGATCTCATCCCTCCATCCCCATCCCAGGCAGCCCCTAGCGCAGGAACCCCTTCACCCAAGTGATCTTCATCTCCCTCTGTGCGCTCCACGCCAGCCAACTTCCCTCTCCATCTCCTTTCCCCACCTCATCCCCCTCACGCTCATGGGCATCTCCAAGACAGCACGTCCATTGTCCCCACGATCTCCCTCTCGCCACTCGCAATGCACCGAAGACAGCGCCCACTCGCAGACGAATCTGACACTTCGCCACCACCCTCGCAGCGAAATCCAATCATCGTCATAACAGGGCTCTGCCGGAGAAGAAGGACCGTGATGCAGTGAGATTTAAGAAGAAGAGGGCCCCCTAGTGGACCCCACCAAGGAGTCTTTCTCATTAAGTGTTTTCCCTAATTAGATTGGTTTAAATTTGTTAAGAGAATATTTGATTTGATTCTATTAGAGATTAATTAGAGTAATTTAGCAATCATGCAGTAATTAGGATTTTCCTTATTTAGTATTTCCTCTATTATAAATAGAGAGGAGTTTTTTATGGTAAGTATGCTATATTCTTAATAAAGTTCAGAATTGTTCTTGTGAGTTTCCTTTGGGTATTTTCCCCTAAGTGATCTTAGGGTTTTGAGTCTTTGGGCTCAATCTCACCGTCGGAGGTGTAGATCTTCATCAATCGGGTCTGGGTTGCGCCATCAATTGGTATCAAAGTGAAGATCCAATCTCGGATCACCATCTTGATCGCCATCAGCTCTACCAGGTTGAGAGCCCACTCGCAAACGAATTCGCTGCTTCGCCACCACCCTCGTAACGGAATCCCATCATCGCCATAACAGGGCTCTACCGGAGAAGGACGGACCGGAACAAAGAGATCCATCTTTACCAAGTTGCAGAGAGATCGGAGACGAGGGTGCTAGCCAGAACCGGAGAGGCAGAAAGGTTCCGGTCTTGGTTGCAGAATACAGAGGACTCTGTGGATCGAAGGTGGGCCACGGTTCTAGTTGTAGAAAAAGCGGATATCCAAACCCTGGTTCGTCCATCGGAATCAGAGAAGGAGGTCTTGGATCAGTCCATCCGTTGCATGAGATCGGAGAGAGCAGGGCTGGTTGCTGGTTTTTCATGGCTCTGAACGAGGGAGAATGGAAAATTTGAAATTTTAATTTTCAAATTTTTTTGCCAAAACAGTTGTAAGGGCAAATCAGTCATGAAAATATCTGATGTGGCGTATATAGGGATCTCTCGCCAAAATATGTCCAACCGTATGCATTACAGGCTTTAGAGAAAAAGTTGATGGACTGGAGGCCTTATAAGATGGTGTTGGCGGATTTTTGGCTAATTATCCCTTAAAACTTCTCTTTTGTGTAAATATTCAACTTTAAATGTTTTATGGGAATGCCACTTATGATTCTAAATTACTCTGATATATTTCTTATCTCTTATTGCTTATTACGTGTGTTCACACAATGATTTGCTACGCTTCCACTAAAATATTCAACCTTGCTCTTCGAGGAAATTTGTTCATCCTCACTAGGAAACCTGTGGAAAATCGTGCCCGCGGGCGGAATTTTTCGGTACTACCCCGCGTGCATAGCCGCGATTCTGGAGTTTGGACCATTTAGCATTAATCCGGTCCAGGGTTGCGACGACTTATTTCTTGTTTATTTTTATACCAGTTTGGTGATGTACTATGCGATATTGTACAAATGTTGGACATTGGTGGTGCGACACGGAATCCGATGAGCTTCGAACTTCCAGTTGCACCACAATGTAAAATTACAATAAATATTCCCGATGGTGAAGGAGTTTTTATATCCTCACTTGCACCGATCCTAGGGTGGAAATATGATTATCGCACTAAACCCCAGTTCACCCCAAGATGCAGATTTCTACATTAACCCGGACCAGGGTTGTCATAGCTGTTAAACCAAACTTGACCAGAAAATCAAAATCGTCGTACAATAATGGTGGATAGTACATATCAAAGAAGTTTTAGATTTATTTATTTGACAATGGAATCGAACCACATATATCATGTGTACACAATAGAGCAGAATGTGGTCGCTAAAAGTAAGAACAGGCATTGGATTGTAGTCTACATGAGCCTCTAGTTATGTGTATGGACATTGTGTGCTCCCCTTCTTTACATTTGTAGTCTACATGAGCTTCTAGTTATGTGTCCCTACGGTATCAAGCATACTAAGGTGGATTTCCATTCTATCCATAAACCATTTGACTGCAACATCCTCACTCTTCGACATGTGTCTTCCTGGGCAATGACACGAGAAAGGCATTACTTTCTCATTCATAAATAGACATGGTTTGATCTACCAAACATAAATTCGAGAGTGTGAGACAGTCTCACGGACCACCAGATTTTCAGTAATTATGAGATAAGTGTCATTTTTAGGAGATAAACACAGCCCAAACAAATTGGATGTGATTGATTGAGGATTGCTTTCCATATTTTTCTTCCCTTTTCATCAAGATGTATAATATAAATACCTAGGGATATCTCAATAAAAAGAAACCAATTTTCCCAAATCTTTCTAAGTTCTCATTTGAGACATTTGTCAAATAGTACTAAAGCATTCATCTGTCCCTAATATGGAATTTGTGTCTACAGTTACTTTATTCCATTTTCAAAATTATTTAGCTCAAAAGTGGTTTCATTACAACATTTAAAATAAAAAATTTATTATTTAAAGTACATTCCATCAACATGTTAGAAACATGACTACTCCTCACTGAGTCCAACATCTAAATCCACGTTATCATGTAGCGGTGGGAACCCAACTTCTTCAGTCAAGGATTTGAAACTGGCTGCAACACAGAGGTGTCGTAACAAAGCAATTCATTATAAGACCACTCACCTGTGATCTGCGAGCCTCAAATTGCGGTTTGACCAGTGTAACCAGCGTAGATTCATTCTTCATAACATTGATGACTGCAGGCATGACCTGCAATATATTCAAGTATAATATTAAAAGGTTGATCCAGTTGTACTCTTCTTTTCCACATCTGGTTGTATTACAAGAAGAGATTGCTACAGTTAGAGGGTTTGGTAGAACTAAAAATAGGAAAGGCTTTGGGTGTTTGGTTGGACTTCTTATAAGCCAGAAGCACGCTCTAGTAAAAGTAGCTTCTAAGTATCCACTTTTTCAACTCAGCGTTTTAGCAAAAAATGTCGTTTGGCTAGTGTGATCTTTTTACCTGCTTTTTAAAATTAAAAACAGCTTTCAATATATAATGACCAAATAATATATTGAATTCTTTTTTAATAAAAAACATAATTACACAATATACATGACCTTTACCGGTAAATAAAATGGCTGCACAGAAAATCTTAGTGTGTCATTTTATGTAGACATCAACCAAAACAACGTGGGGTTCGCATGCTCTGTCAAAAAGAAAATCTAAAAAATTAAGAGTTTTCATATAATGCTACGTTGAATTGATCCAAGAAAACCTCAATACTTATTTAAAAGATGTAACTATGAATGATAAAAGAGAAATATTTAAAGGTGATTTGGTGGTTAAAGGATCAAAGACCCACTCAAACGTCACGAGGGTCAACTCAATCGACACAAAACCCATTTAGCAGTACATTCTCTTTCCTTAGCTGTGTTAAAAGTTTACCCACCTTGGCAAATTAGTTGTCAATGCTGGTGTTCACACTTACACTACATCAATGCAGAATTGTGGAAAACTACAGAAATCAACCTGCATGTCCAGAAGACAGGCTAATGCATCTCCGGTTCTTTCATTAAGAAATCTCCTGATGCTAAAATAACCTTAAATTTAATGTGTTATCTAGCTATTTCATTGGATGTCATCATTTAGAGAGAATTTAAAGTCACTGATTGTCATTCAAGATAGCCCTTCTCTAGCTCTTTTGAATGTACTGCAGTTACTTCTTTCTGTCCAAACAAATGAACACGAGCATACATAATCATCATATCATCATAATAAGCACCAGCAGGAGAAGAAGAGAAAAGGAATGAACATGAGTAGAAGAAAAGAAGAAGAGAAAAAGAATGAACACAAGTAGAGGCAAAAGGAGGTAACTAAAATTATACAAATAGAAAATGCCACAATTCAGGCATCATGATAAACACACTCAATTGAGAAATGAGTGTAAATTCAATTGAGAAATAAGTGCAAACAAGTAGTCACAAAATAAGACATCTCATCCATACATTATTTTAGTATAAGATAACAATATCAAAGCTAAAATTACTATTTTTATCAACAAAATATAAATAAGGTCATGGGAAATTTACATGCATAATGAAATAGCATCAATAATTATCTCATAAAATAATAATCTTCCTTTGCTGAGGGTTTAAAAGCATACCAAAAGTATGGAAATAAATGAAAGGTCCAGTGTCACAAGGTCTACTTTCTGTGGAAGCCCAGGAAGGTATCTTAAATTCATCCGCTCTATAACAGATACACGCCCGTCCCGACGAATTTTATCAGCCACCTGCAGAAGTTACCATCAGATTCCACAAAAACAGAGTTGTCAAATGGAACATGGAATATCTCTCATGGTCAAGATTCATGTCCATCATTTATAGCTTTGATATGATAGGGTAATAATACATCAAGCATTGATAAATCATCACAAGTAACTTAATAAACCGCTATACATAGCTAGTGTTAAACCTTGAAGGAGAGAAGGCCTGTAACTAAGCCTCTCCACCAATTTGGAGACATTTATTATAAGATTATATATACATATATATATATATATATAATCAACCAGGTTTTTCTTGAGAATAGTGTACTTATCTATATCTGGAAACTATGGGGTGATTTGTAATTAGAGGAAAAGTGAGGTTTTTTGTGATAAGTATTATTATACTATATATGAAAAGGGTCGTCCAATCCTAAGAAATAACACCGCTGAAATCTTTCTCCTCCAAATCCCTTCTCTCCTCTTCTCTTTCTTTTTTCCTTTCTAAGGTTTTCTAAACCTTTGAAAAGGAAACCCAGGAAACTTTCATTAAAGATGTTTTAAATTGGTATTAGAGACTACTAAGGTAGGGCCCGACGATTGGTGTTATTCGCGTACACAGAAAGGATAAACTAAAAGCCAGGAACTGGTGGAAGGTACTCTGTCAATATGGATGGTACATTCTTTGAAGATGCTCCATTTAATTCACAGGAAGGAAGAGAAAGAAAAGGTTCAAAGATTCAGGGGCAGATTGCATTGATAACATCAGATGTAATACCATCAAAACCTACTAAAGAAGATATGACATTGAAAAAGACTTTAGAAACTCTAGAAAGAACTCCAGAAGAACGACCACTTCAGCTCTATACACGGAGAAAAGAAAAGGCAACAACCAGACCATTGTTCTCATCGAAGCCATCATAGACGGAAATCCAATATCCAAAGACTAATAGGTTGCCACTTGGATAGACCATTGTTCTCTTACTTTTGATGTATAGTATCTTTTTTGTTTTGTAGGTTTCTTATTTTGGAGTTTTTTTTTTTTTTTTTTTTTTTTTTTTTTTTTTTTTTTTGGGCTTTGCAGCTTGTGGCTTAGTCCTATTCTGTTTTCTTTTCGTGGCTTAATAAAATTTTATCGCTAAAGGACTAATATGTTACCAAGTGACTATTCTAACCCTTTTGGTGACCTTGAACCCCTATTGCCCTTAGAAAAGGAAAATCTTCTTGTGTTATTTGCCATCCCATCCCACTCTATAGTCGATGTAGGACTCCGGGGGTCACTTCTCTCTCTATAGTCAAAAGTCAATGGGGTTATATGTAGAGCTTACACCCTTACCTTGCATGAGGCCTTTTGATGGGTTGAGGCCCATCAAAAGCAAAACCGTGAGGCCCGTGGGCCAAAGCAGACAATATCATGCATGGGTATGGGGTGGGGCGTTACAAATGGTATCAGAGCCGACCCTCGACTGGTTCGAGGCTAGGTCCCCTGCCGTGGTCTGGTGCAAGTGGGCGGGTCTCCATGTGAGCGGGCCAAGAGGGCTGGCAGGCTACAAAGACTGACAAGCTACTGCACAGGGACGTACAGCCTTAAGGGGGGTGGATTGTGACGCCCCGGAGTCCCACATCGGCTATAGAGTGGAAAGTGACTCCCGGAGTCCCACATCGACTATAGAGAGGAAAGTGAATGGGGTTATATGTAGAGCTTACACCCCTACCTTGCATGAGGCCTTTTGATAGGTTGAGGCCCATCAGAAACAAAACCGTGAGGCCCGTGGGCCAAAGCGGACAATATCATGCATGGGTATGGGTGGGGTGTTACAGATTGTATATACACTGCTTCTGCTAATTGATGTTATTGCTTACGCTTAAATGTTATATTTGGAATGTTGGAAAAAGTTTTAAATCGGACCTCTCAGCGAACTTTGATTCTGGACGTCCACGCCGCCCAATTCGGACTCTTACGTTATTTGTGGGAATCCAGGTTTGGAGCGTGACAGAAAGGTTTACTTAGTCATACGGTAAAGTCTTAGCCATACGATATACACTATTTTGAAATGTTCTCCCCAATGCCAATGTTCAATTTGGTATGAGTAAACTTTTCTCTTGCTACAGATCTTAAATGGCCTCTGTATCGGATGATGTTAAAAATTCAGTCTTCTTAAAGAACTACAAGAATGTCCTCAAAAGACCAAAGCAGCAAGGTGTGTCAATTGAAAAGGGCCTTCTATAGGCTAAAACAATCTCCCCGAGCTTGGTTTAATATATTTACTAAAGCCATACTAAAGAGAAGATATAAAAGGCGTCATGTAGGCCATATGTTACCAGTCAAGAGAAATGGTTTGTTTACTGGTTACTATTATAACTGTTTATGTAAATGATATTGTTGTTATAGGAAAGGATATGGTAGAAGTGGAAAAGCTAAATAAACATCTACACTCGAAATTTGAAATTAAAGATCGTGATGAATTAAGGCACCTTCTGAAATTGAAATTGTAAAACCAAAAAAGGAATTGTGATATGGTATCGGAAATATACAATTGGTCTATTGGAAGAAACAAGAATGTTTGGAGCAAAACCTGCAAATACTGGCATCAATGCAGAAAGTGGAAAGTTATTCTGTGGCAGATCCTATCAGAGACTAGTTAAAAGAATGATGTACTTGACCATAACTCATCCAAATATTTCATAGATAAGCATTGTCAGCCAATTCATACACATGCCAAGGAGAGGACGACACTTAAATGTTGTATACAAAATTTTAAAATATATCAAAAAGTCACCAGGTCAAGGAATCCCATACTCAAGATATAGTCATCAAACTGTGGAAACCTACACTGATGCAGACTCAGAAGAATCAAAGACAGGTACCCAGTGACCCGGAAAAGTAAGAAACAACTGTAGTATCAAGATCCAGTTTTGACGTCGAATATCAAGCTATGGCACTAGGAGCAAATGAGTTGTTACGCTAAAAGTTTTACTTTGTAAGTCGGGATTTATATACAAAAGTTCAATGATGCCAGCACATAAACTCGGTAGATTGCAACAAATCTAGTCTACCATGAACACATGAAGCATGTCAAAGTTGATTGTCGTTTTACTAGAGAGTAGATTGAAAACAAGGATATCAAAGTTTAATATGTGCATATTGTAAGACCTCGATTTAGTATTAATTAATTGTGTTTGACAGTTTATTAAGTGTGTTTAGATGCTAATCACTTAGTTTTGTATAGTAGAATAGTGTTTAGGAAGTTTTGGGAAGTTTTGAGAGCTTTCAGACCAAGTTCGGTACTTGAAAGAACTTAGTTGGAATTTAGGGAAAAGTTGAGGGTTATTTTGGGAATTTCAGATTTATGTCCTTATTGGGCTAGTTGGAAGGAGGATATCATTTAGAGAAACTTTTGTTCTTGGCATCAACCCATTCAAGGCCCCAGTGTCTTTCGTTTCGTCGTTTTGCTTTTCACTTAAGTGTGGGACATGGAAGTCATATTGCAAATTGTTGACACTATATGAGCATCGACCTTCCTCTTCTTCATTCATTTCTTTGCAAGGAGCTCCTCTCCGTCTCATTCATTCTTCCTTCCTTGATTCTTAACTTGAGATTCACGCTCCCATTGGTCTAGCGAAGGCTAGCATTGCACCCCTCTCATCATCTTCTTTCTTTAGGCGCCATTTATTCTCATTTCCAAGCTTGGCCGCCCCCTCTCCTCACCAATTCCCTTTCAGTTGGACTACCTACATATAAGCAACCATTTCCATCTTCTAGCATGATGTCTACGATCCCATTTCATCCCTAGATGCTTACATTCAAGCCCCAACTCCTCTTTCCTCATTTTTGAGTTTTGGTGTGGGAATCAATTTTGGCTGAAATTGAAGCGATCCTTAGTGTAATTGGGAACTAGAAAACATAAGGCAAGTAATCAATTTGAATTACATGACATGCATGCAAGATCTCTACTTGATTCCTTCAAATTCTACTATTTGGCTAGAAACCCATGTAAGCTCATGTTTCTTTGGTAAATTTTGTAATTCAAATTGTGTTAAGTGGGTGGAATTGATGGTGGATAAAAGCCCCTTAAAAGTGTGCAAAAGATTCCAAAGAAGTGGGCCAAACAGGGAGAAAAATCTTGGAAAAAATCTAAAGTCCTGCAGTGCCAATCGGACATTGGCCCTGGAGGCCACTATCCGATTGGACAGTATTTGGGTCTTTTTGGCCCATATTTCTTCCCGTTTTTCTTCACTATTTTGGGGACTTGAGCCACTATATTTTGGGCCATTGTTTGCCCCCACTAATGGACCAATTAGTGGATTTAAACCCCCAGTTCTTCACATGAGAGCCTTAGACTTTAGGACTTGAACCTTGACTTGCAACCGGACTCACTTTAATGTTTTCATCCGAGGGCATTAGGAAATCCCCTTATAATTGTTCATTGTTTCGGGGTATTTTCCCCCAAGCCCCTAAGCTGGGGCGCGTTGCCCCTTGCACCCCCAGCTCAACATGGAGTATTATCCTTTACCAATAAGTACCTTAGGTTTTAGTTAGAAGTGGTATTGGACCCCGAACTTCACCTATTATGAACTTGCCTGACCTTGTGCTAACTTGAGACTGTCAAAGGGTGATGTTTGAGCCAACATTTACTTTTGGGATTGTCTAGAGACGTGTAGTGCAACACAAAGTCATGGCTGTCTGAACTTAGGATTTTTGAATGTTAAATAGTACCTTCGGAGCCCCAAGGGACATGTAACCATAATATTTGGACCCTAGGAGTGCATAGAGGTGTATAGTGTTGTTCTAGCATGTTAATGGCAATCTATGACTTAGGATGATTATTACTTATTTGTAATGGTCCCTTGAATGGATACTGAATTTAATATTAGTCTCACATGTTTGTAACTATCAATTCACGTGCCTCGTGCATGCATTCCTTGTATGTCCAGCTGTTGTCGGCTATCATACTGTTGACCTGCCCGGCCTTAGCTTAGCCTTTTGACTTATGTCGATCGATACTTAGGACTTTGCGAGCACTGAATTGCCCACTTCTTCCTCTGAATTGGCAGGATCCTTGGTTGTGGATTACTTGGTCAGCAAGCGTGCCTCTGATGCACTGCCACCTTCCTAGTTGCCCAGATCCAATTTAACTCTTATTTACCCATTTCGGGGCCACCCATTTCAGACAGAAATGCTATCAGATTTTATTTAATTGCTTTAACATAATCTAGTCCTTCTTGCTAAGTCTATCTTGTTTAATCGTCAAGCTTTGTCCGTTTAACATGCTAGTTTGCTAGTCATGTCTGATACTTGTCCAAGTTAGCTAGTTTGAGCCTTTACCTTAATTGGTCATAAGTCTTATGATGGAGTCTAGTTATGTCTTCCACCATGGAATCATGAGTCAACAGTCAGCACCACCTAGCTTCAATCTAGCACAGTGAGCGCACCTATTTTAGGGTTTTGTTTATATTTATAACTCACTGCAATCTAGTCTCATAAAGTGACAAGGGTGTCACTTTGGTACCATACTTGATATTCAATGGCCATAATTAAACTCCCAATGGAGTCTTGCAGTACCAGTGCTCGATTATTACTCGTTCGCTCTAGACCACGAACGCGATTTGCAATTGTGATTGCCAGGAGAATTTAGCCACGTGGTTTGACATTTGGCTAGAGTTTTAACATGTTTAGCATTGTCTCGCCCGATTCTTTGATGTGATCATTATTCATGCACTATCTTGCCCAGTTGTACACATCATTGAAATTCTGTAACATTACCTCTCTTTCAATTCTATATTGATGCACATGCAATGTCATTTATATTGACTACTTGCCGTGCTATTGTCTGATACTACACTTGGTGGAGGTAAATGATCCCTTACCCCTGAGCAGGAGACTATGGCAGTCCAAGAGAAACCGCAAGGCTACAGGGAATGGTGCGCTGACAATTCCATGTAAAGCATCAGGCTAGTGTGGGAGATTGTCATACCTTTTGGGCTTCATCATCTTTTGGCATAAATTGGTTGTGGTTTTTGTAGGCCATTTATTTTGGGTTGTAATTAACATACTTTCGTAGATGCTAACTTTGATATTAATCCTATGGAAATGTATTTTCATTCTACTACCATGTACGATGCCATTTTCTTTTTATATACTTGTTTATCTCATAGGGTTCAAACAAGCTTCCACTGATCCCTCATGGATTTGACCTATCCTCACATCACTATAGTGGGAACTGCCGGCGCCTTGGACTCGGATTTAATGCTAATCCGGTCCTGGGTTGTGACACATACAAATGATCAATTGGAAAATTTTCTCAGAAGGTAGTTTCAAGAAGAAAACTATCTGATGCATAATGCATTGTCCAAGCTAGAGTAGTGGATATCTATGCACCAGCTAGAGAAGAGTGTTAGAATGGTGTACTTATTTATAATTCTGGAAAATATGGGCTTACTTGTAATTATAGGAAAAGTGTGGGGATTTTTTTAATTAAAAGTGAGGAGCATAGCTTCTTTGAAAAGTGCCTGTAGTTAACTGAGCATAATTGTGTTTGCTAGTTTCATGAACCTTAAAATTTTGTTGCTTCTTAGGGTACTCACACTCAGGAACACCCATGGAATGAGACAGGTGCTTGCTTACAGCAAACGGAGCACCATGTGACTTGCCTCGTATACGTACCTTAAACCGCTTTGCGAACTCGAGCTCCAATGTCTAAGACTAAAGTCGAGAATTTAGTCCTGTTTACATCTATATCTTTCTAACATAGCGACTATAGAGATGTCACCTCACAATCCGAAATGACAGCATCGTCACCAAGGATGTAAACAAGACTTTAGTCATGCTCGTGCCTATATCTTTCATAAAGAGCAACTGTAGAGATGGCACCCCACGATCCACAATGACAACATCGTCACCAAGGACCGTGTAGCATGTAAAAAGGCCTCCTGGATATACTTGGGCTGCTACGAACCAAATCACCCAATCCTGAGTTAATGCGAAAGCAGACCAAGCTCCATAAAAGCACAATGGGGATAAAACTATGGAGGGGAGCTTTTTCTCGACAATAGTGCACTATGGAAACCATGGAGTGTCAATAGCAAATAGGTAGGTCGAACCAGCAGGTCCAATGAGTAGGTTGTTATGCATCAGGCAAGTAGGTCAACTTGACCACTGATTGTGGATGATGACTAGAAGGACTGGATTGGCCTTTGTCAGATCCTTTCCTTTTGTAGTTGTTCTGGTGGTATAGAGTTCGGGAAGTCGAGAATTCAAGATGTAAGAGCCAGTAGAACCGTAACACTGTGTAATAATAGCAGTAGTGAATGGATTTCGGGGTTGTAACCTCAAACGAAGAGTGGTCACAACAGGAACAGAATGAAACAAGTGTGGAAAACACTAGCTAGCATGGCAATGAAAAGAACCTTTCCTCCGATCTTTGGTAAGATAAATAAGTCTATCTGTCTCTAAGTGAGCAAAGCGAGAAGAAGCAAGAAAAGAGTCACTAGGTAGTTGATTTAAAACACATTCCTCTAGCCAGTCAGGAAAGCAATACAGGTAAGATCCAAGCAGATGTATGAGATGAGGCAGCTACATTTCAGCAACAGAAATGTAGTAGTATGAGGCTATGGGCGGAGCACGAGCAACTAGAGTACACTTCAGTAATACGACTCCCCAATCAGCTCCTATATTGCGCAGCCCTTAGATCGAGTACTACCAACTCCTCAATCTAGTAGTGTTCCTTTCCGGGGGATCAACACTATAGGAGGAAAAAGAGTTCACTGGTCAGTAGGTTCAGCCTTTCAACCCAATCCAATATCCCTGGCGCTTTCCATCCAAAGCTTTCTACCACCTTCACCTTACCATTCGGCTGGCATGTAGCACTCCTTCCAGTTCCATGCCAAGAGCCACACCACCAGGGCCGATGATCCAACCCCATACCAAGATGCCCTTGTGACGATGTGTGTGATCCATAGCCAGTTGTTTCAGATGTTAGCTAGAAGCGGTATCTGTTGAAGCTATTGAAGCACCCCTTCCAGTTTCAGATCGATATTGAGTTCCACAGTGGTTCAGATATTTGCTGATAGAATCTACGATTAAGAATGAACGAAGAGGGGACAGTGGGCATCCTTGCCTGAGTCCACAACTCGCCTTGAAGGAATCTGACTGTCTGCCGCTAATGGGGAAATCCAAGGCCAGTTGATAATGCTATGATCCAGTTTACCATTTCTCAGGAGAAGCAAAATTTGAGGAGTGAGGCAGCTGTTACAGAGGAAGAATAATAGGGAGGGAGTACCAAGGGCAAGGAGACAGACTTATATGTAAAGCTTAGACCTTGCGTATACAACTCCTCCTTTGGGTAGTGCACTCTTGCCTTAAGAAGGGGTAGCTCCGTTTCAAGCACTCCTCCTTGAAAGAACAACTAAAACAACTCTTCCCATTCAAGTACTACTTGTAGCTACCCATCCCTACTTACTACTTGTGCTATGAAAGTCATACAACTGCTAGACGCAAGGAAAGCCATACAATGGCCATAGAACAACAATACAAAACCATACAACTGCTTATGACCTGCCACAGCTACTACTATAGCTATGCCTGCCATGCTATGCAAGTGAGATGTATCACCAACAACACTATCAAACTATAAAAGCCATACACCTGCAGTTCAAGTGATGCAACAGCTATATAGCTAAAAAAAATGATGCACTTGCTAAAGAGATACAGCTGACCTGCTCTATTGTCGAGAAGAAAGAAGTCACAAGGAGAAAAAACAAAGCCCTAAAAAGACTACTTCTTGAAGGGTGAGCAACTTGAGCTACTTTAGCTACAGACCTAATAAAGAGAAGAGGTTAGAGGCCTAATAAGAGGAGATAAACCTACTATCTATCAGACAGAGACGAGACTTACAAGACACCTACTATACTAGACCCACCAAGAACTTTTAATTACAAAAAACCCCACACTTTTCCTATAATTACAAGTCAGCCCATATTTTCCAGAATTATAGATAAGTCCACCATTCTAACACTCCTCTCTAGCTGGTGCATAGATATCCACTACACCAACTTGGACAATGCATTATGCATCTGATAGTTTTCTTTTCTTGTACGGTTAAGCCTTTTAAAGATATTCACTGTTCATAAAAAAGGACGCGGGGGGGGGGGGGGGTGGTTTGTAATTTTTAGAAATATGATAACGTATATTTTTCTCTTTCTTATTCCTTTCTAGGGTTTTCTAAACCTTTGAGAAACAAAGCCTGGAAACTTTCATTAAAGATGCTTTAACTGTTTTATCTCAATATTAGATTCTTTTCCTTTCCTTCCTCAAAATTAATATATGTCTAAAAAGTGACAATATCAGTAGACTTTAAAAATTTTAAAAGTTCTCTTTAAAGTAAAATTAGCTGTATTAATGGAGCATGATAGTGGCAGGTAACAGCTGAAGGGAGTAGGCTTTTAAAGGAATGGGAGTAGGAGCAAAACTTACAAGAATAAGTGGCGTCTTACGCAGAACAGTAATCCCAAGTTTTCAAGTAATGAACAGAAGTTACACTCAGGACAAAAATAAAAACAAATAACATTTTCAACATACAAAAAATCAGGAATGGAATGCAAATGAACATGAGTTTTTCAAAAGAAACCATGATTTGTTGAGTTCAGAAACAAGGACAAGTTTAGAGTGTCTGTCATTCAAATTATCAGAGAACCTGTTCCAAATCCATGGTATATATGCACATGAAACCCAATCTGTAGATCAAGCAGGCCATATCATTAATGGGCTATAGCTCAAAAACAATACTAATAGGGTGACCCCAACCACTTGATCAGTTCACTTCTGAGTAAATAACTATAAGAACTGTCTATATTACTTTTCTCTTACATATTCTTCCCTCGTAAATACTGCAATCAGATTTTAAGGATTGTCTATTTTCCTTCAGGGTACAATAATTTCCAATGGTTAATAACCATTCCAAAAAATAATTCCAATGCTTGATAAGAGAAATTACGAGCTATGCCCATGACCCATGCATTACAGGACCTTGCAGATAAGTAGTAGATGTACCATATATCGATAGTGCTGCAGATATTAGGAGGTAAAACATTTCACGCATTCCGTAAAAGAAAGAAATGGAATGCAAGGTTGTAGGACCCCAGCCCCTCATTCCTGGGATTAGTAGTTTAGTACTAATTAAGTGCGTGGTTAGTTCACTAAGTGGGTTTAGAGGATAATTCTTTCTTTGAGGGTTAGAATAGTTTTTGCTTTTGGAAGTTTTGAAAGCCTTTGAACCGAGTTTGAGACCTTTAGGGTACTATGTGTATTTTTGGAAAAGTGTGGGGGCTATTTAAAAATTTTGGAAAATTCAATTCTTGAGCCCATTTGATAAAGAATATTATTTCCAACAACTTTCATGTTCAATCCGTGCCCATTCGAAGCTCCGGAAACACCTATTTCATCATTGACGGCAAAACAGTCTTCACTTTGAAATCTAAGCCCAAATTTCGATGTCCCCAAATCCTGTCAAATTTATGCTTTTCAGAAACTAGATTTAATTTGGTACATATCTCTCTCTTCGTCGAGTTCATCCGAGGCCCGGAAAACCATGTTTTAAGCAAACCAAGTTCAACTTGTGGTGGGCCCCACTTTCCACTTATTATATAAAGACAAACCAGCCATCTTCCTTCCCATTTTCATTTCAGAAATCCCTAAAGCAGCTGGAGCTCTTTTCTTCTTCTTCTTGCTTTCTTCCTCAAAAATCCAACGGATGCTCTTGCCAATTGGAGATTTGACCACCACCATTCTACTCTACGCGATCCAAGCTTCACATCTACGCCAATTTCACGTCGTTCAGCCACCAATAACCCTCCAAACAGCCAATACCTTGCTGTAGGGCTATCTTAGAGTAAGAGTCTTGCTCCCATCTTTTGATATGATGACTAGGGCCCTAGATCAATGACGCAGCCAAAGATCAGCGATCAGGTTGATAGATCAATCTCCCATAGGATTAATCAAATCTAAGAGGATTCCAACCACTAGGGCACAAATGAAAGCATGAAAAACTCACGTGAGCAACTCAAAAAGATTATTGATCAATTGAAAATAAGCATGTTTATTACAATAGAGGGCTTCTCTATTTATAATGTAATAAGTCTACTAAATTAGTAAACTATGGGAAAATAGAAAACTACTAATTCTCAATAATAGAAAACTACTAATTAGAAAACTAAGCAATAATTCCTAATCTAGAAAGGCACATGTGGACCCCATTAGTTGGGTCCATCAAGGCTTGCGGTTCCTTGTCTTGGATAGGGACCAGAATGCATCAACTCTTCCCGGCTTGAAAGAACTCGACTCCGGTGAGTTAATCGCTTGATAGTGCTCATAAAGATCTAGATTCAGACGCTGGAAATCGGTAGCAGGTAATCCAAGTAGCATCGGAGACAGGCCGGTTTTGCCAACGAACAAGGAACTTCTGAAATCCGCCGCGACGAGTAGAAACAATTTGATTATCAAGAACATCAATGATTTTATTAGGCGGTGGTGGAGCAAATGGTAACGTAATGAGTTGCTCATCAAAACCGTTCCCATTATCATGCCCCGATAGAGAGTGAGATCAGCAACATTGAATGTGGGGCTGATACCAATATCAGATGGTAACTCGAGAGTGTATGCGTTCGAACTGAGCTTCTTCAACACTTTGAATGGACTTGTATTCCTCGGACGTTAACTTCTTGTTTGCACCAGGCAGTGACCTTTCCAGATGAATACGGACCATAACCATGTCTCCTTAAAAAAACTCTAGAAAACGACAACGTTTGTCAGCATGAGCCTTGTAACCGTCATTGCTAGCTGTAATATGATGTCCAACTTCATTATGTATTTGTTGCATGTGTTTGATGAAGTTATCGGCTTCTGCACAAGGGCGTGCTTCAAGAGGCAAAGGGACAAGATCAATAGGCAAGCGCGGTCGAACACCTATGAATGCTTCAAAGGGTGAGATGCCTATGGACCGATTAACTAAATTGTTGTAAGCAAATTCAGCCATAGGTAGAATCTGATCCCATGTTGTGATATGATCACGTACAAGGCATCTTAACAGTTGTCCAAGGCTTCTATTAACAACTTCAGTTTGGCCATCAGTTTGAGGGTGGTAAGCAGTAGAGAAGTGAAGCTTTGTCTTGGCTGTCATCCACAATGTCTTCCAAAAGTAACTCATAAATTTGGTGTCACAATCTGAAACAATTATCTTGGGGAGGCCATGAAAACGAACTACTTCTTTGAAGAATAGTTGAGCTACCTTGTAAGCATCTGATGTGGTGTTGCATGGGATGAAATGTGCCATTTTAGAAAAACAATCAACAACAAAGATGGAATCAACTTTCTATGCAGTCTTTGGAAGGCCTAACACAAAATCCATGCTGATATTTTCCCATGGGACATGAGAAATAGGCAAAGGCTGATATAAACCTGTATTCTTCTTGTTACATTTAGCCAATTGACAGGTGCGACATCTTTCACATATGCTGATAACATTAACTCTCATGTGCGGCCAATAGAAATGATCATCCACAAGAGCGAGTGTCTTGTCACGTCCCAAATGACCACTACAACCTCATGAATGCAATTCACGAACAACATGTTCTCGAATTGAAGTAGCAGGGAGGCAAAGTTCGTTACCTCAGAATAAGAATCAATCATGTACGCTGTAATGAGGGTGCTTGTCCGTGTCACCGTTAAGAAAATCCACGTAGATTGTGCTGAAATCCTTGTCATTTGTGTACTCCTGCTTTATTTGCTCAAAACTTGTGACAGTGACTGCCATTGTAGTGAGGAGATGTTTCCGACGACTTAAAGCATCAGCTACTAGATTTTCTTTGCAAGCTTTATGGCGGAGACTGAATGTGAACTGTTGGAGGTAAGAGCTCCGTTTAATATGACGATCACTGACACGCTTTGTGACTGTATATGCCTCAATGCCTTGTGATCGGAATATAAGACAATTGTTTCCAACCAACTAATGATGCCAATGTCGCAAATCGCAATGCTTGCACAACGACGTAGAATTCTAGATCATAAATAAAATATCTGCATTTGGCATCGAAGAGCTTTTCGCTGCAAAATGCAATCAGGTGACCTTCTTGGCTAAGAACTCCTCCAATGCCAATCGAAGAAGCATCACAAACAACTTCAAAGACTTTGTTAAAATATGGAAGTCGTAGGACAGGGGCTTCCGCGATCTTGCGCTTGATTTCTCCAAAAGCTCTAGTTGTTGCACTTGTCTATTTAAATTCACCTTGTTTCATACAATTAGTGATGGAAGCCATAATACTGTTGAAATCGCAAATGAACCTTTTATAGAAAGCAGCAAGTCCGTGAAAACTACGAACTTCAGTGAGAGTTTGTGGAATAGGCCAATTGAGGATAGCTTGAGTCTTGGATGGGTCCATTGCAATACCCTTAGAAGAGACAACAAAGCCAAGGAAAATCACAGAATTGCTCATAAAAGCACACTTCTTTAGATTAACATAGAAGCGTTCTCGGCGAAGAAGCTCAAATATGCTCTTCAAGTGATCAAGATGCTCCGGTTTGGATTTATTGTAAATCAAGATATCATTGAAGTAGACAACAACAAACTTTCCAATAAATGGTTTCAGCAATTGATTCATCACACGCATGAATGTTCTAGGAGCAGTAGAAAGACCAAAAGCCATAACCAGCCATTCATAAAGACCATCTTTAGTTTTAAAGGCTATCTTCCATTCATCACCTGGCCTAATTCTGATTTGATGATAACCACTGCGAAGATCAATCCTAAAAAAAAAAAAAAAAAAAAAAAAAAAAAAAAAAAAAAGAAGAAGAAGCACTAGTCATAAGATCAAGCATATCATCAAGTCTAGGGATAGGGAAGCGATACTTGACGGTGATTTTATTGATGGCACGACTATCTACGCACATTCGCCAGCTTCCATCCTTCTTTGGTGTGAGGAGAGCGGGTACAGCACATGGACTTAGGCTTTCCCGAATATATCCCCGGTGCAACAGATCATCAACTTATTTCTTGATAGCATGTTTGGAAGGGTTCATCCGATAAGCACGAAGATTAGGGGGAGATGCTCTAGGAGTTAAATATATTGCATGCTGGATGTCTCGCATCGGCGGCAATTCATTTGCAAGCTCATCAGGAATTAAATCAAAAAATTCATTGAGCAATGGTTGTACCTCTCGGGGGGTGGGTGGCTTGGAGTCTTCATTTGATTCGGTCACCTGTCTGGCAAATAAAGTATACATCACACCTTGCTCTTTACTTTCAACTTCAAATTTGCGCATGGTGAGGATGTGAGGAGAGGCAGTAGGAGTGATTTGCTTTGCAGAGAATGGAGTTTCCATGGGCTTCAATTGGATTCGGCGTCCATTCCATTTAAAGGTGTAGGTGTTATCCACGTGATCAGTGATGACTTTCAAGTGTTTCAACCAAGGTCTGCCAAATAAGATGTGGGAAACATTCGTTGGATTAACATCACACAGGACACTATCTTCATACAAGCCCATCTTCAAGGGAACAATGCATCGGCGGTTGACGGGAATCGAATAATCATTTACCCATGCAACTTTGTAAGGCCTCGGATGCTTTATAATTGGCAACTGAAGTTTATCAACTGCTTCTTTGGATATGACACTCATAGCACTTCCACCATCAATGATGGCATTGCAAGCTCTTCCTTTACAAGTGACTTGTTCTGAAAATTGGAGCTTGGTTTTCATCGTCTTCCTCTGTGCCATCTGCAACCAATAGGCGGCGATGAAGGAAAAGCAATGGGCTGTCATCATCAGCTATGAATACCTCAAGTGTGGACTCTGGTTCTAGTGGAAGTTGTGCATCAGGTTTCTCCATTTCGATTTCCTCATCATACTCTTCTTCATCATAAGGTTCACCTTCACAATACAGATTCTTGTGAGGACATTCTCTAGCATAATGACCCCGGTTTTTGCAAGAATGACAGACAATGTCGCACTTAGCGGCTATTCCAGTGCCTTTAGCATTATTCTGATTTGTTGGCCACTTCTGATTGGGCTGAGGAGGCTGTTGACCCTGTGGTGGAGCTTGTTGCTGCCTTTGGATTTGGTTCTGTGGTTGGCTTGGAGGTGGTCGGAACCCTGGCTCTGGGGCCCGATTGAAA
Source organism: Umbellularia californica (assembly GCA_028538565.1). Taxonomy (NCBI): domain Eukaryota; kingdom Viridiplantae; phylum Streptophyta; class Magnoliopsida; order Laurales; family Lauraceae; genus Umbellularia; species Umbellularia californica. The sequence continues at coordinate 59,118,227 of JAPQWN010000001.1, forward strand.
GTAGAATCTGGACCCTTTTTATAGGACTCCCCTGCATGGTTACCGAAACGTCGCCCAGTGTGTTGATGTAGTGTTTGCTCAACGCATCGCACCTTGCTAGAGATTGCATCAACAGTGGCTAAGTCAAATACTGCCAATTTATCCTGTATATCTAGGCACAATCTTTCCCGATAACGGGTGACCATCAGGCGATCATCTTCATTAGTCTTGCATCGAATACAAAGCTCATGGAACTTATGAGTGTATGCATCTATGGTCATAGAGCCTTGCTGAAGATTGATAAGCTCGCTATTAAAAGAATCAATGTAGTCAAAAGGCAAGAACTTATCCTCCAATCTCTCTTTCATAACTTCCCAACGGGTGATAGGAGGGCGACCCATTTGCACATTGTGGTCATCAATACTTTTGCACCAAATTCGAGCAGGACCTTTTAACTTCATCTTGACAAAAGCGATTCGTTGAGGATCTTCAATGTGATACCTAGTGAAATAATCCTCAATTGAAATAAGCCAATCAAGAAGGGCACGGGCATCACCTTGACCAGAAAAATCAGCAAACTCTAATTTGATTTTCCTTGAGAGATCATCTTGGCGTGGGCCTGGTGGTATGTTATCAACAACCCTTTCTTAAAAGAGATGTTGAAAGAACTCTTGGATTGATTCTCGGGGAATATTATCCAATTGGTGAGAGTGTGAGCCAAAAGTGCTGGAAGACTCGCCATGAGGGTTTGAAGGGGCCTTAGCGAGTTCATTGACTGTGAATTGTAAAGGCTTCGACCCGTTCATATGTCATCGCGCTAATGTCAGTGAGTCTGCCACAAAAAAATTGCCCGGTGCGAGTAGCCATGGTCGAGGGCTATTCTTCTCTCTGTTTTTTTTTTTTTTCTTTTTTTCTTTGTTGCTGCTAGTTGGCTGAGTTTGAGCTCAGGTTGGGCCGGGACTCAAGTTAGGCTGGAACTGCAGGCTTGGCTAAAACTGAATGTTGGCTTAGAACAATTGGGCCTCTATCTTGGATTTCGTGCACAAAGGAGAAAAGAAAAGGCTTTTGGGTCTCTTACTTGTATTGACTTGGGAGAGCGAAGGAGGTCTGTGTGCCTGAAAAGCTTCGACGAAGGCGAGACAATGGTGTCGAGCGTTGAAGCAGAGGCTTGCGAGATGGTGTCGGTCGACTACGACGCTGCTGGAGATGAAGGTGCGAGCGGCGATGGAGTTGCTAGACGATCAAGTGGTGCCAGGTACTCTTTGTAACTCAACTCTCTTTATTTTCCTCTGCTACTAATTCTTTCTTCTTTTGTTTCTTGCTTTCTTCTCTCTGTTTCTTCTCCTTTTGCTTTTTTTTCTTTTTTCTTTTGGATGGGAGGGGTTTGGACAAGGTTGGAAGGACGAAGGCAAAGGGTGGGGTTTGTATGGTTTTAGGGCTGAGACGGGAGAAGGGAGATGGGGGATGGGATTAGGGCTACAGGTTGGGTTAGGGTTTTTGTTGTGAAGGGTTCTGTGGTGAGGGTTAGGGAAGTTTTTTTTTTTTTTTTTCTGGCGAGTACGGAATTGGGGCTGTAGGCGAACAAGGACAGTGACGATAGGGATGGGTGGGTGCTGGGATTGGGATTGGGATTTTGGTGTTCGGCAGTAACGGATGGATAGGAAGATAATGATGAACGGAGGTGACAAAAGCAAATCCGGGAAGGACAGGTGTCTCCCTGGTGATCGCTTCGGCTTTGATACCAATTGACGCAACTAAAGTTCCATGATCAGGTTCATAGATCAATCTCCCGAATGATTGATCGAATCTAAGATGATTCCAGCCACTAGGGCACAAACGAAAGCATGAAAAACTCACGTGAGCAAATCAAAAAGATTATTAATCGATTGAAAATAAGCATGTTTATTACAATAGAGGGCTTCTCTATTTATAATGTAATAAGGCTACTAAATTAGTAAACTATGGGAAAATAGAAAACTACTAATTAGAAAACTAAGCAATAATTCCTAACCTAGAAAGGCACATGTGACATGTAAACCCCATTAGCCAGGTCCATCAAGGCTTGCGGGTCCTTGTGGACCAGACTGCATCAATCAGCCATAGATTCCAACAAGCATAAGCTAATTCCATCTTTTGCTACTTTTCCAATTTTGGGCTATTTTTTAGTGTATTTTTGGTTAATTTTGATGTTTGGAGTTCCAACAGTGATTAGAGGGGGTTTGGAGAGTGATTTGGGACTTCCTTGGACCCAAGGCAAGTGTTTAATTTGTTATTTGTAACATGCTTCCCAATTTCAAGGAATGCAAAATCTTACTCTTGTGTATGTTAATGTACTTGCATGTATAAGTTCTTCCTTTGTTAATTAGTGTTTAATCATGTTTTAATCATTTTTTTAGGATGCTAATTAGTGCCTTTGAATGCCCAAAAGATTCCCCAAAAATCCCCCTTGAAAACCCGTAGCCCGAACCCCAACTTGAGCCCACTACAGGGAACTTTTGGAGCCTTCCGGAAGTCCCCACGCACGCAGGGTCCGAAAGTCCCTGTGCACGGTCCACGGCACGGCTAGCCGTGAGCCTTCGGAAGGGCTGGAACTGGACTGCCCGAGACTTCCGAAAGTGGCCTGCAGGCCACCCGGAAGCCTCTGATTTGGCTTTCCTTGGCTAGTATTGTCCCAGTTCATTTCCAAATGACTCCTAACTTTTTTCTTTCTTTTTTTTTTTTTTTTTTTGAATGGTTCTTAGGTGGTTTTAGTCCCCTTTAAACCTAAGTTTGATGCACACAAAGCCCGTTTCCTTGGTGTGAACCATGAACCTTAGGGGCTAGTTCTTAGGTGGTTTTAGTCCCCTTTAAACCTAAGTATACATGGACTTGACACCCTTGTGGAGTTCGAGATCCATTGGGCAATGAATCCCCTTGAATGGATTGAGGGCACCAGTAAACCTCGAACCCTTAGGGCCCATTTGGCACTTCACTAATACAATTAAAGCAAAGTAAAGTCTCCATTTTCCAGACAAGATGTCACATCAAATGCACTTTATTCAAAACTCTCTCCATCTTTTTCATACAAAAAGTCAAAAAGCAACTACCTTTAGCCACTAAAATACAAAAAAACTCCACTTTTCCATACAAAAAGTCAAAAAGATTCCATAACAAACAACTAAAAACAAAATACCATCATAACCCACTTATATTTTATTCTTTCTTCAAAATCAACTTTACTTGACTTGACTATATTAGTAGAGTTACCAAACTGGCCCTTAGGGCACTTTCAGATACCGAATGGTACCTCGAACTCCCTAGTGAGCTTGCATGATAAAAATATGGAACGGACCAGGACCACTAAGCTTAGAGTTCTTCTTCAACCTGATCAACCGTTTTGGATTTCCTTAAAACTATGATTTACCCCCTGCAGATTGGTCAAGCTTATTTTATCGGGATCCATGGCCGGTGTCGTGCTTATATCACCCTTGAAGCATGTCGTGCTTATATTGCCCTCAAGGCATGTCATGTTATCGTGCTACTTTAACCTTGTGTGTTGGAGAGGGTATAGCTACATGTGGCTTGCCATTTTGCTAAGACGTGCATGTTAGTGAAACTGTTCTTCATGATGATCCTCCTTTACATTATTTAGATTATATACTCATGCATGATATTGCATGGTTGTACCACTTTATTGAAATTATGTTGATCTTAACTTGTCATTATTGTATTTAATGCAAACATTTTATTATATTTCATTTTAAACACTTGCTAGGTCGTCGTACCTGACCCTGCTAACCTTGGTGTTGTAGGTTTTATCCCGACTCGTAGGAGTGCTTGCGGAAGTGGCGTGTAGCCGTAACTTTTAGGTGAGATTTGTACTGACGGTGTCAATTATACGTCGGGTGTTGCATTGAGTGACTGTAATATTGGGGGTACTTTATGTATTTTGTTTATTTCAGTTGCACTGGCCTATGTTGGCCTTTTACTTTTGGGTTGTAATTAATGCACTGTTTATATTGTAACCTTAATATTTGGGTAATGAAATATCACGTTCCCTTATCTTGCTCTGTATTTTTATGGTTTATGATTTTTCCAGTCTGACGATTTGTGATAGCATAGTAAACACGTGATAAATGATGAGTTGCAACACGAAATCCGAGGGCCATGGTCTACAAGGCACAAGGCCACGTAAGGTTCCGCGAAATGTTCATGCAAGTGTATTCTCACTCACATGGATCTTGGGGAAAATGAAATGCACACTAATCACACCATTAATTCCCTAATCCGGCGCCCTGGGATGGGGGCGTCACAAAGGTCATCTTAAATTCATTAAGAATTTTCAAGAAGCTCAAATATCAGCTCTTTAATAAATAATTTATGAGCAGAAATCCGACTACCTGTCCATAGCCAACATCAACACCATAGACAAATGATGCACCATATTGAAGCAAACAATCAGTAAATCCTCCTGTGGACAATCCTGAATCAAGAGCAACTTTTCCAGCAACGTCCACAACTAATTGTTCAATGGCAGCTTCTAACTTGTATCCTGCTCTGGACTTAATAAAATGAGTAAGAAAATAACATCAAAATCACAAAGAACAATGCTTTAAATAGGGCTGAGTGGAAAAGTTTTAGACAACATGGCTTTAAATTGGGTCTAGTGGGAAATAAGAACTCAAGCCGACCCCAGATGATGATTTAAAAAACAGTTACAATTTTCCAGAGTCATCACCTGTATATCCATTTTGGAACTTAATTCCATTATCTCTACAACTACTTCATCTATTTACCAGATGATGATGATGATCACAACTTCTTAAAATGAAAGTCACATTTTCCAGTGAGTCCCCCACCTGCATACATATTTTGGAACTTCAGCCATTATCTCCACAACTGCTTTATCAGACACTTGAGTTCCAGCCTTGTTTACCACTCGTCCATCTACAAATACTTTGCCTGAAAAGAGGTTTTCAGATCACATAAAACATGAAGAGGCCCAAAACAAACGAAGAAAAGGGAAACTTTTGTATGTAAGGTGGTTTCAAGATAGAGACAAACTTTTTATGCTTTGACCGGGAGCTTTTAGACAAAACCTAGGAGAATATCTTAGGACATATTAACAAAGTACTTAACATACTTCAAGATCCTATCATGTATGTAAATATACATACATAAGACACAATCCAAGTCTCAAAGGCCAGAACAGAAGTAAGAAGCGGTGCCTACGTGCACGAATAAATCCATGAGAAAGATATCTTTTTTCTTTTTGGTATTTGTACAAAATGCTACTCATTCCACACTTTCATGTCCAAAATAAATTCAAGACAAGTCATTTACAAGAATCTTTAATACCTTATGATGTTATTTGTTTTTTTTTCAACTTTTCTTTTCGTTTTTCTCGTTTTTCTTTTATTTCTTTTTATTCTTGTGGTGATCAAGAACGAATGAATTTGTTTAGTGTTTCTCATCATAATCAAAGCCTTGTCCCAACAAGTTGAACAAGTTGTTGGAGCCAAGTTAATCACAGCCTGGGAAATTATGCATGACAGCCTATACATGTTTATAGGCGTACGTCAAAGACCTTATTCGGTTTTAGCACGAGTCCATGCCCAAATTAGGCTTAGAACAGCTACAACAGGTTCAGATTTAGACCAAGTTTCAAACTAGACCAACTTAAGGCTCAAACTGATGCAGGCCCAGCGGCTTGGCCCAATTTGTTATGCCCGAGAAGTATTTGAGCAACCGACGTTGAAGCCCGCAGCATTGTCTTATTATTTATTCTTATATACTTTCCTTAAGTTAATAATAAACCTTCTTATGTCAAGAGCTGGGAATAAGTTAATTAGATGGATGGATAGGATGAGATCTAGCGTCTGAGAATTAAGAGCTTTGTTAAAAAGTGTAGTGCTCAGTTGCAAGAAGTTTTCTGAAGTTTATGAAATTTATGGAGTTCATATGGTTTTCTCTGCGTGTGAAAGTTTCTATTCGCTTCTCTACATGAATGTTGTCGGTGTGAGACCTCTCCCTTCCCCACTTATTTGTTTGCTGTTATTTTTTTACACTGTTTGCAGCCAAACAACCGTCATCTGGATTGGTAAATATGAGTTTCTAAATGAATCGGAAGACTGCAATCCAGAATCATATTGAGTACAGAATTTGGTCATCTTCTTCAAGGTAGCAGCCTCCATTCAGCAAATACTTTACAACAGTGGTCGAATACCACCTGGATTGAAGACAACCAACCAATCAGCAGACTATAGATGGTTTCCCCTTCACTATGTTTGAAGGATTCTCTAGAATCTTGAGCCAATTGGATTTTGATAACAAGCAACTTGGAGCATGCAACTGACCTTGTAGGATCCATGACTGTATAAAAGTTCGGCTGTATTGTTGAAACCTTTCAAGACAGATCTCATCCAACCTTCTTTTCCTGAAGAAAAGTGAACAAAAGAAGATGAGAAAATCAAAGGCTCCCTAACAACCTTTCTCATTTAAGCAAGCTTCATAAATCCTGTGCCATAACAACTAAATAGTTCACGGACATGCCTAACTCCACACATGTTTTCCATCATTCAGTGATCCAAACAATTGATCTGATAGGCTATACCCTCAATCAATTGAGGATGCTCAAAAACTGAGAGCTCCTAACCTTTTGCCTGTGACTTGAAAAATAGATGTGTAGAAAACATCAAGTTATCAACAGTCCACTTTGAACAAGAAACAGGCGAATATCAAAGTACTAGGATATTTTAATCTGAGGGACATTAGGGGTATGCCAATCAAATGTGCTCCATCATTCACACCAACCGTATGGATCACTGCACATGTACAAAATTATGCGCCTCAACTACGCATTTGGTAAGGCATAGGACCGAATTTAAGTAAGAAGCATATACAGCAAGTTTGTCAATGACATGTAGCCTTCATATTAAATCATAGCAGCATATAAATATAACAATTTTAGATTTAAAAAGCTGCATGCGCCAATAGCACTTCGCATTTGTTACTCTTGGATTTGATTCCATCGCATTTATTTAACAACTAAATTCAAATCTGCAATTAGTTTTGCACATTAATGTAACAAAATTCACAGGTTTTGGATCCTTAACTGTGCCGATTCTCATGAAAAATTCTCATTCCCTACAAATTCTCACACATATCAATATGCTCTGTTGATTTCTCTCTCAAACAATAGAGATAACAAGAACAACCATGTATTTACAACCATCACTTACTTCTTCAGAGGTTGAACTTTCTCAGATCTTGCAGCAGCAAAGGTTCTTCGTGGATGCAAGTGCAAACAACTATCAAGCTGTTGTGCTGAAAGAACACGTTTAAATTTAAAAAAAAATCAGAAACACTGTTTATAACAATTAATAAAATTCTACCAGAAAAAAAAAACAATTAATAAAAAAATTAGCATTGCAGACTGAATAATATAAAATCATTGACAAAGAAAAGTAATAGGGAATATAAAAGCACTGTACTGTTGATTAGTTAAAAAAACAAGCAACAGCAACAGGAAATTAGGAAATGCACTAAACAATAAGAGAGAGAAATGGTATGATAGCTATGGAAGAAACTGTAAATTTAGATGAAAAGATGAAGCCATAAATTAGTCTGTAGAAAGCATGAGCAGGCATGGATAAAGCAAGAGATCATCATCATATAAAGGGTAGATGGTGATTTGAGCAGAAAAAGAAATAACAAGAAATAAGGGTGAATGGGGGTAAAAAAAAAAAAACAGAGAGAGAGAGAGACAGAGAGAGGGAAGAATAGATAAAGAGAAGAAACTATAACCTGAAATTCGTAGTGAGTTTGATCGGGAGAAGAAGGGAAAGGCTATGATATTAATAGCAGAAGAACGGAAGATGGGAAGCCTCAGCAGTTCCGTTGCCATCATCCTCCGCCCTCGTTTCGTTTCCAATCGATTTTACATTTTTACCACAGCCGCGCTTTGATAAGTAGCAACACAGGTGAGGCAGAAACATGTAGCCGACTACTTATTTAATGTTACTTATTTGATGATTAGCCATCGCCCCCAGGATTGGCTCATCCAGGTAATTGTGGCTTTAATATTTTTTATAAAAAAAAATTTTAAACTCAAAGAAAATCAAAATATTATAAAATATTGAAAAATAATACTTTTTTCTATTAGTAACAACTATAAACCACCCCCCCCCCCCCAAATAACATACCGTATCACTGTTTCATCTTTGCTTATTAAGCTTTAGAGTTTAATCTCTAGGCCTATTATTAATCATATATATATTATAGTATATATATTATTTATTTTATATATTAATAGATAGTGGATCGGGCCCGCTCAGATGGGGTAAAGTAAGTCCTAGTTCGGCCCTCATGGTTGTATGCTTTTTAAAATTGAGCTCCACCCTACTTTTAAGCTCTAGGACAAAAAAAAAAAGCTCATATTTTACATGTTGAGATGGGCTGAAAATGTGGTAAAATGAAAAAAAATATATTTTATCTTTTCCCTCGTTAAAGGGTCGGATTGACAAACCTACTCATAGGTGAAAGATTCGGCCTACGACTCTGGTAGCACCTGAATAATCTCTTTCAAACAAGATAGATCCCTCTAAACACCAAGCTATCAATCGTTTAGTAACACATGGTTTCACGTGTATCAAAATTTCATCTCCACTTTCTAGCAAGTCTAGTTTTGGAAGTCCAACAACCCAACAACATCCCATACAAAACAAGGTGGTGGTGCCCAATCAATCGACCCCACCCAAAGAAAGCAATCTCCTTTAATACCTTTCATTACCCCAAAGAGGCAAAGACAATCCTCACAAATTAAAAGAATTCAAAGTACCCAAAACAACCATATGAATCATACAAAAGATAAAATATCATATTAGAAGCCTACAATAATCTCTGGACTTAAGTAAGCCTCCCACACAAACAAATCCCATCCCCCACCCCAAACCCCAAAAAAAACCCTAATCAAAGGCCAACAACCTTAGTAATCAAACGCCCCCATAACGCCGTTATTCAGCGCCGTTCCGTTTAGTCACGTGACTTCCCCACGCGCGCACCGGCTCAAGATTCTTTCCTTTGTCCAAATAGTAAAATAGGCAGAGCATGGCCCTAGACGAGGTCCCCTTTGGCGACGCTCCTGGAGCTAACGGCGTGCCGTCCGCGCCAAACGGGCGTCATGACGACGAGTCGACTCGGCCGCCGCGGCTGCCGCGATGGACTAGGCAGGAGATCCTGGTGCTCATCCAGGGGAAGAAGGTGGCGGAGGGCCGAGTCCGGCGGCGGCGCGGCGACGGGTCGGTGCAGTCGGAGCCGAAGTGGGCTTCGGTGGCGGCGTACTGCAGGCGTCACGGCGTGAGCAGAGGGCCGGTGCAGTGCCGGAAGCGGTGGAGCAATCTAGCGGGAGATTTCAAGAAGATCAGGGAATGGGAGATGAAGAAATCGGGCGAGTCTGATTCGTTCTGGGTCATGAGGAGCGATGTCAGGAGAGAGAGGAGATTGCCGGGTTTCTTTGATAGAGAGGTTTATGATGTGTTGGATAGAGAAGAGGCGAAGAAGACCAGAGGAGAAGAGGTGGCGATGGTGGAGGAGGAGGAGGAGGAAGAGGATGAGGAGGTGATTTTCGACAGTGGGAGGGCAGCGGCGGCGGAGGAAGGGTTGTTTTCCGATTGCGAGCAATCGGGCCAGGAAGAGGGGAAGGGAAGTGCGGAGGAGGAGGTGGCGGCGATGGGGGAGAGTCCGGTGGGGGTTGCGGCGCCCACACCGATTTCAGGTAATTTATTTTTCCTTATTTGGTAATTGTGTTTGGTGGGTCAGTGTTCTTAGTTGGTGATCGTTTTCTTTCTTAGTTGGTGATTGTTTTCTTTCTTTCTTTATTCTTTGCTGCCTCTTTTGCTTGTTGAATATATTATGTGTGTGTGTGTTTTTTTTTTTTTTTTGGTTGAAATATCTGCAATGCAGTGGAGTTTGCTTTCTGGATTTTTTTGAAAGTTTTATGAACTGGAGTGGGTTATGATTTCTGGGCCCTAGAATAAAAAAAAGCTCTAGGAAAAATTGGGATGCAGATCCCGAATTGGCTGAGTTTTTACTAGCAATGTAAATGAGTACCCGATTCTCCGATTACCCGGAGGTTCCAATAAGTTAAAAACCAAGACTGGGTCCTTATTTAGGCCGCGTAAGTAGATGGGTCCGGGTCTGGGTCCGGTCCACCTTGGTTCAGACCCGTGGACCCGAGACCCGATATATTAACTCAATTTTCGAAAATCTCTCCTAAAAACTATGTTTGTTTTAAGATCATTTTCTACCTCAAACCAGACCTGGATCCAGACCCGTCCCATATATGGTTTCAGTTCCGGAGCCAAGAAACCAGTTCCGAAATGGTTCTAGGTCCGGATCTAGTTCCACCTTTACCTTAACGATTCATGGACCCGGACCGGAACCGACCTGTTTACAATCCTAGTTTTTACATGTCCAAAACCACAAAAATCCCCACCTTCCAAAACTCTTTCAAGTTCAAAGATGTTAGACAGGGAAACAAACACCAAAGATGGTCCGAAGGAAAAAAACCCAATAACCCATCATGAAAGTATTAATCTACTTCACAGATGATTTTGCATGGTGCCCAACAAATCAATGTCTAAGACAGGAAGACAAATTCAGAAGCCTCAAATCAAAACTTGAAAAAGTGTTGAAGCTTTAAAATATAAATGATATACTTGATTTTTGTACTGTATGTTAAATATCTGAATCTAAGAACCCATATGAGAAATTTAAATCAAAGAAAACCTAAGTAATAGAACCTTTCAGATAAAAAAACCCTCTAAGTAATAGATCTTCAAGGACTTGATTTCTTTATTTGGTTTTAACTATGTATTGGTGCTGTCTGCTAACAAGAAATGTTAAACATTTATCATCCCAAAAAAAGAGAAGCATTAGACATATGAGGGCTGTTTGGGAAATGAGATTTCTTGAGTTTGATTTGGATCTTTGCTAGAGATTTTGTGCTGAGCACTAGTATTTTTCTTGATCTGTTCCCTCTTTGTGTGCAGAGAAGCTGTGCCTAGGGTATTTGGATGCAGGTAATATTCTAGACCTTATATATTCTGTTTTGCACTGAAGCTTAGTTAGCTGTTAGAAACATTGATTAATTAATATTCTTTATTAAAAAAGAAAGATGATTATTTGATTGTTTCTGTGTGGATTAATTTTGCTTCCATTTTGGTCTTTTGAATGGTCATTTTGCGGCCATAGTAATCATTCTCAGTTATCTTTGTTACAGTAAATCGGTGTGTGGATATACTGTTTGATGCAGTATGGTCCAAAAAGAATAGGGCCTGCTGATGGGCCCCACCAAGGAATCTTTTCTACTAAGTCATTTCCTTAATTAGATTCATAATTGATTTGATTCAGTTAGAGAAATTGTAGCAATCATGTAGAGGGATTTTAGTAATCCCGTAGTAATTATATTTCCTTATTAGGCCATCCCTCTATTATTTATAGAGTGAAACTTTTGGCTGTAATGCATGCTATTGATAATAAAATTATAGAGTATTCTTGTGAGCTGTTCTTGGGTGTTTTCATACACCGTTGGAGGTGTTGATCTTCGTTGACCGTGGTTGGGGTGCACGATGCAGTACGGTCCAAAAAGAATAGGGCCTGCTGATGGGCTCTACCGAGCAATCTTTTCTACTAAGTCATTTCCTTAATTAGATTCATAATTGATTGATCCAGTTAGAGAATAACTGATTTGATTCAGTTGGAGAAATTGTAGCAATCATGAAGAGGGGTTTTAGTAATCCCATATTAATTATATTTCCTTATTAGGCCATCCCTCTATTATTTATAGAGAGGAACTTTTGGATGTAATGCATGCTATTGATAATAAAATTCCAGAGTATTAGGGCTTGAGTCAGATGGTGTGATCGCCCCGCTAGAGGTGTTGATCTTCGTTGACCATGGCTGGTCTGCACCACTGTTTATATAGGTTTCAGTCTCCTGCAGTAGCTGACGCATGGCAGCCATGTGGGGTTTTTGGTCCCTACCTTTAAATTCTTGTGGACAGTGGGGATTTGGAAATCATGCATTGCCCTAATCAAGCACTGATTCCTTCTGCTTATAATACTTGGGAGATTTTGTGAGCACAGCGTCTTTGTTAACTTTGAAATGTCAGCTTGAGTACTATTAGTCTTTTATAGATAAAAACATAGGATGCTGTGGAAAGAGGAAGTGTTTTGATGATTTTATAAATATAAGAAGGAAAGCAATGGAAAGTATATTTTTTTTTAATGGAAAAATGGGTAGCTTTCCTTTTAACAATTGTTAGTTTGCATGTTTTGCTGTTTCTGAACAATTTCATATGTCGTGACAGCTTTCCTTTTAACAACTGTTAGTTTGCATGTTTTGTTGTTTCTAAACAATAGCATATGTTGTGCCTTGTGAGAGCTTGCATGAAGTTATCTCCCATTAAGGGGTCGTTTTCCATGGGATAGAAAATGAGTTTTACATACGTAAAGGATTCATATGCAAATTTGACAACCACAAATGTTACATATGTGAAATGCATCACCATGTCTGTGAAAATCAACTTTTTCACACGAGTAAATGAGTACATCTAACAGTTTTAGATGTTTTTGGAATTTTTTTGTCTTTTTTCACAAATTTCTTTATATATGAAGACTTAATATATGAAACTATGTCTTGATGCTTATCATTCATGTGAGAATGTTGAATGGTTCGGATTATGAAGTGGGGGCCCACAAAAGTGCATAAGATTGGATATATCGGTTGGGATGTTTTGGGTGCTTTTCACAAATTTCTCAAAACCTATGAAGAGTTAAGATATGAAATTAAATGTTTTTGGGTTTTTTAGACTAATAAAGAAGATGAACGGCTTGAATTACCAATTTGGGACCCACAAAAGTGCCAAAAAAATGTGGTTGAGGGGGTTTGAACCACCATCTGTCTAGGCAGATGCTCCTATTTCTTCTTGTACCACCGCTTCTCATTTGCATATATAACCATTTACCATCTCCTTATGTATGTAAATGAGAGGCTAAATTTACACATCATTTTCACACCACATGCTTACCGGAAACAAACGTGATCATGTGTAACCATTACACGTGCATCATTTACATATGTAAATGAGTGCAAACAATCGAATCCTAAGGTGTACTCAGAATTGTTGCCCAAGGTGAAACTAAAGCCTCGAGTATATGCTGATGAGTCATAGTTGAGCAACTGACTTAACCACACTCTAAATGACTGGAAATTATGAGCAAGAGGGCATCCTAACCAATCAAAACAAGGAAGAAGGCAGCCTTTTACCAAAGTTAGCCCTTAATCAAATCCAAGCCAACCAAGAGTAGTCAAACAGTAGTATAAAGGGAATATCATGCATAGAATGTCATGAATCCTCCGAATCATGTCTTAATACAGCCGTAGAAATGTAGAATAACTTCAGGAAGAAAAAAGAAGTGATACATGTCGCAAGACCTTGGAACGCACCAGTAGTTTGTGAAATTCTGCCAATTGAAATGAAGGGTATTCTATCGTACTTATATGAAGTGAATGGAATTTAAGCCTTATGTATTATCTATGCTATACACCTGGAATAAGTCCATACCTCAATGTTCTAATCTTAGCCATATGTGATTTATTTACGGTAAAAATACCAAAGCACCCTTACTGCTTAAGTGAATCAAACAATGTCTAAAATCCATGAAAATAAAGAAAAATTAGCAGAAATTGAGTGTCATTGGTGGACCAGCCAAGTTGGTCTTAAGTGCACATCGTATGTGGCCCCAATGGTGCCGCAACTAAATTGCTGCACACAATAAACAAGAATATTTTGGAGACATTGTGGGATAAGTCTGTCACGCTCCCAAAACCAGACTTCCTAGTTACCGAGGAGGTCAGCATTCCTTGGCATGGATTATTAAAACCTTTTGAATTGAAGTCCGTGAAGTGAGATTATGTCAAATTTCTTGAATTTTTAAAGCTTTCGGCGGAAACTTAATCAAACTATCAATTTCATCCATGCAGATTGTAACCATGTAAATATATACAGACAATTAGATAGAGCAAAGAAAACTTCATATATAGCCTTGAAGTTGCACGATTACACAAAAGAACAGTTTAATTACACTTGCCAACAAGCCTACAAAAGATGTACAAAATGAAACTTTGCAGAGGAGTTTGCATGAAGGCTGTCTCATGCATCATAGGATGCTCTAAACTATGTCGTATGCACTCATGAAATTCCGGTGGTTCCTCCTCGAGGACTGATTTCCCTTCAGGGCAAAGGTTGTGGGTTCCTCACCTACAGAACGTATGTAGTAACATCAGGGTCTCGGAACCCGGCAAGTGATTATGTATAAATAACATGCTATGATGCATCTACATTGAGTAAATGACAACAATCATAAGATATCAATAAACTGGAAACTAGGCATAGTTATGTTAGAATAATAAGCAGGAGTCATTATAAGTAGTAAACAATAACATCATAAATATGCTAAGCAAAATGACAGTCTACATAAGCTAATACATCTCTGGATATTATCATAGCCTTCCTATACTTGACAGAGTTGTGATAGAGAGGATGCGTGTGATAATATCCCGGCCATGTAAGTTGCATGGGAAATGCCTGGCCGGGAGTGGTACCCAAGAAATAACATATACATGTGGCCATCACACGTGTAAAGTTGGTACCAAGTGGCTTACATTCTACTTCATGCAAGATCTACCTGCAGACAGCATGTAATCGTAACAAGGAACCGATCTGTCACAACAAGGCACCGTGTTAGATTCATTACATTTGAGTATTGCCAACTCTGGAATTCTAGAAAACGGGTCCGACGAGATTATCTTGTAAACATGCAATGACCGTGAAGTCTGGCAAGAATCGTGAAGGGAAAACTATTCCTTAACTGGCAAGCTTATCATGTACGCGTCTTGCGATGAGCAGCCCCTTTTCCAGTCTTATTCATGCATGAACATCTCAACATAACCATAACATGACATGACGTGACAGGACATGACAAAGCATAATAAAACATGAGGGATCAGGTGCCTAGGTCCATTCTAGTTTAAACATGTGAAATCCGTGAAAAAAGACATACTCAACTAGTAACTAGACAAGAAAGGATACAGCACAGTCATGTAGATATAGAACATAAACATACGTCTACATCATGATCAGTTACATATTCAAGGAACGGATACAAGTATCAAGCCTAGATCGTGGGTTGCCATCCACATGCAAGAACAATGGTATTCATCTCTATGCGATCATAGGATCTGTGAAGTCCTTAGTATCCTACACTTAGTGCTCTAATGGAAGTCGACACCAAGGTCCTAAGTCATCATAACCATGACTTAGTGTTGCTCTACGCATGCTTCCTGGACAATCCGCAACTATATGTCAAGCTCAAACATCACTTACCTTGGTCCATACTTAACATCGTTAAACAAGTCTTAAGCTCCTAATCCATGTCCGCAAATCCTGAGTCTAAGGTCCTTAATTTTCCCACTAAGATCTTAAGTTCAGGGTTCCAAAACATGAGAAACCCAGGATTATTAGCTAACTGTGGGGTAACTTCGGTCAGCTGACAGTGCCCTTCAGCTTGCCGCAGTTAAAAGTACCCGAAAAATAGCTCTCGGGTTCAGCAACTGATGTGTTGCTTTGGTGAGCTGGGGTTAGTCTTTAGCTACCCGGCAGTGCAATCATGGATGAAAATATCGGTTGCCACGTAGCATAGCAGCCATGGGCGCTACACTGAAGGCGAAATAGTGCCGCTCAAAACTGTATCGGGGTGTATTGGCCGCTGCATACCTGTAGCGTCCGATATGCACTGATACGATTATTTGTCGGCCATTACAAAATAGAGAAGAAAAAGAAAAAAAGAAAAATCGCACTACCCCCATTCAGGGAGAAGAAGAAAAGAGAGGATGGGGGGCAGGGGCGGTGGAAGCAGCTGCAGGGAATAAGACATCCATGGCAGCAGAAGGCAGTGGCCATCGAATCAGCAACAAGCAGCAGGCGTTGAAGCAACCAGCATCCAACAGGCATCGAATCAGCAACAGGCAGCAAGCAAACCGTGAGGCCCGTGGGCCAAAGCGGACAATATCATGCATGCGTGTAGGGGTGGGGCGTTACAAATGGTATCAGAGCCGACTCTCGACTAGTTCGAGTGTGGGTCCCCTGCCGTGGCTTGGTGCAAGTGGGCGGGTCTTCATGTGGGCAGGCTAAGAGGGCTGGCAGGCTACTGCACAGGGACATGCAGCCCTAAGGGGGTGGGAATGTGACGCCCCGGAGTCCCACTTCAACTATAGAGAGGAAAGTGAATAGGGTTATATGTAGAGCTTACACCCTTACCTAGCGTGAGGCCTTTTGATGGGTTGAGGCCCATCAGAAGCAAAACTGTGAGGCCCGTGGGCCAAAGCAGACAATATCATGCATGCGTGTAGGGGTGGGGCGTTACACTTCCTCTCCTCCTCCTCCTCTTCCCTTTCTCTTTCTTTCCCTCCTTTCTCCTTCTTGATCCCACTATTCTGTTCATATGACGAAAATGGCTGGCAAATGCCCTTTCGAAAGGGCCCCCTCTTTTATTACTAAGGGCTTAACATAAGATTCATGGCCCCGTAGTGGGGCCCACCTAAATTTAAAAGGGGACCTTTAATCAAATGTCCCAACGACCCTTTTATTATTAAAGGGCTAAAATGAGATTCATGGCCCCTCCTAAATTAAATATGTACACAATTGATCAAATGTCCTTTCTACATATAAGTTGGCCAAATTCCACTCTAATAGCTATTTGACCTATCCAAACTTCACTCTAATAAAAATAAACCCATATCCAAACTTAACTTAAAAAAAAAAGATATGGGCCTACCCAAATTTTACTCTAACAGGAACAGGGCTCTAGCCAAATCTTACTCTAAACTGAAAGAGGACCTTAGCTAAATTTCTTTCTAATAGGAAATAGGATCCGAGTCAAATTTCAATCAATTTGGAAATAGGACCCTAGCCAAATTAATTTCTTTGTACTGCTAACAAACATGAATTCATGTGGACAGATGCATCAATACTATTATTTCACAGTCATTCAACGTATAGGACCTTTATACAATGAGGGGACTACTATGCCTCCTTATATTAGTTACATTTGTAGTAGTCCCTCCTTATATTAGTTATATTTGAAAACAAACATTAAATTCTATCATTTAACAATACTTCTGGATATTTTTGCATATTTTTCCAAATTTTGTTTACCATTGTTTGAATTACACCGCTACGCCGCTATGTATCGCTACTACCGCTACGTATTGCCCACTACGTAGCATTATGGCCACTGGTCGCTCCGCCCCTTGCTGCCGCTATTTTCCATCCTTTATTGCAACAGCTGATTTTCTTAAATTTTGATAAAAAGGGTTCTTCTTGGGTGTTAAGTGCCAAAATGGAAAGGAAAGGGGTGTTAGGAAAGGAAAGGGTTTTATGGCATGTCACTAGGGTCATAGGGGCCACTAGGTGACAAACTGGGGCGTATGGTCAAAGGACCTACCTAGTAGCTAGACCACCTATGATGCATGGATACTTCAAAATGGGTAATGTATCATGTCGTATCGTATCCGATACTTCACTTTTTATGTGTGAAATCAATGTCTCTGCCATGTCCATGGCATGTCCTTGCCGTATCCATGCTGTATCTGGGCATCATAGCTAACCACATGACCATTAGCAGACCAGACTCTGGCAATGGCTGATCAGTTTGTGGGAGTCTAAATTACTAAGGTCTCGTAATTCTTGACAAACTCACGATTGAAAAGAGTTTGGAATCCTCTTGAGAATGTATTATTCTGTGTATCTTTCTATTGAGATTATCCATCATTGTAGAGGTATTTACATGCCTTTAATCTAGGCTCTAAGAAAGGAAACCTCTCTAATTACATCAATCAGTGTTCTAAGTTAAGAAGGAAACTAATTACAGCAACAGTATTCTAAGTAAAGAAGGCTCCTGCTGTCTCCCATTCAATCCCACGTGAGATATAACAATGGGCTCTTTTCAGATGGGCTTTTGGGCCTATTTAACACCCCCCCTCAAATTGATGTGGGAGAATCGACAAGCATCAATTTGTCAACCAAGAACTGATGGCCTGGTCGAGGAAGCCCTTTGGTGAGAATATCAGCAATTTGAAGTTCAGTGGAGACATGTGGGAGACTGATGACATCACGTTTAAGCTCATCACGTATGAAGTGACAATCAACCTCGATATGTTTAGTGCGTTCATGAAAAATTGGATTTTCAGTAATCCGAATTGCACTGGTATTATCTGCATAGAGTGGGGTAGTTCCTACTGCTGGAAAACCAATGTCAGAAAGCAAACCACGGAGCCAAAGAATTTCAGAGCAGGCAGCAGACATGGCGCGGTACTCGGCCTCGGTAGAGGATTTTGAAACTTTGTCATGTTTCTTGCATTTCCAAGAAATGAGACTATCACCTAAAAACATGCACCAGCCGGTCGTCAATCTGCGTGTATCCGGACAACCCGCCCAATCAGCATCGGAATAAGCTTTGAGAGATAGAGGATTGTTGGATGGAAAAAACAACCCACGAGTTGGTGTACGAATAAGGTACCGAATGATGCGGCGAACAGCAGCGAGATGAAGGTGACGAGGAGCAATCATGAATTGACTCATCAGGTTTACCGCATAAGAGATATCAGGGCGAGTGATCGTGAGGTAGATCAAGCTGCCAACTAACTGGCGATAAGTAGTAGGATCGGAGAGAAGATCACCTTCCTCGCGACTAAGTTTGACATTCAGTTCAACCGGCGTATCCACAGCAGCTGAAGCAGTAAGGTCAGCCAAGGCAATGAGATCAATAGTGTATTTGTGCTGATTGAGAACTATTCCTTGAGGCGATTGATGAACTTCTAGACCAAGGAAATAATGTAGGGGGCCGAGATCCTTCATGTGAAATGTTTCACGAAGAGATGCTTGGATCTTCTGAATCATGCTGGCATTAGGACCAGTAATGATGATGTCATCAACATAGACAAGGAGTACAGTGATCCCGGATGGAGCATGATGTAAAAACATAGAAGGATCATATGGGCTTGGATGATACCATGACAAACTCACGATTGAAAAGAGTTTGGAATCCTCTTGAGAATGTATTATTCTGTGTATCTTTCTATTGAGATTATCCATCATTATATAGGTATTTACATGCCTTTAATCTGGGCTCTAAGAAAGGAAACCTCTCTAATTACATCAATCAGTGTTCTAAGTTAAGAAGGAAACTAATTACAGCAATAGTATTCTAAGTAAAGAAGGCTCCTGCTGTCTCCCATTCAATCCCACGTGAGATATAACAATGGGCTCTTTTCAGATGGGCTTTTGGGCCTATTTAACAATTCTAAGGGTTTTCACATCATTTACAAGGTCTTAAATACTAAAGGAATAAACTCCTAAAGCACAAAACATATAAATGGATTGAAACTGAAAGATAACTGGACTCATACTGCTAATAACTGACTGAGCAGTGTGCTCTCGGCTAGCCCGTCAGTGAGCCTCCAGCTAGCCAAGACTCTCAAACAATGCACGGCTATTGTCATTGGTAAGTTAAATTGGGCCTCTTCAGTCCATTCCTTCGGGGAATTTTGGACATGGGGGTTTCCATAAACATGTATACAAGGTCTAAAACAAAAATTGAGTTTCACAGGGTATCTAGGAATTGAGTAGACACATGAATCAAAACAATTTGCATACATGCATTGGAATTTACATATGATTACTTCCGTTGGGTTCACTTCTTACAATTTGTTTCCAACACCACAATTCCTAAGCCAAATTAGTCTAGAAAATCCACAACCTAACGGCTGAAACTTCCCAATCCATTTCCCCCCAAATTCCTACCAAAATGCCAAATTACAAGTAACCGAAGAAAGAAAACAAATTAGGGCTTGCATGTCGGAATCTAGTTTGCCTTGAGGGTCCTAACAAAGAATCCAAGAAATCGAAAGGAGATCTTACCTTCAGTTGCTTGAACCAGGAAGAAAGTGCTGGAAATAGGGGCTGCTGTGCGAGAAATGAGAGAAAAAGAGGATGAGAGTGATTGCGAGAGTGAGATGAACTCAATCCATGGAGCAGATTTTGATTTGATGAAGGAGGAACAAGCAATGGCCGCATGGAGCTTTTGTTTAGCTTGGAAATGAAGGAAAGGAAGAGAAGGAAGAAGAAAGAAGAATGAGGGCGATGGGGCTGGGGTGTTTATATATAAAATGGCCTTAGTTCGCCATTGCTTTATAACTTGAGTGAAAAGCGATTTGCGCGTGGAGAGAGTTCTGGGGATCGAAAGGTATGCTTCCTTTACGCAAGTTTCATGATATAATCTTATCTATGTATGGGCCCAAAATTGACCTACTTTTGAAATTATGGCAAGCCCCTCAATTTTTCCCGAAATCACTAAGGGGTCCCCTTTTGTCCCAAACTTGGTCAAATCGTGTCCAAATTAACCAGACCACTGCTTAAACCTTAAATCATATTTAATTAATCACTAAGCATGCTTAATTAACCTTAAACTTTTAATTAAGTTTGGGGTCATACAAAGTCTAATCTTCAGTTGATTCCTAGATAACTAACTATAAGCATATTGTAAGTTTATGGTACACTTGAAATCATGTTCATTTAGCAGATAAGTGCAAATCTTCATATCAAATTTAAAAACAAGAAAGATTACTTAGGTATTCATCACTTGTAGAAATTTCAAATAAAAAGTCCAAATACTGAGTGATTTGGATGGTCTAGATGAACGCTGGGTCAAGGAAGTAGATGAAGTGGAGTTGGTCAAAATAAGTAAATAATCCTGAAAATGAGGAAAAAAAAATCTGATAAAGAAATATGTAGGAATTCTCAGAGTGATGGGCTACCAGGTTGACAACATCATACTGCAGATTCTCACACTGGAATGTGGTGCACTGGAAGATCATGTGATTTTGGATTGCCGATTTGAAAGTTGATCTATGTTATTATGGTGCACCTCATATGTGACTGCACCTCACATGTGCCAAGTGGGTCGACAACATCATACTGCAGATTCTCACACTGTAAAGTGGTGCACTGGAAGATCATGTGATTTTGGATTGCCTATTTGAAAGTTGATCTATGGTATTATGGTGCACCTTCTATGTGACCGCACCTCACGTATGCCAAGTGGGCCGTGGTCGCACCTCATATGTTGCCCAATAGGGTACCACAACTGAAAAACTGCTCACAATAAACATGAATATTTTGGAGAAATTATGGGATTGCTCTAATCTTCAATGGATTACAATTTACAAGATAAGTATGGGAATTTTGTAGTCTATGGTACACTTGAAATCAAGTCCTTCAATGGATATGTTCAAATCTTCAGATCAATATATATATATATATATATATATATATTTATATATATATATCTATATGTTCAAATCTTCAGATCAATATATATATATATATATATATATATATATTTATATATATATATCTATCTTTTGGCAAAGTTAAGACTTTAGAGTATATTGATTTCCAAAAGAGATATTCATTGCACAAAAGAATGAAGGAAAAGCTCTGCCTCGTTTGCATTCTCTACAATGAGAGAGCAACCAAACCAGAACTACCAATGAGAATAGTAAAAGGAAAGCCCATAAGCTGGGCCAGCTATAAAAAACCCACCGGCCGGGTTGCTAAAAAGGAAAATGCACAGGCCAAAATAGCCACGGGGCAAACTACAGGAGCAAAAAGAAGCTACTCATAGAGAGCAAAAGGAGGCTATTCTCAATAGCAAGGCCCACCATCTGGAGTTTTTAATGGCCAATACCAGCTTGGACCAGATGTGAGCCTCTTGATCCAATTCACCATAGATAGATGCTTTGAGATAGTAGATCAGATTTTTCAGGTAGCATTGAAGCTCTGCTTCCAGTAACCCAGTTAGACCTGTTAAGGTTGTGCATGATCCTACGGATAGGGTTACATTCAACCAAAATGCAGAGTCTCTTGCTTGGGGTTGATGACAGATGAAACTTCATTTATGAGGTTGTAGACTGCATTAAGAACTTCATTGTCTTCTACAGATTTCACCCAAGGTGCTGGCTGATCCTTCATTCTAAAGATGCCAACAGATTTTTTTCAACAGTGGAGATGAAGTAATTCCTGTCACCAGAAGGTTTCTCAATAATCAATGTTGGACCCATGGGTAAAGGAGGAAGATTCCAAGCAGTAGCTATCGAATCTGAGACATCAAGATAGAGAAAGGCTGCTCTAGTTTGGACCTGTAAGGAAATCCTTACGAATGGCATTCCCAGGCATAGCAGTTCCCCTGAAAATTCGAAATTTCTCTCTTCAAATATTCCAAAAGATAACAGCATAGCTTAGTTTGGCAACAGTGAGGTTACCTTTCTTGCTATCACAATTGGCCAGAAATAGATTTAGGTGGTTTCTAATAGAGTGCTCAGGTGGGAGTTAGAAACCAAGTTTTGTAGCTATAACCTCCTAGATTCGGACGCTGTAACTGTAGTTCATGAAGATGTGATTAGAGCTCTCAGGGCGACAATTACAGAGAACACGAACTATACCACTGCATATATATCTGGTGCTGAGGATGTCTCTAGTTTTGGGCCCATTGTTTAAGGCCTTCCATGTACATAGAGAGAATTTGTTTGTTCTCCCTTCAAACCGAATCAAGTCAAACCATTGGATTGGCTGTTGATTTTGATAGGAAGGAGAAATGGCAGAAATAGCAGACCTGATACTGAAAGTGCCATTGTCTGATGGCTGCCAAAAGATAATGTTGTCAAAGTCAACAGCCGGTCTAGCCGCAGAATGCACTAGCTGGAAAATCTCGATGTAGCCTGAGTGGTGTACACAAGGATGTAAATAGTGGTTGATACGTAGTGTATCGGCCGCTAAATCGGGCGTAGCGGTGGTCACCACTACGTTTTTTGATATTTATCTATGCTCACAAGTGTAGCCGCTCATAGCGGCCACTACATTAACGTAGTGTCGCTACGTAATGGGCGGCAGCTACAAAAGTTAAAAAAAAAAAAAAAACCTTCCCCTACATTTGTCCAACTTAAGCAGCAACAGCAACAGCAGCTTGGAACAGTGATACGTCCACAAATTAGATCATTAATTCATCATTTTATGTGAATTTATGGAGTTAATTAGGCTAATTTACAGTTTATTTAATAGAATCTCATGATTTCATGCATTTAGGCATCAAGTTGGAATTTAGGTCAAAATCATCATATTGCATGAATTTATAAAATTGGGGTTTTGCATCATCCAATTAGCCTTTTGATTTCATTTATGCATGACTGCTATTTGGGTACCATTGTGTAATTTATGGAAATTTGGGCAAATTGGTACTTCATTAAGCATGTTTGGGCCCCATGCATAGCACATGTTAAATTCTTACATAAAATTATAGCCGAATTTATTTCTTTCAGATTATTTAGGAACAATTGAGAATTCAGGGCCCACATTGATGAAATGAGAGAGAGGTCAAAGGGAAGTCAAAGAATAAGAAAAGAATTTTAAGAATTCAAGAAGACATTATACACCTATATGGGGTCCACCTTGGGCGTGAATCCCAATGTAGACGTCCCTTATGGTGGACCCCTCCTCTTAGGCTTGCATTATGAGAAGTTAGAAAAGTTAAGGATGGGAGCTCTAGTTGGAAACTCAAGTAAGAAATCTAAAAATCAGATTTGGAAAGAAGTCCTTACTTACTAATTTGAAATTCAAATTCATGCAAATAGAATCTAAGAAAGGAAAGTTTGCTCAAAGGGTTGACTAGTCAAGCAAGCAAGTCAAGGAAGCATGCAAAATTAGTTAGAGAATCAAGAATCAAAGCAAGGAAGATACCCAAGGTCATGTTGGACATCCAACGGGGGTCCTACATGCCTTGGATGTCCAACTCAAGGAAGCTGCATTTTAATAGTACATAATCGGAATTTATTTGGGGAACCTTCTCATGTGCAATGTTTGAGATATTTCAAAGAGTCCAACATGGAAACAATTGCACACCAAGGAGCTAACTTTGGAATGGGATCTTCTCAAATTCAAATTGTTGCCAAACCAAGAAGATTGCTTGGAGATTAAGCTAAGAGTCTATACTCTATACAAACAAGGAAACAAAGCCCTACATGGAAACAACTCTTAGCAAACATGGGATCCCAAAATTTATATAATGGACCAGCAATTGTATGGGATGTCCAAGCCTGTAGCTCCCACGGCCATGGTACTAAATTCCGGTCCCGAGTCGACCCAGTGCCGGCCATAACTGAGTCGGGTCGGGCACTGACATGGATAAGGGGTTGTTCCGGTAGAAAACATGATATATGTATTAGATATTGGATAGTATTGCTTAAAGAATGTTACAGCTCAACCTGTAGAGACGCTGGGGTAGGTCTTTGATTGCCTGAGTTCAAATCTCTCCTGAGTACACATATTTTTACTATTTCCTACATCATTTATCATTCTATTTAATTTCAAAAAGCTCCTTACTAACTATATTTTTATTAAAATTATCATTTCTTTCTTACTTTTTTCTGCCATATGGGGCTGTGCTTTGTACATAATTCCAACATCGCCTTACGCTTGTGTTTTTATTAAAATCTCCATTGAGTAATAGTTAAATTAGATAAAGATTAATGAGTCCCTCCATTTTTTGACCAATTTATCCTTGAAAATACTTAAATTAATTTTCCCTTGAGTTTAAAAAAAATAATCATTTAAATTTTGGAACCAAAAACCAAAGGCCAAGATTATTTGAAAGGCTTAATATTATGTATTTCCTAATTCACATTCAAAAGAAACCTTCCGAGTTATTTTTATTTTGACCAATTTATCCTTAAAAACTCAAATTGCTTATCCTTTGAGTTAAAAAGATAATTTGGCCTTTAAATTTTGAGGATAAAAAATAAAAGGCAAGGATCATTTGAATGGATTTATTATACATATTTTCTCCCACATCCAAGACTTTCAATTGATGTACTCCCTTAGTTTTTTATGCATCTAGGTTGGCCCACTAAAAATAACTTGACTTGAAATTTGCTAACTTTATAAAAGATCTATTTATATCCTTTATCCATAAAAACCTAGTAGTGATATGTTATGCCGTCAGCTACTTAGCACTCAATCATAATAAGCATCACTCTATTTAGATTAGATTCTTGTTAAATAACTTTTATTTTCATTTTTACTAGTTTTCTATTATTTTCTATTTTTCAAAATTTTATAAAATTTTGACACTTTAGAACCAGCACGACCATACTGGTCTAGCACGAGCAGCATGGACTAGTATGGGCGGTACTAACCCGTCCCGGTCCCTCTACCGATACGAAGACCGACACCGGAATTTAAAACCATGCCCATGGCCCTCTTAATGATAGATTCAAATAAAAAATTAAGTGGTACCAACAAAAAGAAAAAGGTACACCCCTACCAATTGGTGGGCTCCACAATGAGGCCCAAGTATTAAAATAAAAAGTCACACCCTAGGCAAATCTATCTTAATTGAAATGAGGCCCTTAGCCAGACTTCATTCTAATTGAAAATAGCATCTAATCAAAATTTCACTCTAATTGAAAATTGGCCCCAATCAAAATTTCACTCTAATTGGAAATAGGACCCAACCAAATTTCACACTAATTGAAAATAGAGCCCAACGAAATATCATATTAACAGGAAATAGAGCCCAGGAAAATTTCACTTCAATAAGACATAGAGCCCAACAAAATATCACTCTAATAGGACAATAGGACCTAGGAAAATTTAACTCTAATAAGAAATAAGGCCCTAATCAAATTTCACTTTAACTAATTTCTCTCTCTCTCTCTCTCTCTCTATATATATATATATATATATATATTTCAAAATGTAACTCTGAAATGTTATATTCTAAGCATAATGGTGATGATAACATTTTATTAGTTTTTAACTTAGCATAGGTAACCAACATGAATACATATGAAAAAGTAAATCAATGTTATTTTTTTTATAATCATACATCGATACAGGATTTCATGCAATGAGGGGACCGCTATGGCCCCCTATATTAGTCACTTTTGCAAGAAGACCATATATTCTAGCATTTTCCGATTTTCTGGATGTTTTTGGATTTTTTCAACTTTTTCGAATTACACCGCTACGCCGCTACGTAGTGTTTTGGCGGCCGGCCGCTACCCCTGCTGCTACCTCTATTTTCACCTTGGGTGTACCATGAATCATTGCAAATTAAGGAGCTGACTTTGATGTCCCTTCCAATATGAAGATCATGAATTGGACTCTCACCAAACTGGTCAACAAGACAGCCTGCTGAAAGTCATGGGTCTAACCAGAAAGATGTATCATGGCCATTGTCTATCAAGTGCCTGATGTTTGGAAGCATTGAGATGTGGCTAATGAAGACACCTCTCCAACCCCAAGAGGCCTTATAATTTACTTTGATGTCCCAGAATGATCTAGTTTTGGTATATTCCTGTGAACCCATTTTACCCACAAGGATTTTCTGTTGGGAGGCAATAAACCAGACTCATCTTTGGTGTGCAGCCTTTGCAATGGAACTAATAGATCTTATCCCCAATCCACCTTGCTCCGTATGAAGATAGAGTTTTGACCAAGCAATTGTGTGCATCTTTCTCTTTTCATCAAAAGACCCCCAGTAGAAATTTCTGATGTGTTTCTCAGTCAGTTGGATACAAGCCAATGGTTAAAGAAAATAGGAGGCCCAATAAATGTGCAGGGAAGCAAGGGTTGATTTGATAAATTCTAACCTGCCAGCAGATGAAAGGAGAGCTTTCCACCCTGTTAGAGACTTATAACATTGAGAATGTGGTGGCAGTTTTCCATCAGGAGCCTAGTGGAGAACAAAGGGAGCCCCAAGTAGGTAATAGGAAGATGATCCTCTGGAAACATCAAAATGGATGAAATAGCATGCTAGGTTTCCTCAACACAGAAGAGGACTGCTTTTAGCACAATTAATCCCCATGCCTGTGTATTTTCTTAATCTTCCAGAAGCAGCTTAATGCTGCCAGCAACTTGGACTTCAGAGTAGAAAAGATCATTACATCATCAGCGAATAGCAAGTGCGAGACGGCAACATCTATAGAGTAAGGAGTTGGAATAAGGCCATTGGAGGAGCACTCTGTTAGAGGCAGAGAAAAATTCCATTACCATGTAGAAGATATGAGGAGAAAGGGGACAACCTTGCCAAAGACCATGTTTACTGTTGAAGAAACGAGAGGCTTTTCCTTTCTCAAGAATAGGAAAAGCTGGATTGATGTCAGGTTTTTTTTTTTTTAAAAAAAAAAAAGAAAGAATACTTGAGTCCGTACCACTGGGTGAAATTTCAAAGAAAAAATCAAAATGCCAAATGATTTGGGCAGTCTAGATGAAGTCAGAGTTGAGAAACTTGATGAATTGCACTAGTCAAAATAAACCCATAAATGAGGGGAAAAATCTGAAAAAGAAGCATGTGGGAATCCTCATAGTGATGGGCTACCAGATTGACAATGTGGAGCACCAGAAGATCATTTGATTTTCGATTGTGGATTTGAGAGTGGGTCTGTGGTACAATGGTGCACCTCATATGTGGCCCAATAGTGAAGTGGGTCTTGATCGCACCTCATATGTAGCCCAATGGTGTGCCACAACTGAAAGGCTGCACACAATAGACAAGGATATTATTGAGAAATTGTGGGGTGAGTCTAATCTATAATGGATTACACGATAACTATGAGAATATTGTAGTCTATGGTGCACTTGAAATAATGTTCCTTTAATGGATATGTACAAATCTTCATATCAGATTTAAAAACAAGAAAGAGTAGTCAGGTACATACCACTGGGAGAAATTTCAAAGGGAAAAAAAAAAAAAAAACGAATGATTTGGATGGTCTAGATGAAATGTGAGTTGAGAAACTAGACAAATTGGAGATGGTCAAAATAACCCTGATAAATGAGGGGGGAAAATCCAAAAAGAAATATGTAGGAATCCTCATAGTGATGGGCTAACAGATCCACAGCATCAGACTGCAAATTCTCCAATTGCAATGTGGCACACTAGAAGATCGTGTGATTTTCAATTGCTGATCTGGGTTGAATTGGCACCAGATGTTGACACATATTTGACTTATGATCTGCTCTAAATGAATAAAGGAGGCTACTAAATCTCGAGAGAGGAAGAAAGAATCATATCCAATCTGGAAAGGATTTGAAAGCCAAGTGACTCTCCTACAATCTTTAGAATTGTGCAAGGTTTCATGTGCATAGAACAGAGAGGAAAAGGAGATCTTCTATTAACATGTGGCTCGTCAGAGCTTTGGTTGATGAGGACATCACGGCTCCTCCATTTAGAACTTATCAGAGAAGGAAGGACAAATCACAAAGGCTGGCTTCTTTGTGGTTAGATGGCTACTATTTAATCTTAGATCACAAATCTAATGAAGATTCACTGTTGGGATTTTATCCCAACACAGGTCAATGGTTTGATCTATGACAACGCCCCACCCCGCCCCCCCCCCCCCCCCCCCCCCCCCAAAAAAAAAAAGTAAATAAAAAAAAAAAAAAAAAAAAAAAAACTGCCAAAACAGGATTACCCAAATCACTACCATAAAAATTGAGCTTGAGGGCACCTGGAGGGGAAGGACACCAGCTAGGAGAGATCTGCATGTGGTGAGAGTGAGAGAAGGCCACTGCCTTCCAATTATGAATAATGGAATCACCGAACCACCTTTGGGAAGAGGAGAAACCCAAAGAGCCACTAGATACTTCACTTTCTCTACTAATTTTCCGCCATCGGAAAATTTTGATTTTCCTTCAAGTACCTCAAATTTCTATTTCCAAATGGACCCAATAGCCGCCAAGAAAGACACATTCCACATCATCCTTCCCCTCTCGGACCCCACTCCTAACCTCCAAAACTCAAATAAAGACGAGTGGGAATTGGGGATCAGATCGGACTCACGGAACCAAGTAAAGATCAACATTCATAGGTGAGGAGCCATAGAACAATTTATCAAAAGGTGATCAATAGATTCCTCAACTGCCAGGCACATAGGGAAAGCATTAGCAATGATGACCCACCAGCGGCGTAGGTTGTCCTCCATTGTCAAAATGGCTCCAAGGATTACGGTCCACCCAAAATCAATCACCCTTTGAGGGGCTTAATAGTCCAAAGGTTGGGCCCATTAAAGTGACTCACCACCCCATCTCTGGTCATAGACATAAGGAAGCAACTGAGAACATGCCATCAACTGATGCCATCCAGACTCTTCCATCTTTACCATCTTGCTAAGAGGTTCACCAATGATAAAAAATAAGAAAGGGGAAAGAGGGTCCCCTTGATGGAGACCTCTAGAAACGGAGAAGAATATAGGCGGAGATCCGTAAATAGCAATAGAGAATGTAGCTGAACTCAAGCATTGCAAAATCCACCCTCAGAGAAGCATATAGGCGGAGATCCGTAAATAGTAATAGAGAATGTAGCTGAACTACAGCATTGTGAAATCCACCCTCGCCATTTGACACCAAAACACATTCTTCTCATTAAATATTGCAGGAACTCTCAATCCATAGGCCTTCTCTAGGTCCAATCTACAGATGATGCCAGGTTTTTTTTTGGTGTCAAATGGCGAGTTCTCTAGGTTCAATCTACAGATGATGCCAGGTTTTCTTTTTCTGTATCTCGAATGAATGCATTCATTTGCCATGAGAAGAATGCCATCTAAGATTTGATGACCATGAACAAACACTCCTTGGGTAGCAGAAATCAAATCAGAACCGATTGTTATATCCGGGCTCATATCAAACATTCAGTGTACCGGTATATGACCGATAATATCAGCCCACATTACCTGAGGTCTGATACATACCAACGATGTCCTTTTAAAATCTATTACTCTACAGAACTTTGGGTTTGTGGATATCTTTTCAGAATTTTTTTTTTATTAAAAATAACGAATGCTGATGTCATTGGCAATATCCCGTAACCATGAAGAGCTGCTATTTTTTGCCATTTCTTTTTCCTTCTTCCTATACCTCTACTCCAAATAGGTTAAAGAATTTTCTGTGAATTGTTATCCATGGTGAGACCTTTCAGATGGTTAGGATCGCCAACCCATGGGACCCCTTTTATATACATATTTTTTACTTAGTGGGACCAACCAGGAATCCATTTGTGTCAATTTGACCCGGTCACATATTGGGTGACGGATGGGTTTGGCCTTTAGTTCCAACAAGTTTTGGTTGAAACCCAGTTGACCTGCCTTGTTATTTGTGACTCAACTCATCAATTCTAGTTGAGTAGGCTAGGTCATCTTAAGACATTTTATTAAAAATAAAGAAAGAAAAAAAAGACTCAAACAAACTGAATCCATATATAAATTCAACCCGAGGCCTGAGAATGCTATGGATGTCATTTGTGAGAGGATCATTTGGAGTGCCCTTTAATAGAATTTTATGATGTTTATCCTTTTCTTCTGATCAAACTCTGCCCCGGCAGGTATGGCAAATGAGAAGCAGCCAACTGTGGATCTGAAGAAAGGGACATCTCAAGATGGAGAGAAGCGGAGACGAGTCTCGCTGGATGGAAGTGGTGTTTCCAATCTGCAGAACCAGTTGGTTGAAGTCCTGGAGCAGAACAGCAGGATGTTGATAGCTCAGATTGAAGCTCAAAATACCAATTGCCAACTTGATAGGGATCAGAGGAAGGATCACAGTGATAGCTTGGTGGGCGTTCTTGGCAAACTAGCAGATGCTCTCGATAGAATTGCTGATAAATTATAGCTGAGGCTAGAAGGGAAATGATGTGGCCATGTTTGAGGTACAGTGTACAGGTAGACCATACACATGCCAAAACTCCACAGAGGGGGGGAGGGGGGGTGGATTTGGTGATTAGATTCCATGGTGATTTGATCTCAGTGCATCATTATAGTTGGCTATTATTCTATTGAGATTATAGGTTGTGTGTGTTATGTTTGTTTTAAGTTTCATAGACTGATCCTTGTAAAAAATGTTAAAATTATATGTCGCCATTTTGATTATGTATAAATTATATGTCGCCATTTTGATTATGTATAAAGACTAAAAAAGAGAGCCAAGATAGTCTTCCTCCTTGATTCAGTTTCCATATGAGCTTCTTACTTTTGGAGATCTGGATTGATTATTTCCTCGTTTTATCATGAGAGTGAACTTCAGTGAGCTTTTCACTATTCGTATTTAGCATACTGCATTTTCAACTGTAGGATCCAGCCAACAAGTTTGCTCATCACCCAAAATGAGGACGACCACTATCACCACCACTCTCTCCTCGTCATTGCTTCCAAAACCAGTGGATAATATCCCCTCTTGTTCTGTTGGAAAGATCCTCGCATGCATTTCAAGCATCAACAAGGATTATAGCTGATGTCCAAAATTTCGAGCTTCTTTGGCTGACCTCCAAGATCTCAATTGATGACGATTGACCCAATCTTCTTCTAATGCTGCTGGAAACCATCTGAGGGATCCCATATTCCCATCGTCAATGATCAACCTCCTGAAAATCGTGGGCGTAAGAAGCAAGAGCAGGAGGGCGCTCTGGAGGACTGATTTCCTGACCAAGGGATCAGATACCTGCATGCTGCATCAATGATTCTGCTGTTTCATCTTCATTTGTCTGGTTTTCTTCCACTTGGTGCACCCATGTTCTACACCGTTTTCATTGTTTGATAGCATCTCGTCATTCATCTGAGCAATCTCTTCTGCACTGCAGTCGCGATTTGGGTTCTCCAATTCTTTGCTTACCCCATGTTACCCCTGCCTCTTGGGCTTCTCTTCATGTCTTTTAATCTCAGAAAGTGATATGCGAGAGGAGGGAAGGGTTCTTGGCCTCTTGCACTTGACCAGAAAGATGTTCGATGCTGCTTCAAACAAAATTCGGGTAGGTTGAAACAAAGGGGTCGTTTGGAAACTCTAGTCTATTCTCTGATCCATTGTGAGCTAATTAGATTAAGATATAAAACAAAAGCTCTATTTTTTATTCTTTATTTGCTAATATCATTTAAAAAAAAACACTATTATATCACATTTGAGTGTTTGATAAACATACAAATAAGAGTTTATTAGAGGGGCATTTCTGTCAAAAAAAAATTAGATTTTAATTAGAAAGAAGGCGTTGCCTACTCTCTATCTTACAATCTATTCATAAGCCAATTTCATTGTAATGGAAGATCAAAGTGAAATTCTAAAGCAAAGGCATACATAAAAATCGGTCTAGAAGCAAATCATAATTGAGCGATGGCATTTGCGGTAGCTTTTCTAATAGCTACAACTAAGATGGCAATGGGGCGGGTCGGGTCAGGTCATACTAATTCCAAACTTACATTAACACGCCCCGCCCCGCTTCGTGACGGGTCTCATATCATTGATTTCAAAATCACCTAACAACCTTCCATTAAACTCCATACCCGCCCTAACCTATACCATGTGAGGGTCGGGTCTAGTGCTTCTTATTATTATAAATCACGCGTACGTATATAATCATCACAAAATTTTCAATCAGCTTAAATTCCAACTCAATCAACCACAAAATTCTTTAATTCAACTTTAATTCCATTTCTATCAACCACAAATATAGAGGCTAGCCATTTCAATATTACTGTGATCATGTAAAAATATATAATGTTATTATTTATAAATTTATAACATGCATAATGTAAATTTAATGATGCAGAGGTCATTAATTGATCATAAAGTTGACAACAACTCAGGCTAAACTTGAACTCACATTGACTGACATCATTTTTATTAAACATTAGAGGGCTTTACCAGAAAATTCCCCTGAGACTCACTGATGATCAAAAAGGACCCAAAACAGTTGTAAACACCGTTGTGGTCCTAAGGGCCTTTTTCTTTGCTTTTCTTTTCGTTTTTTGTAACTACCGGAAAAAACAGAAAAAACAAAAAACAAAAACAAATTTTTTTTTTTTTGAAGCAAAATAGTCGTTGAGATATTTAAAAAGAGTTAGGAACTAAACGCCCACATGTTGAAGTTAAGCAAACTTCGAAGTTGCGTGAAATGGATGTAAACTATATTAGTGTGATGTGTAAAAACTACTTTTTCTTTTTCTGCTTTGTCTCGTGTGTATGGATATATGATGTAATCGCTAGTCCCCAAGTGCAAGGCCATTAACCCCAAGAGGTAGCTTAGTTGGCTTAGGACCACGATTTGCACCCAAAGGTTGTGGGTTCGAAACTGCACTACCACATTGGGGCGGGCTACAGGAGATTTTACCCGGCTTCCCTTTGGGCCCAGGGGATTAGTCAAGTCCAAAGGGTTGGGAACCATCCGATAGCAAAAAAAAAAAAAAAAGACGTTGCAAGGCCATCAATATTGTAGTTTTATCCTGTGACTCGGGATCGTATCCACATAGAGTTATTTACTTGTACTTGTCCTAATAAAACTAGAACAGGCCTAAATAAAACCTATACATCAATCATCCTACTTTCAATGCCTGAAATTAAAATTAAATACATCCCATAAAAATTATTACAACTTTAATAAAAATCCTAATATAAAAATAACCTAGACTATACTAATGCTAAAGACTGCAAAACAGAAAAATCATTAGACCATCAAGATAGTAAAGATAGAAAAATCAGAGAAAATAAAAATAAATGAAAAGAAAATATGGGCTTTAGAATCCAGATTTCCAACATTCAAACTCCATGCTTAGAGCCAAAATCAAACCAGATTCATCACATCAAACATGGTCTGTCACCCCACATAAACACGCTATGTTGATCCATTAAAATTAATTAATGCGACTCACAAATCAGATTTATTCTTTGCACATCACTAAGAAATCATGAACAAGAATATGAAAATTAAAAACTAAATAAACTCATTTCTACTCTAGTTACATGAAGCACCAAGTCAAGGGAGCATTCGTCGTGCGAAATACATCATCTCTCTTGAATGATCTTGATCAACACTAACTAGAAGAAGAGAGGTGGATGGAGGAGAGCAAGAGGGAGAGAGGGCTTGGGCATCCCATCGGGTTGGCTCCCTTTAAATAGCTTTTGATCTCTCCTTTGGTGAAAAACTTCTTCTAATTGGACTTTTTTGCTTGCTCCTCAAGAAACTCTCATATCCTTAGCAACACTTTTAATTTGAACTGATCTCTTGCCAACGATAGAGTCATCTTGTGCAACTCAACGTATGCCTAGGTCCCTTTCGATCTACACAATTGTAATCCCGAGAAGAAATTTCAACACAAACTTCCAGAGGTCATATCTCCCTCATTTCAGCTCCAATTCATGCAATCTTGGGCTCCACGAACATTTACTCTGAATAAGCTATCCAACGATGGGTAGATTTTTCCAATCTGATGGTATGGCCGTTATAAGTTGTTGCCCATGAGAACATCGAGAATAATTGTGCACATAGGGAAGTTCCATATGTGTGGACATCCAAGGCATGTGTACCCCATCTTGGACATCCAAAAGAGCCTTGGTTCTACTTCTTGCTTGATTTCTTTCTTGGTCTTTATCTCCTAGTTGGATTAGATCTCATCTTCCTTTAGTTCAAAATTTCTCAAACTTCTCTTAGATTTTCTTTTCTAATGGAACACATCTCTTGCTTAAATTTGAATTTGAGTTCTTGAGGATGAGAGAGTCTCAAATCTTTGTCACACAAGAAGAGAGAGATTTCTTCAATATAGAAATTTGGCAAGTAACACAAGTGGGACCCATCCCTCTGGCATGCATAGGGATTCACGCCCAAGGTGGGTTTGGGCCCTACTCTTTTTTATTTTTCTCTTCTTCTTTCTCTATTCTCTTAATTTCTTCCAAAGTGTGCATGGGACCCAACTAGGTTTTCAATGTGCTTAATTTGAATATGTGATAGTCTCCTACAAAACAAAGAGAATAATGCAATTAAGTAATTGTGTAAGACGATTGAATATCATGCATGGGACCCAACTAGGTTTTCAAGGTGCTTAATTAAACCATGATGCAAGAGATTAATGCATGTTTGAAAAATCAAAAAGTCTAATTGGTGGGATGATCTAGTGGCCCAAAACCTTAATTTCATGAAAACCATGCAATTGAACCAATTTTGACTCATTTGACCTAATTTCCAATTTTATGCACAAATGCATGAAATCATGAAATTTTATGCAATTGAATGTGAATTGACCTAATTAAGTCCACTATTGTTCATGAAATGATGACTTTAAGTGCTTATTTTGTGGACTTATCACACCCTCTGTTGACACCAAAAATGTCACTTTGCCTCTTCAACATCAAGAAAGCTGCATGAAGTCGCAACCTGCCATAAATAGGCAATGCAATTTCTCCAAAAAATCAAATCTTGTCAGAATCAAACAAAAACTGCAAGATCCTTCAAGATAGCCAAGAGAAGAGAACACATGAAGTTTCGGGCCATTTCAGAATCATTTGGCCTAACTTCGCTTCTCCGACAGCTAAAATGGCGCTCCCGGCGGTGACATCATCGGAGACGTCAAAACTTCGATCAGAGCCTACGGATGACTCCAGCATGTCTCAAAAGGGCTCCATGCCAAATTTCAAGTCAAACTGACAACGTTTGACCCTCCATCAATGCTCGAGCAGCAAAATCAAGCCTCCCGGCGGCGGGAACCACCGAAGCCTTCGCTCATCAAACCAAGTGCATGAGTGGCTTCAACATGCTTCCAAAAGGCTGCACGTCAAATTTCAGGTCATTCTGACAACGTTTGACCAGGTTTCGATGCTCCGAGAGAAAATCAAGCCTACCGGCGGCGGAGCAACCCGGGACCATGACATCCAAAACGGAGCCCATGGAACGTCTCAAAATGACTCCAATAGGCTCCCCGTCAAATTTCAGGTCAATCGGACATCGTTTGGCCACATATCAAAGCTCGGCATTTTCCCCGCAGCAAAATCAAGTGAAGCATCGACGGGACCCCAAACGGCTTCAAAACTCAAACAAAAGCCTATGGTTGGTCTTATTTATTGCTCAGGAGGCTTCACCTCAAATTTCAGGTCATTCCGACATCGTTTGACCAAGTTTCAGCTTCTGGCGGAAAATCAGCAGCTCTATGCGACAAAGTCTTCGGCTTTC
Source organism: Umbellularia californica (assembly GCA_028538565.1). Taxonomy (NCBI): domain Eukaryota; kingdom Viridiplantae; phylum Streptophyta; class Magnoliopsida; order Laurales; family Lauraceae; genus Umbellularia; species Umbellularia californica. The sequence goes on from JAPQWN010000001.1 coordinate 59,154,337, forward strand.
CCGGAAAATTGGAAACTTTGCACTCTAAAAATGCAAGGATTCTCATCAGGTTTTCTACAGGAAAATCAAGCCAATAAATGAGAAGAAATGTCAGGAAAAATACAGAAGAAAACGGCGACGAAAAAGACCACAAAACGGACCAAAAACAGGGGAAAAACCCCCAGGGTCGCAGCCCGCGACCATGGCCCAGGGTCGCCGGCGACCCTGGCCCATGGTCGCCGGCCCATGGTCGGCGGCGACCATGGAAGTCCGGGTCACCGGATTTTTCGCCGGTGACCCGTTTTTCCGTCCTTTTTCGCGTTTCGCGCACTTTGGCCCCTGTGGTTTCCTGAAAATGTGATTTTTAGTGCTTGAAATTGACTCATGTCCGCCGACATCCGTCAAAATCACGGGTCAACCTCCAAAAGTATCAAAATCAACATTGATCGCCAACCGGTCGACCAAAAAAGTGTACTTTCCGCCCGATCGATCGAAAAATCGACAGGACAGATGTCATCGGCCCGCTCTTAGCTATCACTGTCTGAAGTTACATGTTCATCCGATGTCGATCAGCATGAAGATCCATCGATGATCATCGCCAGAAGAATTCCAGAAGACACGGCACGGCCCGCGACTCTTCGACTGCTCGGCGACCAATTAATGTGGTTAATTGACTAGCTTTATTGCAGTCATTAATTCATTTCTTTGGACGGCCCAATCAGAAGCAAGCATATGGGAGTTACAAGTCAATTGATTCATGGCATTTAACCCATGAAACTCCTCCCATTATGGTAATTAAGGTGATTAAAAGCCCTTAATCTCCATCGGCCAATCAGATTCAAGGAAAAAGGAGTTACAAAATCAAAGAAATAAATCTTGTAACTCCTCCCATTAAAGCCATTAAAGCCCATAAACTCTCCTAAATGGCTACCAAAAGCCTATAAATAGGAGAGCATTTCATTGAAATCAGGATCAGAAAAAAAGAGATCGGATCGGAAGAGAGCGGAAAGAATCCAGAGAAAGAAAAAGAGAGAAAAACTCTGCTGAAGTTCTGCACCGGCCACCACTACAAGGTGACAAAAGTCCCTTGGGGGGCACACCCCCCCCCCCCCCCCCCCAAGGTCCTTGCCTTCTCCCGCTGCCTCCAATGGCTTAGACGTGGCTTTTCAGCCCGTCTACTTAGCTTTTTATTGGACATAGGACCTTCTCTTGGTCTTTGTCCTCTAAAAACCTGAGGTTATAGCCAAGCCAAGCGAATCAAGAGCATCCTCTGTTCTCATCTGCATGGATGATGGCGAAGCCCATACATGACTTGCGACCGTCAATCTGAACGAGTCCCCCACAATCTCCTGAGAAGTTAGATCCTCCTTTTCTTGCTTTTCATTGTAGTTTGTATTTTTCTAAAAGAGACAAAAATCACAACTCTTGTCTTTCATTATTGATGAGAATTGTAAATCGGCTATAAACGCCAAAATCGGCTATAAATGCCAAACAAAATCGCCTTTCACGGCAAACCAAGAAAATGTCTCTTTTCTTAAATATTTGTGCAATGGAAAACTTGAAAGAAGTTGATTTCCTTTTTACTTGCGAAGGTTGATCTCCGGATTACCACTTGCAATTCCAAGTAAAATAGAAAATCTGGCACACCCACACAAAGAAATGTTGATGCACGCTTCAGGCCCGCCAGGGCGCGAAAGGGCCGAACCCGACGGACTCCCACGTTCCGCCGACCCCGGTAGCCGCCCCACGGCGCCTCGGAGCGCGTTCCATCAAGCTGGCACACCCGGTGGGACTCGTTCATTTGAGAACACGGTGCTTGGAAATGAAATATTTGCATATCATACTTTTTGCTCTATGCTTATACTTCTTTTCCGGATTCCTTGGCTACTTTCTAGCTGGTAGCCTATGTTGGATTTTGCATCCTAAAAAAAATGAGATGGGATTTTTTGGAAATTTCTATTTCTTTGATTTTGTTTCCATTCTTTCTCTTTTCAAAAAAAAAATCAGTTTTCTTGGTTTGAATTCAAAATTGAGAAACTTTGATCCTATCCTATCGTTCTTTGGTGCTTGCAGAAATGTTGAGCCCGTTCGACTAAGGTTTTGGACCATTGTTTTTCTTCGATGAGTTCATTAGAGATTTCAAAAAAAAAAATAAATAAATAAAAAATCAGCTTTCTTAGTTTGGATTCAAAATTGAGAAACTTTGATCCTATCCTATCGTTCTTTGGTGCTTGCAGAAATGTTGAGCCCGTTCGACTAAGGTTTTGGGCCATCGTTTCTCTTCGATGAGTCTATTTGGGATTTTTATAAAAAAAAAGGACATAGACCACTAAGGTTAAACCAATTGCGTTCTTTGATCACGATTGATTCAAGAAAAGCCTTGTCCAGAGTGTGGAGACAGCTTGACTGTTCTAGGCAAGGGTCCTCCAAACGGGTTCATTAAGTAATCCTACCCTTACCTGGGGCCAATTCTATTAATTGAGGTTTCATAAGACCGGGTTAGGAGGCCTATGTGTACTCTCTCGTCTTTAAATCTTAAAAAATTAAAATCAAAATAAAAAAAAATAAAAAAAAAAGATTTTCAAAAAAAAATCTAAAAAAAAAATTTTAAAAAAAAAAGATTTTTAAAAAAAAAATCTTAAAAAAACAAAAATTTTCAAAAAAAAAAAAATAAAAAAAAAATAAAAATATATTTAAAAATAAAATAAAATAAAAATAAAAATAATAAAATAAAAAAAAAATCATTTCAAAAAAAAAAATCTCCAAAAACTCGTCACTTTTGATTTCAGATCTGAGAAATTTTGGTTTCTTCTTTTCTGAGCACTGGCGCTCGCGGAAATCGCAGAGACCGTGTTCAAATCAGAATACCATTTGCTCTCCTTGATGGAACCAATCTTGACATTTCAAAAAAAAAACTCGTCACTTTTGGATTCAGATTCGAGAAATTGTGGTCTCTTCCCTTCTGAGTACTGGCGCTCGCGGAAATCGTTGAGCCCGTATTTGAATCGGAATGCCACCTGCTCTCTTTGACGAATCCATTTCTGACCTTTCAAAACAAAGAATCCCATCTCATGGATGCGATCTCCAACATTTGTGCCTAGCAATACTGGTACGCCCTTTCAGGGTCTTCTGTATCTGTGACCGGTACATTTGTAACTCCTACCTTATATTCTTCTTATCTCGAGCAAGCCCTGCTTCTCGATAAGTCGAATTTAGGTTTACAATTGCTTCTAGCAGTCACTGGAACGCTCATTCTGGGCTCACCATACTTGCTGTCAGAACAATTGTACCATCTATGGCTTTTTACCTTCTTCATGTCGCTTGGGTCATATCCCTTGAGCGATTTGAAAAGACAACCATAGAAATTCCCATTTATGATCATTATATTCTTGTGATTACTAATGGATGTGGTCTTGTTTCAGAAAACTTTTTTCGAAATTAACAATGGCAGCCTTAACCATTATCTTCGATGAGAACAAGCACCAACTCATGCTTCAACAGAAGCAAACCGAGCGCACTTACAAGCGCCCTGCCAGCTGCCGAAGCGTCAACTCCCTCGGCAACTCTCTGAACTCCGGGTCGACCTCGACTCCCCGGACCATCGTCTTCGGGACACTGGGACCATTCCCACTTCCCGAAGAACAAGCTGCGCCTGCTAAAAAGCAGAAGATCGCCTCTGAACGTGTCACTCCCGTAACACCAAAGGCGAGCGCCCAAAAGCCCGAAGCCCGCGGCACCCCCGCGAAGCCTCGACCAACAACCAACCAGGTCTACCCTAAGACTTGGTCTCCAAGACCTTCCCCAAAACAAAGAAGGTCTCAAACTTCCACCAAGCCAGCATACCTGGCCCCACTCAAAGAGAACCAGTTCTACCCATTTGCCTACATGAAAGAGGAGAGACCCATCTCCAACCTGACTCCCAAGTCAACCCAGCATGAGCCGGCTTGTTCCTACAGGCCCAAAATTAGATCATGCATCACCAGGCCTCTACAAGCACCTGCCAAGGCCTACACTCCTTTAGTTCGACCCTTCATCTCTACAGGGGCCGAACTCGAAAGGTTCAAAGCTTCGCTGCAACAGGCAAAGGACCGGGTCCGGATCCTGTCCTTGCCTAGCTACAAAGAAGACAGGCTCGGCTGCTGCGCCCGAGGGAGCACATCCTTCATCGTCAGAGCCCAGCCAGAGCTGACTGAAGCTCAAATCGCTCGTCGAGCACGCCGCCGTGCGTCATGTCGACAAAAGAGACTAGAGAAGCAACGGATCCAGCCTCCTACACTTCAAGTCTCCCACAAATGGGTCGAAAAAGAAAGACCCGACCAAGTTGCTGCCGTCCATATGGTTGGAAAAACCAGAAGACGCCAAAGGTCAGCATCAAAAATCCATGTCCGACGTCCGGTGACCCGTAGCGTCACCAGGACACAAAGACATCCCGAAGAATCTCCTGCCCCTTCAAGCCAAGGACGGGAGAGTAATCCTTCATCAAGCTCTTCATCAAAAAGAATGAGCCTCAGCTCAGTCACCAGGATGGTTTCTTCGTTCGAATCCCGAGGGATGAACGTCTTGGCTACAAGTTCTGAGCCACCACCTCAGAATCCACCTCGAGATGATGCGCTCACACGCATCCAGCAGTTGGAACAAGGCCAGCAGAGGATTGAAACTCTGATGGAAAACCTTCTCCTTGTCGTCCAAAATCAGGCGAACAATGAGCCTCCTCCGAATCATGGCAATAACGAGGGAAATGGAGAAGAAAATGAGTCACGCGCCCTTACAAAAAAGGACGTAGACAGTATCCTCGCCAGAGGAAAAGAAGAGGATATACTCAAGGAGCATGGGATCAAGCCACCATATCCTTTATGGATGGACTCGGTCCCGTTCCCCACAAAATTCAAGCATCCTACTCTCCAAACATATACGGGGAAAGGATCAGCCAGACAGCACGTCATCCACTTCAAGATTTTGACGGGAGCTATCGCGGATCAAGATGCACTCAAGATCCACCTCTTTGCAAGTACCCTAAAAGGTACGGCCTTCGATTGGTACTCCACTCTTCCGGAGAACTCCATTCAGAACTGGGCTATGCTGGAGACACGCTTCCTGACCCACTTCCAAGGTGAGGATCATCCTGTTACTATGGCTCAGCTCTGCAGCCTAAAACAGGGAGAGAATGAGTCAACTTATGACTTCATTCACAAGTGGAAAGCAATGGCATACAAATGTTCAGATGTATTGCCACAGGCGTCGCTAGTCGACATCTGCCGAAACAACATGAGAGCCAGAATACGCTCCATGATCATCGGCAACAAATCAAAAAACCTGGGAGAACTCCTGGAAGCTTCTATGGAAGCTGAAACGGTGATTAAAGACCTCAACAGTCAGAAGTCATCAAGAAAAGAGCCAACCGCCATTGCAACCTCTAAACCAAAGAAGAAAGAGGTCCTTAATGTGCAAACCAAGTCAGCTCCTCAGCAACCAAAGAAAGCTGAAAATAGAGCTGCAGGTAAGAGACTTGAACTCTCTGATGCCTTCAAAGAGCGAGTAGAAAAGAAATATCCGTTCGATGAAGACGTTGAAGAAATCTTTGAGGCTCTCCTAGCAAATGGCAAACTCATTTTGCCAGAGCCCAAAAGACCTGGAGACGTTGGCAAAACCAATGATCCTCGGTACTGTCCATACCACCAGATGGTCTCGCATCCTCTCAATCAATGCTTTGTTGTGAGAGAGAAGATAAACGAGATGTGGAAAAACGGAGTCATCACCTTTGACAAAAACTATGGGACTGCCTCCGTCAACATGGTGTCATGTGGACAAACACCAAAATCATCGAAGAAGAAGATCACTACTTCCTTCAAGGTGATAAAAAGAATTCAAACGTCCGAAGTGTTGGTTCCTTGCCTGACACCAGACGGACAACCCATATGGGTACATCCCGATCTCCTGGAAGATGAAAACTGGGAGATCGTAAAAACAAAGCCGACAGCTCAACAGCGAAGGCAGGCTAGGAAACATCTCCTCAGGCTCAAACGGCAAGAGAAGACCCAGCCAAAACAAGAAGTCCATGAAAAGGCAGAGGCCTCCTCTACCACTTCACTCGGGGCAACAAAAACGTCCCTTTCAGAGACTTCAAAGGCGGTAAGAAACTTCACTCTCAGTGATTTCATGCCACCTCAATTCAAAAAAGAAGCCATGCAGGGGGCATTATACTCTTGCAACTCGGTAGTTGGATTCTCCATTGATGGATACGAGTCCAGCGACACCGACGATGGATTCGAGCCCAACTACACCGGCGAGTGGGAGGAATCTCTTGAAATAGGAGAGTATCTCTCCGACGAAGAATGGGTTCCTGAAACTCACCTTATGCCAGTAATCTGGTATAACCCCTTGCAACCACAAGGATCCTGGTCTGATGATGAAGAAGACCAAGAGGCTGCACAAGAAGATGCTGTTAACCCAGCACCTGTCATTGCTCCAGTGGAAATCAACTATGTTGAGCCACACGGAGAAGACGAAGAAGAGGATCTGGCTCCCATGCCTGATCTTGAAGAATATGCAAGGATCTTGCAGCGTCTCGCTCTAGAACAAGAGCAAGATCGTGTTAACGAGCCTCCTCGCAACCCAGAGCCTGAAGTCCCTGAAGATAATCAGGTACATCCACCCTTAACTCCTGAAAATGGAGAACATTGCTGGATTGACGATCCTCTTACATCCGAGGATGAGTCTGACTCCGAGCAGGCAACATCTCCTATCAGAGTTTCCTGTAATGTAATATATCAGGACTATAGCTCTTCTGAAGTGTCGTCTGATGAGATTACCTATACTCCGACAACGCCTAGCAATGTATCTTCTGGAGCTACCTCGTCTCACGTGACTTTCACAGAGATGACACCCTCTCAGGTTTCTTCTCCTGAGACTGTGACTTGAGAATACACATTCTTCCCGACTCATCATCATGAAGAAAACCCAACTTGGGATGATGGATGGGTCAACGAAGAAGAAAAGCTGCTGGATACTGTTCAGGACTCGCTCCCGGAAAATGCTCCGTGCAACACAATCACTGAGGATGGCAACTCTGCTGCAGATGCATCCCCAGTAGATGAAAAACGACAGCCTCTTGATCATGAAGACAATCTTCCAAGTGAAGATCCTTCTCAAGAAGCTCTCGAAGTTGGTAGAGGCACCCGCTCGGGCCGGGACTACCACAAAAATTACAACCAATCTTCCTTTACTTATGTAAATCCTTCTGGAAAAGATGTTGTAAGCGCCCCCAGTGGCAACAATGATGAACATGCAGGCCCTAAGGAGGCTTTCAAGTATGACTTGGTTGAGCACTTCAAACACATACCTGCACGTCTTCACATCCTAGACTTATTGCGAATGTCTCCACGCACTCGTGATAATCTCATCTCAGAATTACAAAAACTGAATGAGGATGTCGACGAACATGCCCCACAAGTCCTCCAAATTGAAATGGACTACCGGGTCAAAAACTCAGAAACCTCCTTAAAAGGAGAAAAAGAGAAAAGCGAGGGATCATGCATCCAATGCCTCTCGGTTCAAAAGGCAGCCAGTGCAACCATCGCCTTCACTAAGGAAGACCTCCTACTCGGCGAAGCAAGGCACAACCGACCCCTGTACTTCACAGGGTACATCAAGGAAATGCCTATACACAGAGTTCAGGTCGACCCAGGTTCTGCACTCAACCTCATCTCCACTTCGGCTCTCGAAGAGTTGGGCATCCCACCCAGCAAGCTAAGCCACACATCTGTATCTATCTTTGGATACGATGGGAGCGCTCAAAGGCCTATCGGCAAAATCAGGTTCAAATTGCAAATCGGTGATCTTATCTCTGAGGTCACTGTGTATGCAATAAAAACCCCCTCATGCTACAACATCCTTCTCGGACGTCCTTGGATACACGAGAACGGTGTTGTCCCTTCAACTCTACATCAATGCATCAAGTTCGTCGGCGACGACGGCATGGTACATCGTGTCTTTGCGGACAGAAAACCCTTCAAAGGTAAAGAAGTCCACTTCGCAGACTCCCAGATGTATGAAGGAGAAAAAGAAGAAGAGGAAATAGCACCCCCTGCTGAAAATCTCCAGAAAGATAAAGGCAAGGCTCCTCAAAAATCACCGGAAGAAAACAAACCCTCCTGCAAATTAGAAGAGAGTAGTCAATCTCCCTTCCTCATCTCCCTCAAATCTTCAAAACCTTTGGTCATCACAACCAGAGTGAAGAAGGCAAAGCAAAAGCCTGGGGGCAAATTTGTTGTTTCTCTCGTGTCTATCATGCAAGACACAGACTCGGACTCAGAGCCAGAAGACGATGCATCGTCAAGCCAAGCTGACACTCAGCATGTTCAGCCTGCTCTCACTCCGACGGAGACACCTGCTGATGTAGAAGATCCTACGTCTGCTACCTTTGCTGTTCCGACAACATCACCAAAGCAAAAGCCGATCTTCTTCCATAGATCGGATGCTTCTTCATCAAATTCCTTGCTTGAACCCTTCCAAAATGAAGGTATGCCTCAACTATCTCTATATAGTCCTGTGGCACAAGCTATCATGAAGAAAATGGGCTTTGACGCTCAGAACCCAGTCGGTTTGGGAGAAGGCCGCGGTATTCTCACGCCATTGGGGCCCGCCTTGACCAAAAGCCAGCTGGAAGATTGGAGACTCTACGGTCATGTAGAAAAGTCTTCATATGGGTTAGGGTATGATCCCGACACTCCTCTGAGACAGTTGACACAAAAGCTTAAAAGTCGTTTTACCGACCAAGCCTCAACATCTCAAGTCCATAAAGACATCGATCTCCCTGGATATCTCTTTAAAGAGTTACCTGACAAAGATCCAGGAAGCTCATCCAATTTGTACGATTTCTCTGATGATAAAGAGGAATCGTCCGATAATACAGACTTGTGCTATTCTGACCTAGAAGAACCCTCGTCTCCAAAAGAAATACCAGACTCAACAGGCGATTGGGACTATCTCATAGCAAGCCTTGAGGAGATCACCAATCAAGAAAATCCATGGAAAGGAACAGAGCCTTGGTCTGGTAATGCAGTTGAAACTCCAGAAGGTTTCGTTGAGTTGGAAGCCTCCGAAAATATTGTGGAGGAACCACCTTCGAACCTTCCGACAGAAGATCCTGTTCAAAAGATAAACTTGGGAACACCTGATAACCCACGTCCTGTATTCATAAGCAAGAATATAAAGGATGATGAGTTACCCGAGTATATCGCTTTTCTTCGTGAGTTCGTTGATTGCTTTGCATGGTCCTACGCTGAAATGCCTGGTTTAGACCCCAAAGTAGCAGTCCACAAACTCAATCTTCAAGAAGAAATCAAGCCTGTCAAACAAGGCCAAAGAAGATTCCGTCCAGATGTGATGGATAAAATTGAACAAGAAGTTCAAAAACTCAAAAGCGTTGGCTTCATCCGTGAGGAACAACATCCAGAGTGGTTGGCCAATATTGTCCCCGTGACAAAGAAAACTGGGCAGATCAGAGTCTGTATTGACTATAGAGACTTGAATGGCGCTTGCCCTAAAGATGAATTCCCGCTCCCCATACCGGAGGTGATGATTGACAATACCTGCGGATTCGAGCGAATGACATTCATGGACGGCTTCTCTGGTTACAATCAGATAAAGATGCATCCCGAGGATGAAAAACACACTTCATTTCGGACTCCATTTGGTGTGTATTGCTACACTGTCATGCCATTTGGTCTGAAAAATGCTGGTGCCACATATCAGAGGGCTATGATGAAAATATTCCAAGATATGCAGCACAAGACGGTCGAATGTTACGTTGATGACCTCGCCGTCAAAAGCAGAAGAAAAGAAGACCATCTCAAAGATCTTCGGGAAGTCTTCCTCCGACTCCGCAAACACAAACTGCGGATGAATCCTCTAAAATGCTTCTTCGGCGTCTCGTCGGGTAAGTTTCTCGGATTCCTTGTTCAGAAAGCTGGAATAGAACTTGACCCCATAAAAGTCAAGGCTATTCTAGAAATGCCCTCTCCAAGAACCTTGAGAGAACTAAAAGGGCTCCAAGGGAGATTGGCCTACATCAGACGGTTCATCTCCAATCTTTCGGGGAAATGCCGTCCATTCTCTCGATTGATGAAAAAGGGTGTAGACTTTGTCTGGGATGCCGACTGTGAAGCCGCATTTCAAGATATCAAGTCATACCTGACCAAACCTCCAGTGTTAGCTGCCCCTGCCACTGGAAAACCATTCATCTTGTACACAAGAGCTCTTGATCATTCTGTAGGCGCTCTGCTTGCACAAGAAAATGATGAGGGAAAGGAAGCTGCTCTATACTACCTCAGCCGCATGCTAGTAGGTGCAGAGCATCGTTACTCTCCAGTCGAAAAAGAATGCCTTGCAGTGATGTTCGCCGTACAAAAGCTACGTCACTACCTGCTTTCCAACACAGTCTACCTCGTCTCAAGGATCAACCTCTTGAAGGTCCTTGTTACAAAAGCAGGTTCTCTCAATGCCCGACTGGCAAAATGTTCCATCATTCTATCACAATTTGATATTAGGTATGTGCCACAAAAAGCAATCAAAGGCCAAGCTCTAGCAGATTTCCTCGCAGAGCATCCATTGCCTAAAGATTCACCACTCAGAGATGATCTCCCAAACGAACCTATCTACAACGTGGAGACTTTCTCGCCAAATGCCTCCTGGGACATGTACTTTGACGGTGCAACCAGGACAAATGAAAACAGAAAGCTGATCTCGGGAGTTGGCATCTTCTTTGTTAGCCCCGACAAATACATGATTCCACACGCTTTCTCACTACTGGAACCATGCACAAACAATGCAGCTGAATACCAAGCTCTGATCCTAGGATTGGAACTCGCCATTGAATCCGGTATCACCATGCTGGAAGTCTTTGGAGACTCTCAACTGATCGTCAACCAGATGAATCAGAAATATGAAGTCAGGAAGCCCGATCTGCTGCCTTATTACAACAAGGCACAATCGCTTCTGCAAAAGTTTGACATCTGCAACATCACCCACATTCGTAGAGGTGAAAACATCCGTGCAGATGCCCTGGCCGGACTTGCCGCATCAATGGCGATCCAGGAAGGGGAAAACATGCAAATTACAGTGTGCGAGAGAAGGATCCTCCCTCCTCTTAACACACACCAAGCAGTTGCTGAATGCCACCGAGTGGTTGGAAGTCGGATCTCTATCCTTCAACCTTCAATCGGCAACTGGAGGGATCCGTTCATTGATTACACTATGTTCGGAATCCTACCTGAAGATCGAAAAGAATGGGTAAGCATCCAAAGGCGAGCCCCAAACTTTCATTTGGATATCCCTTCAAAGATCCTTTACAGGAAATCCTTCAATGGAGTACTCCTACGCTGCTTGTCACAACAAGAAGCTGAAGAAACACTCAAAGAAGTTCACGCTGGTCTTTGTGGAGCTCATCAGGCTGGTCCCAAGCTCTACGACCAAATCAAAAGGTTGGGTTACTACTGGCCTACCATGGTACCCGACGCAATGCAATTTGCTAAGCGCTGCCAGCTATGCCAAGTTCACGGAGATTACATTCACATGCCTCCGGAATGGCTGCATCCTACAGCAATCTCATGGCCTTTTGAAGCATGGGGCATGGACATCATAGGTCCTATCTCTCCCCCTTCAAGCAAAGGTCATCGCTTCATCTTCGCCGCTACGGATTATTTCTCCAAGTGGTCAGAAGCATTTGCATTCAACGAAATGAAGACCTCATCAGTTCTTCAATTCCTACGCACCAACATCATTTGTCGTTTCGGCATACCCAAAAGATTCGTCCATGATAACGGACCATAATTCCGGGATCATCGATTCTACAGGTTCTGCGACAAATACAAAATCCAAAGCCGTCCTTCGACTCCATACAATCCGGCAGTAAACGGATTAGCAGAAGCCTTCAACAAGACACTCTGCAAAATCCTCAAGAAAATGGTCTCTAGTCACAAAAGAGACTGGAGCGATAAACTGTCTGAAGCTTTGTGGGCCTATCGAACCACCGTTCGAGGACCAACCCATAGCACACCATTCTCCTTGGTCTATGGATGCGAAGTTGTCGTGCCCCTAGAGGTACAAATTCCTTCTCTGAGGGTATCTCTACAAAATGACATGACTCAAGAAAGCAATGTCAAATTGCGACTCCATGAGCTGGACAATCTCGACGAGAGACGGGTCGAAGCTCGACAAAGCATTGAACTTTACCAAGCACGCATGGCAGGATCTTTTGACAAAAAGGTCAGGCAACGCGCCTACAAAAAGGGTGACTTGGTTCTTGCGGTAAAAAGACCAATGGTCTTCGCTCACAAGTCCAAAGGCAAGTTTGAACCAAAATGGGAGGGACCCTACGTCATCGACAAGGTCTTCTCCAACGGCGCATATGCCCTCCTAAACATGGAAGGCGACAGATGTATGCTGCCTATCAACGGCAAGTTCTTGAAGCGGTACTACCCTTGAAGACTTACCCAACTGGGTAAGAGCAATGCCTGTATGGCCAAAACCTGTTCTCAGGTACTCGCTCGTCAAACCCACTCTCTTTAGAATTTTCATATCAAATGTCAAAATTTCTAGAGATTCAAAAACAATGCTTACTTTCATCGTTTCATTATTCAAAAACAAAAAAAATCCAAGTTTAGGAGCCTCTCCCTGACTTGACCAAAACTTTCGATCCTTGAACCAAAATTCATGGTTTGAAACAAAAATCCGGATTCAGGGATTTCCACCCTAGTCCACCTTACCTTTTACCGCCAAATGGTTCTAGGTCAAAATTTACGACCCTCGTGTCTTTAAACAAAAAAAAATGATTTTTCAAAAATCGTGGGGAAACGACATCAAAGTCAGTACCCGCAAAACAAAAATTTTGAAAAAAAGCAAGGATGCGACATTCCATCGATACTTGTACCCAAAATCGCAGGGAAGCGACATTTCGTCGATACTTGCAAAATCCAAAAACCGTGGAGAAGCAACAAACCAGTTGATATCCACAACCCAATTTCAAAAATCGTGGAGATGTAACATACCAGTTGCTATCCACAACCCAAAATTACAAATGGTTCGAGAAAACCTCAAATTTCAAAAATCGCGGAGAAACGACATCAAGTCAGTACCCGCAAAACCAAAAGTTTTGGGAAAAGCAGGGAAGCGACGCTTAGTCGATATTTGCACCCCAATTCGCGAGGAAGCGACATTCCATCGATACTTGCAAAACCTAACCCGCGAGGAAGTGACATTCCATCAATACTCGCAAAACCGAATGAGCAAGGAAGCGACATTCCATCGATACTTGCAAGACCATTCAGCGGGGAGGCGACATTCAGTCGATACCTGCATTTTGAAAACCAAAACTCGGCTATAAATGCCAAAATCCGGCTATAAATGCCAAAATAAAAATTTTCGGCTATAAACGCCAAAATCGGCTTTCATGCCAATAAAACAAAACTTGGTTTTCAAAAAACTCGGCTACAAATGCCACACAAAAAAAAAAACCTGACTCTCATGTCAAAACCGGCTATAAATGCCACAAATTGGCTATCAATGCCACCAAACCGGCTATAAATGCCACAAATTGGCTATCAATGCCACCAAACCGGCTATAAATGCCACCAATTGGCTATCAATGCCACCAAACTGGCTGTAAATGCCACAAAAATCCGGCTTTCATGCCAAATTCGTTTCCCCTACCAAAACAACCATTTGACAAAAGATTTTCACAAAATGACAAAGCTTTTGATCAAATCTCATTTAGCAATTGCTTTCATCACAAAAAGATTTGAGTGAGCGTAGGGAAAACAAAACAAAAAAAAAAAAGAAAAGAAAAGTACCAAAAAATACATGTGGTACCAAAAAAAAAAAAAAAAAGAAAAGTGTTCACAAGCACTACACAAAAAAAAAAGAGTACCAAAAATATACATGTGGTACCAAAAAAAAGAAGAATAGTTTTTGCTACAAAAAATCAGGAGCTTAGCCAAAAACGGTCTCCAGCCAAAGCTTCAGCTCCTCAAGCAAACTTTTGGCATCAGCCGTCAGAGTTTCCAAGGCACGCTTCTTCAGGAACTTACCATGAGATGCTGGCGAATGCCGTAACCCTTCTTTTACACCGGGAAGCTTTTCCCCAGCAGTTTGCCATTGCTCGTTCTCTAGAGTCCTCCTCTCAAGAACTTGACCGGCATCTGCAACCCTGCGAATCAGAGTACTCTCCCTGTCATGAGCCTCTGTTATAGCAGTCCACTTAGCATCAACTTGTGCCTTCAAGTGCTCGAGATGCTTCCTGGCCATTTCGACCTCTCCATCAAGGATGTCAAGGTCGCGCTTTAATCCAAGGATGACTAGCTCTTCCTTATTCTTCTCTCGGACTACCTGCTTCCTGCTTTGTGTAGCCTCATTCAGGTCAGACTTAGCCTTATCAGCAGGGTCCAAGAACATCTCCTTGAAGAATTGGTCGTCAGGGAAATCCATGGTCTCAAACCACTTGTCACCCAGTGCAATGATCCTATCAACGATCGCCCTAGCACCTGTGACATCCAGACCAATCTCTTCGGTGTTGGTCAGAATCTCCTGTACATGTGGGATCATGCCAAATCCTGCCTCCAAGTGTCCAGAAAGGAGAGTCTTGACCCAAGAACTCAAAACCCGAGCCAGCACCTTCTTCGCAAATTGAAGAGACGAACTGGATGAAGATTCACCCTTCTCCGCTGATCGGCTGCTCATGTCATGTCCCATTGGAAGAGTAACAAAAGAACTCTTTCCACTTGGAGCCACTGGAGAAGGAATCTTAGCACGAGGTATCTTCTCTATCGCGTCAGAACTGGTTGTAGGAGTCTCTACCTCCGGATCGACCTCTGGCATCCCTTGCTATGGTTCTGAAGGAAGCGATGGACTCTCTTCTGTCACTTCAAAACCTGCAAATGAAACACAAAAAGGTATGAATATGATCCTGTTAAAAAAAAATCATCAGGGTCATCACTACAAAGTACCTTCTTCGACGACTGGCGGAACACTCTCTTCCTCCACGAACTCATCGGAAGCATCATCAACATTTGCGTCCATTGATGGTTCAAAGTCATCGGAATCCTGTGGCAAGTCAGCTGACAAGAGAAATGTTAGCAAATCAAGTCGCAGGCAAAAAAAAAAAAAAAAAAAAAAAAAAAGAGAAAGCGAAAGAAGTTATACCAATTGGAGATTCTGGAATCATTCCAGAGTCCCTCGGCTCTTCTTCAGATGCCATAACCGGCTCCATCACCGCCTCATCGGTCGGAACCTCAGGCATCGCCAAGTCTTCATCCTCTGCTAAAAAAAAAAAAGCAGCAGCAGGGTGAGAAAACAAATCAGAACATGGAAAGCCCCATGAAAGAAGTAGAAAACGAAAAAGGAAGAATCATACCTTCACCAATGGTCTCTTCCCCACGACTCCTCTTCTCTGGAGGCTCGTCGACAGCCTCTGGCACCTCCTCGTTGATGGTAAGAGGGATTTCCATGTCAAGAGAGTCCTCATGTGGCCCCTCGCTGTGATGATGACTCCTCCTCTTCTTACCTCTACGGGTTCGCTTCCTAGAAGAACCCGCCCCACTATCAGAGTCAGGTTTCTCACTTGGCTCCTCACTGGATGGTCTGCTCTCGCCAGTAGACTCCGCGGAAGCTCGCTTCTGTGCCGCTTGCATCCAAGCGTCGAGCTCAGCTTCCTCCTGTTCTAGCTGCTCCAAAGCCTCATCAGGTACTTCCCGAACAGCTTCAGAACCAATGACGCCCTGGTCACCGAGAAAGCCTATCTTGTGCTTCTCTCCAGAAAGGAAGGCCCAAACTTCCTCTCGCCGGACGCCATCCGACTTTCCAGTACCTTTCCCCGAAGACAGCTTTATATCAAGCTCCTTCTTGGAAAGCCCCCGATATGCCAAAAAGCTCTCCGCGAACCACTTCGTGAAGCCGGCAGTTCGGAAAGTCGACAGCTCAGGATAAGAAATCGTGGCAGTAGTGTCTTCAGCACTATAAAAAGCCCATGCATTTCTGCCATCCTGCAAACCCCCAAAACGCTTCACCATACTCGAAGGCGCTCCAACAACGCCTTGAGAGAAGCTCAATTGAAGCGCAAAGCGAGAAGGTACATACGGCTGGATGTCGACGAAAAGATGTCTGCGGTACACCATCGTGCCGACTCGTATGCTGAAAAGCCACTCCTTCTCTGCATTGGTCAAAGGGTAATGCCTTCCCGACCCTGCTCTGGTAGAGTCTCGGGAGGCACCAAAATCAAAAGCCTTCTTCCGCAACTCCGGAGAAAGCTTCACTGAAGACTGCCCCATCTCGACGTCCCTGAACCGTCGGATCCTCATGCGGGCAAACAAAAGTGATTCAGATACGGATTTTCCCTTAGCCAATCGAATCATCAGAGGATCATCATCCTGTGCAGTACCCAGCTGGTGGAAGCCAGGACAGTGGTATACAAACCACGAATAAAAGATATGGGCTGAAAATACCCTATTCATAGGGAGCCCAAGCCGAACCAAGAAAGCAGCAGCCTGCAGTTCGGTACACAAGTAGGAGTAAAGAGCAGGCACCAAAGCAAGCCGCTCTCCAAACGCCATCTGACAAGCCGGAAAAATACAATGCGGCCTGATGTGCGTCCCATCTCCACCAGCAAACACAGCCTCACCTAGCCAATAAGTGAGGTAAACAGTAAGATCTCTCCGCAGTGCAATGTCAGAACAAATGACATCTGTGCTCGCGAAGAAACCCTTCAACTCTTCCTGCATGGCCGAAGTCTTCTTCCTGTCTTCCCGGGTCATGCTATCGGAAGACTCTTTGCTGTCAAAGAAGTTGAAGAATGAAGAGCCATAACTCTTCCAACTGCTGGATCTCACTTTCGAGCCTTCCTTCAAAAAATCATAGAAGGCGACGAGCTGAAAGTATAGGAGCCTGAACTCCTCTGACTGCTCCTCAAGGACGCTGTCAATCGGCATGAACTCCTCATAGAGTTTGCCAAGGATGGGCAATCCAGTAATAGCACTCAACTCCTTCAGAGAAAAACCAATCTCACCGTTCGTGACAATGAAGGTATTGGTCTGAGGGAGGAAAGACTCCAACATAGCCATGAAGGCATCATCGAAAAAAGTCACGGTCTCCCTAAAAGCGCGGACCGCGTCAAAAATCCCGGCTTCCTTCAAAACGGCGCCCCCAATCAGCAAGGTGTGGTCAGTCCATGACTTCCAATCGGAGTCAGCATTGAAACGGCCACGAAGTCGAAAAGGCTTCACCCAAGTACTGCCGTCACCGCTGAAAACGCCAAGGCCCACCGGTCTCAAATCGACCGACGGATAATCAGAGCACTGGTAGCCGCTGGCTGGCATCAACACGTCCATACGGACAGGTGGCTTCTCTGCAAAACCGGAAGGTCCACCAACAAAAACCCCGGTCTTGATCACACTGGTCCTCTTCACCCAGCTCGGAGGATCTTCCCTCTTAGGGTACGTGGGAGAAAGGCTCAGGATCGAGATGGTCCGATCAAAAGACGACCGGGTAGAAATAGTTCTCTCCTCACCATCCGCTGTGTAAGAGAACTAAAAACATCTCCTTTGGTATGTCAAGTCGTCAAGGACTGCATCTCCAAAGAAGAAGGTAGGCTTGGGCAAAACCCTCAGATCGTCCATAACCCAAGGACGGCTGCTTACCATGATCTTATAGAACTCCTCATCCTTGAGAGCGATCAATCGCTGTCTCATCTCATCGCGATTGAGGGAATCGCACTCTTCCAAGTTCTTCTCAACAAACTGGACCTTCTCCCAGGCCTGCTGAACGGCCACATTAGAAGATCTGGCGGATCGACGAGGTACGCTTGTAGCAGGCTCTTTACCCTTGTTCGTTCTGGAGGAACCACCTGCAAAGGTTGGAAAAGAAAAAAAAAGATCATCATCAAAATGACAGAATTTCGCTAAAAGCAAATCTGGCGAAATTTTGGCATGGTTCCGGGGCAATTCCGAAGAAAAGGGAAATACCCCGAAAGAAACAGAAAGTTTTGAAGATGGGCTCAACATCGCTGCGAGCTCCGAAACTACAAACTTTCGAAACCTCAAAATCTCCGCAAAATCAAGAAGGGCTCAACATCGCTGCGAGCTCCAAATTCCCAAATTTGCAAAGATTTTCAGATATGCTATCATGCTCAATCTACAAAAAGTACATGCATGAACATCTAGATTTGCATAAAAAACGCATTATCATGATGAGTAAAAAAAAAAAAAAAAAAAGAAACTTTCTCAAAAAAAAAAGGGAGAAAGAAAAAAAAAAAAAAAAAAAAAAAAAAAAAAAAAAAGGGGGGAACTTTCCAAAAAAAAAAGGGGGAGAAAGAAAAGAACAAAAAAAAAAAAGGAAGAAACTTTCTCAAAAAAAGAAGAAAAAATATATATATATATATATATCAGGCCCATCAGGCCGTGGCCCACAGGCCACGTGGCCGTACGGACCAGATCCGTACGGATCTGTCCGTAAGGTCCACAAAAAAAAAAAAAAAAAAGAAAAAAAAAAAAGAGAAAGAGACACACGTGAAAAAAAAAAAAAAACAGAAATCACGTGGAAAAGAAAAGAAAAAAAAAAAAAAAAAAGAGAAGAAGAATAGAAAGAAAAGAAAGAAAAAAAAAAAAAAAAAAAAGAAGAGAAACTTTCTTTTTTTACCATCCTATTCTCTACATAAAGTTTTCTTGAAAGAAAAAGAGAGAAAACTTACTTGAAGCCATTGATGGAGAAGAAGAAGGAAAAAGCTTGAAGATCCTTGAAGAAGAAGAACTCTTGGTCTTGGAGCTCTCTTGAGATTGTTGCAAAAGAAAGCAATAAGAGCAAGAGATCCTACCTTCCTTTGCTTTTATAGGAGAGAGCAAATCAAAGAAGGAAACAAATAAGAAAGGTAAGTGTTACTAATTAGTAACCTTACCAAAAGAGAAGGAATTAGAAAGATTCTTTCCCAAAAAGAAAGATGTCTTTGAGAGATTTTCTCCCAAAATCAATCAATGATAGATTCTCTCCAACAAAATAGGATATTGAAGATTCTTTCCCAAAAAGAAAGATACCTTGAGATATTCTCTCCCAAATTAAGGGAATATGAGAGATTCTCTCCCATAAAGCTATTTTTAGATATTCTCTATCCAAATGAGATATCTTTAGATATTCTTTACAAAAATGGCCCCACATGTGATCTAAGCCATCCTAAAAAGCATAAGGTCCCATGGGTTAGCCCATATGAGCCAGGTTTGACCACCTAGGCACTAAAAAAAAAAAAAAAAGGGCTTTTAGTCAGGAAAAAATCCCTCTTACCAAGAGCATACAATAATGGTTCCATGCCTCTTTTGAGTTGATTGAACCATACAAAAAAATTCCAAGCCCCATGAGCTTCCAAAAATCAAACCATCCAGCCTCATATGGGCTAACCTGACATTCAATTGAGCCAAAATATTGAAATTGACATTCCACAAAAATCCAAACCACTCCAATGGACCCACACAGTCCCAAAGAGTGACCAAAAACCAAAGCCTGGTCCCCTAACTTGCCACATACAGCTTGTTAGGTCACAAGATCAAAACCAAAACCCGACCCCCTAACCTGCCACATACAGCTTGTTAGGTCACAAGGTCAAAAACAAAAGCCCAAATCCACATCCCTGATGTCATCTTCAAAACTTTGCCTCGAGATGGTATTTGATTCCTTTCATTACCATAAAATTCCCCTGGAAGCTCAAAGGCTACTCTACCAAAGGAAAGATTGCTCAAAGACTCTTGGTCAAGACTCAAGCTCTCCTTAAAAAAATCTCTTCGAGGCACATCGACTACAAAAGTCAAGCAACTCGTCGCTGTACCTCGAGAGGGCATTTGTTGACACCAAAAATGTCACTTTGCCTCTTCAACATCAAGAAAGCTGCATGAAGTCGCAACCTGCCATAAATAGGCAATGCAATTTCTTCAAAAAATCAAATCTTGTCAGAATCAAACAAAAACTGCAAGATCCTTCAAGATAGCCAAGAGAAGAGTACACATGAAGTTTCGGGCCATTTCAGAATCATTTGGCCTAACTTCGCTTCTCCGACAACTAAAATGGCGCTCCCGACGGCGACATCATCGAAGACGTCAAAACTTCGATCAGAGCCTACGGATGACTCCAGCATGTCTCAAAAGGGCTCCATGCCAAATTTCAAGTCAAACCGACAACGTTTGACCCTCCATCAATGCTCGAGCAGCAAAATCAAGCCTCCCGGCGGCGGGAACCACCGAAGCCTTCGTTCATCAAACCAAGTGCATGAGTGGCTTCAACATGCTTCCAAAAGGCTGCACGTCAAATTTCAGGTCATTCTGACAACGTTTGACCAGGTTTCGATGCTCCGAGAAAAAATCAAGCCTACCGGCGGCGGAGCAACCGGGGACCATGACATCCAAAACGGAGCCCATGGAACGTCTCAAAATGACTCCAATAGGCTCCCCGTCAAATTTCAGGTCAATCGGACATCGTTTGGCCACATATCAAAGCTCGGCATTTTCCCCGCAGCAAAATCAAGTGAAGCATCGACGGGACCCGAAACGGCTTCAAAACTCAAACAAAAGCCTATGGTTGGTCTTATTTATTGCTCAGGAGGCTTCACCTCAAATTTCAGGTCATTCCGACATCGTTTGACCAAGTTTTAGCTTCTGGCGGAAAATCAGCAGCTCTACGCGACAAAGTCTTCGGCTTTCCCTGAAAATTGGAAACTTTGCACTCTAAAAATGCAAGGATTCTCATCAGGTTTTCTACAGGAAAATCAAGCCAATAAATGAGTAAAAATGTCAGGAAAAATACAGAAGAAAACGGCGACGAAAAAGACCACAAAACAGACTAAAAACAGGGGAAAAACCCCCAGGGTCGCAGCCCGCGACCATGGAAGTCCGGGTCACAGGATTTTTCGCCGGTGACCCGTTTTTCCGTCCTTTTTCGCGTTTCGCGCACTTTGGCCCCTGTGGTTTCCTGAAAATGTGATTTTTAGTGCTTGAAATTGACTCATGTCCGCCGACATCCGTCAAAATCACGGGTCAACCTCCAAAAGTATCAAAATCAACATTGATCGCCAACCGGTCGACCAAAAAAGTGTACTTTCCGCCCGATCGATCGAAAAATCGACAGGACAGATGTCACCGGTCCGCTCTTAGCTATCACTGTCTGAAGTTACATGTTCATCCGATGTCGATCAGCATGAAGATCCATCGATGATCATCGCCAGAAGAATTCCAGAAGACACGGCACGGCCCGCGACTCTTCGACTGCTCGGCGACCAATTAATGTGGTTAATTGACTAGCTTTATTGCAGTCATTAATTCATTTCTTTGGACGGCCCAATCAGAAGCAAGCATTTAGGAGTTACAAGTCAATTGATTCATGGCATTTAACCCATGAAACTCCTCCCATTATGGTAATTAAGGTGATTAAAAGCCCTTAATCTCCATCGGCCAATCAGATTCAAGGAAAAAGGAGTTACAAAGTCAAAGAAATAAATCTTGTAACTCCTCCCATTAAAGCCATTAAAGCCCATAAACTCTCCTAAATGGCTACCAAAAGCCTATAAATAGGAGAGCATTCCATTGAAATCAGGATCAGAAAAAAAGAGATCGGATCGGAAGAGAGCGGAAAGAATCCAGAGAAAGAAAAAGAGAGAAAAAGTCTGCTGAAGTTCTGCCCGGCCACCACTACAAGGTGACAAAAGTCCCTTGGGGGGCACCCCCACCCCCCCCCCCCCCCCAAGGTCCTTGCCTTCTCCCGCTGCCTCCAATGGCTTAGACGTGGCTTTTCAGCCCGTCTACTTAGCTTTTTATTGGACATAGGACCTTCTCTTGGTCTTTGTCCTCTAAAAACCTGAGGTTATAGCCAAGCGAAGCGAATCAAGAGCATCCTCTGTTCTCATCTGCATGGATGATGGCGAAGCCCATACATGACTTGCGACCGTCAATCTGAACGAGTCCCCCACAATCTCCTGAGAAGTTAGATCCTCCTTTTCTTGCTTTTCATTGTAGTTTGTATTTTTCTAAAAGAGACAAAAATCACAACTCTTGTCTTTCATTATTGATGAGAATTGTAAATCGGCTATAAACGCCAAAATCGGCTATAAATGCCAAACAAAATCGCCTTTCACGGCAAACCAAGAAAATGTCTCTTTTCTTAAATATTTGTGCAATGGAAAACTTGAAAGAAGTTGATTTCCTTTTTACTTGCGAAGGTTGATCTCCGGATTACCACTTGCAATTCCAAGTAAAATAGAAAATCTGGCACACCCACACAAAGAAATGTTGATGCACGCTTCAGGCCCGCCAGGGCGCGAAAGGGCCGGACCCGACGGACTCCCACGTTCCGCCGACCCCGGTAGCCGCCCCACGGCGCCTCGGAGCGCGTTCCATCACCCTCCAACCAGCTTTTTGCTAGTCCCTTAACAAAATGTGCAATCTAGAGTAGAAAACAAAACCTAACCTAATTAATGCGAATAAAAGAAACTAAATTACTAAAATGACACCACTTTTGCTGGCACTCTCGACTGCATTTAGCGTATGCAGAAGCCCTTAAGATCCTATGTTCCCCCTAGTGGATGAGTTGTGCCTCGTGAGGGTTTCCAGTGAATATACCGACAAAACTCTTTTACCCTAAAAAAAAAAGAAAAACAAAGAAAAGTTTTTCAAAAAGACGATTGAGTCAAATCGGATGCTTCAAATTCTCGAATAATCAAAATTTCAGACTTTTCAAAATCTGGTTCACGTTTTTTTTTTCAAAACTTTCCAAAAATTATACCGAGACCTTGGGTGCCTTGTGCAAGTGTATACACCAAATCAAACTTTCAAATGTTCTATGATAATGCCATAAAAACTGTTAACATAAAAAAATGTCGCTTATGCCTTTTCATAGCTGCAACATCAAAGAAGTCACATGAAGCTGCATCAAGCCGCCTAAACAGAACCTTCCGGCTACAGCAGTGATAGAGATCCCACGGTCGGTCTCAAAATACCACTAGAAGGCTTTACATCAAATTCCAGGCCATTCCAACCTCATTTGGAGTAAAGTACAAAAGTCGCGTTCTTCTCACAACAAAGTTAGCCCTTCCAGCTACAACAACATCAAAGACATCAATTCTTCAATCAGAGCATGTGGATGGTCTTCAAATACTCCAAAGAGGCCCTGTGTCAAATTTTGGGTCGAAACGACCTCGTTTGACCCAACATCGATCTTTTGGTGGAAGAACCAGGCCTTCCAGCAACGAAGACTGCCAAAATCATAATTCTCCAAAAAAATCACATGGATGGTCTCAAAATACTTTCAAGGGGCTACATATCAAGTTTCAGGTTATTTCGACATCATTTTACCTAACTTCAGCCCACGGTAGGAAAATCAGGTCTCCCGACGACGGAGTGCATCGGGATAATGACACACAAACTAGAGTTGATGGATCATCTCAAAAGGCTTCCAAGAAGCTCCCTGTTAAATTACAGGTCAATTGAACATCGTTTGAACGCACATCAAAGTGCAACATCTTCCTCATGACATAATTGAATCTACCGGCGACAGAACCCCTAACTAGGGTTGAAAGTGGGTCGGGCCGTCCGCGGGCCGTTATAGGCTCGGCCCGAGCTCGGCTCAAAAGACAAAAGAGCAGAGCTAGGGCCTAGGAGGAGGCCCGTTTGCTTAAAAGGGCCGAGCTCGGGCTTGATGAAGCCCGGCTCGTAAGCCCTAGGGCCTACATATATTAATACATATATTATATATATATATGTACACTATATAGTAGATAATACATATATGATATAACATAGTCTATAAATCCTAAACCTTAGTTTTAATCCAATATAAATAATCCCTAAACCCTAAACACTAAACCCTAAGCACTAAATAATCCATACACCCTAAACCTAAGCGCTAAACCTTAAACCCTAATTTTAATCCAATATAAATAATCCCTAAACCCTGAGCACTAAATAATCCATGAATCCTAAACCTTAAATCTAAGCACTAAATAATCCATAAACCCTAAACTCTAAACCTTTATTTTATGATGCTAGCCGAATATTTTATTTTATTCTATGATGCTATTGGAGTTTAATTTGATTTGTATTATTGTTGGAGTTTGATAATGCTCATCTACATTAACATTGAACTATTATGGAGTGTTGGAACTGGGCTCCCTTAACATTGGAGTGTTTGATAATGCTCATCTACATTAACATTGAACTATATCATTATAAAACGGGCCAGGCTCACAAGCCGAACCTAGGGCCTCAATCAAGCCGGGCTCAAAGGGCCGGCCCTACTTAATAAGAGCCGAGCCCGAGCCAGGATTTTTTAGGCCCTCTCAAGCTCGGGCCTGGCTAGGGCCTACTAAAAAATACTAGGGCCGAGCCTAGGGCCTGTCAAAGCCCAGCTCGGCCCGACCCACTTTCATCCCTACCCCTAACGGCTTCGAATTTCAAAGAAAAGCTTGTGGTTGGTCGTCTTATTTCATTCCATGAAGCTTTACCTCAAATTTCAAGTCATTATGATATCCCCTAACTTAGTTTTGGCTTCTGGCGACAAATCGGCACCTTCGTGTGACAAAGTTTTTGGCTTTCCCCCAAAATTTGAAACTTCACTCCTTATTTTGCGCGGCTTTCCATTAACTTCACTGGGAGAAGAATATGTCAAAAAATGTACAAAAATGTCAGCAAAAATAAACCAAAAAGAAAGAACCAAAAGAGTCGAAAAAAGGCGACCAAACGGGCACAAAAGACCCTATGGTCACCGGCGACCATAAAAATCCGAGGTCTCCGGATTTCTGCGAAAAATACTTTGGGCCTGTTTTTCCATTTTTAGGCCACTTTTCCTTCGTAACTTTCTGAAAATCTGATTTTTGTGGCCCGAAATCCGTTGATCTTTTGTCAACATGACAGATTCATTATCAAAACCATGGATTAGTCATTGGACACCACAAAGTCATTGGACACTTTCTTTCCAACAAATAGAGAAATTAATAGGACAAATGGTATTGGCCCACCGGTGGCAATCAATGTTTGAAATTGCATGATCATCCGACATCAAATAACATAAAAAATTCATCGACGATCAAGGCTCCCTACGTTGTGGGAAGAATTCCAAAAGTATGGCCCATGACCTTTTAATTTCCAACATGTGTTTTGGTAACTACTTAATGCGGTTAATGACCCATTATCTCGGAAGGCCCAATCAAAATGCAAGAAAGGGGAGTTACAAATGAAATGTAATCATGGCATTAAAGTGCATAACTCCCCTCATCATGGAGACTCAATGCAAATAATGGCACATTACTTTGCAACGACCAATCAAAATTCAAGAAAAAAGGAGTGACGAAAGGAGTTACAAAACCATAAATCCAAAATGTTTAACTCATCCCATCATGGAGCATTAATCTATTTAAAACCCATGAACCTTTCTTGTGCCCACCAAAAGCCTATAAAAGGAGGTCCCTCCTACCATTCCAAGACATGACGCAAATTACACACAATTTCTCCATTGTTGCTCTCATGCTCCTACAATGGCCTCTCCCTCGTTGAAGAAGTTCTGCAATGGCCACCACTACAAGGTGATTGAAGACCCGTGTGTGTGTGTGTGTGTGTGGGGGGGGGGGGGGGGGGGGGGGGGGGGGGGGGGGGGTACACTCCCTATGGCCCTTTCCTTCTCTCTCCATGGCTTAGACGCGGCTCGACGTAGCTCCTTAGCCCATCTACTTGGATTTTGATTAAATATAAGATCCTTCTTCGATCCTTGATCTCTAAAAACTGGAGGATTAAGCCAAGCCAAAGAATCAAAAGCATCACACGTTATTGATCAAAGGAACGTCAGAGGAGCTCAAACGTGGCTTGCGTCCGCCAATCCAGACGAGTTCCCAAAATCCCTTGGAAGTGAGATTTCACTTTATTTCTTCTTATTGTATTTGTATTGTAAAAGAGACAAAAATCACCAGTCTTGTCTTTTTCAACGAAAGTTGTAAATCGCCCTTCATGGCACTAGAATTTGCCTTCCATGACAAACACAAAATCGCCTTTCACAGCAAACACACTGCCTCTCACAACACCCACAAAATCTCAAATATCAAATTATGTCTCTTTTTAACAGGTGCAATGAAAAGTTAGAAAAAAAGTATATTTTCCTTTCTATATGAAAAAGTGGGTCTACGAATCAGTTCTTTTCCTATCCGTTCGCTACAGGTTACGAAAGGGTTGGGTCCATGGATTTCCACATCCACCGATTCCGGTAGTTCCCGCAGTTTTTGAATGCGAACATAGTCCATCATTTGGTACACCCGATGGGACTCGTTCATTTTTTATGACATGATGCTTCAAAAGTATTCACATATCATTTTTCGCATATTCTTTCCATGTTTATTCTATGTCTATGTTTCTTTTCACGATTCCTTGGCTTTTTTCTTATTTGGTTGCCTTGGCTGAATTTTGCATCTACAAAAAAAAAAAATAAAAAACACATCAGAGGGGATTCATTGGGTCTTGAATTTTGTTTTTGAGTTTGACTCCACCCTTTCTTTTCCATCAATTAAATCAAGTGACTGTTCAAATTCTTCTGTCACTTGTCATGATTTTTCAAATTGCATATTTGTTTATGTTATTTGGATTCTCAAAGAAAAACTTTCAAAACAATCTGATTTTTTGCTTGTCAATTCAGACTTGAGAGTTTATGTTCCTTCTTCTGAATTAAAGCTTGTAGAAATGCTAGAGTTTCCGTTCAAGTTGCAGGATCCGCTGGCTTTCTTTGAGGGTTCACTTGTGATCTTTCAAAAACATAAGGTTTCCATAAAAAAATCATATTTCCTTTATGAATTCAGATTTTAGAGTTTATGTTCCTTCTTCCGAATTAAAGCTCGCAAAAATGCCAGAGTTTGAATTCGGGTTGCGGGATCTGCTGGCTCTCTTTGACAGTTCACTTGTGATCTTTCAAAAACAAAAGTTTTCAAAAAAAAAAAAATTTTTTTTTCCAATTTTCACTTGTGAATTCAGAATTGAGAGTTTATGTTCCTTTTCCGAATTAAAGCTCGCAGAAATGCTAGAGTTTGCATTCGGGTTACGAGATCCGCTGGCTCTCTTTGACAGTTCACTTGTTATCCTTCAAAAAAAAAGTTTTCAAAAAGAAAAATCTTATTTTTCACTTCTGAATTCAGATTTGAGAGTTTTCTTCATAATTAAAGCTCGCAGAAATGCTAGAGTTTGCATTCGGGTTGCGGGATCCGCTGGCTCTCTTTGACGGTTCACTTGTGATCTTTCAAAAACAAAGTTTTAAAAAAATAATAATCAGATTTCCTTTATGAATTCAGATTTTAGAGTTTATGTTTCGAATTAAAACTTGCATAAATGCTATAATTTGCATTTGGGTTGCGGGATCCGCTGGCTCTCTTTGACGGTTCACCTGTGATCTTTAAAAAACAAAAGTTTTCAAAAAAAAAAAAAAACCCTGAAATTCTGATTTTTCACTTGTGAATTCAGACTTGAGAGTTTATGTTCCTTCTTCCAAATTAAAGCTCGCAGAGATGCTAGAGTTTGCATTTGGAGGGATCTGCTGGCTCTCTTTGACGGTTCACTTGTGATCTTTCAAAAAAAAAAAAGTTAAAAAAAACTTAAAAAAATATGATTTTTCACTTGTGAATTCAGACTTGAGAGTTTAAGTTCCTTCTTCCGAATTAAAGCTCGCAGATATGCTAGAGTTTGCATTCAGGTTACGGGATCCGCTGGCTCGATTTGACGGTTCACTTATTATCCTTCAAAAATAAAAGTTTTCAAAAACAAAATCTTACTTTTCACTTGTAAATTCAGATTTGAGAGTCTATGTTCCTCTGCCAAATTAAAGCTCGTAGAAATGCTAGAGTTTGCGTTCAGGTTGCGGGATCTGCTGGCTCTCTTTGACGGTTCACTTGTGATCTTTCAAAAACAAAAATTCTCAAAAAAAAAAGAACTTTCAAAATTTTTTTTCTTGATTTTTCACTTATGAATTCAGATTTGAGAGTTTATGTTCCTGCTTCTGAATTAATGCTTGGAAAAATGCTAGAGTTTATGTTCGAGTCGAGAGATCCGCTGTCTCTCTTTGACGGTTCACTTGTGAACTTTTGAAAAAAAAAAAAAAAAAAAACAAAACTTCTCACAAAAAAAAACTTTCAAGAAAAAAACAACGTTTGAACTTAGATTTGAGATTTCATTATTTCTCCTTGTTCTGAACTAAAGGTTGCAGAAATGCTAGAGTTTGACTTTGGATAGAGGAGAACCATTTACTCTCTTTGATGGTTCACAAGGGGTCTCTTTCTAAAAAAACACGCCTATCAATGCTAGTATTCCCTTTTGGGTCTATTATATTCATGACCGACACATTTGTCCTTTTAGCCTTTTATTCATCTTACCTTGAGTGAGCCATGCTCCTCAGTAGTTTAAATTAAGGCATACAATTATTTCTAGCAAGTACCGGTATGCTCACCCTGAGTCTACTGTACCTGCGACCGAAACAACTGTCTTTCTATGGCTTTCTGCCTTTCTCAACTTGCTTGAGTTGGACCCTGTCATCTCAAGTGATTTAAGAAGGCGGACCCATAGTTTTCCATTTATAATCATTATATTCTTGTGATTACTAATGAATGGGTCTTGTTTCAGAGTTTTCGAAACTAATGTGGCAGCATCATTGACCATCACTTTTGATGAAAACAAGTACCAGCTTATGCTTCAAGAAAAGAAGAATACGCGTGCCAACAAAAGTCCTGCTAGCAGCCGAAGTGTCCTCTCCTTTGACGACTCCGCTAACTACGAGTCGACTGTGTTAGATTATATGGTCTCAATCCAGTGGATGATGTAATAAATTGATTTATTTCTTTATTTATCAATATAATCATGCTTTCCTTTCATGAGATGTTTTATTACTTACTTGCACATAACCAATACGAATGGCATGATAGTTCATGAGATGAACCGGAGTCCATAAGTATATTAGATGTAATACATGTGTATGGATGAGAGCCACATACAGGAGACATGTGTCGCAAATCTTATACTTAAATAGCGTCACAACCAATGAAGAGGTTGAGCATCTCATTTGACAAGGTTGCAGCATTATGATCACTATGAGATAGTATGATTTGTCTCAATCATCGGAGTGTAAGACTCTAGAGCATCATGTTGGTACATTGGATGTATTGAAGAACCATGAGAAGTACCTAATGAAACATTATCTTTACTTTAAGGTTTGCTCTAATAATTCCCTAGGAATAAACTCATAATCTTGAGACATTAATAAACTCAAGTTTCGTCTATTCATTTGCTTTAGGTCACCAATGAGTGAGGCCAATTATAGGTCAACACCTCGGTGTCTTGGATATGTGGTAGTAAGACTGTGGGAACATTCAATAGTCAAGATGGAATCTGTCGCGACCCCGGACCGGGTTTGGGGACCAATCCGGGATTGGGATTGTTTGTGAAGTATGTGACATAAAAAGATCATAGGTATGTTTGATGCCAAAACGTACACGGGTTAATTAAGAACACACATCACCCGTGCATGTGATTTCCCACAGGTGTCCGCGGTGAGGATTTCACATTTACATGAATACTTTGTTAAATTGCGGAAGCGTGTAGCAAATCAAGCATGTATTTCATTTCCAAAATAACAAGGCTGATTACATTTAAGATAACGAGTATCAGAATGACCAATGTTCTATAGTGTAACCCAAGAGTACTGTTAAAGTTTGAACATATATCATTTAATTACAATCCCCCAAAATTAGAGGCCAATAAGGGCCAATATGGACAAAACAATATCTACCAAAATAACAATTAGTGACACCCCCAAAATGTTTCGAATCTCAGCAACCGGATGTTTAAATAACATCGTCGGCACGCCACTCAACTAGCTGTTGCGGTTCTCCAACCGCCTCCTCTGACTCCTCCTCGAGATAACCGACAACGGGACCTGAGTACCAACGCAAAGGGTCAAACACTACGGTCTGGCTGGTGGGTGAAAAGATATAAACATACGAAAATAAAAGCCTTTACCTTGGAAAACATATAAACCTGTTTAAACAATGTCTTTCAAGAAGTAAATGAATCATTTAATTGAAAACACATATGCAGTAATAAAACATGTAAGGTAACCAAGGAAATCGGGAAACAAGCAAGATGGCATCTACAAGAAGCTAAATCCTCTATCACCGAGGTGGCGAGAGTATCGGGCGTTGACCTCGGTCATCGGAGTGAGGGGGTGCAACAAAATTTACATATACATATACAATAATACGGGACGGGACCGCGGTAGCAAACCGGGTATCGGGAATCACGGTAGCGAACCGGATATCGGGAACCACGGGAGCGATCCGGGTATCGGGACGGGACCACGGTTAATAAACCGGGTATCGGGATCCAAACTGCAACTGGCAGGACGGGAGGGGATCTCCAAGTCGGTAGATCAGACCGACAAGGTCATCCAAGCCTAGTGGTGCCGACTCATAGGTTAAATCACATAAATCAAGACATGTGTAAAACAAATCCAGTATAAGACTATAGGCGGGCAAGACGGAGTGCTCACGGGTACAACTATCACATCATGTCGGGCATGCATTTCGGGGCTAGTAAAACAGTTCAAGTACACTTTCAAGGTATTCGGGATTGATAAATCATAACTCATAAATTTCGGGAATAAAAAGGTAAAACAAACTTTCGAAATATCGGAACAGTATCGGGGTTTAAAACTCATTCAAGGTGAATAGGGATCCCGTATGTCTGTATAATAAAGAAAACTTGGTACTCTGTGAATTTGGAAGACATGTCGAGTTCCTTATACACTTTAGTAGCTTCAATGCTTAAACGAATTTCTGTGATGTGGTCTCTCTCTCGAACGGGCTCCCAACAAACATCTCATCTCTGTTTCGAACACATTCCTAGGTGAGCGGTGTCCATTGCTCTCAGAAAGGTTCATAAGCAATGGGATGGAAGCTCCCTTCAACCGCCCCTTTTGTTTGTAGAATTCAGGGGAAATTCGGTTACCTAGCGGTCAGATGGCGGTTAGCCGCCAATGGATCCGGTGGTTAACCGCTGGCTGACCATGGGATTGCAGCTCTCTGGAATTGTGACCGCCTCAATTCGGTTAGCTGGTGGTTAGCCGCCTATGAATCCGGCGGTTAGCCGCTGGCTGACCGTGAGGTTGCAGCTCTCTGGAAAAGTAACTGAAACTGCTTCGGTTAGCCGCCAGTCACCAGGCGGCTAGCCACTGGGTGACCGCCAGCTGACCGCCAGTCACGGGAATTCCTCACTGGGTGCAGATTCAGGTCTTCCCTTCTCCAAATCAATTTCTCTCATTCTCCATTCACTTTCCGGCAACAACATGAGCTAAAAAGCTCCTCCAATTCGACCTTCAACACTTCTCCCATATCAAAGCTTCTATAAACCACTCTCTAATCACTTCCTTCCTCTCCACATTCCAACTCGAATAGAAGGAGAATAACCACTACCACAATGATCCATTTAAGTCCTAAACAAGAGCTTCAAAACCACATTTTTAAGACAATAAATGAACTAACCAACCCCTTTCCAAAAGCATTTATAGCATAATGAATGCAAGTGAAACAAGCCATTAATGAGACAATAAATCAACACATATATCATGGAAATCATTGAAAACTAAAACATTTATTCAATCCACTTGCCTCAAGGTCTCTAGACAAGAAATCAAGGTATAACTCTCTTCTTCCAAGGCAAACTCCAAGCTACACAAAAACCCCCAAAATGCAAACCCTAAAATGGGTCAAACAAGGAAAGAAGAAGAATAAACATTCAATAATGAAGATAGAGCTTCTCTATAGCTAGGAGAACACAATATCAAGAGATTGGGAGGGAAAACTTACTAGGAAAATCCTTAAAAAGCAAGATGAGCTTCAAGAGGGTTCTAAAATGGGTGGCTTCCTTCTACAAATGGTATCAATGGAGAGCTCTAGTAGAGAGGAAGAAGATGATGTCACCATTTGTGCTATTGGTGCAAGTTTCGAGGAGATTTGGTGGTGGAGAAGCAAGGAGAAGAAGAAGAAGATGAAAAACCCTAAGTTGTTGCTCTTGTGTTGGAAAAAGGGAAATGAAGAGGATGGGTTCTCTATTTAAAGCCAATGGGTGTGGGCTCCACCACTAACAAACTCTTTGGGCTGAAATCACTACTTTCGGGACCTCGGATGAGTTCGACGAAGGAGAAAGAAATGATCACTGAAATATCTAGTTTCCAAAAAGTATATGTTTCGCGGGTTCCGGGAATATCGACTTTTGGGTACAGATTTCATGTAAAATGGCTGTTTTGCCCTCAATGCTAGAAAAATCGGGTTTCGAGGTTCTGGACGGGTACGGGATCAACATGAAAGTTGTAGGGATTAGCGGGACAAGTAAAACGAGACTAAAATAAAGATTATGGGAATCTCGAGTAAACCTCCAAGTACAAGTCAAGATTATCAAAAGGGAACCCCCAAAAGGGCCCCTACTAAACACAAAGCACCTGAAATTCCCCAAAACTATGTCAAGAACTATACTAATCCCACTTAGTCTAGTTCTACCAAACACGCTTAGCACTAACACGCGACTTAATTAGTACTAATCGGGGTCACTCGGGTCGGGGTCTTACAGAATCTATTCTCATTATCCCCTTGTGCAAATTAATTGATTTATCATTGGTAAGTGCGCACCCATCTCAATTAAGAGTTAATTGGATAGGTACCGATGATCATTATAATTAATTGAGTCTCAAGGATATTAAGATATGGATCCAATTTGGTGGACAGGACCAATTGCTCAATGAATATGGATGTAGGGGCCTTACTTGTGGTCATAGGGAAGTTTAGGGTGTTTATGTAATTTATACCTAAGACTGGAATTCAATTACATTTACATACTGGAGTTATTTGCAATTAACTGTGGGCTCGGATTGCACATGAGATATGGGGTTGCGTGTCCCAGTTGGAGCCAGCTTTCTATGGAATCCTTAGTTGTCCCAACGCTAGCCCAAGATTAGATCATGACTAATTCTACATGAACTCAAAAGGAAAGGAAATAGAAAGTTACCTATTCTATTGGAAGTGAGACTTCTAATTGTGGCAAAGGAAAGAAGAAAGTCACTAATTCTCATGGAAGTGAGACTTCTAATAATTATTAGTAAGTGGAGGTTACAAAAGCTATAAATATAATAGAGGAGAATAAGGCTTGGACGTCCCATGCACAATTCCACCTTGGAATTCACGCCAAGTCTCTTTAAGTGCAAAGGTGGCTGTTGACACCAAAAAAGTCACTATGTCTCCTCAACATCAAGAAGCCTCGTGAAACTGCATCCTGCTACAAAACAGGCAAAGCTATTTCAAGCATCAGATCTTTTCAGAATCAGACAAAAACTGAAAGATCCTTCAAGACAATTAAAAAAGGGGTACACCTGAGGTTTCGGGCCATTCCGACATCGTTTGGCCAACTTCACTTCTCCGATAACTAAACAAGCGCTCCTGGTGGCGACGTCATCGAAGACACCAAAACTTCGATCAGAGCCTATGGATGACTTCAGGATATCTCCAAAGGGCTCCATGCCAAATTTCAAGTCAAATCGACAACGTTTGACCCTCCATCAACGCTCGAGCAGCAAAATCAAGCCTCTTGGCGGCGGGAACCACCGAAGCCATCACTCATCAAACAAAGTACATGAGTGGCTTCAACTTGCTTCCAAAAGGCTGCACGTCGAATTTCAGGTCATTCCAATAACGTTTGACCAGGTTTCGATGCTCCGAAAGAAAATCAAGCCTACCGGCGGCAGAGCAACCCGGGACCATGACATCCAAAACGGAGCTCTGGAACGTCTCAAAATGACTCCAATAGGCTCTCCGTCAAATTTCATGTCAATCGGGCATCTTTTGACCACATATCAAAGCTCGGCATTTTCCCCGCAGCAAAATCAAGTCAAGCATCGATGGGACCCCAAACGGCTTCAAAACTCAAATAAAAGCCCATGGTTGGACCTATCTATTGCTCAAGAAGCTTCACCTCAATTTTCAGGTCATTCCGACATCGTTTGACCTAGTTTCGACTCTTAACGGAAAATCGGCTACAAAGTCTTCGGCTTTCCCGAAAATGGGAAACTTTGTGCTCCGGTTTTGCGCGGGTTCTCGTCAAGTTTTCTCCAAGAAAATCAAGTCAATAATTGAGGAAAAATGTCAAGAAAAATACAAAAGAAAGAAGGAACAAAAAAGACGGAAAAACGGCCGAAAACGAAGCTTGGCGACCGAAAAGGGCAAAACCCTAAGGTCGCCGGCGACCCTGGGTGCATGGTCGCCGGTGACCCTGCAAATCCGGGTCGCCGGATTTTGCACCAAAATGCCCGTTTTTCGATCTTTTTCGCGTTTCGAGCATTCCTGCCTCTGTGATTTTCTGAAAATCCAATGTTTGATGCTTGAAAACGACTGATCTTCACCGACATCTCGGATCCGCCGTCAAAAGCATGAAATCATCACCGATCGCTCCAAGATCGCCAACAGGCTGACCAAGAAAGTTTACTTTCTGTCCGACCGATCGTGAAATCAACAAGACAGATGTCACCGGCCCACCAACATCAATCAATGTCTGAAATTGCACTGCAATCCGACATCAAACAATGCGTGGATCCACCTGTGATGATCGCAAGAAGAATCTCAAAAGGCGCAGCGCGGCCCGCGACTCTTCACATGCCTTGGTGTAAGACCCCGACCCGAGTGACCTCGATTAGTGCTAATTATGTTGTGTATTAGTGCTAAGCTCGATTAGTGGTTTCTGACTAAGCTTGGATTAGTATAGTTCTTGATAGCTTTGGGGAATTATTTTAGTGCTTCGGGTTGGTGGGACCCTTTGGGGGTTCCCTTTTTGGTTGGCTTTCCTTTTGTGTGGGGGATTGTTAGTACTCCGGTGATTCGCATTTCTATTCCGTTTTACTCGTCTTGTTAATCCCTATAGTTTTCATGTTGATCCCGTACTCGTTCGGAACCCCGAAAACCCGATTCTCTTGCATTGAGGGCAAAACAGTCATTATGCATGAAATCTGTACCCAAAAGTCGATATCCCCAAAACCCGCGAAACATGTACTTTTTGGAAACTAGATATTTCGACGATCACTTTTCTCTTCTTCGTCGATTTCGTCCGAGGTCCCGAGATTTGCGATTTCAGCCCATAGAGCTTTCCTAGTAGTGGAGCCCACACCCATTACTTTATAAGAAGAGCCCTCTTCTTCCATTTCCTTTTTCCAGCACAAACAGAACAGCCTAGGGTTTCTTGGCTTCCTTTTCTATTCTTCTTCTTGTTTCTCCACCATCAAGCACCACCCACCTTGCATCAATCAAGAAACGGATTTCACCTTCCTCTTCCTCACTACTAGAGCTACCCATTGATACTATTGGTGGAAGGAAACCACCCATTTTAGAACTCTCTTGAAGCTCATCTTGCCTTTTGAGGACTTTCCTAGTAAGTTTCCCCTTCCAATCTCTTGGATTTGTGTTCTCCTAGTTTTAGAGGAGCCCTATTGTCATTATTGAAGCTTCCTTCTCTCTATTCCTTGTTTGACCCATTTTGGGGCTTGCATTTTGGGGGTTTTGTGTAGATAGCATCCTTGGCTTGGAGGAAGAGATTATTAGCTTGATTTCTTGCATAGAGAACCTTGAGGCAAGTGGATTGAATGGATAGTTTAGCTTGCATTGATTTTTTTATGACAAATGTGTTTTAAATCATGACTTCATTAATGCTTTGTCTTAATTACATTCAATGATATTAAATGCTTTGAATGAGGTTGGTAAGCCTCTTTATTGTCTTGAAACATGATTTCTAGCTTTGTTTTCATCTATTGTCTTTAAATCATGGATTGTAGTTTGAATTCATCTTTTGTACATTGCCTAAGTGAATCCTTGTGATGATGGTTGTCCTCCTTCCCTTATAAATTGCACGAGTGTCAATGGAGAATGATAGGAATTGGTTTGGGGGAAAGGAAAGCTTGAATCTGAACCCAGGGAAGAAATTCCCGTGATTGGCGGTCAGCTGGCGGTCGCCCAGCGGCTAGCCGCGTGGCGACTAGCGGCTAACCGAAGCAAGTTCGGTCACATTTCCAGAGAGCTGTAACCCCACGGTCAGCTCCGCGGTCAGCTTGCGGCTAACCGCCGTGTCCATCGACGGCTAACCGCCATCCAACCGCTTAGTTACGGTCACTTTTCCCGAGAGCTGCAATTCCACGGTCAGCCTCACGGTCAGCCAGCGGTTAACCGCCGGATGCACTGGCGGCTAACCGCCATCTGACCGCAAGGTAACCGAAATTCCCTGAATTCTATGAATAAAAGAGGATTGAAGGGAGCCTCCACCCCATTGCTTGTGAACCTTTCTGAGAGCAATGGACACCGCTCACCTGGGATTGTGCTCGAAGCGTAGGTGGAGTGTTATTGGTAGTACGTTAGAGAGAGAAACCACATCATCGAGACTCATTTAAGCATTGAGGCTACTATAGTGTATAAGGAACCCGGAATGTCTCCCAAATTCAAAGAGTACCAAGTTTCCTCTATTATACAGACATACGGGATCCCTATCCACTTGGACTAGCTTTAACCCGACATTGTTTTGGCTTTTCAAAAGAGTACTTTACCTTGTTCTTCTTGAAATTTATGATTTGGAACCTGTCATCCTGAAAACTTTGAAAGTATACTTGTACTGTTTTGCTAGCTTTTATATACATGCCAGGCCTGATATGATAGCTGTGCCTTGAGCACCCCGTCTTGCCCGTTTATAGCTTTGCCTGGATTTGTTTTATACATGTCTCGATTTATGTGATTTAACCTATGAGTCGGCACCACTAAGCTTGGATAACCTTGTCAGTCTGATCCACTGACTTGGAGATTCCCCACTTGTCCCGCCAGCTGCAGCATGGATCCCGATACCCAGTTTATTAACCGTGGTCCCGTCCCGATACCCGGCTCGCTCCCGTGGTCCTCGATATCCGGTTCGCTACCGTGATTCCCGATACCCGGTTTGCTACCGCGGTCCCGTCCCGTATTATTGTATATGTATATGTAACTTGGTTGCACCTCCTCACTTCGGTGACCGAGGTCAACACCCGATACTCACGTCACTTCGGTGATAGAGGATTTAGCTTCTTGTGGATGCCATCTTGATTGTTTCCCGACTTCCTTGGTTACCTTACATGTTTTATGACTGCATGTGTGTTTTAAATGAAATGCTTCATGTACTTTTGGAAGCCATTGTTTAAACAGGTTTACATGTTTTCAAAGGTAAAGGTTATTATTATTAAATGTACTTATCTTTTCATCTACCTGCCAGACCGTCGTGTCTGACCCTTTGCTTTGGTACTCAGGTCCCGTTGTCGGTTATCCCGAGGAGGAGCCAGAGGAGGCGGTCGGAGCACCGCAGCCGCTAGTTGAGTGGCGTGCTGACGATGTTATGTAAACATCGGGCTGCCGAGCTGCGAAACAATTTGGGGGATTGGTTGGATGGTTTTCTAGTGGTTATTGTTTTGTTTTTATTGGCCTTTATTGGCCTCTATTTTTGGGGAATTGTAATTAACTGATTTTCTGATTAAACTTGAATATGTACTTCTGGGTTATGCTTTAGGACATTGCTCATTCTGATACTCATATTCAAATGTAATCAGCCTTGATATGTTGTAAAATGAAATACATGCATGATTTACCATACGCTTCCGCAATTATACTAAATGGTTATGTGTGTTGGAATATCCTCACCGCGGACACCTGTGGGAAATCACGTGCACGGGTAATGAGTGTTCTTTTGTTAACCCGTGTACGCTTGATCATAAACATATCTTAATTATGGTCATCATTCCATATGATCACATCATTGGCTTCATCACAAACAGTCCCGATCCCGGATTTGGTTCCCCGAACCCGGTCCGGGGTCGCGACACTTGGCGACCACTTAATGACGTTAATTGACCCATTTATGACAACTTAATGCGGTCATTAACTCATTATTTTGGACGGCCCAATCAGATTCAAGCATTTGGGAGTTACAAATCCAAGCAATCATGGCATTAAACCCATGAAACTCCCATCATCATGAAGATTAAAGGGAATTAAAAGCCCACTACCTTCATCGGCCAATCACAAGCCATGAAAAAGGAGTTACAAAATCAACTTGTAAGTCCCCATCAATTCTCTCATCATGGCCATCAATGCCAATAAACACCTCATGGCTACCAAAAGCCTATAAAAAGAGGTGAGTTCCAAGAAGAAAAAGAGGAATCCAAGTGCAATCCCAAGCTCTGAAAATCCAGAAAATTCACGAGAGAGACGAAGCCCTGCTGCTTTGCTCCCGGAAGCACCACAAGGTGATCAACGTCCCTTGGGGGGGCACCCCCCCCCCCCCCCAAGGTCCCATCCTTCTCCAACATGGCCTAAACGCGGCTTTTCAGCCCGTTTACTTGGTTGTTTATTGGATATAGGACCTCCTCTTGGTCCTTGTCCTTTAAAAAATTGAGGTTAGGAGCCAAGCAGAAGAATCAAAGCATCAACCGTTCCCATTTGAAGGACGATGGCGAAGTCCATACATGACTTGCGACCGTCGATCTCAACGTGTCCCTACAATCTCCTGAGAAGTTAGATCCATTTTCTTACTTTTCTATTGTAGTTTGTATTTCTTAAAGAGACAAAAAGAAATCACAATTCTTGTCTTTCATATTTGATGAGTTTTGTAAAATCGCCTTTCACGGCAAAATCGCCTTTCACGGCAAACAAACAAAAACGCCTCCTATGGCATTTAAAAAAAAAAACAAACTTGTCTCTTTTCTTAATATTTATGCAATTTGAAAAGTTAGAAAAAATGATTGATTTCCTTTCTATTTGTGAAGGTGAATCTCCGGATCATCACCATTCCAAATTCTAAGTAGAAAGTAAATCTGGCATACCCGTACAAAAAATGTTGATACCCGCGATATTCCCTCCTCCGCCGAGACCCAGGTCAGCCCCCGGGGTGCGGAAGGAGAGGACGGAAGATTCCGAGGGTCCATCAAGTTTGCATACCCGATGGGACACGTTGACTTGAGAACATGATGCTTTGATCCCTTGGCTCCTTTTTAGTTGGTGGCCTATGTTGCATCTTGCATCTAAAAAAAAAAATATGAGATGGGATTTCAATTGTTCTTTCTCACTTCAAAAAGAAAAAAAACACAAATCTGATTTCTTTTCTTTGATTCAACTTTGAGAAACTTTGATCCTTTCCTCTTCGAACTTGATAGCTCACAGAAATGTTTGCAGCTATCGTTCATATCGGGGATTGGGCCATCTTTTCTCTTTGACGAGTCCAATTGAGATTTCAAAAAAAAAACATATAATTTTAAAAGAAAAAGTCTTCTCTCTTTTGAATTCAAATTCACAAAGAAACTTTGGTTATTCCCTTTCGGATTTAACGCTTGCAGAAATGTTGAGTTGTGGTTCGGATTGGAACACCACTTGTTCTCTTTGATGAGTTCATTAGAAACCTTAAAAAAAAACAAAAAAAAAAAAAACTTCCGTCACTTTTGAATTTAGAATCGAGAAATCGTGGTTCTTTCCCTTTCGGATTTAACGCTCGTAGAAATGTTGAGTTGTGGTTCGGATTGGAATACCATTTGCTCTCTTTGATGAATTCAATCTTGACCTTTCAAATTTTTTTTTCCCACTTTTTGAGTTCAGAATTGAGAAATCTTGGTTCTTTCCCTTCCGGATTTAACGCTCGCAGAAATGTTGAGTTGTGGTTCGGATTGGAACGCCATTTGCTCTCTTTGATGAATTCAATCTTAAACCTTCAAAAAAAAAAAAAAAAATTTCCGTCACTTTTGAATTTAGAATCAAGAAATCTTGGTTCTTTCCCTTTCTGATTTAATGCTCGCAGAAATGTTGAGTTGTGGTTCGGATTGGAATACCATTTGCTCCCTTTGATGAATTCAATCTTGACTTTTCAAAAAAAAAAAACTTCCGTCAATACTGGATTCACATTCGAGAAATTCTGGTTCCTTTCTCTTTCAGATTCAGTGCTCGCAGAAATGTTGAGCCCTTGTTCGGATTCGAATACCAGTTGCTCTCCTTTATGAGCCCAAATTTGACCTTTAAAAAAAATCCCATCTTGTGTCTTTCCAAGGATGCGATTTGCAACATTTGTGCCTAGCGGTGCTAGTATGCCCTTTCGGGTTTACTGTATTCGCGACCGACACATTTGTATCTCCAACCTTATATCATTTTACCTCGAGTGAGCCTTGCTTCTCGGTAATTTGAATTAAGGTCTTTAATTGCTTCTAGCAGTCACTGGAACGCTCACTCTGAGCCTACCATACTTGCATTTTAGAACAATTGTATCCTCTATTGCTTTTTGCCTTCTTCATCGTCCTTGGGCTGGGCCATGTCCCCTCAAGTGATTTGAAAAGACAAAACCAAAGTTGGTCTCCATTTATGATCACCATATTCTTGTGATTACTAATGGATTTGGTCTTATTTAAGAAGTTTTCCAAAACTAACAATGGCAGCTTCATTGACCATCACTTTCGATGAGAACAAGTACCAACTTATGCTTCAAGACAAGCAAAACAAGCATAAGCGCCCTGCCAGTTGCCAAAGCATCATCTCCTTCGACAACGCTCAAAACACCGGGTTAACTTCAACTCCTCGGACCATCATCTTCGGGTCGCTGGGACCATTCCCACTCCACGCAGAAGGAGCTGTACCTGCCAAGAAGCAGAAAACCGCCCCGCAACATGTCACTAACATGGCACCAAGGGCGAACACCAAAGGCTGAAGCCCGTGGCGCTCCCACGAAGCTTCAACCCACAAGAAACCAAGTTCGTCCCAAAACCTGGTCCCCGAGATCTTCACCGAAACAACTGAGGTCCCGAACATCTGCAAAGCCAGCATACCTGGCCTCTCTTAAGGAGAATCGGTTCTACCCTCTCTCTTACATGAAAGAGGAGAAACCTACCCTCCACCCAAAGAACAAACAAAATCATCATGAGCAGGCTTGCTCCTACAAGCCCAAAATCAAATCTTGCATTGTTAGGCCTACGCAAAAACATGATGAAGCTTGCACTCCTGCAAGTCGACCCTTCATCTCAACAGGGGCCGAGCTCGCAAAATTCAAATATTCACTGCGACAGGCAAAGGAATGTGTCCAGATTCTGTCTTTGCCAAGCTTCAAAGAAGATACACTTGGCTGCTGCGCACGGGGGACCACATCCTTCATCGCCAGAGCCCAGCCAGAGCTGACTAAAGCTCAAATTGCTCGTCGTATGCATTGCCGTGCGGCATATCGACAAAAGAGACTTGAGAAACAAAGAACCCAACATTCTCCTTTCCATGTCTCAAACAAATGGGTTGAAAAAGAAAGACCCGACCAATTCGTTGCTGTCCATATGGTTGGCAAAACTAGAAAACGCCAGAAGTCAGCAACCAAAATCAGTGTTAGACGTCCGGTGACTCGCAGCGTCTCCCGGACACGAACACATCTAGAAGAATCCTCCACTCCTCTAAGCCAAGGACACCAGAGTAATCACTCCTCAGATTCTTCATCCAGAAGAATGAGCCCCAGCTCAGTCACCAGGACGATTTCTTCGTTCAAATCCCGAGGGATGAATGTCTTGGCTACAAGTTCTGAGCCGCCTCCACAACATGATGATGTAACTGCATGCATCCAGCAGTTGGAGCAAGGACAACAGAGAATTGAGGCTCTGATGGAAAACCTTATTCTCACTCTACAGCGTCCACCACCTAACAATGAAACCCCTCCGAATCATGAAGATGATGAGGCCAATGCAGAAAATAATGAGTCACGCGCCCTTACCAAAAAGGACGTGGACGATATCCTCGTAAAAGCAAAAGAAGAGGATACATTGAAAGAACATGGGATCAAGCCACCCTACCCTCTATGGATGGACTCGGTTCCGTTCCCTGCAAAATTCAAACAACCTACTCTCCAGACATATACGGGAAAAGGTTCGGCCAGACAGCATGTCATCCATTTCAAGATCCTGACGGGAGCCATTGTGGATCAAGATGCCCTCAAGATTCGCCTCTTTGCAAGTACCCTAAAAGGTACATCCTTTGATTGGTACTCTACTCTGTCGGAGAACTCCATCCAGAACTGGGCTATGCTAGAGACATGCTTCCTGACTCACTTCCAAGGTGAGGATCATCCTGTTACTATGGCTCAACTCTGCAGCCTAAAACAGGGCAAGAATGAGTCAACATACGACTTCATTCACAAATGGAAGGCAATGGCGTACAAATGCTCAAATGTACTGCCACAAGCGTCGCTAGTCGACATCTACCGTAACAATATGAGAGCAAGGATTTGCTCCATGATCATCGGCAACAAATGAAAGAATCTGGGAGAACTTCTCGAAGCTTCCATGGAAGCTGAAATGGTGATCAAAGACCTCAACAGTCAGAAATCATCAAAGAAAGAGCCGACTACTGTTACGACCTCAAAACCAAAGAAAAAGGAGGTTCTCAATGTGCAAACCAAGTCAGCTCCTCAGCAGCCAAAGAAAGCCGAAAACAAAGCTACAGGTAAAATGCCTGAACTCTCCGATGCCTTCAAAGAACGTGTAGAAAAGAAATATCCGTTCGATGAAGATGTTGAAGAAATCTTTGAGGCTCTCCTAGCAAATGGCAAACTCACTTTGCCGGAGCCCAAAAGACCGGGAGATGTTGGCAAAACCAATGATCCCCGATACTGTCCATACCATTAGATGATCTCACATCCTCTCAATCAATGCTTTGTTGTGAGAGAGAAGATCAATGAGATGTGGAAAAACGGAGTCATCACCTTTGACAAAAACTATGGCCCCGCCTCTGTCAACATGGTGTCATGTGGGCAAACTTCAAAGTCACTAAAAAAGAAGATCACTACTTCATTCAAAGTGATTAAAATGGCTTAAGCATCCCAAGAGTTGGTTCCCTATCCAACATCAGATGGACAACCCATATGGGTGCATCCCGATCTCCTAGATGATGAAAATTGGGAGATCGCCAAAACAAAGCCAACCGCTCAGCAGCGAAGGCAAGCCAAAGGACAACTCCGCAAGCTCAAACAGCAGCAAAAGTCTCAACCAAAACAAGAAATCCTTGGAAAAGCAGAAACCTCTTCCACTGCTTCACTAGGGACGACGGAAGAATCCCTTCCCAAAGCTTCAAAGGCGGTAAGAAAATTCACCCTTGATGATTTCATGCCACCTCTATACAAAAATGAAAATGCGCAGGGGGCATCCTACTCTTGCAACTCGGTAGTTGGATTCTCCATGGATGGATACAAGTCTAGTGACACTGCCAATGATATCGATGAGTGGGAAGAATCCCTTGAAACAGGAGAATACCTCTCCGACGAGGAATGGATTCCCGAGTCTTATCTTATGCCTATAATCTGGTATAACCCATTACAGCCACAAGGATCTTGGTCTGATGATGAAGAAGACCAGGACGCTGTTCAAGAAAATGCTGTCAATCCAGCACCAGCCAATGCTCAAGTGGAACCCAACATTGGTGAACCACAAGGAACAGATGACGAAGAAGATTTGGCTCCTATGCCTGATATTGAAGAATATGCAAGGATCTTGCAACATCTTGCCATAGAGCAGGAGCAGGATCGCATCAACAATCTTTGTCATGATCCAGAACCAGAATTCCCTGAAAATGAACGATAACTTTCTACCTTAACTCCTGAAAATGGAGAAAATAGCTGGATCGATGATCCTCTTACATCTGAGGATGAGTTCGATTCCCAACAGTCTGCACTGGGGGCATCTCTTGTCCGGATGACTTGCAATGTGATAGCTCAAGACTATAGTGCCTCTGAAGCTTCCGAAGAGACGTACACCCCAACCGGTAATGTATCTTCTAGAGCTACATCTTCTCAGGTGACTTCCACTGAGATATCATCCTCTCAGTCCTCGTCTCTTGAAGCTGTGACATCAGAACTTAAGCCTCTCCCGGTTGATCATCTTGAAAAAACTCCTGCCAATGAAATCTTCTTCAATGAAAACCCAGTTGATTGGTCCCAGATGCCCGATCTCATAGACGATGTCTGGACTAATAAAGAAAGGTTGTCGGATGCTGTTCAGGACTCGTTCCCGGAAATTGCTCCGAGCAACACAATCACTGAAGACGCCAATGCTGCTACAGAGATGTCTTCAGCAAATGACAAGGATCAACCTCTTGATCCCGAGAGTGATCTTCCAAAAGAAGACCCTTCTCTAGAAGCTGCTCTATATTACCTTAGCCGCATGTTGGTAGGTGCAGAGCATCGCTACTCCCCAGTCGAAAAAGAATGCCTTGCAATGATGTTTGCCGTACAAAAGTTGCGTCACTATCTGCTGTCTAATACAATCTACCTGATTTCGAGGATCAACCTCCTAAAGGTCCTTATCACAAAAGTAAGTGCTCTCAATGCCCGACTGGCAAAATGGTCCATTCTTCTATCACAGTTTGATATTAGGTATGTACCACAAAAAGCAATCAAAGGCCAAGCTCTGGCAGACTTCCTCGCAGAGCATCCATTGCCTAAAGGATCTCCCAGACGAATTTGTCTACAACGTGGAAACTTCCTTATCAAATGCTTCCTGGGACATGTACTTTGACGGTGCAACCAGGACAAATGAAAAAGGAAAGCAAATATCGGGAATCGGCATCCTCTTTGTCAGCCCCGAAAAATACATGATTCCACATGCCTTCTCGCTACTGGAACCATGTTCAAACAATGCAGCTGAGTACCAAGCCCTGATTGTAGGATTGGAACTCACCGTCGAATCCGGCATCACCATGTTGGAAGCTTTTGGAGACTCTCAACTGATCGTCAACCA
Source organism: Umbellularia californica (assembly GCA_028538565.1). NCBI lineage: Eukaryota > Viridiplantae > Streptophyta > Magnoliopsida > Laurales > Lauraceae > Umbellularia > Umbellularia californica. Next base: position 59,199,181 of record JAPQWN010000001.1, read on the forward strand.
GATGAATTAGAAATATGAAGTCAGGAAGCCTGATCTGCTACCTTACTACAACAAGACATAGTCGCTTCTACAAAAATTCAACATCTGTCACATCACCCACATCCTCAGAGGTGAAAACATCCGTGCAGATGCCCTAGCTGGACTCGCCGCATCCATGGCAATCCAAGAATGGGAAAACATGCAAGTCGCAGTGTGTCAAATAAGGATTCTCCCTCCTCTCAACACACACCAAGCAGTTGCTGAATGCCACCAAGTGGTTGGAAGAAGGATGTCCATCCTCAAACCTCCGATCGGCGACTGGAGAGATCCGTTCATTGATTACATCATGTTCGGAGTCTTACCTGAAGATCCAAAAGATAGGGTAAGTATCCAAAGACGAGCCCCAAACTTTCATTTGGATATACCTTCAAAAGCGCTTTACAGAAAATCTTTCAACGGAGTACTTCTACGCTGCTTGTCACAACAAGAGGCTGAGGAAACTCTCAAAGAAGTACATGCTGGTCTTTGTGGAGCCCATCGGGTCGGTCGTAAGCTCTATAACCAGATAAAAAGGCTAGGTTATTATTGGCCTACCATGGTAGCTGATGCAATACAATTTGCCAAGCGCTGCCAAAAATGCCAGATTCACGGAGATTATGTCCACATGCCTCCAGAATGGCTACATCCAACAGCAATCTCATGGCCTTTCGAAGCTTGGGGTATGGACATCATAGGTCCTATCTCTCCCCCATCAGGCAAAGGTCATCGCTTCATCTTCGCCGCTACGGATTATTTCTCCAAGTGGTCAGAAACATTTGCGCTCAGCGAAATGAAGACCTCATCAGTCCTTCAGTTCTTGCGCACCAACATTATTTGTCGCTTCGGCATACCTAAAAGATTCGTCCATGATAACGGACCACAATTCCGGGATCACAGATTCTACAGGTTCTACGACAAGTACAAAATCCAAAGTTGTCCTTCGACTCCATATAATCCAGCAGCGAACGGACTAGCAGAAGGCTTCAACAAGACACTCTGTAAAATTCTCAAGAAAATGGTCTCTAGTCACAAAAGAGACTGGGGCGACAAACTACCAGAAGCCTTGTGGGCCTATCGAACCACCGTTCGAGGACCAACCCATAGCACACCATTCTCTTTGGTCTATGGATGCGAAGCTGTTGTCCCTTTGGAAGTACAAATTCCTTCCTTAAGGGTATCTTTGTAAAATGACATGACGCAAGAAAGCAATGTCAAATTGAGACTCTAAGAGCTAGATAATCTCGATGAAAGACGACTCGAAGCTCTACAAAGCATTGAGTTGTACCAAGCACGCATGGCAGGATCTTTCGACAAGAAGGTCGGGCAACGCGCCTACAAAAAGGGTGACTTGGTTCTTGCAGTAAAAAGACCTATAGTCTTTGCCCACAAATCCAAAGGCAAATTTGAACCAAAATGGGAGGGACCCTTCGTCATCGACAAAGTCTTCTCCAACGGCGCATACGCTCTTCTAAACATGGAAGGAGACAAATGTATGGTGCCCATAACGGCAAGTTCTTGAAGCGGTACTACCCTTGAAGACTTCCTCAAACGGGTCAGAGCGATATCTACACGGCCAAAGCCTATTTCCAAGGTACTTGCTCGTCAAACCCACCCCTTTTGAAATTTTCATGTTGAAGTTTCCAAAAAAAAAACTCTCTCAAAACAATGCTTACTTTCATCGTTTCATTGTTAAAAAAAAATCAAAATCCAAAAATCCAAGTTTAGGAGCCTCTTCCCAGACTTGACCAAAATTTTCGATCCTTGAACCCAAAAATTCATGGTTTGAAACAAAAACCAGGACTCAGGAACTTTCACCCTAGTTCGCCCCGGCTTTTACAACCAAAATGCTTTTAAGTCAAAATTTATGACCCTCGTGCCTTTAAACAAAAAATGGTTTTTTAAAAAACCGGAAGGATGCCAACCCCATTCGATACTTCCAAAACCCCAAAACCGGAAGGATACGAACCCCATTTGATACTTCCAAAACCCAAAAAAAAAAAAAATTTGGAAGGATACGAACCCCATTCGATACTTCTAAAACCCAAAACCGGAAGGATGCGAACCCCATTCGATACTTCCAACACCCAAAAATCGTAAGGAAGCGAACCCCATTCGATACTTGCAAAACCTCAAAATTTCAAAATCGTAGAGACGCAATATTCCAATTGATATCCACAACCCAAATTTCAAATGGTTCAAGAAAACCTCAAATTCCAAAAATCGTGGGGAAACGACACCAAGTCAGTACCCGCGAAACCAAAAGTTTTGGGAAAGCAGGAAAGCGACGCTTAGTCGATACTTGCACCCCAATTTGCGAGGAAGCGACATTCCATCGATACTCGCAAAACCCAGCCTACGAGGAAGTAATATTCCATCAATACTCGAAAACCGAATGAGCAAGGAAGCGACATTCCATCGATACTTGCAAGACCATTCAACGGGGAGGCGACATTTAGTCGATACCTGCATTTTGAAAACCAAAATCGGCTATAAACGCCAAAATCGGCTTTTATTCGAACAAAATAAAACTTAGTTTTCAAAAAATCTGGCTCCCAGGCCAAAACAAAACAAAACACAACAAAACAAAATTCGGCTCCTATGCCATTCCAAAAATCGGCTTTCATGCCATCCAAAACTCGGCTCCTATGCCATCTCAAAATTTTGGCTTTAACGCCATCCAAAAACCTTGGCTCTCATGCCACAAACAAAAAAACCTTGGCTCTCATGCCGCAAACAAAAAAAAAAACCAAATTTGGCTCTCATGCCACAAACAAAAAAAACTTTGGCTCTCATGCCACAAAAAACTTTGGCTCTCACGCCACAAACAAATTTGGCTTCCATGCCACAAAATAAAATTCAGCTTCCATGCCATTCCAAAATTCGGCTTTCATGCCATCTCAAAAATTTTGGTTCTAATGCCATCTCAAAATTTTTGGCTCCTATGCCGCATAACAATTTTTGGCTCTTATGCCACAAAATTAGGCTTCCATGCCATCTAAAATTTGGTTTTCAAACCATCAAAACCCAGGCTTTTTGCCACAAAAAATTGGCTTTCATGCCCAAAAACAACTCTTTGACAAAAGATTTTCACAAAATGACAACCTTTTGATCAAATTCTCAAATAATCATTCCCATCAACTTTTACTCAAATGTGTTTCCATCAAAAAATGATTTAAGTAAAAAGAAGGGGATACAAAAATATAGTACCAAAATTGTTTATACATGAGGTACCAAAAAAAAAGAAGAAGAAAAAAGAGTTTGTTATAACTCAGGAGCTTAATGTAGCATGGTCTTTAACCAAAGGTTCAACTCTCAAGCAGACCATTGGCCTTAACTTCCAAAGTTTTTAGGCCACGCTTCTTCAGAATGTTCCCATAAAATGCGGCCGAATGCCGTGACCCATCTGCAGCACGAGGAAGTTCTTCACAGAGGACTTGCCAGTGCTCATGCTCCTGAGTCTTCCTCCGGACATTACCTTCAGCTTCCTAAACCTGGCGAATGAGGGTCCCTTCTTTGTCACCAGCCTCCACAATAGCAGTCCATTTGGCAGCGGCTTCTTCCTCCAAAAGCTCAAGACGCTGCCTAGCCTCGACAACCTCCTTATCAAGGCAGTCTAAGTCTTGCTTCAGCCCCATAATGGATAACTCGGTAACGTTCTTCTCCCGAACGATCTGCCTCCGAGTCTTCGTGACCTCAGTCAGCTCAGCTTTGACTTTGCTAGATGGCTTTATAAACATCTCATCAAAGAAGTCACCATCTGGAAAACTCTTGGTCTCAGTCCATTTGTTCCCAAAGGCGATGATTTCCTCAACAAAGTCTTTGGCGCTCGCGATGTCCAGACCGACTTCTTTGCTATCAGCAAAGATGTCCTGCACATGCTTGATCATGCTAAAGCCAGCTTCCAAGTGACCTGAAGAGAGAGTCTCAACCCACGAGCTCAAAACAGTCTTTAACACTTTCCTTGCATACTGAAGGTGCGGTGCAGATGAGTATTCACCAAGCTCTGGTACCCGACTGCCCATGTCATGCTCCATTGGAAGAGTAATTAATAAACTCTTTCCGACTGAAGAAGCTGACTCATTGAAAGCGGAAGAAGCCCTTACTTCTGCATCAGCCGCAGGTATCCCCTGTTCTGGCTCTGCGGAAGACGGGGGAAACTCTCCCGCTGCTCCACAATCTCCCAAGGAAAGGACAAAAGGTATGAATATAATCTTGTCAAAAAAATATATATATCAAGATTATTATTGCAAAAATACCTGCTGCGACAACCGGTGGAGTATTCTCTTCCTCTCTGAGCTCATCCGAAGCATCGTCAAAAGTTGCATCCATGGATGGCTCGAAATCGTTAGAATCCTCTGGCAAGTCAAGAAAAAAAAAGGCTACATGTTAGCAAATGACAGCACAAACAAAAAGAAGAAAAAAAAGGAAGCCAAAGCAATCATACCGGGTGAAGGTTCTGGAACCACTCCAGAGTCCCTGGGCTCTTCCTCAGATGCCACGACTGGATCCGTTATCGCCTCATCGGCAGGAACCTCGGGCATCACCAGGTCATCATCCTCTGTAAAGAAAAGCAGCGGATCAAAACAAAAAAAATCGCTCACAAGAGAAAAGAAGAAACAAAAGAAAGAAAGAGGATCATACCAGCTGTCTCCTCTTCTCTGCTCCTCTTCCCCGGAGGCTCGTCAGCATCCTCAGACACCTCCTCAACAATGGTGAGAGGAACTTCAATATCAGAAGGACTATCGTGCCGTTTCATATTTCGGCGTTGTCCACTCTTCCTCTTGCTACGGCAGTCAATCTGCTTGACGATCCTGCCCCACCATCAACATCAGGCCTCTCGTTAGAGTCCTCACTGGATGGTCTACTCTTCTCAGTAGACTCCAAGGAAGCCTTCGTATGCTCTGCCTGTATCATAGCATCGATCTCGGCCTCCTCCTCTTCCAGCTGTCTCAAGACCTCACCAGGAATCCCTTGTGTAGCTCCTGATCTGATGATGTCCTCCTCATTGAGAAAGCCTATCTTATGCTTCTCTCCAGAAAGGAAAGCCAAAACTTCCTCCCGGCGGACACCATCTGATTTGCCAAGACTCTTCCCAGGAGACTGCTTGACATCGAGCTCTTTCTTGGAAAGCCCCTGGTACACTGAGAAGCTCTCCACGAACCACTTCGTGAAGCCAGCAGTCCGGAAGGTGGGCAGCTCAGGATAGGAAATCATGGCGGTAGTGTCCATAGCGCTATAAAAAACCCTTGCATTTCTCCCATCCTGCAAACCTCCAAAACGCTTCACCATGCTCGAAGGCGCTCCAACAACGCCTTGAAAGAAGCCAAGCTGCAATGGAAAATGCGAAGGGACATACGGCTGGATATCGACGAAAAGGTATCTGCGGTACACCATCGTACCAACCCGTATGTTGAAGAGCCATCTCTTCTCCGCGTCTGTCAAAGCATAGTGTCTTCTCGACCCTGCCCTGGTCGAATCACGGGAGACACCAAAGTCAAAAGCCTTCTTCCGCAAACCCGGAGAAAGCTTCACTGAAGACTGCCCAATCTCGACGTCCCTAAATCGTCGGATCCTCAAACGGGCAGATAAAAGCGATTCGGGAACGGCTGTCCCTCTAGCCAAACGAATCATAAAAGGATCTTCGTCCTGTGCAACTCCCAAACGATGGAAGCTAGGACAGTGGTATACATACCACGAATAGAAGATGTGGGCAGAAAATACCCTGTTCATGGGAAGCCCAAGCCGAACCAGGAAAGCAGCAGCTTGAAGTTTGGTACACAAATAGGAGTAAAGAGTAGGTACCAAAGCCAGCCGCTCTCCAAACGCCATCTGACAAGCTGGAAAAATACAGTGCGGCCTGATGTGCGTTCCATCTCCTCCAGCAAAAATAGCCTCACCCAGCCAGTAAGTGAGGTAAACAACGAGATCTCTCCGCAACGCAATGTCGGGACAAATGGCATTTGTGCTTGCGAAGAACTTCTTTAAATCTTCTCGCATAGCAGCGATCTTCTTCAAACTTGATGTTTTAGCCCTAGCATCTTGGGCCATGCCATCAGAAGAATCCCCGCTGTAAAAAAAGTTGGAGCTGCAACTTCTCCAACTGCTGCACCTAACTTCTCCAACTTGATGTCCGTAACCCAAGGACGGCTGCTTACCATGATCTTATAGAACTCATCTTTGAGAGCGATGGTATTCCAATTTGGGTTCATAAAGGAGAGCAACTGGTATTCCAATCCGAACCACAACTCAACATTTCTGCGAGCGTTAAATCCGAAAAAGAAAAGGACCAGAGTTTCTCAAATGTGAATCCAGTATCGACGAAAGTTTTTTTTTGAAAGGTCAAGATTAAATTCATCAAAGAGAGCAAATGGTATTCCAATCCGAACCACAACTCAACATTTCTGCGAGCGTTAAATCCGAAAGGGAAAGAACCAAGATTTCTCAATTCTGAACTCAAAAATGATGGGAGTTTTTATTTTTAAAGATTTTTTTTTGGAAGATGCACATAGGTTTCCAATTCGATCTTATGAAACCTTGGTAGATAGATTAGCCCCCAGGTAAGGGTAGGATTACTTAATGAACCCGTTTGGAGGACCCTTGCCTCGAACAGTCTAGCTGTCTCCACACTCTGGACAAGGCTTTTCTTGAATCCACTTTAGTCAAAGAGCGCAATTGATGCAACCTTAGTGTTTTTTTTTTTTTTTTTTTGTTTTGAAAGATTTCTAATGAACTCATCAAAGAGAACAAGTAGTGTTCCAATCCGAACCACAACTCAACATTTCTGCGAGTGTTAAATCCGAAAGGGAAAGAACCAAGATTTCTCAATTTTGAGCCCAAAAGAAAGAAAACTGATTTTTTTTGAAATTATAAATTTTTTTTTGAAATCCCAATTGGACTCATCAAAGAGAAAAGATGGCCCAATCCCCGATATGAACGATAGCTGCGAACATTTCTGTGAGCTATCAAGTTCAAAGAGGAGAGGATCAAAATTTCTCAAAGTTGAATCTTGAGAGAGAGATCATTTTTTTTTTTTTTTGAATTTGAAATGAAGGTGTTTTTTTTTTTTTGAAATCCTAATTGGACTCATCAAAGAGAAAAGATGTCCCAATCCCCGATATGAAAGATAGGTGTGAACATTTCTGTGAGCTATCAAGTTCGAAGAGGGGAAAGATCAAAATTTCTCAAAGTTCAGTTTTTAAGAAAAAGAGATCAGATTTGTTTTTTTTTTTTTTTGAAGTGAGAAAGAACAATTGAAATCCCATCTCATGTTTTTTTTTTTTTAGATGCAAAATGCAACATAGGCCACCAACTAGAAAGGAGCCAAGTGATCAAAGCATCACGTTCTCAAGTCAACGTGTCCCACCGGGTATGCCAACTTGATGGACCCTCGGGAATCTTCCATCCTCTCCTTCCGCACCCCGGGGGCTGACCTGGGTCTCGACGGAGGAGGGAGAATCGCGGGTATTAACATTTTTGTACGGGTATGCCAGATTTACTTTCTACTTGGAATTTGGAATGGTGATGATCCGGAGATTCACCTTCGCAAGTGGAAAGGAAATCAATCCTTTTTTCTAACTTTTCAAATTGCATAAATATTAAGAAAAAAGACAAGTTTGTTTTTTGAGAATGCCGTAGGAGGCGTTTTTGTTTGTTTGCCGTGAAAGGCGATTTTTACAAAACTCATCAAATATGAAAGACAAGAATTGTGATTTCCTTTTTTGTCTCTTTAAGAAATACAAACTACAATAGAAAAGTAAGAAAAGGGATCTAACTTCTCAGGAGATTGTGGGGACACGTTGAGATCGACGGTCGCAAGTCATGTATGGACTTCGCCATCGTCCTTCAAATGAGAATGGTTGATGCTTTGATTCTTTGGCTTGGCTCCTAACCTCGGTTTTTTAAAGGACAAGGACTAAGAGGAGGTCCTATATCCAATGAAAAACCAAGTAAATGGGCTGAAAAGCCACGTTTAGGCTATGTTGGAGAAGGAGGAGACCTTGGGGGGATGGCCCCCCAAGGGACGTTGATCACCTTGTGGTGCTTCTTGCAGCAGAGCAGCAAGACTTCGTCTCTCTCTTGGATTTTCTGGATTTTCAGAACTTGCACTTGGGATCTCTTTCTTTTTTTCTCTTCTTTTTCTCCTTTTTTTTCTCTCTTCTTGGAATGGACCTCCTTTTATAGGCTTTTGGTAGCCATGAGGTGTTTATTGGCATTGATGGCCATGATGAAAGAATTGATGAGGAGTTACAAGTTGATTTTGTAACTCCTTTTTCATGGCTTGTGATTGGCCATGAAGGTAGTGGGCTTTTAATTCCCTTTAAGCTTCATGATGATGGGAGTTTCATGGGTTAAATGCCATGATTGCTTGGATTTGTAACTCCCAAATACTTGAATCTGATTGGGCTGTCCAAAATAATGAGTTAATGACCGCATTAGGTTATCATAAACGGGTCAATTAACGTCATTAAGTGGTCGCCAAGGCATGTGAAGAGTCGCGGGCCGCGCCGCATCTTTTGAGATTCTTCTTGCGATCATCACAGGTGGATCCACGCATTGTTTGATGTCGGATTGCAGTGCAATCTCAGACATTGATTGATGTTGGTGGGCCGGTGACATCTGTCTTGTTGATTTCACGATCGGTCGGACATAAAGTGTACTTTATTGGTCAGCCGGTTGGTGATCATGGAAATTCGGTGATGATTTCATGCTTTCGACGGCGGATCCGAGATGTCGGTGAAGATCAGTCGTTTTCAAGCATCAAACATTGGATTTTGAGAAAATCACAAAGGCAGGAACACCCGAAACGCGAAAAGAATCGAAAAACGGACGTTTCGGTGCAAAATCCGGCGACCCGGATTTGCAGGGTCGCAGGGCTACCATGCACCCAGGGTCTCCGACGACCCTGGGCCAGGGTCGCCGGCGACCTTGGGCCAAGGTCGCCGGTGACCATAGGGCTTTGGCCCGTTTGGTCACCCAGCGTCGTTTTCGGCCGTTTTTTCGTCTTTTTCATTCCTTTTTTCTTCTGTATTTTTCTTGATATTTTTCCTCAATTGTTGACTTGATTTTCTTGGAGAAATCTTGATGAGAACCCGTGCGAAATCGGAGCACAAAGTTTCCCATTTTTCGGGAAAGCCGAAGACTTTGTAGCCGATTTTCCGTCAAGAGTCGAAACTAGGTCAAACGATGTCGGAATGACCTGAAAATTGAGGTGAAGCTTCTTGAGCAGTTGATAGGACCAACCATGAGCTTTTATTTGAGTTTTGAAGCCGTTTGGGGTCCCATCGATGCTTGACTTGATTTTGCAGCGGGGAAAATGCCGAGCTTTGATATGTGGTCAAACGATGTCCGATTGACCTGAAATTTGACGAGGAGCCTATTGGATTCATTTTGAGACGTTCCATCAGCTCCGTTTTGGATGTCATGGTCCCGGGTTGCTCCGCCGCCGGTAGGCTTGATTTTCTCTAGGAGCGTCGAAACCTAGTCAAACGTTGTCAGAATGACCTGAAATTTGACATGCAGCCTTTTGGAAGCATGTTGAAGCCACTCATATATTTTGTTTGATGAGTGATGGCTTCGATGGTTTTCGCCGCCGGGAGGCTTGATTTTGCTATTCGAGCATTGATGGAGGGTCAAACGTTGTCGGTTTAACTTGAAATTTGGCATAGAGCCCTTTGTAGACATTCTGGAGTCATCCGTAGGCTCTGATCAAAGTTTTGACGTCTTTGATGATGTCGCCGCCGGGAGCGCTTGTTTAGTTGTCGGAGCAGTGAAGTTAGGCCAAACGATGTCGGAATGGCCCAAAACCTCAGGTGTACCCCTCTTTTGGCTACCTTGAAGGATCTCTCAATTTCTGTCTGATTCTGATAAGATCTGATGCTTGAAGTATTTTTGCCTGTTTTATAGCAGGATGCAGCTTCACGAGGCTTCTTGATGTTGAGGAGACATAGTGACTTTTTTTGGTGTCAATAGCTCCAAGATCGCCAACTGGCTGACCAAGAAAGTTTACTTTCTGCCCGACCGATCGTGAAATCAACAAGACAGATGTCACCGGACCACCAACATCAATCAATGTCTGAAATTGCACTGCAATCCGACATCAAACAATGCGTGGATCCACCTGTGATGATCGCAAGAAGAATCTCAAAAGGCGCAGCACGGCCCGCGACTCTTCACATGCCTTGGTGACCACTTAATGACGTTAATTGACCCATTTATGACAACTTAATGCGGTCAGTAACTCATTATTTTGGACGGCCCAATCAGAGTCAAGCATTTGGGAGTTACAAATCCAAGCAATCATGGCATTAAACCCATGAAACTCCCATCATCATGAAGATTAAAGGGAATTAAAAGCCCACTACCTTCATCGGCCAATCACAAGCCATGAAAAAGGAGTTACGAAATCAACTTGTAAGTCCCCATCAATTCTCTCATCATGGCCATCAATGCCAATAAACACCTCATAGCTACCAAAAGCCTATAAAAAGAGGTGAGTTCCAAGAAGAAAAAGAGGAATCCAAGTGCAATCCCAAGCTCTGAAAATCCAGAAAATTCACGAGAGAGACGAAGCCTTGCTGCTTTGCTCCGGAAGCACCACAAGGTGATCAACGTCCCGGTGCCCCCCCCCCCCCCTAAGGTCCCCTCCTTCTCCAACATGGCCTAAACGCGGCTTTTCAGCCCGTTTACTTGGTTGTTTATTGGATATAGGACCTCCTCTTGGTCCTTGTCCTTTAAAAAATTGAGGTTAGGAGCCAAGTAGAAGAATCAAAGCATCAACCGTTCTCATTTGAAGGACGATGGCGAAGTCCATACATGACTTGCGACCGTCGATCTCAACGTGTCCCCACAATCTCCTGAGAAGTTAGATCCATTTTCTTACTTTTCTATTGTAGTTTGTATTTCTTAAAGAGACAAAAAGAAATCACAATTCTTGTCTTTCATATTTGATGAGTTTTGTAAAATCGCCTTTCACGGCAAAATCGCCTTTCACGGCAAACAAACAAAAACGCCTCCTATGGCATTCTAAAAAAAAACAAACTTGTCTCTTTTCTTAATATTTATGCAATTTGAAAAGTTAGAAAAAATGATTGATTTCCTTTCTATTTGTGAAGGTAAATCTCCGGATCATCACCATTCCAAATTCCAAGTAGAAAGTAAATCTGGCATACCCGTACAAAAAATGTTGATACCCGCGATATTCCCTCCTCCGCCGAGACCCAGATCAGCCCCCGGGGTGCGGAAGGAGAGGACGGAAGATTCCGAGGGTCCATCAGCCACAAACAAAATTGGTTTCCATACCACAAAGTGAAATTCGGCTTCTTTGCCTTTCTAAAAATTCTGGCTTTTATGCCATCTCAAAAATTCTGGCTTCTATGCCATTTCAAAATTTTGGGTCTCATGCCGTAAAACAAATTTTGGCTCTCATGCCACAAACAAAATTAGGCTTTCATGCCACCTAAAATTTGGTTTCCAAACCATCAAAAAATCAGGCTTTTCGTCACAAAAATTAGCTTTCATGCCCAAAACAACCCTTTGACAAAAGATTTTCACAAAATGTCAACCTTTTGATCAAATTTTTGAACAAACATTCCCATCAGCTTTTACTCAAATGTGTTTTCATCAAAAAATGATTTAAGTGGAAAGAAGGGGATACAAAAATATAGTACCAAAATTGTTTATACATGGAGGTACCAAAAAAAAAGAGAAGAAAAAAGAGTTTGTTATAACTCACGAGCTCAATCTAGCATGGTCTTCAACTAAAGGTTCAACTCCTCAAGCAGACCCTTGGCCTTAACTTCCAAAGTTTTTAGGCTACGCTTCTTCAGAATGTTCCAATAAACGCGGCCGAATGCCGTGACCCATCTGCAGCACGAGGAAGTTCTTCCCAGAGGACTTGCCACTGCTCATGCTCCTGAGTTTTCCTCCGGACATTACCTTCAGCTTCCTTAACCTGGCGAATGAGGGTCCTTTCTTTGTCACGAGCCTCCACAATGGCGGTCCATTTGGCAGCGGCTTCTTCCTCCAAAAGCTTAAGACGGTGCCTAGCCTCGACAACCTCCTTATCAAGGCGGTCTAAGTCTTGCTTCAGCCCCATAATGGATAACTCGATAACGTTCTTCTCCCGAACGATCTGCCTCCGAGTCTTCCTGACCTCAGTCAGCTCAGCTTTGACTTTGATGGATGGCTTTATAAATATCTCAACAAAGAAGTCACCATCTGGAAAACTGTTGGTCTCAGTCCATTTGTTCCCAAAGGCGATGATTTCCTCAACAAAGTCTTTGGCGCTTACGATGTCCAGACCGACTTCTTTGCCATCAGCAAGAATGTCCTGCACATGCTTGATCATGCTAAAGCCAGCTTCCAAGTGACCTGAAGAGAGAGTCTCAACCCATGAGCTCAAAATAGTCTTCAACACCTTCCTTGTATACTGAAGGTGCGGTGCAGATGAGTATTCACCATGCTTCGGTACCCGACTGCCCATGTCATGCTCCATTGGAAGAGTAATCAATAAACTCTTTCCAACTGAAGAAGCTGACTCATTGAAAGCGGAAGAAGCCCCTACTTCTGCATCAGCCGCAGGTATCCCCTGTTCTAGCTCTGAGGAAGACGGAGGAAACTCTCCTGCTGCTCCACAATCTGCCAAGGAAAGGACAAAAGGTATGAGTATAATCTTGTAAAAAAAAATATATCAAGATTATTATTACAAAAATACCTGCTTCGATAACCGGCGGAGTACTCTCTGCCTCTCTGAGCTCATCTGAAGCATCGTCAAAAGTTGCATCCATGGATGGCTCAAAATCGTCAGAATCCTCTGGAAAGTCAAGAAAACAAAGGCTACATGTTAGCAAATGACAGCACAAACAAAAAGAAGAAAAAAGAAAAGAAGCCAAAGCAATCATACTAGGTGAAGGTTCTGGAACCACTCCAGAGTCCCTGGGCTCTTCCTCAGATGCCACGACTGGATCCGTTATCGCCTCATCAGCAGGAACCTCGAGCATCACCAGGTCATCATCCTTTGCCAAAAAACAGCAGCGGATCAAAACAAAAAAATCTCTCACAAGAGAAAAGAAACAAAAGAAAGAAAGAGGATCATACCAGCTGTCTCCTCTTCTCTGCTCCTTTTCCCCGGAGGCTCGTCAGCATCCTCAGACACCTCCTCAACAATGGTGAGAGGAACTTCAATATCAGAAGGACTATCGTGCCGTTTCATATTTCGGCGCTCTCCTCTCTTCCTCTTGCTACGGCGGGTCAATCTGCTTGACGATGCTGCCCCACTATCAACATCAGGCCTCCCGTTAGTGTCCTCACTGGATGGTCTACTCTTCTCAGTAGACTCCAAGGAAGCATTCGTATGCTCTGCCTGTATCATAGCATCGATCTCGGCCTCCTCCTCTTCCAGCTGTCCCAAGACCTCACCAAGAATCCCTTGTGCAGCTCCTGATCTAATGATGTCCTGCTCAATGAGAAAGCCTATCTTATTATTCTCTCCAGAAAGGAAAGCCAAAACTTCCTCCCGGCGGACACCATCTGATTTGCCAAGACCCTTCCCAGGAGACTGCTTGACATCGAGCTCTTTCTTGGAAAGCCCCCGGTACACTGAGAAGCTCTCCACGAACCACTTCGTGAAGCCAGCAGTCCGGAAGGTGGGTAGCTCAGGATAGGAAATCATAGCGGTAGTGTCCTCAGCGCTATAAAAAGCCCATGCATTTCTCCCATCCTGCAAACCTCCAAAACGCTTCACCATGCTCGAAGGCGCTCCAACAACGCCTTGAGAGAACCCAAGCTGCAATGTAAAACGCGAAGGGACATACGGCTGGATATCGAAGAAAAGATGTCTGCGGTACACCATCGTACCAACCCGTATGTTGAAGAGCCATCTCTTCTCCATGTCTGTCAAAGTATAGTGTCTTCCCGACCCTGCCCTGGTCGAATCACGGGAGACACCAAAGTCAAAAGCCTTCTTCCGCAAACCGGGATAAAGCTTCACTGAAGACTGCCCAATCTTGACGTCCATAAATCGTTGGATCCTCAAACGGGCAGATAAAAGTGATTCGGGATCGGCTGTCCCTCTAGCCAAACGAATCATAAAGGGATTTTCGTCCTGTGTAACTCCCAAACGATGGGAGCTAGGACAGTGGTATACATACCTCGAATAGAAGATGTGGGTAGAAAATACCATATTCATGGGAAGCCCAAGCCGAACCAGGAAAGCAGCAGCCTGCAGTTTGGTACACAAATAAGACTAAAGAGCAGGTACAAAAGCTAGCCATTCTCCAAACGCCATCTGACAAGCCGGAAAAATATAGTGCGGCCTGATGTGCGTTCCATCTCCTCCAGCAAAAACAGCCTCACCCAGCCAATAAGTGAGGTGAACAGCGAGATCTCTCCGTAACGCAATGTTGGAACAAATGGCATCTGTGCTTGCGAAAAACTTCTTTAAATCTTCTCGCATAGCAGCGATCTTCTTCAAACTTGATGCTTTAGCCCTAGCATCCTGGGCCATGCCATCAGAAGAGTCCCCGCTGTCAAAAAAGTTGGAGCTGCAACTTCTCCAACTGCTGCATCTAACTTTCGAGCCCTCCTTCTTCTTCAAAAAATCATAGAAGGAGACGAGCTGAAAGTATACAAGCCTAAACTCCTCAGACTGCTCCTCAAGGACGCTGTCAATAGGCATAAACTCCACATAGAGTTTGCCGAGGATAGGCAACCCGGTGATGGCGCTCAGTTCCTTCAAAGAAAAACCAATCTCACCATTCGTCACAATGAAGGTGTTGGTTTGTGGAAGGAATGACTCCAGCATGGCCATGAAAGCCTCATCGGAGAAAACAACGGTTTGCCGAAAAGCGCGAACCGCATAAAAAATCTCAGCCTCCCGTAGAACGGCCTCGCCAATCCTCAAGGTGTGATCAGTCCATGATTCCCAGCTCGAGTCAGCATTGAAACGGCCACGAAGTCGAAAAGGCTTCACCCAATTGCTTCCGTCACCCCGAAAAATGCCAAGGCCCACCGGTCTCAAATCGATCGATGGATGATCAGAACCTTGGTAACCACTGGCTGGCATCAACATGTCCATACGGACAGGTGGTTTCTCTGCAAAACCAGAAGAGCCGCCAACAAAAACCCCGGTCTTGATCACACTGGTCCTCTTTACCTAGCTCGGAGGATCTTCCCTCTTAGGGCACGTGGGAGAAAGGCTCAGGATCGAGATGGTCCGATCGAAAGTTGACCGGGCAGAAATAGTTCTCTCCTCACCATCTGCTGTGTAAGAGAACTGAAAACATCTCCTTTGGTATGTCAAGTCGTCGGGGACTGCATCACCGAAGAAGAAGGTAGGCTTGAGCACAATGCTCTGATCGTCCGTAACCCAAGGATGGCTGCTTACCACGATCTTGTAGAATTCCTCATCTTTGAGAGCGATTAATCACTGTCTCATCTCATCGTGATTGAGGGAATCACATTCTTTCAAGTTTTTCTCGACAAACTGGACCTTCTCCTAGGCCTGTTGAACGGCCGCATTGAAAGATCTGGCAGACCGACGAGGTGCATCAGTAACAGGACCTTTACCCTTGTTCGTTCTGGAAGAACTACCTACAAAAGATGGAAGAGAAAAGATCAATCATCATCAAAATGACAGAGTTTTGCTACAAAAATTCTAGCGAAATTTTGACATGGTTCCGGGGCAATTCCGAAGAAAAGGGAAATACTCCGAAAAAGACAAGAAGCCTGAAGATGAACTCAACATCGCTGCGAGCTCATAGTCAGTGGAAAATTGTCAAAGAAGGTTCGAACTCAACATCGCTGCGAGAACGAGCCAATCTCATCAAATTTCCGCAAAATTTGGAAAAGGCTCAACATTGCTGCGAGCTTCAGAATCCAAAAATTGCAAAGTTCCTCAAAATCCAGCAAAACCAAGAAAGAGTTCAACATCACTGCGAGCTCAAAATCCCAATACTAGTAAAAGATTTTCAGGTATGCATCATCATGCTTCCAAGTCTATTTACCAAAAAATCATGCATCAAAGAATATCATCATGCATTAGAAGCTAGGAAAACCTTGACCCAAGTTTGACCAATTCCAACCCAATTTGGTCAAATCAATCAAACTTTGTCGAAGTCAAAAATCATGTTGGCTTGACCTAGAAACCCTAGCCTTCTATCTTGATGCATCTAAAAAAAAAATGCATAAACATATTGAAATTGCATGAACCTCATTATCATGATGAGCAAACAAAGGAGGAAAGGAAAAGAAAATGAAAGAGAGAGAGAAAAAAATCTCAGCAAAAAAAAAAAAGAAAAAAAAAATTTGCTGGCCCACAGGCTGTGGCCCACTGCCCGTGCAGCCAAAAAAAAAAACAGAAGAAAAAAAAAACAGCAGAAAAAAAAAAGAAAAAAAAACACTGACAAATAAAAATCAGCGTGAAAATAGAAAAATTGCTGACAAAAAAAAAAGAGAAGAAAATCAGCGTGGAAAAAAACAGAGAGAAAAAAGAAAGAAGGAAGAAAAAAAAAAAGAAAAAACGTGCTTGGAGAGAAAAGAAAAGAAAAAGAAAAAGAGAAAAAGAAAAAGAGAGCAAAGCAAGCTACTTCTACAATGGAAGATTCTTGTGGAGGAAGAAAACTTACTTGAAGCCATTGATGGAGAAGAAGAAGAAAAGCTTGGAGCAAAAGCACTTCTTATCTTGGAGAGCACTCTTGAAGATTTCTTGCAAACAAAGAAAGTAATGGAGCAAAAGACCCAACCCTCTTGCTTTTATAGAAGAGAGCAAGCCAAAAGAAGAAACAAGGAGAAAGAAAAGAGGTAAGTGCTAAAATTTAGTTACTTTCCCAAAAGAGAGATATTTTGAGAAAATCTTTCCACAAAAAGGAAACTTGAGAAATTCTCTCCAAGTAAGGATATTTTTAGATATTCTCTACACAAAAGAGATATTTTTAGATATTCTCTACAAATGTGAGATCTAGGCCATCTTCAAAGCCTAAGGTCCCATGGGTTAGCCCATATGAGCCAGGTTTGACCACCTAGGCACTAAAAGTGGCTTTTAGTCAAAATATTCCTCTTACCAAGAGCAAAAAAAGAAAAAAGAAAAAAAAAGCAAAAAAGTCCCATGCCTCTTTTGAGTTGATGCGACCATTTAGAAAAAAGAGAAAAGAAAGCCTCATGAGTTTCCAAAAAATCAAACCATCCAACCTCATGAACCAAATTGAGCCAAAATCTTGAAATTGACATTTCACAAAACCAAATTCCGGTCCCCTAACTCGCCACATACAGCTTGTTAGGTCACAAGACCAAAATCAAAATCAAAATCCAAACCAAACCAAAACCAAAAACCCAAATCTGACCTCCCAACCTGCCACATACAGCTTGTTGGGTCACAAGGTCAAAATCAAAATCAAACCCCGACCCCCTAACCTGCCACATACAGCTTGTTTGGTCACAAGGTCAAAATACAAAATACAAAATCCAAAAACCCAAAATCCCCATGTCATTTTCAAAACTTTGCCTTGAGATGGTGTGTGATCCCTCTCACTACCATAAAATTCCCCGGAAACTCAGAAGGCTATTAAAAAAAATGCTCAAGACTCTTGGTCAAGTCGGAATTTCTCCTCCAAGTTTCTCTTCGAGGCACATCGACTCCAAAAAGCTACTCGTCGCTGTACCTCGAGGGGGCATTTGTTGACACCAAAAAAGTCACTTTGTCTCCTCAACATCAAGGCCTCGTGAAACTGCATCCTGCTACAAAACAGGCAAAGCTACTTCAAGCATCAGATCTTGTCAGAATCAGACAAAAACTAAAAGATCCTTCAAGACAGCTAAAAGAGGGGCACGCCTGAGGTTTCGGGCTATTCCGACATCGTTTGGCCTAACTTCACTTCTCCGATAGCTAAACAAGCGCTCCCGGTGGCGACTTCATCGAAGACACCAAAACTTCGATCAGAGCGTATGGATGACTTCAGGATATCTCCAAAGGGCTCCATGCCAAATTTCAAGTCAAACCGACAACGTTGGACCCTCCATCAACGCTCGAGCATCCATCAACGCTCAAGCAGCAAAATCAAGCCTCCTGGCGGCGGGAACCACCGAAGCCATCACTCATCAAACAAAGTACATGAGTGGCTTCAACATGCTTCCAAAAGGCTGCACGTCGAATTTCAGGTCATTCCAACAACGTGTGACCAGGTTTCGATGCTCCGAAAGAAAATCAAGCCTACCAGCGGCGGAGCAACCTGGGACCATGACATCCAAAACGGAGCTCATGGAACGTCTCAAAATGACTCCAATAGGCTCTCTGTCAAATTTCAGGTCAATCGAGCATCTTTTGACCACATATCAAAGTTCGGCATTTTCCCCGCAGCAAAATCAAGTCAAGCATCGATGGGACCCCAAACGGCTTCAAAACTCAAATAAAAGCCCATGGTTGGACCTATCTATTGCTCAAGAAGCTTCACCTCAATTTTCAGGTCATTCCGACATCGTTTGACCTAGTTTCGACTCTTAACGGAAAATCGGCTACAAAGTCTTCGGCTTTCCCGAAAATGGGAAACTTTGTGCTCCGGTTTTGCGCGGGTTCTCGTCAAGTTTTCTCCAAGAAAATCAAGTCAATAATTGAGGAAAAATGTCAAGAAAAATACAGAAGAAAGAAGGAACAAAAAGACGGAAAAACGGCCGAAAACGAAGCTTGGCGACTGAAAAGGGTAAAACCCTAAGGTCCGCCAGCGACCCTGCAAATCCGGGTCACCGGATTTTGCACCAAAATGCCCGTTTTTCGATCTTTTTCGCGTTTCGAGCATTCCTGCCTCTGTGATTTTCTGAAAATCCAATGTTTGATGCTTGAAAACGACTGATCTTCACCGACATATCTGATCCGCCGTCAAAAGTATGAAATCATCACCGATCGCTCCAAGATCGCCAACCGGCTGACCAAGAAAGTATACTTTCTGTCCGACCGATCGTGAAATCGACAAGACAGATGTCACCGGCCCAGCAACATCAATCAATGTCTGAAATTGTACTGCAATCCGGCATCAAATAATGTGTGGATCCACCTGTGATGATCACAAGAAGAATCTCAAAAGGCGCAGCGCGGCCCGCGACTCTTCACACGCCTTGGTGACCACTTAATGTCGTTAATTGACCCGTTTATGACAACTTAATGCGGTCATTAACTCATTATTTTGGACGGCCCAATCAGATTCAAGCATTTGGGAGTTACAAATCCAAGCAATTATGGCATTAAACCCATGAAACTCCCATCATCATGAAGATTAAAGGGAATTAAAAGCCCACTACCTTCATCGGCCAATCACAAGCCATGAAAAAGGAGTTACAAAATCAACTTGTAACTCCTCATCAATTCTCTCATCATGGCCATCAATGCCAATAAACACCTCATGGCTACCAAAAGCCTATAAAAGGGGGTGAGTTCCAAGAAGAATGCAAGGAATGAATCTCAAGTGCAATCCCAAGCTCTGAAAACCTAGGAAATACAAGAGAGAGACGAAGTCTTGCCGCTTTGCTCCCAACAGCACTACGAGGTGATCAAAGTCCCTTGGGGGGGTCCCCTCCTTCTCCAACATGGCCTAAACGCGGCTTTTCAGCCCGTTTACTTGGTTTTTCATTAGATATAGGACCTCCTCTTGGTCTTTGTCCTTTAAAAAACCGAGGTTAGGAGCCAAGCCAAAGAATCAAAGCATCACATGTTCTCATTTGAAGGACGATGGCGAAGTCCATACATGACTTGCGACCGTCGATCTCAACGTGTCCCCACAATCTCCTGAAAAGTTAGATCCCTTTTCTTACTTTTCTATTGTAGTTTGTATTTCTTAAAGAGACAAAAAGAAATCACAATTCTTGTCTTTCATATTTGATGAGTTTTGTAAAATCGCCTTTCACGGCAAAATCGCCTTTCACGGCAAACAAACAAAAAACACCTCCTACGACATTCTCAAAAACAAACTTGTCTCTTTTCTTAATATTTATGCAATTTGAAAAGTTAGAAAAAAGGATTGATTCCCTTTCTATTTGTGAAGGTGAATCTCCGGATCATCACCATTCAAAATTCCAAGTAGAAAGTAAATCTAGCATACCCGTACAAAAATGTTGATACCCCGCGATTTCCCTCCTCGACGAGACCCAGGTCAGCCCCCGGGGTGCTGAAGGAGAGGACGGAAGATCCGAGGGTCCATCAGTGGCACGCCCTCTTTCTTCTCCTGTTTCTAGTTTCTCTTCTGATTTACGTTCGAGGTTCTAGTTGATTCTTCTTGGAGATCCCACCATTCTTCTTGAGAAAAGAGATCTGAAGCGGGTCATAGCGTGGAAGACTAAGAGGTCTTAGACATCCTAATTTGCTACCAAAGAAGAGTTCTTGAGAAAGCAAGTTGTCTACTTCTCCATGAGAGCTCTACCAAGCTCCAAAGGTATAATCTACTTTCTTGTATGTTGAAGATTTCGTGGTTGCTTATTAGGTGTTGTTTCTATCTTCTAGATAGAGTTTATTATTGTTCATGGTTGATGAGCTTGAGGACTTGGATCTTGGATTGGGTTTTGTTGCCTTATTGATAGTTGACCCCTGTGTCAAGTGGGTCAAAAGTTTTGAAAACCTATCTACGAGGCCCACCAACTTTCAACAATTGGTATTAGAGCCATACCTCATCCCTAATCATGTTAGATAAGTAAGTTCGTTCTAATCTTTGCATGAGATGCGAAGAAGATAGAGCGAGGGCTATGTAAGGATCAGTTTTGATGGATTTGCTTGGTTTTAGAGTAGATCTATGTTTGGATCGTCACAAAAGGGCATGCATATACAATAGTAACCATAGTTGTCTTGACCATTTGTCCTTATGGGAAGACTATAGAGAGATTTTGGGGTTGAGTTGTCTTGACCACAGCATTTAACCTGTTTCTTTACACAACATACATATACAATGGATTGACTGGGCCCAAATCCAACTCCAAGCTTGGCTTAAAACTCAAGCATATGAAATTAGATATCAATACTTGTATTTGACTTGACTTAAAACTCTGCATTTGAAATTTTCGGATAAAGCTCACCAATACCTGTAAATAATCTATCACCCACATGTGTAAAATCTCACAACACCACAAAAAAGTACATCATTTTCAAGACATGTAAATAGTCTCAACATCGTGTCATTCTACAATCTATGAGTCCAACATAAAACCATTGGCAAATACATATATTGTTCCATGCTCACAAACTTCATATAATACCAAAAAAAGTGCATAAACTTCATAAAATAAGAAAAAGATTGATTAAAGATCAATAATCATCCCGCATTTGTTGAGCAATTGCATCTCGAAGCGCACATGCAAATCGGGTGTTCGTATCACTCGGCGTGGATCCAACTTATGTATCTTGCTTGACATTTATGTTTTCACCAACGTCCATCTCTAGCACCGAAACTTCTTCCAACTCATCATTATAATTCCACTGTTTGATATAGTTGTGTGTGACACAACAAGCGACTATGATTATTGCTTATGTGTTAAGAGGATATCGTGGTGCTGTTTGTAAGATTGGAAAACGTTGCTTCAATACGGCAGAAGTGCGCTCCACTACATTGCATAGTTTCGAATGTTATAGATTAAAAAGTTCATGGGGTGTTTGTGGTGCTTGTGTGGCTGACCACTCTTTTCAGATGATAGCGAACCTCCTGGTAGGGTGGAGCAAATTCGCGGGTGTTCGCATAACCCCCGTCCACCAAGTAGTATTTTCCTATAAAAAACATTGTCAAATTTAAATGGAAATCTCAGAATATTAATTAAATATAATATATAAGGATTCACATTTACCCGTTGGAACTTGAAGCCTATTATATGGTCTTGACAACGCGCCTTGTAAAACTTTTGAGTGAGACCCCGAGCCTTCCCAACCAGCGAATACATAGTGAAATTTCATATCAAAGGATACAACAACCATTACGTTTGTGATAAGAAACCCCTTCCTGTTTCGGTAACGCACTTGGTCTTCTAAACCAACCCATGCCGGTATATGTGCCGTCAGTTGCTCCAATACAATCCTAATGGAAAAAAAGTTATATTAAATTTATTATAACAGAAGAACAAAGTTTAATGGACAAATTTATATTAACTGATAATAACGTTTACCTTTAAGTAAGGGTAGAATGTAGGATTCATAGAAATTTCTGGTGGAGTCTCACTTCCTACAGGTTTAATACAATGAGGAGAAATGTGCAAAATTGCGCTCAAAACTCTGTTGAAGTACCTATTAATAGTCCCACTGGGGTGTTGGAATCTATTATGCATCACTCGATTGCGCTCATTGTGAGCTATGGTGAACAAAAACATTGCAACTTGTTCCCTCCACTATAACATTTCAGGAGTCTACTAGTAGACCTCTTTCTCTTAACTCATTGGATTGATTTATATAACATCCTTTGCTCACCTGTAACAAATCAAAGCAACTACGTTCATGTCTAATCAGTAATTCATTAAGAAAAGAATCACCAATACTTAAGATAAAGTTGTGGACCCTATCCCTATAACCATATGAATAGTAGTAGTATCCAAGGATACAAATAAGAGCTATAAAATGGGCACAGAAATAAAAGAGCTCAATATCCTCATCCATTTTGAAATAAAATAAGGATCTACAACACCATAATTAAGTGAAATGGTGTAAAATTATGCTCATGAAGGAAATATAAGCAATGACGACATCTCAAATAGAAAAGACTGTCAAATAATTAAAATAACTATGACATCAAAGTTAAACATTGTCTTATTCATATAGCAGCAATTACATTTCAGTTTCAAAACACATTCAACTGTGACAATTCCAAAATTGAAGCTACTGTCAATTCCATATGTCAACTATGACAATTTCAACTATTGTCAATTCCATTAGTCAACTGTGACAATTCAAACTTAGAGCTATTGACAATCCCATAGGTCAAGTATCATAATTAGAGCTTGTGTCAAAACAATTCATACTATTATGAATTCCAAAATATCTTCAAATCCATAAGAAGTGTCCTTCAAAACTCAAATCCAAGCTGCTCCATTACCCAACCTTCACGATCCATTGGAGGCAATGCCACAAGAAATTCAACCTTTCTTTCGTTCTCCAAAAGACAAGTGCTTTGTAGTATAAACCAATTGGGAGTCCAAGCTCAGCTAGGTTGTTAATGCACTTATTGACAAATGGATGTTCTTTAGAACGTTTGTTCGTGTATTCAGAAAATCCATTTGCTATAGCCTCAACTACACCAATTATAGCTTGACCCATATTGGCATGATGTTTTGCAGCGTGACGAGAGGTCAATACAAAACTATTATGCCGTTTCCTTGCATTGCCTACAAATACATTATTATCTTCTAGTCCATTTTCAAGTGCATTATCCATTCGTCAGCTTGTGTGAACCATATGTTATCATCCACTTTTGCTTCTACCGGCTCAGGATCATTGCTTGCAGACCCATTCCTACCATCTATAACACTATCCCCAAATTAAGAAGATGGCCAAGGATGCCCAATCCGGCAAGCCCTTTCCCTTATATTGAATGGCTTAGGGACTTATGGGATATGACTCACTGCCAAATAATGTTTCCAAACTTCGGGTTTGGCAGTGACCGTTTTTCTAGTATCATCCCAACCGAATCTACTAAGATCCGACATGGCTTTCATGTTTCCATATGTTTTCTTCAAATTCTTAAATCCATTCTTAAGTTTATCCTTAGTAAATGATTCACCAAACTCATATTTCATGTTCAGTGTCAATAGGTTCCATCTTTTGCATGTGCCTCCCTTAATACCACGACCATCCCTGCATTGATCTACCATGAATTCGATGAGCTTCTCATCGTGGGGCGGGGCCCATTTCAAATTCTTTGGTAAGACATCGGAATTATCATTTAAGTTTTGATCTTTCATTCCTACAAATTAGTCGGACGACGCATATTAGAATATATCTATTAAATGGATAGAGTTGCATTCATTTAACAATAACATTAAAAAAGGATTCAACCTGATCCACACATAATGGATTCAATTCCCATAAACTGCAATTCAATTGGACTACACATTTTACACACAAACAACAAAAACACATTTTCCACGCTCCTTTGAGTTGTGATGAGACAACTAGGATTAACTGTCATGCCCCCGAACCGAGGCCCTGATAATCAAGTCCTTATCCGGGGAACGCGGTGCGACGGGTCAGAAAATTCCGCCCACACGCGCTAATTATTTTTCCCACAGGATTCCGCGGTGAGGATTTCAGACGATCCATCACAACCAATTAATCAATTTCACAACAAATAATAATATGCGGAAGCATGTAGCAAAATAAAAATCAAATGTAACATAAGATAAGTGCACAAGCTTGGTATCAAAAGAGAAATATATACATAGCATAACCCAAGGTTAATTAAAGTTGTGAGGATCACAAAAGTATATTTAAGTTATACAACCCAACAAGGCCAATAGAGGCCTCAAACAGAGTTTCCAAAATGAAAGTCACTCCCCAAAAGATGTTATTGAAACTTCAGACCCAACATGACGTCTAAATGACATCATTTGGCTACCACTCGTGATCCACCGGAGGTTCTAATGCCTCCTCCTCACGCTCCACCTCAATGGCTGCGGGTTCAACATCAGACACCAAATAGAAAGGTATCAGACACGACGGTCTAGCAGGTGAATAAATCAGATAAGATATACAAGTTTTATAGATGCCATATTTAAAATCATGAAATGCAATTGAAACGAAACATATGTAAAGAATAAATCGAATAAATCATTTTTTTGTATAAATAAAGGAATTTCATATTTAAAATATTTCAAACTGACTGACAAATAATCAAAATATTGACAAACCACATTTAGCTATATTCTCCTATTACCGAAGTAATAAGAGCACACAGACAGAAACCGTTGCCATATAAAATGGCCAGAACAGATAACCGTTGCCATACGAGATGACCGAAACAGATAGAAACCATTGCCATACGAGATGGCCAGAACAGACACAAACCGTTGCCATGGCCGGAGCAAACAGACAGAGTCCAAACTGCAGTTGGCAAATCATAATTTTAGGATCCTAAGTCGGGTGATCAATCTGACAAAGTGACCCAAGCTTAGTGGTGCCGATTAAAAATCCATAATGATATAATCAAGCTATCAAATTACATTTCAATCGATAAAAAAGACTACTCTTAGCAAAGCACAAATGAATAAATATGGACGAATCAGACGAGTAGCCTTATCAATGTTTTTCAAACATAGCAAATCAATCAACTTCATTTCAAATCAATTATAAGAAAAGATGGAATTATTCTAACTTGGAATGAGATGATTAGTAGTGTTTAATGGGCTTACCAGGGCTGTCTCGATACACACTTAGTGTCTCCATGTCGGTTTATGAGTGAAGAAGTTGGCGTCTCTGAAGGTTTTCCAACATTTGATGGCATAAAGTGTATATAGAGACTTAAAGAAAATCCCCAGGTAATTTAATTTCTAAACTTTCTCCATGGGTAGGTTTTATTCAAACGAAGTGATTCGGGCTCAATTCTTAATCCCCAATGATTAATAAGTCATTAGGAAAATTTTCATACTCCTAGGCCACAAATATACATAAATGGGCCTTAATTTGCACAAAAATTAAGTCTGGGCTAAAACCCAGGCTCGCTCGAGCGGGCTGGGCCTCTACCTAGCCCGAGACAGGCAGCTCTATACTCTCCCTTTTTTTTTTTTTTTTTTTTTTTAATTCTTCCTTCTTGTATCCAGAGTGTAATCACCTCCCAATGACACAAAGCTGAGTGCAAACTCTTCTAATTATGTCCATTAAACTTCCAACATCTCATTCATTCCAACTATCCATTACGATTATAAATCACAACTAAATCACAGGATAAGAAAGAAGCAAACAAAAGTTTAGAATTTGTGTGGGGGCATTCCTTGAACACCGAGATTGGGCCAACTCCGCCAGGATGGAGAACTACGTGCCACTTCGGAACCGAACTTGTTCCAGGTCTTAGCTATAGCACCAAAAGACCCTTTATAGTTCGGCAGAAGGCTCATCCTTGCCATCCAGTTCGGTAGACTTGTTTGCATTGCTCACGCACCCCCTTCAGTTCGGTCCTACTCCAGTTCGGATGTATCAAACCTCGGACCTCCTCACCTCGGCCTCGACCACCTATTTCGGACAGATGGCCCATCATCCTTGATAGAGACGTGGCGTAACGACCGAGAGACGTGGCGGAATGGTTTATGAGGCAGCGAACACCAAGGAGAATGGGCGACGTTACAACTGTAATTAAAGGATAGGCATTGACTGAGCAGTTATCTAAATTAAAGGAGCGGGATCGACTAAAACGGTTTCCCTGATTGAGGGGATCGCATAGATCACGCTGTAATGCTTATCCACGATATTGGAACCTCACAACGGTATAAATTAGAGGACTTAGTCTCCTCCAAAGGTACGCAATACTCAACCCATTACTTACAGAGCTGTTACTCTGTCATTGAAAAATCTCTACCCTACTGTCACGTTCTTACACTGACTTAGGCATCGGAGAGCCTTGCGCTGCCCACAGCCAGGGTCTTTGACTCTCTCTTCGTCTTCCTCCTTTTAGGTTCCACTGAAGGCATCACATCTTCTCTTCTAGTAAGTCTCGAGATCATCACCTCCGGGTTCGTAAAATTTCGTGCACTTACAATTGGCGCCGTCTGTGGGGAGCGATACAGTAATCTTTCATTACTCAGAAATCTTTCCTTACATCATGCCTCCAAGGAGCAAGAGAGGTGGCAAGACAAAATCTGCAGAAGTGAGGGAACGTCCTGGGCCATCCCGAGCAGTATCTCGTCAAGATAATATTGGCGAACGTCAGGCAGTGGTGGAGAGTTACCATACTAGCTCTGTCTCACCTATAATGGAGGAGACAAGGCCTCCTCCAGTAAACAACCCTTCACCAAGGCAACTTCAGAAGGGTAAAAGCTCGGTGGAGCACCAGGCCCACAATGACGATTCCCCCTCACTCGCGGATATCAGGACCCAGAACCTGGTCATCGAAGAAAAAGATATGCTGATCCGTCAGCTCCGGCAGCAGCTCTAGGAGATGGAGAAGGCTTCTACGAACAACGTCGTGCGTCCTATCGTCCATAATGATCTGCGGCAACACCTGAACCACAAAAGGCATTCCTGAGATCACGTCGAAGGCTCAGGCGATAGCTGTTCCCAGAGAAAGCGAGGGCCCACATTCGACGACAAGGATGACATGAAGGAATGGCTTGCCCGGGAGGTCAAGCAGACGGTCCGGCGCAACATGGAGGAGGTCGGATTTGCTCGCGACCAGTTGGATGTCGGTGACGTAGAGAACCTTGGAACATCTCCTTTCTCTCTGGAGATAAGGGAGTTTACTCTCCCGGAGAAGTTCATCGTCCCACGGTTCGTCTTGTACGATGGAACCTCGGATCCAGGAGCGCATCTCCGACATTTCATTCAGAGGATGTCGCTCTGGGGTGACCTCGGTCACCTCAACTGCAGAGTTTTTTCCTCCAGTCTTAGGGACCTCACCCTAAGATGGTTTTGTGCACTCCCAGAAGAGTCGATCACAAGTTGGCGACAGCTTCAAAGCTCATTCTTGAAGAAATTCCAAGCACACAGAACCATCCCCAAGACCGACGCCGACATCATGGCGCTCCGGATGAGGCAGAACGAGTCTATTACTCAATTTGCCAAGAGATTTTGGACGATCTACAGTCAAGTCAAGAACGCCACTGATGAGGTGGCTGTCAAATCTTTCCAGTAAGCTCTGCTTCCGTGCACTGAGCTTCGTAAGTACTTGATATGGAACCCTGTGACTTCTATGAAAGCTCTCATGACCAGGGTGAATCGCTTCATAGAGCAAGAAGAAGACGAAGCCCGAGCTCTAGAGAGCTTCGGTTTCACCCGAGAAGCAAAACTCTCCAAGAGGGAGAGATCGCCCCGGAGGGAGGATGTCGGCCACGATCGAAAACCATCAAGTTCGGCGACACCTTCGTATACACCCTCCGGAGGTAGCAAGAAATTTAAGAAGGCTCTGCGAGCCAGAGAAGGACAACAACCAATCTCGGCATTCACTGCTGTCAACACAATTTTCAAGGAGCCAATCTATAGGATCCTTGGAAAAATAAAGATACGACCATACTTCCAGTGGCCGCAACCGATGAGGGGTGAACCGTCCACCTGCGACCAAAATAAATTATGCTCTTATCATAAGCAGAATGGGCATATGACAGAAGATTGTTTGAGCCTCAAGTCACATCTGGAGAAGCTCATTAAAGACGGACACCTTTAGGAGTACGTAAAGGAAGGTCAAGGAGTTAACCGAACTCAGCGCGAAGAGCATGCTCCTCGCCGAAATGATGGTCGGGATAGCGATGAGTCGGAAAGAGTAATCAACGTCATTCATTTGGCGTCTACTCCAAAGGGGAGTGCTCCGAAAGGGAACGACCAAGCTCGCGTTGAGGCGAGGAAGGCTTCCCATGGCAAGCAGGTCTTGTCAGCCGAGCTCGAGCCAGTTACGAAAAAAGCTCGGAGGGACAGGCCGAAGATCTGGTTCGGAGAAAAGGACTTGGAAGACGTCCAACTCCCTCACAATGATCCACTTATTGTGACCTTGAAACTAAAGAACTGTAGAGTCCAGAGGATTCTCGTCGACCCGGGCGGTTCATCTGAGATCCTCTACTATAATTGTTTCAAAAGAATGGGTCTCAGAGAAGAAGATCTACTGGAAGCGCGAACTCCCCTCGTGGGTTTCAGCGCAAAACCAGTATACCCTAAGGGGAAGATTCCCCTGAAAGTCCAGATCGAAGGAGCCAT
The DNA here is from genome assembly GCA_028538565.1 of Umbellularia californica. NCBI lineage: Eukaryota > Viridiplantae > Streptophyta > Magnoliopsida > Laurales > Lauraceae > Umbellularia > Umbellularia californica. The sequence continues at coordinate 59,228,036 of JAPQWN010000001.1, forward strand.
TGTCATGGCAGAATTCATCGTGGTTGATGCACCGTCTCCTTACAATGCCATCGTAGGGAGGACATGGCTGCATCAGATGGAGGCTGTACCCTCTACGTACCACCAAAAAATGAAGTTTCCCTTAGAAAATAAGGGTGGCAAAATTGAGGTGGTGACGGTCAGAGGTGACCAGCAAATGGCCAGGCAATGTTTGATGGTCGTGGTCCTGGGAGAAGCAGAGCCACAACAGGTTAACATGGCCGAAATTGAAGAAGAGCTGGAAAAGGTTGGCCGAGCTCCCGAGCTAAAAAGCGTTGAGGACCTGACCTCGGTCAACGCCGATCCCAGCGATCCCGAGAGATACTTCTTGCTCGGCAGTGAGCTTGTTGAACCCGAGAAGTCCGAACTCTTGAACTTCTTAATTGAAAATAAAGAAGTTTTTGCTTGGACCCCGAGCGAAATGCCCGGCATCGACCCCGAGGTCTTGTGCCATCATTTGAATGTGGAGCCCAATCAGAAGCCGGTCGTACAGAAAGCACGAAGGACGGGGATCCCACAGATAGAAGCTGTGGCTGAAGAGGTAGACAAATTGTTGAAAGCCAAGGAGATCAGAGTAGTCCACTATCCGCAGTGGGTTGCCAACACCGTGGTGGTCAAGAAGAAAAATGGCAGCTGGCGAGTCTGTGTAGACTTCACCGACCTCAATAAGGCTTGTCCGAAGGAGTGCTTCCCGCTGCCAAAGATCGACCAGATGATAGACGCCACTGCGGGCCACGACAGGATGAGTTTTCTCGATGCTTATCGAGGATACCACCAGATCCCGATGTTCGGCCCTGATGAAGAAAAGACCGCTTTTATATCCCCAAGAGGAATTTACTGCTATAAAGTAATGCCTTTTGGGTTAAAGAACGCGGGTACGACCTACCAGAGATTAGTTACCACGATGTTTCAAACTCTTCTCGGCAAAACGGTGGAGGTCTACATCGACGATATGGTCGTCAAATCCAAACAGTCTCAGAATCACCTGGCTGACCTACGTCAGGTATTTGACATTATGAGACGATATCGGCTCAAGCTGAACGCGGCCAAATGCGCGTTTAGGGTAGGCTCCGGCAAGTTTCTAGGGAGTCTCGTCACCAGACGAGGCATTGAAGCTAATCCAGACTAGATCGCGGCTATCCAAGCAGTGCAGGGTCCTACCACTGCGAAACAAGTCCAAAGATTGACAGGCATGGCAGCCGAACTCAACCGCTTCATCAGCCGATCTTCGGACAAATACAGGCCTTTCTTTCGGCTCCTCAAGAAGAATGCTTCATTCCAATGGACTGAGGAATGCGACCGAGCTCTTCAGGAGCTCAAGATCTACCTCTCCTCACCACCCCTGCTTTCGACTGCGAAAGAGGGAGAAATTCTTTATATATACCTTGCGGTCTCGGATCACGCGGTCAGTTCGGTGCCGGTAAGAGAGGAGGACTCGCAGCAAAAGCCCATTTACTACACCAGCGAAATCCTTCTTGATGCCGAGACCAGGTACTTGCAAATGGAGAAACTTGCGTTGGCTCTCGTCAGTGCCTCCCACAAACTCTCCCACTACTTCCAGGCTCATACAATCATGGTTGTAACGGAATATCCGCTCCGACAACTTTTCAACAAGGCGGACTTCTCTGGAAGGGTGTCCAAGTGGGCTGTCAAATTGGGCCAGTACGATATCCAATATCAGCCCAGAACGGCAATCAAAGCCCAAGTACTAGCTGACTTCATTGTGGAGTTCATCTCTCCTAGTTCGGCGCCGAGCCAACTCGAGACCGAACTGGGGGGCAGTACCGTAGAGAACAACAATAGTACTGAAGAGATCACCGAAACCGACCTCGAAAAACAACAATCTTGGAAGCAGTTCCTTGATCAGGCATGCAGAAGGTTTTCGTCGATGGATCTTCGACCTCTAAAAGGGCTGGCGCTGGCTTGGTTCTTCAATCTCCAGAAGGATTGGTCATCGAGCAGGCCCTTACACTTGATTTCAAGGCTACCAACAACGAAGCAGAGTACGAAGCGTTGATTGCAGGACTTGGTAGCGCTAAAACTCTGGGGGCACGGCATCTGGTTATCTTCTGTGATTCACAGCTGGTGACGAGCCAGTTGAGCGGAGAATATCAGGCCCGCGATGATAGGATGGCGGCTTACCTTGCTCTTGCAAAACAACACCTCTCTCAGTTTGAAAGAGTAAAAGTCAAGCAGGTCGGCAGAGAGTTGAATTCTCATGCTGACGCCTTGGCTAATCTGGCATCCGCTGTCGAAGTCGGGAGAAAAAGAATCATCGAGGTAGAATCTTTAGAAAAACCCAGCATTCAGCTTCATCCACCTCGGCATGTACTCTGTGTTGATCTCGGCCCAAGTTGGATGGATCCGATCATCTCCTACCTCAAAGACGATCAGCTTCCGGAGGACAGAATTGCAGCTCACAAGATCAGGCTGAAATCTGCTAGGTTTTGGCTATCTCCAGAAGGCAAGCTCTACCGGAAGTCGTTCACTGGCCCCTACCTCCAATGCGTCCATCCGAGCAAAGTCGAGGACTTTCTCTACGAAATACATGAAGGGATCTGCAGAAGCCACATTGGAGGTCGGTCACTAGCTTACCGGGTTATCAGCTAGGGTTACTGGTGGCCATACATGCAGAAAGACGCACAAGTATATGCAAGGAAATATGAAAAGTGTCAGAAATTTTCACATTCCCTTCATCAACCAGCTCAGAATTTGAGCCCGTTCTCTAGCCCTTGGCCCTTCGCTCAATAGGGTTTGGACATCGTGGGATCCCTCCACCGAGCTCCGGGAAATAAGAAGTGGCTAATTGTAGCTACTGATTATTTTACAAAGTGGATAGAAGCAGAGCCACTCTCTTCCATCATTGAACGAGATACCAAAAAATTCATATGGAAGAACATCATCACCAGGTTCGGCATTCCTCGAATTTTGATCTCGGACAACGGGACCCAATTCGACTCCAACCTCTTCAAGAACTTCTGCAAGGAGCTCGACATCAAAAATCGTTATTCCACTCCAGCCTACCCTCAGAGCAATGGTCAAGTCAAAATTTCTAACAAGGTGATCCTAGATGGCCTTAAGAAAAGACTCGACGAGCTAAAGGGAGATGGGTGGAAGAACTTCCGAGTGTCCTTTGGGCATATCGGACGACTCCAAGGCATTCCACTTCGGCGACACCTTTTTCCTTAACCTATGGGACCGAAGCAGTAATACCTCTCGAAGTCGGGCTACCGACATTGAGGTCGGAACTCTTCGACCAAGGCCAAAATGAAATCAATCTTGGACGAGAACTTGATTTGGCAGAAGAGCGCAGAGAAGCTGCTGCCGTTCGCTTAGCAGCCTACCATCAGCAGTTGGCTAGAAGCTACAATCAAAGAGTCCGGGAAAGGAAGTTCTCCATTGGGGAACTTGTCTAGAAAAAGGCATTGCCAGCAGACAAAGATCCGAACATGGGCAAACTTGCACCGACTTGACTCAGACCGTTCAAAGTGATCTCTGCCGCGGGTCAATCAGCATATAGACTGGAGGACATGGATGGTAAACAGTTGCCACGACCATGGAACGCCACTCACCTCAAAAAGTTCTATTTCTGACTTGTAATCGACTTTTCAAGCATCAATAAAGCTATTCTTTTGTTCCTTGACATTTCGATTTTTCAAGTCATAGAGCTCGGCAAAATCCTCTTGAAGTTCGGCCGAAGTGCCAATTTGATATCCTAGTTTCGGTTTTTACACCAACAGGATGGACCACGTCTCTGCCATAGAAGATCTCGGTACGCCTACCAGATCACTGGCAGGATGCCACGACTCTACCACAGAAGATCTCGGTACGCCTACCAGATCACAGGCAGGATTCCATACCTCTGCCACAGAAGATCTCGGTACATATACCAGATCACTGGCAAGGTAATGACTACATCATTGGTGAAGAACCAGTTGGTCATGTCAGCAGAAATTTGGCCACAGACGATCTCGGTACTTATACCAGATCACTGGCAGATACGGACTACACTACCGGTAAGAACCGGCTAGTCATGATCTTACAAAGTCGGAACTCGTGCTGAGACTAGCAAAAGCACCACGGAGTTCGGACAAGATCTTTACCGAATTTGCTCTCTTGGGTTCTTGGTTCATGAGCTAAAGCTACTATGAGGGCATATTTGGTAAACATATACATTTCGGCAAAAAAGTTGCTAAAGATATTGAAGTTAAAAAAAAAAAAAAAAAACGAATTAGAGACAACCTGATTGCAAAAGTTGGTTTTCATTACTCTTCAAGTGGGTGTTCAATACATCGAACGAGCATGGCTCGCAAACAAAAGAAGAAACTACAAAGAAAGACATAAAGATAGTCAGGAAGCAGGGGCATCAGATCCATCACCTTCTATCTGGACGATCTCGGTCTCAGACTGAGGGTGCTCTACAACTGTTGCTTCGGTCGTGACGGATGGCATCTCGGGACTAGGGGCAAACTGAACAAGGTTGCCGAGCTTGAAAACTTGTCAAGATTCAGGAAGGCCGGATGGTCGTTGGGGATTCCAGCCTTTACAAGGGCGGCTTTCCAGCCCATCTCCCAAGAATCATCTCTGATACCGGCCACTTGGGCCGCATACTCGGTTCTCGCTTCTTGGAATCCTTCAAGATATGCATCGTTGATGTCAGACCAGATTCTGGATTCGGTCTCGGCCTTCTCCTTCTCAAGCTCGGCAATTTTCTTTTGAAGCTCGGCCTCCCTGAACTTCCCTGCTTCAATCTCAGCCTTTGCCTTATCATGCTCAGAAAGAATGGCACGAGACGTCTCCTCGTATTCTTTTATTCTATCTTTGTTGGCCTCCAAGGACTTCTTATACTCCTCAGCCTTGGCCTCGGCGTTTGCCAGATTTTTCTTGGCTCGCTGGATCCTTCGCACTGAGATGTGGCATTTTTGTACAATCTGCAAAGAAAACAAATCAGATGGTCGCTATCGAAGTCGAGCACAGAAGTATTGCTAAAAAGATTGAACTTACACTCAGAGCGGATTCCATCTGTGATACTAGAAGCATGACGTCGTCAAGCTCATCATGCTTCTCCATGTCCTGGGGCAAAATGCAGGCATCACCTAGTATAGCCACCACTAATGGACTCCCGCCAAGTCGATCCTCCACGGTCAACGACCTACCTGGCTGAAGCAGAAAGCTCGGCTTCCAGGGCGTCGCCGAAGACCGTTGGCCCGCCACTCTTGGATCATCTCCCCTCTGCACTGATGATGGGGCTGACTGACCTTCAGTTCTGGCCCTCTTACCCCGGCGGACCTCTTCCAACGCAGCATCGTCGGTACTGACCGCGGGAGTTCGGGCTGCATTTGCTGAGGCAGATGGAGGAACAACAGTGCCAGGCGTGGAAGAGGGAGGCCTGGAGGAAGAAGCAGCAGCGCCTTGAGTCACACCCCCGAAAGCCGTAGTCCGGAGATTCTTCAGAGGAGGTTTTGGGCGGTTCATGTTTTTATCGATTGGCTCTTCCTCTCCCGAACTGCTTGTTGGAGAACTCTCTTCCTCGGGATCTGAACCGGATGTGGATGCTTCAGCCCCAGTTGCAACTCGGCCTTCAGTTTCGTCTGCGGCCTGCTTTTGTTCTTCCTCCTTGATTTCAGTCTCCTGAACCTCGGCTACGACAGCCCGACGATGGGCGAGGCTCTTCTTGTAAGATCGGTATTTCGGCGCGTAGTCTAAAAGGACGAAAGCCGCCCTGTCCTCGTGGCCTCGGTAAGTCTCTACAGACCGAAACCAGGTTTCGTTCTTCACCCAGCCCACTCATCTGGGCTCCCTTCTCCTTTCACGAGCGTCTGCAAAACAGAAGGACATTAGTTCGGCTGCACATAAAACAAGATGCAACAGAAATCAAAACCGAATTCAAAGATAGCTATATTTACTTGGTGGTGTGCCGAGACGGCGAGGGATCCGGTTGAACCTCTGCGACATCGGCTCGTCATCACCGAACTCCCAGTTACCTGAGACGAACAGGCGATCGTCCACGGCGTATTTGTTCGAATCTTCTAAGGCACAAACGAATCCCGTTTGGTGTGATTTAACTCGGAGGTAAAAGCTACCTCTCGACTTACACAGCTCATAGGCGTCCTCGATATCATGGACGCCTAGGTTAATTTTTAAGATATTATTGAGCACGACAGTGCCCATTATGATTTTGAAGCAGTTTGGCATCAACTGACACGGACAGAGGCGCCAAGCTCGGAGACAATCCCTGAGCAAGGGATTAAGGGGAAACCGAACCCCGCCCTCTATTATGGCTACTAAGGGGAATGGCATCCAGCCATCGTAGATACTGCCGTCAATATAGGCATTGGACTCGGGAACCTTAAGGAAGACGTCATCAGGAATTTGATACCTAACCCTAAGGTCTCTTAGTGCACCCTCGGATTCTAACCAGTAACTATAGATACCCATTTTTCTAGAGAAAAAAGGGGCAGAGGCGGAGAACAGAGGGGAGAATGGAACCCTAGATGCAGAAAAAAGCAAGATAGGGAAAAGAAGACTTACAAAGACAGAAGACAGAAAGCAAGGATGAGACTCGATGAAGGATATTCCTACAGCACTTATCGTCGATCGACAGTCTTCCTTGTGAAGCCCTTTGCAAGGAATTCTTCTCTTTCACGGCGAAATATGGAGTAAAGAAGAAGAAGAAACGATAAGGGCACTCCCCTATTTATAATAAGAAGAGGGGTACTATCAATAAAGGCAACCCATCATGGCATCGTCTCGAAAAACACAGCGTCGTTTTGAATTTCAAAAAAGACCGTGTTTGTTATTGATTAGCCGCCTTACACACCGTTTCGAAAAGACTACGCATCCCGTGGGGAAACGACACGTGGTACTGTCAGCCTATTTCCCGTGTGCAATCAAGGTGAGGCATTTAATATCGCGGATAGCGAAGCGACATCGGATGGACATGAAGGGACAGCAATCTGATCCGAAGTCCGATTCAAAAACTTTGTATCCAAGTAATCTCACAATTCGGGTTCAATCTTACACTGCGCTTCCCTAAGAGATCTCAAGCTCGGCGAAAGCTACAGCTCGGCTGGAGTCACAGCTCGACTTGCCAGTTCGGCAGATGTCCAGTTCGGCAAGATTCTAGTCATTAAGATTACATCTAAAAGTACCTTCCACATCATGAAGAAAAAGCGAGCACACAGAGAAAGAGAATGGACGATAGAGAAAATTTGATTTTATATTAAGTCGTTTTCATTACATGAAGTCTGATACAATGGATCACTCGATTTCTCTCTTTCCTCACAAAATTTGTCTCTGAAATATATGTTCTTCCTCTCCTGAAAGGCTCGTTCTTCACGGAAGAGCGACACCACGAGACGAGGTACAAGGTCTCTTGCCCAGAATAAATCTGGCGTTATTTTCTGACATAGATGTCTTATCTCCTATCATCAAGAGATCAAGATCTATCTCAGGAGAGATAGCACAGATGGCCAGAAGCCTCAAGAGAGATAGCACAGGCGGGGAATGACCAGGGGCAATTTCCTCCCGCTGAAGAGGAACCGGCCACCGTCATCACACTGGACGAAGCTTCAGGCTCAGTTAGTTTGTAAAGGCGAACAGTTTTCTTCCTGCCAACAAATGTTAGCTCCATGGAGTCCAAGCCCCAATCTTCTCCAAGTTAATCAAGATTGAATCGCCAAGAAGAAGAATGCCCTATTTATAGACCTGGGCTGCTTTTCCCAAGCACAGGAAATCTGCGCTCTTCCATTTATGAAGGATCGTTCTGCACGCCAAATACGGGGAACGACTCCCTCTATTAACGAGCCACCATCCGAGTAGTGACACGTGGCATCATCGTCTTGTATTCCTCCTCGATCGTACCATGGTATTTAATATCGTTATAATATCGCAGGATGACGCGAAGGTATAGGGAAAGGGCAGGATGATGTCAGCACAGCGTCATGGAGAGACAGCTCCAAAGAAGACGAGTCAATTGGCCTTGTACATCTCTCTATTTATAGCTCCTGACCTCGGAGAGTCCTTTAACTCCCGAGGGACGAGAGCTAGGGGGCAATTGTGTGGGGGTATTCCTTGAACACTGAGATTTGGCCAACTCCGGCAGGATGGAGAACTACGTGCCACTTCGGAACCGAACTTGTTCCAGGTCTCAGCTATAGCACCAAAAGACCCTTTATAGTTCTGCAGAAGGCTCGTCCTTGCCATGCAGTTCGGTAGACTTGTTTACATTGCTCACGTACCCCCTTCAGTTCGGTCCTACTCCAGTTCGGATGTATCAAACCTCGGACGTCCTCACCTCGGCCTCGACCACCTATTTCGGACAAAGGGCATCGCCCATCATCCCTGATAGAGACGTGGCGTAACGACCGAGAGACGTGGCGGAATGGTTTATGAGGCAGCGAACACCAAGGAGAATGGGCGACGTTACAACTGTAATTAAGGGATTGGCATTGACTGAGCAGTTATCTAAATTAAAGGAGCGGGATCGACTGAAACGGTTGCCCTGATTGAGGGGATCGCATAGATCACGTTGTAATGCTTATCCACGATATTGGAACCTCACAACGGTATAAATTAGAGGACTTAGTCTCCTCCATAAATTAGAGGACTTAGTCTCCTCCAAAGGTACGCAATACTCAACCCATTACTTACAGAGCCGTTACTCTGTCATTGAAAAATCTCTACCCTACTGTCACGTTCTTACACTGACTTAGGCATCGGAGAGCCTTGCGCTGCCCACAGCCAGGGTCTTTGACTGCTCTCTTCGTCTTCCTCCTTTCAGGTTCCACTGAAGGCATCACATCTTCTCTTCTAGTGAGTCTCGAGATCATCACCTCCGGGTTCGTGAAATTTCGTGCACTTACAGAATTCAAATCATATAAACTCAAGGATTTCCAATTGAGTTTCCAGCCTTTGAACTAATGCAGAAAACTAAAATTCCACACATTTAAATACACAACCTGAATGGAATGTAGAAATTTGAACACAATTCCACAAAAAACCCTACAAAAATTTATACACAAATGCACACAAACATCCTTGTAGAAATCTGAATATAGCAGGTCATTAGAACATAGCAGAAATATGGACATTATTTGGACATAAAAAATCCTGCAGAAATCTGCACATTATATGGACATAAAAACCTGCAGAAAATTGATTATAACACGGCCATAAACATTCTGAAACACACATGATATAATCAATTGAAATCAGTAAAAAAAAAATGCAACTTTCAAGTCATAACTTCTGAGAAAACAAAGTGCAGATTTGTATGCATTCCAAGGGCTGTTTATTCACTTGCCTCAAGTCAAAATGGGTCTCAAATGCACTCCAAATAATCTCCTACCCAGCCAAGCTCCCAATCTACAAAAACCCCATGAAAAGATACAAAAATCCACCATATTCAAAATTAGAAGGAGCTCTCAAAGAAGCCCTTTGCATGCTTGAAGAAAGGGTTGTAAATGGTCCATTAAAACTAGAAATTCAAAGAAGAAGCCATTGCCAACCTTTTTACAGCTCTAAACAAGAAGAAGATCTTGGAGAAGAGATGGGTTCCAGCTGAAATTTCTTGAAAAAGGTATCAACGGAAAGCTTGGAGGTTAAAGATGAAGATGGTGAAATTCATTTTTCAAGTTAGGCCCAATCCCATTGACATGCAAGAAGAATGAGAAGGTGAGAAGAGGAGAAGAGTCTTCTTCAGGTTGTTGCAGGAAATAAAATGAAGAGAAGATAGGGAATTTAACGTGAGTTGGTTTTTTTTTTTTTTTTTTTTTTTTTTTTTTTGTAAAAGGGTGAGTTGTGGGCCCCATGGCCCTAAAACTTCAAGGGTTTAAAACTCCTATTTGTGGGTCTCGGATGAAATCAAAGAAGAAGAGAAAAATGATCGTCGAAAAATCTAGTTTTCAAAAAGTATATTTTTCTCATGATTTTTAAATTTCAAAATTTATGTACAGATTTGAGTGTGAAAAGACCGTTTTGCCCTTTTTCTTGAAAAACGCAATTTCTGGGGTTCAAATGCAAACGAAACAAACATGAAAGTCACTGGGATCAAAGTATTAACAAATTCAAAAATATCAAAATCTATATTTTTTTTCAAAAATCAAATTCCCACACTAACACGCGTCACACGGGCCACCCCGGGCTTGGTCAAAATAGACTCAACGCACTCAAAATTCCCCAAAGCTATTCAAAATTCTAATCCAAGTAAAAATCTAAGCTAATCGTCCTGTAATCCCACTTAGAGACTAATCACAGTTAAAAATAATAATAAAATATACTAAACCTGGGTCGGGGCCTGACATTAACATCATCCCATTTGAAACCCATCAAAAAACCAATTCACTCAAATTGGGTTCCAAATCAATGTAGGACATGACATCTAATGGCTCCAAAATAAAGCAACATTGGTCATTTTACTAATATGAGAAATTGTGATCCAGATTTGTGACAGTGCCCAGCAAACATCATCATCTTTGTTTCCAAATAACAATTCTTAAATTGATAGGGCAATTCATTAGTGAGGCGCTTCTCCTCAGTCCTCTATAGTTCATTGGTGAGATACCATTCTCCTTGGTCTACTGATGTGAAGCTGTGGTACCCTTGGAAGTGTAAATTCCTTCCCTTAGGGTTGCTTTACAAAATGACATGATTCAAGAAAACAATGCAAAGTTGAGCTCCAAGAACTGGATAATCTCGACGAAAAGCGACTTGAAGTTCGACAAAGTATTGAGCTTTACCGGGCACGCATGGCAGGATCTTTCGACAAGAAGGTCAGGCAACGAGGCCATAAAAAGGGTGATTTAGTACTTTTGGTATAAGGACCAATGATTCTCACCTACAAACCAAAAGGCAAATTTGAACCAAAATGAGAGGGACCCTATGTCAGCGACAAGGCTTTCTCCAATGACGCGTATGCTCTTCTAAATATAGAAGGCGACGGATGCATCCTGCCCATCAACGATAAGTTATTGAAGCCGTACTACCCTTGAAGACTTCCTTTTGCTGGTCAGAGTAGTCCCCACATGGCCAAAGCCTACTTCCAAGTTTCTGCTCGTTAAACACATCTCTTTAAAGCAAATTTTCCATGAAATTCGATGTTTACCATCTTTATGTTGAAAATTTGAAATACAAAATCAATGATTTTTAGCGTTTGTCTAAAACAATTTCCTCTCATGGCATTACCCAAATTATGTCATTTTTTTCAAAACAATGCATACTTTCATAGTTTCATTGTTCAAAATTCCAAGTTTAGGGACTATTTCCTAACTTGACTGAAACCCTCAATCCTTGAACCAAAAAGGAGAAAAAACTGCAGGGAAACAACGCTTAGTCGATACTCGCAAAATCCAAAATCAGAAGGACACGATTCAAATTCGATACTTCAAATTTCAAAATCGCGGGGATGCGACATTTAGTCAATGCCTGCAAACCAAAATTTCAAAATCGTGGGGATGTAACATTTAGTTCATAACCACAGGCCAAATTTCAAAAACCAAATTCCTAAATCACGAGAACGTGATATTCAGTTGATACTCGCAACCCAAGACTTAAAATCCGGCTTTTATGCCAGAAATTTTTCTTTTGGCTTTCATGCCACCAAAATTTTTATATTTATGCCACAACCTGGCTTTTATGCCAAAACATCCATTTGGAAAAGGTTTTTCAACAACATGTTAACTTTCTAACAAACAACCATCTTTCCATATACTTTTACTTAATTTTTTGCAAGAACAAATGAGTGAAAAGAGGAAGTGCTAAAAAAAAAAGAGTAACCATCACTTATAAAGAGGGAAGATGGGGGGGGGGGGGGGGGGGGGGGGGGGGGGTGGGGTTGTGGTGTGTGTGTTGGAGTACCCACAAAACACATGGTACCAAAAAAAAATCAAAAAATCAAAAGTTCAATCGAACACTGTTCTTAACCAAAACTTCAACTGCTCAAGCAACTTCTGGGCCTTAGCTTTTATCGCTTCCTGGCTACGCTCCATGAGAATCTTGTCATATTCAGCAATAGAACATCTTGTTCCATCTTCTACACGAGGAAGTTCTTTTCCAAAGTTGTTGCCACTACTCGAGCTCTTGGGTCCTCTCCTCGAGAATAACACTCGTCTTTACAACCTGGCAAATCAAAACTTCCTCCCTAGCAGATGCCTTTGTTATTTGTCAGTCCATTTGGTAGCAAGCTAGGTCTCCAACTCTACAAGGCATTCCTTTGTCTCAAAGATCTCCTTTTCGAGGCGATCAATGTCTTCCCTGAGCTCGATAATGGTCAGCTAATGAGGTTCCGTTAAGGTCCTCGACCTTAGTGGATCGGTTGGGCCTAATAGCAGGCCCGTTGACCCATTTTCTTACTATTATTTAATTAATTGTATTTTTAGATATTTAAGTGGGTTTAGATCATGAGCCGGTTTCTTTTAGAGTTAGAATAGTGTCTGTGAAGTTTCGTGCGATTCCGAGTTCATTTGATCCTAGTAGGGGGTAGTTGCAATTTAGGGAAAATTGAGATTTTTTTTTTAATTTGAAATACAGTGATTTTTGGGTTTGTTGGAAAGGTCTTATCGCGCTGATCATTTTTTTCTATTAGCTCATTGCGATCCGACGATCAGAAACCCTTCAAGTGGTCCATTCCTTTACCAGACACACTTAAGTGTTTTTCCGAAAAATTTGAAACACAGTGATTTTTGGGTTTGTTGGAAAGGTCTCGTCGCGCTGATCATTTTGTCTCTTGGCTCGTCGCAATCCGACGATTAGAAACCCTTCAAGTGGTCCATTCCTTCACCGGACACACTTAAGGGCAAACTTGTCCTTTTTTCCCTTCTCTCCTTCTTAATCTGAGATTAACCCTGATCTCATTCTCGTTGTTATTCTTTGCAACAAAAATTACAGCAACCCTGTTTCTTCTTCTTCATCTTCTTAAGCCCAAAACTCTACATTGGAAGATCATTCTTGAAGATCCAAACCGCTCAACTTCATCCTTTCGATCTCCTCTTTCCATTGATATCAGTTTGGTAAGATTTATCTTACCCTCATCTTTTCAATCATCTTCTCTTTTGTTTAGATTAGGCCTGATCTTGATCTTTTTCCTTCCCTCCTTCTTGGTGTTCCAGTTTGCGTTTGAGTGGGTTAGATTGGGGATTTTGTGGTAGTAGAGCTTCTCCTCAAGTTTTGCCACTTCTTCGTTGAGGCAAGTAGATATGCAATTTATAATTCATATGTTTGTATTGTTTCCTATTGAGTGATGATGCTTTCATGTTAGATTTCCCTAATTCCAAGCTTTTGTTGTTTTGATTTGGGAATTAACATGTTAGATTATGTTTGGGGATTTGGGTTGATCCAATGCATAATTGGAAAATTTAGAATGTTTTAATTTATATGAATGGATGGAATGTGATGAATGGATTGTTGGGAGAGCAGGAGGCTCAATTTCGTGCAGGTTCTAGCATTGGAAAGGCTGAGAAATGGAGGAATATGACTTGGAGTGAAATAAATTCAGAAATAGCTTGAAACAGAGTAATTTCATTTAGGATGTCTGTTGACACCAAAAATGTCACTTTGCCTCTTCAACATCTAGAAGCTACATGAAGTCGCATCCTACCACAAACAGGCAATGCTAATTCAAGGATCAAATCTTGTCAGAATCAAATAAAAACTGTAAAATTCTTCAAAACAGCCAAAAGAAGAGTACACATGAAGTTTCGGGCCATTTCAGCATTATTTGGCCTAACTTGACTCCTCCAACAGCTGAGCAGGAGCCTCAGGCGGCGACAACGTCGAAGAGATTAGATATTCGATCGGAGCCTATGGATGATCTCAAAATACTTCAAAAAGGCTCCATGACAAGTTTCGAGTCAAACCAACAACGTTTGACCCCACATCAACCATTGAATAGTAAAATCCAGCCTCTCGGCGGCGAGAACTATCGAGGCCATCACTCATCAAACAAAGCACATGGGTGACCTCAAAAGGCTTTCAAAGGTTTACATGTCAAATTTTAGGTCATTTCGACGACATTTGTCCTAACTTTGACTCTCGGAAGCCAAATCAGGCCTTCCGGCGGCAGAGCTCCTAGGGACCATGATTTCCAAATTGGAGCTAATGGATCATCTCAAAATGACACCAATAGGCTCCATGTCAAATTTCAGGTCAATCGAACATCGGTTAACCGCATATCAAAGCGCGACATCTCCCTCGCAACGAAATCAAGTCTACTAGCGACAAGACCCACACAGCTTCAAAAATCAAACAAAAAGCCTATGGTTGGTCTTAGATATTGCTCAGGAGGATTACCTAAAGTTTCAGGACACTCCGACATTGTTTGACCTAGTTTTGGCTTCTGACGGCAAATCAGCAGCTCTACTTGACAAAGTCTTCCACTTTTCCGGAAAATCGGAAACTTTGCTCTTCGATATGCTGGGCTTCTCATCAAGTTTTCTGCAAGGAAATCGGGCCAAAGCATGTACAAAAATGTCAGGAAAAATACCAAAGAAAAAAGAATTGGAAAAATTGAAGAAACGGCCGAAAACGGCAACCAAAAGGGGAAAAATCCCCCATGGTCGCCGGCGACCTTGGGTGCATGGTTGCTAGCGACCCTGGAAGTCCGGGTCGCCGGATTTTTGCCGAATGACCATTTTTCGGTCCCTTTTCTTGTTTCGAGATGTCCGGCCCCTATGGTTTTCCAAAATTCTGACTTTTGAGGCCCGGAATACGTCGATCTTCGACAACATCACGGATTCGCCGTCAAGAGCATCATATCATCATTGGTTGCTTCGAAATTGCCAATCGGCCGGCCAAAAAAGCACACTTTTTGCCCGATCGATCGAGAAGTCAATAGGACAGATGGCACCAGCCCACTGGTAGCAATCAATGTCTGAAGTTGCATGGTCATCTGACATCGATCAGCATGAAGATCCATCGGCGACCATCACAAGAAGAATTCCAAAAGACGTGGCACGGCCCGCGACTCTTCAAGCGCCTCAAAGACCACTTAATGCAGTTAAATGACCCGATATATGACAATTGAATACGGTCATTAACTCCTTATTTTGGACTGCCCAATCAAAAGCGAGAAAATGGGAGTTATAAGTCAGCCATAAACACGGCATTAGACCGTGTAACTCCTTCCATCATGGAGCTTAAACGCGATTAAAGGCCCTTAATTCTCCATCGGCCAATCAGAAGCCTAGAAAAAGGAGTTACAAAATAAAGAATTTAAAGCTTGTAACTCCTCCCATTATGTGGATTTAATACATTTAAAGCCCATAAACCCACCTAATGGCTGCCAAAGTCCTATAAAAGGGGGGTCAGTTCAAAGGAAACGGATCCAGAAAATCGATCCCTGATATCGAATTCCATACGAAAATTTCCTACATGAGAGAAAACTCTGCAACAAGCTCTTCTCTGTTGAAGAAGTTCTGCATCGACCACCACTACAAGGTGAATGAAAGTCCTTCTACCCCCCAAAGTCCTTCTCCTTCCGTCTCCGTGGCTTAGACGTAGCTTTTTAGCCCGTTTACTCGGCTTTTTATTGGACATAGGACCTTCTCTTGGACTTTACCCTTTAAAAATCTGAGGTTTAAGCCAAGCCAAGCGAATCAAGAGCAATCTCTGTTCTCATCCGAAGGATGATGGTGAAGTCCATAAATGGCTTGCGACCATCAATCTGAACGAGTCCCCACAATCTCCTGAGAAGTTATATACCTTTTTCTTGCTTTTCATTGTATTTTTCATTTTTCTAAACCGACATAAAAAGATCACAACTCTTGACTTTCATTATTGATAAGAATTGTAAATCGCCCTTTACGGCAAAAATCGCCTTTCAAGGCAAAAAAACCATGTCTCTTTTCTTAAATATATGTGCAGTGGAAAACTAGAAAACAGCTGATTTCTTTTTCCACTTGTGAAAGTGGATATACAAACCACCACTTGTCAATTCCAAGTAGAGTAGAAAATTTTGCATACCTATACAAAAATATGTTGATGCTCGCATTTCGACACCGGTCGCGAAAGGGTTGAACCCCACAGACTCTCACGTCCGCTAACCTCGATAGCGCCACGCGCGGAAGAGCGAGTCCATCAAGCTGGCATACCTGGTGGGACACGTTCGTTTGAGAACATGTGCTTAGAATAAAAATGTTTGCATATCATATTTCTGCTGTATGCTTATAGTTGGTGGCCTATGTTGGATTTTTCATCTAAGGAAAAATGAGAAAGGATTTTTTGGAAATTTCTAATTCTATCTTTGAATTTATTTCCACTCTTTCTTTCTCTCAAAAAAACTTTCAGACTTCTCATCTTTGGAATCAACTTTGAGAAATCTTGATCCTTTCCTCTTCAAACTTGATAGCTCACAGAAATGTTTGCAGCTATCATTCGTATCGGGGAATGGGTCATCGTTTCTCTTTGATGAGTGCGTTAGGGATCTTAAAAAAAAAAATTCAGATTTCTTATCTTTGGATTCAATTTTGAGAAACCTTCATTTATTGGCTTGATTTCCCTGTAGAAAACTTGATGAGAATCCTTGCATTTTTAGAGTGCAAAGTTTCTAATTTTCCGGGAAAGCCGAAGACTTTGTCGCGTAGAGCTGCTGATTTTCCGCCAGAAGTCGAAACTTGGTCAAACGATGTCGGAATGACCTGAAATTTGAGGTGAAGCCTCCTGAGCAATAAATAAGACCAACCATAGGCTTTTGTTTGAGTTTTGAAGCCGTTTGGGGTCCCGTCGATGCTTCACTTGATTTTGCTGCGGGGAAAATGCCGAGCTTTGATGTGCGGTCAAACGATGTCCGATTGACCTGAAATTTGACGGGGAGCCTATTGGAGTCATTTTGAGACGTTCCATGGGCTCCGTTTTGGATGTCATGGTCCCGGGTTGCTCCGCCGCCGGTAGGCTTGATTTTCTCTCGGAGCATCGAAACCTGGTCAAACGTTTTCGGAATGACCTGAAATTTGACGTGCAGCCTTTTGGAAGCATGTTGAAGCCACTCATGCACTTGGTTTGATGAGCGAAGGATTCGGTGGTTCCCGCCGCCGGGAGGCTTGATTTTGCTGCTCAAGCATTGATGGAGGGTCAAACGTTGTCGGTTTGACTTGAAATTTGGAATGGAGCCTTTTTGGGACATGCTGGAGTCATCCGTAGGCTCTGATCGAAGTTTTGACGTCTCCGATGATGTCGCCGCCGGGAGCGCCATTTTAGCTGTCGGAGAAGTGAAGTTAGGCCAAATGTTGTCGAAATGGCCCGAAACTTCATGTGTACTCTTCTCTTGGCTATCTTGAAGGATCTTGCAGTTTTTGTTTGATTCTGACAAGATTTGATTTTTTGGAGAAGTTGCATTGCCTATTTATGGCAGGTTGCGACTTCATGCAGCTTTCTTGATTTGAAGAGGCAAAGTGACATTTTCGGTGTCAACAAATGCCCCCTCGAGGTACAGCGACGAGTTGCTTGACTTTTGTAGTCGATGTGCCTCGAAGATATTTTTGAAGGAGAGCTTGTGTCTTGACCAAGAGTCTTTGAGCAATCCTTCCTTTGGTAGAGTAGCCTTTGAGCTTCCAGGGGAATTTTATGGTAGTGAAAGGAATCACACACCATCTCGAGGCAAAGTTTTGAAGATGACATCAGGGATGTGTATTTGGGCTTTTGTTTTTGACCTTGTGACCTAACCAGCTATATATGGCAGGTTAGGGGATCGGGTTTTGGTTTTGACCTTGTGACCCAACAAACTGTATGTGGCAAGTTGGGGGATCATGATTTGGTTTTTGGTTTCGGTCTTGTGACCTAACAAGCTGTATGTGGCAAGTTAGGGGACCAGGATTTGGTTTTTGGTCACTCTTTGGGACTGTGTGGGTCCATTGGAGTGGTTTGGATTTTTGTGGGATGTCAATTTCAAGATTTTGGCTCAACTTGGTATATGAGGCTGGATGGTTTGATTTTTGGAAGCTCATGGGGCTTGGAATTTTTTGTATGGTTCAATCAACTCAGAAGAGGCATGGAACCATTTTTGTATGCTCTTGGTAAGAGGGATTTTTTCTGACTAAAAGCCCATTTTTTCTTTTTTTTTTTTTTTTTTTTTTTTTTTTTTTTAGTGCCTAGGTGGTCAAACCTGGCTCATATGGGCTAGCCCATGGGACCTTAAGCTTTTTAGGATGGCTTAGATCTCATGTGGGGCCATTTTTGTAAAGAATATCTAAAGATATCTCATTTGGATAGAGAATATCTAAAAATATCTTTATGGGAGAGAATCTCTCATATTCCCTTAATTTGGGAGAGAATATCTCAAGGTATCTTTCTTTTTGGGAAAGAATCTTCAATATCCTTTTTTGTTGGAGAGAATCTCTCATTTGATTGATTTTGGGAGGAAATCTCTCAAAGACATCTTTCTTTTTGGGAAAGAATCTTTCTAATTCATTCTCTTTTGGTAAGGTTACTTAATTAGTAACACTTACCTTTCTTCTTTGTTTCCTTCTTTGATTTGCTCTCTCCTATAAAAGCAAAGGAAGGTAGGATCTCTTGCTCTTATTGCTTTCTTTTGCAACAATCTCAAGAGAGCTCCAAGACCAAGAGTGCTTCTTCTTCAAGGATCTTCAAGCTTTTTCCTTCTTCTTCTCCATCAATGGCTTCGAGTAAGTTTTCTCTCTTTTTCTTTCAAGAAAACTCCATGTAGAGAATAGGATGGTAAAAAGAAGAAAGTTTCTCTCTTTTTTTTCTTCTTTTTTTTTTCTTTTCTTTTTCTTTTCTTTCTATTCTTCTTTTTTTTTTTTTTCTTTTCCACGTGATTTCTCTTTTTTTTTTTTTTTCATGTTTTTTTTTTTCTCTTTTTTTTTTGTGGGCCGTACGGACAGATCCGTACGGATCTGGTCCGTACGGCCACGTGGCCTATTTTTTTTTTTTTTATTTTTTTATTTTTGCTGTTTTCTTTCTTCTCTTTTTTTTTGTTTGAGAAAGTTTCTTTTTTTTTCTTTTCTTTCTCCCCTTTTTTCGAGAAAGTTTCTTCTCTTTTTTTTTTTTTTTTTTTTTTTTTGCTCATCATGATAATGCGTTTTTTGTGCAAATCTAGATGTTCATGCATGTACTATTTGTAGATTGAGCATGATAGCATACCTGAAAATCTTTGCAAATTTGGGAATTTGGAGCTTGCAGCGATGTTGAGCCCTTCTTGATTTTGCGGAGATTTTGAGGTTTCGAAAGTTTGGAGTTTCGGAGCCCGCAGCAATGTTGAGCCCATCTTCAAACTTTCTATTTCCGTCGGGGTATTTCCTTTTTCTTTGGAATTGCCCCGGAGTCATGCCAAAATTTTGACAGATTTTTGGTGGGACAAAGTGACCCTTTTTTTTTTTAACGAAATCCTGTCATTTTGATGACGATCTTTTTCTTTTCCAACCTTTGCAGGTGGTTCCTCCAGAGCGAACAAGGGTAAAGAGCCTGCTACAAGCGTACCTCATCGATCTGCTAGATCTTCCAATGTGGCCGTTCAGCAGGCCTGGGAGAAGGTCCAGTTTATTGAGAAGAACTTGGAAGAATTCGATTCCCTCAATCGTGATGAGATGAGACAGCGATTGATCGCTCTCAAGGACGAGGAGTTCTATAAGATCATGGTAAGCAACCGTCCTTGGGTTATGGACGATCTGAGGGTTTTGCCCAAGCCTACCTTCTTCTTTGGAGATGCAGTCCCTGACGACTTGACATACCAAAGGAGATGTTTTCAATTCTCTTACACAGCTGATGGTGAAGAGAGAACTATTTCTACCCGGTCGTCTTTTGACCGGACCATCTCGATCCTGAGCCTTTCTCCCACGTGCCCTAAGAGGGAAGATCCTCCGAGCTGGGTGAAGAGGACCAGTGTGATCAAGACTGAGGTTTTTGTTGGTGGACCCTCCGGATATGCGGAGAAGCCACCTGTCCGTATGGACATGTTGATGCCAGCCAGCGGCTACCAGGGCTCTGATTATCCGTCGGTCGATTTGAGACCGGTGGGCCTTGGCGTTTTCAGCGGTGACGGCAGTACTTGGGTGAAGCCTTTTCGACTTCGTGGCCGTTTCAATGTTGACTCCGATTGGAAGTCATGGACTGACCACACCTTGCTGATTGGGGGCGCCGTTTTGAAGGAAGCCGGGATTTTTGACGCGGTCCGCGCTTTTAGGGAGACCGTGACCTTTTCCGATGATGCCTTCATGGCTATGTTGGAGTCTTTCCTCCCTCAGACCAATACCTTCGTTGTCACGAACGGTGAGATTGGTTTTTCTCTGAAGGAGTTGAGTGCTATTACTGGATTGCCCATCCTTGGCAAACTCTACGAGGAGTTCATGCCGATTGACAGCGTCCTTGAGGAGCAGTCAGAGGAGTTCAGGCTCCTATTCTTTCAGCTCGTCGCCTTCTATGATTTTTTGAAGGAGGGCTCGAAAGTGAGATCCAGCAGTTGGAAGAGTTATGGCTCTTCATTCTTCAACTTCTTTGATAGCAAAGAGTCTTCTGATAGCATGACCCGGGAAGACAGGAAGAAGACTTCGGCCATGCAGGAAGAGTTGAAGGGTTTCTTCGCGAGCACAGATGCCATTTGTTCTGGCATTACACTGCGGAGAGATCTTGCTTTTTACCTCACTTTTTGGCTAGGTGAGGCTATTTTTGCTGGTGGAGATGGGACGCACATCAGGCCGCATTGTATTTTTCCGGCTTGTCAGATGGCGTTTGGAGAGCGGCTTGCTTTGGTGCCCGCTCTTTACTCCTACCTGTGTACCGAACTGCAGGCTGCTGCTTTCTTGGTTCGGCTTGGGCTCCCTATGAATAGGGTATTTTCAGCCCATATCTTTTATTCGTGGTTTGTATACCACTGTCCTGGCTTCCACCAGCTGGGTGCTGCACAGGATGATGATCCTCTGATGATTCGATTGGCTAAGGGAAAAGCCGTATCCGAATCACTTTTGTTTGCCCGCATGAGGATCCGACGATTCAGGGACGTCGAGATGGGGCAGTCTTCAGTTAAGCTTTCTCCGGAGTTGCGGAAGAAGGCTTTTGATTTTGGTGCCTCCCGAGACTCTACCAGAGCAGGGTCGGGAAGGCATTACTCTTTGACCAATGCAGAGAAGGAGTGGCTTTTCAGCATACGAGTCGGCACGATGGTGTACCGTAGACATCTTTTCGTCGACATCCAGCCGTATGTACCTTCTCGCTTTGCGCTTCAGTTGGGCTTCTCTCAAGGCGTTGTTGGGGCGCCTTCGAGTATGGTGAAGCGTTTTGGGGGTTTGCAGGATGGCAGAAATGCATGGGCTTTCTATAGTGCTGAAGACACTACTGCCACGATTTCTTATCCTGAGCTGTCGACTTTCCGAACTGCCGGCTTCACGAAGTGGTTCGCGGAGAGCTTTTTGGCATATCGGGGGCTTTCCAAGAAGGAGCTTGATGTAAAGCTGTCTTCTGGAAAAGGCATTGGGAAGTCGGATGGCGTCCGGCGAGAGGAAGTTTGGGCATTCCTTTCTGGAGAGAAGCACAAGATAGGCTTTCTCGGTGACCAGGGCGTCATTGGTTCTGAAGCTGTTCGGGAAGTACCTGATGAGGCTTTGGAGCAGCTAGAACAGGAGGAAGCTGAGCTCGACGCTTGGATGCAAGCGGCACAGAGGCGAGCTTCCGCGGAGTCTACGGGCGAGAGCAGACCATTCAGTGAGGAGTCAAGTGAGAAACCTGACTCTGATAGTGGGGCGGGTTCTTCTAGGAAGCGAACCCGTAGAGGTAGGAAGAGGAGGAGTCATCATCACAGCGAGGGGCCACATGAGGACTCTCCTGAGATGGAAATCCCTCTTACCATCAACGAGGAGGTGCCAGAGGCTGTTGACGAGCCTCCAGAGAAGAGGAGCCGTGGAGAAGAGACCATTGGTGAAGGTATGATTCTTCCTTTTTCTTTTTCTGCTTCTTTCATGGGGCTTTCCATGTTCTGATTTGTTTTCTCACCCTGCTGCTGCTTCTTTTTTTTTTTAGCAGAGGATGAAGACTTGGCGACGCCTGAGGTTCCGACCGATGAGGCGGTGATGGAGCCGGTTATGGCATCTGAAGAAGAACCTAGGGACTCTGGAATGATTCCGGAATCTCCAATTGGTATAACTTCTTTCGCTTTCTCTTTTTTTTTGTGCCTGCGATTTGATTTGCTAACATTTTTTCTTGTCAGCTGACTTGCCACAGGATTCCGATGACTTTGAACCATCAATGGACGCAAATGTTGATGATGCTTCCGATGAGTTCATGAAGGAAGAGAGTGTTCCGCCGGTCGTCGAAGAAGGTACTTTGTAGTGATGACCCTGATGATGTTTTTTTCTTTTTTTTTTTTTTTTTTTAACAGGATCATATTCATACCTTTTTGTGTTTCATTTGCAGGTTTTGAAGTGACAGAAGAGAGTCCATCGCTTTCTTCAGAACCAGAGCAAGGGATGCCAGAGGTCGATCCGGAGGTAGAGACCAGTTCTGACATGATTGAGGAGATGCCTCGTGTTGAGATTCCCTCTCCAGTGGCTCCAAGTGAAAAGAGTTCTTTTGTTACTCTTCCAATGGGACATGACATGAGCAGCCGATCAGCGGAGAAGGGTGAATCTTCATCCAGTTCGCCTCTTCAATTTGCGAAGAAGGTGCTGGCTCGGGTTTTGAGTTCTTGGATCAAGACTCTCCTTTCTGGACACTTGGAAGCAGGATTTGGCATGATCCCACATGTGCAGGAGATTCTCACTGATACCGAAGAGGTTGGTCTGGATGTCACAGGTGCCAGGGCGACCGTTGATAGGATCATTGCACTGGGTGACAAGTGGTTTGAGACCATGGGCTTCCCTGACGACCAATTCTTCAAGGAGATGTTCTTGAACCCTGCTGATAAGGCTAAGTCTGACCTGAATGAGGCTACACAAAGCAAGAAGCAGCTAGTTCGGGAGAGGAACAAGGAAGAGCTAGCCATCATCGGATTGAGGCATGACCTTAACGTCCTTGATAGGGAAGTTGAGGAGGCCAGGAAACGTCTTGAGCATTTGAAGGCACAAGTCGATGCTAAGTGGGCTGCTATAACAGAGGCTCGTGACAGGGAGAGTACTCTGATTCGCAGGGTTGCAGATGCCGGTCAAGTTCTCGAGAGGAGGACTCTAGAAAACGAACGATGGCAAACTGCTGGGGAAGAGCTTCCCGGTGTAAAAGAAGGGTTACGGCATTCGCCAGCATCTCATGGCAAGTTCCTGAAGAAGCGTGCCTTGGAAACTCTGACGGCTGAGGCCAAAAGTTTGCTTGAGGAGTTGAAGCTTTGGCTGGAGACCATTTTTGGCTGAGCTCCTGATTTTTTATAGCAGAAACCATTCTTCTTTTTTTTTTTTGGTACCACATGTATTTTTTGGTACTTCTTTTTTTTTGCAGTGCTTGTGAACACTTTTTTTTTGGTACCACATGTATTTTTTTGGTACTTCTTTTTTTTCTTGTTTTCCCTACGCTCACTCAAATCTTTTTGTGATGAAAGCAATTGCTAAATGGGATTTGATCAAAAGTTTTGTCATTTTGTGAAAATCTTTTGTCAAATGATTGTTTTGGTAGGGGAAACGAATTCGGCATGAAAGCCGGATTTTTGTGGCATTTGCAGCCAGTTTTGACATGAGAGTCAGGTTTTTTTTTTTTTTGTGTGGCATTCATAGCCGATTTTTGAGATGGCATAAGAGCCAAAAATTTTGTTCGTGGCATGGGAGCCAATTTTGAGATGGCATGGAAGCCGAAATTTTATGGCGTAAAAGCCAAAATTTGGGTTGGCATGAAAGCCGAAATTTTATGGCGTAAAAGCCAAAATTTGGGTTGGCATGGAAGCCGGTGTTTGTTTTGTGGCATCTATAGCCAGTTTGGTGGCATTGATAGCCAATTTGTGGCATTTATAGCCGATTTGGTGGCATTGATAGCCAATTTGTGGCATTTATAGCCGGTTTGGTGGCATTGATAGCCATTTTTTGAAAGCCAAGTTTTGGTTTGTCGGCGTGAAAGCCAATTTTTGTGGCATTGATAGCCGGTTTGTGGCATTTATAGCCGGTTTTTTGGCAAAAGAGCCAGGTTTTGGCATTTATAGCCAGATTTTTTGGCTTTCAAAATGCAGGTATCGACTAAATGTCGCCTCCCCGCTGAATGGTCTTGCAAGTATCGATGGAATGTCGCTTCCTTGCTCATTCGGTTTTGCGAGTATTGACGGAATGTCACTTCCTCGCGGGTTGGGTTTTGCAAGTATCGATGGAATGTCGCTTCCTTGCGAATTGGGGTGCAAATATCGACTAAGCGTCGCTTCCCTGCTTTTCCCAAGACTTTTTGGTTTTGCGGGTACTGACTTGATGTCGTTTCTCCGCGATTTTTGAAATTTGAGGTTTTCTCGAACCATTTGTAATTTTGGGTTGTGGATAGCAACTGATATGTTACATCTCCACGATTTTTGAAATTGGGTTGTGGATATCAACTGGTTTGTTGCTTCTCCACGATTTTAGGTTTTCTCGAACCTTTGAAATTTGGGTTGTGGATATCAACTGATAAGTTGCGTCTCCACGATTTTTGGGGTTTTGGAAGTATCGAATGGGGTTCGCATCCTTCCGATTTTTTGAGTTTTGCGAGTATCGACTAAGTGTCACTTCCCCGCGGTTTTTGAAAAACCATTTTTTTGTTTAAAGACACGAGGGTCGTAAATTTTGACCTAAAACCATTTGGCGGTAAAAGGTAAGGTGGATTAGGGTGGAAATCCCTGGATCCAAATTTTTGTTTCAAACCATGAATTTTGGTTCAAGGATCGAAAGTTCTGGTCAAGTCAAGGAGAGGCTCCTAAACTTGGATTTTTTTTTGTTTTTGAACAATGAAACAATGAAAGTAAGCATTGTTTTTGAATCTCTAGAAATTTTGACATTTGATATGAAAATTCTAAAGAGAGTGGGTTTGACGAGCGAGTACCTGAGAACAGGTTTTGGCCATACAGGCATTGCTCTTACCCAGTTGGGTAAGTCTTCAAGGGTAGTACCGCTTCAAGAACTTGCCGTTGATAGGCAGCATACATCTGTCGCCTTCCATGTTTAGGAGGGCATATGCGCCGTTGGAGAAGACTTTGTCGATGACGTAGGGTCCCTCCCATTTTGGTTCAAACTTGCCTTTGGACTTGTGAGCGAAGACCATTGGTCTTTTTACCGCAAGAACCAAGTCACCCTTCTTGTAGGCGCGTTGCCTGACCTTTTTGTCAAAAGATCCTGCCATGCGTGCTTGGTAAAGTTCAATGCTTTGTCGAGCTTCGAGCCGTTTCTCATCGAGATTGTCCAGCTCATGAAGTCGTAATTTCGCATTGCTTTCTTGAGTCATGTCATTTTGTAGAGATACCCTCAGAGAAGGAATTTGTACCTCTAGGGGCACGACAGCTTCGCATCCATAGACCAAGGAGAATGGTGTGCTATGGGTTGGTCCTCGAACGGTGGTTCGATAGGCCCACAAAGCTTCAGACAGTTTATCGCTCCAGTCTCTTTTGTGACTAGAGACCATTTTCTTGAGGATTTTGCAGAGTGTCTTGTTGAAGGCTTCTGCTAATCCGTTTGCTGCCGGATTGTATGGAGTCGAAGGACAGCTTTGAATTTTGTATTTGTCGCAAAACCTGTAGAATCGATGATCCCGGAATTGTGGTCCGTTATCATGGACGAATCTCTTGGGTATGCCGAAACGACAAATGATGTTGGTGCGCAGGAACTGAAGAACTGATGAGGTCTTCATTTCGTTGAACGCAAATGCTTCTGACCACTTGGAGAAATAATCCGTAGCAGCGAAGATGAAGCGATGACCTTTGCTTGAAGGGGGGGAGATAGGACCTATGATGTCCATGCCCCATGCTTCGAAAGGCCATGAGATTGCTGTAGGATGTAGCCATTCCGGAGGCATGTGAATGTAGTCTCCATGAACTTGGGATTGTTGGCAGCGCTTAGCAAATTGCATTGCGTCGGGTACCATGGTAGGCCAGTAGTAACCTAACCTTTTGATTTGGTCGTAGAGCTTGGGACCAGCCTGATGAGCTCCACAAAGACCAGCGTGAACTTCTTTGAGTGTTTCTGCAGCTTCTTGTTGTGACAAGCAGCGTAGAAGTACTCCGTTGAAGGATTTCCTGTAAAGGATCTTTGAAGGGATATCCAAATGAAAGTTTGGGGCTCGCCTTTGGATGCTTACCCGTTCTTTTGGATCTTCAGGTAGGATTCCGAACATAGTGTAATCAATGAACGGATCCCTCCAGTCGACGATTGAAGGTTGAAGGATAGAGATCCGACTTCCAACCACTCGGTGGCATTCGGCAACTGCTTGGTGTGTGTTAAGAGGAGGGAGGATCCTTCTCTCGCACACTGTAATTTGCATGTTTTCCCCTTCCTGGATCGCCATTGATGCGGCAAGTCCGGCCAGGGCATCTGCACGGATGTTTTCACCTCTACGAATGTGGGTGATGTTGCAGATGTCAAACTTTTGCAGAAGCGATTGTGCCTTGTTGTAATAAGGCAGCAGATCGGGCTTCCTGACTTCATATTTCTGATTCATCTGGTTGACGATCAGTTGAGAGTCTCCAAAGACTTCCAGCATGGTGATACCGGATTCAATGGCGAGTTCCAATCCTAGGATCAGAGCTTGGTATTCAGCTGCATTGTTTGTGCATGGTTCCAGTAGCGAGAAAGCGTGTGGAATCATGCATTTGTCGGGGCTAACAAAGAGGATGCCAACTCCCGAGATCAGCTTTCTGTTTTCATTTGTCCTGGTTGCACCGTCAAAGTACATGTCCCAGGAGGCATTTGGTGAGGAAGTCTCCACGTTGTAGACAGGTTCGTCTGGGAGATCATCTCTGAGTGGTGAATCTTTAGGCAATGGATGCTCTGCAAGGAAATCTGCTAGAGCTTGGCCTTTGATTGCTTTTTGTGGAACATACCTAATATCAAATTGTGACAAGAGGATGGACCATTTTGCCAGTCGGGCATTGAGAGAACCGGCCTTCGTGACAAGGACCTTCAAGAGGTTGATCCTCGAGACCAGGTAGACTGTGTTGGAAAGCAAGTAGTGACGTAACTTTTGTACGGCGAACATCACTGCAAGGCATTCTTTTTCGACTGGAGAGTAGCGATGCTCTGCACCTACTAGCATGCGGCTGAGGTAGTATAGAGCAGCTTCTTTTCCCTCACCATTCTCTTGTGCAAGCAGAGCGCCTACAGAATGATCAAGAGCTCTTGTGTACAAGATGAATGGTTTTCCAGTGGCAGGGGCAGCTAACACTGGAGGTTTGGTCAGGTATGACTTGATATCTTGAAATGCGGCTTCACAGTCGGCATCCCAGACAAAGTCTACACCTTTTTTCATCAATCGAGAGAATGGACGGCATTTCCCCGAAAGATTGGAGATGAACCGTCTGATGTAGGCCAATCTCCCTTGGAGCCCTTTTAGTTCCCGTAGGGTTCTTGGAGAGGGCATTTCTAGAATAGCCTTGACTTTTATGGGGTCAAGTTCTATTCCAGCTTTCCGAACAAGGAATCCGAGAAACTTACCCGACGAGACGCCGAAGAAGCATTTTAGAGGATTCATCCACAGTTTGTGTTTGCGGAGTCGGAGGAAGACTTCCCGAAGATCTTTGAGATGGTCTTCTTTTCTTCTGCTTTTGACGGCGAGGTCATCAACGTAACATTCGACCGTTTTGTGCTGCATATCTTGGAATATTTTCATCATAGCCCTTTGATATGTGGCACCAGCATTTTTCAGACCAAATGGCATGACAGTGTAGCAATACACGCCAAATGGAGTCCGAAATGAAGTGTGTTTTTCATCCTCGGGATGCATCTTTATCTGATTGTAACCAGAGAAGCCATCCATGAATGTCATTCGCTCGAATCCGCAGGTATTGTCAATCATCACCTCCGGTATGGGGAGCGGGAATTCATCTTTAGGGCAAGCGCCATTCAAGTCTCTATAGTCAATACAGACTCTGATCTGCCCATTTTTCTTTGTCACGGGGACAATGTTGGCCAACCATTCTGGATGTTGTTCCTCACGGATGAAGCCAACGCTTTTGAGTTTTTGAACTTCTTGTTCAATTTTATCCATCACATCTGGACGGAATCTTCTTTGGCCTTGTTTGACAGGCTTGACGTCTTCTTGAAGATTGAGTTTGTGGACTGCTACTTTGGGGTCTAAACCAGGCATTTCAGCATAGGACCATGCAAAGCAATCAACGAACTCACGAAGAAAAGCGATATACTCGGGTAACTCATCATCCTTTATATTCTTGCTTATGAATACAGGACGTGGGTTATCAGGTGTTCCCAAGTTTATCTTTTGAACAGGATCTTCTGTCGGAAGGTTCGAAGGTGGTTCCTCCACAATATTTTCGGAGGCTTCCAACTCAACGAAACCGTCTGGAGTTTCAACTGCATTACCAGACCAAGGCTCTGTTCCTTTCCATGGATTTTCTTGATTGGTGATCTCCTCAAGGCTTGCTATGAGATAGTCCCAATCGCCTGTTGAGTCTGGTATTTCTTTTGGAGACGAGGGTTCTTCTGGGTCAGGATGCCACAAGTCTGTATTATCGGACGATTCCTCTTTATCATCAGAGAAATCATACCAATTGGATGAGCTTCCTGGATTTTTGTCAGGTAACTCTTTAAAGAGATATCCAGGGAGATCGATGTCTTCATGGACTTGAGATGTTGAGGCTTGGTCGGTAAAACGACTTTTAAGCCTTTGTGTCAACTGTCTCAGAGGAGTATCAGGATCATACCCTAACCCATATGAAGACTTTTCTACATGACCGTAGAGTCTCCAATCTTCCAGCTGGCTTTTGGTCAAGGCGGGCTCCAATGGCGTGAGAATACCGCGTCTTTCTCCCAAACCGACTGGGTTTTGAGCGTCAAAGCCCATTTTCTTCATGATAGCTTGTGCCACAGGACTATATAGAGATAGTTGAGGCATACCTTCGTTTTGGAAAGGTTCAAGCAAGGAACTTGATGAAGAAGCATCCGATCTATGAAAAAAGATCGGTCTTTGCTTTGGTGATGTTGCCGGAACAACAAAGGTAGCAGACGTAGGATCTTCTACATCAGCAGGTGTCCCCATCGGAGTGAGAGCAGGCTGAACTTGCTGAGTGTCAGCTTGGCTTGACGATGCATCGTCTTCTGGCTCTGAGTCCGAGTCTGTGTCTTGCATGATAGACACGAGAGAGACAACAAATTTGCCCTCAGGCTTTTGTTTCGCCTTCTTCACTCTGGTTGTGATGACCAAAGGTTTTGAAGATTTGAGGGAGATGACGAAGGGAGGTTGACTACTCTCTTCTAATTTGCCGGAGGGTTTGCTTTCTTCCGGTGATTTTTGAGGGGCCCTGCCTTTATCTTTCTGGAGATTTTCAGCAGGGGGTGCTATTTCCTCTTCTTCTTTTTCTCCTTCATACATCTGGGAGTCTGCGAAGTGGACTTCTTTACCTTTGAAGGGCTTTCTGTCCGCAAAGACGCGATGTACCATGCCGTCGTCGCCGACGAACTTGATGCATTGATGTAGAGTTGAAGGGACAACACCATTCTCGTGTATCCAAGGACGTCCGAGAAGGATGTTGTAGCATGAGGGGGTTTTTATTGCATACACAGTGACCTCAGAGATAAGATCACCGATTTGCAATTTGAACCTGATTTTGCCGATAGGCCTTTGAGTGCTCCCATCGTATCCAAAGATAGATACAGATGTGTGGCTTAGCTTGCTGGGTGGGATGCCCAACTCTTCAAGAGCCGAAGTGGAGATAAGGTTGAGTGCAGAACCTGGGTCGATCTGAACTCTATGTATCGGCATTTCTTTGATGTACCCTGTGAAGTACAAGGGTCGGTTGTGCCTTGCTTCGCCAAGTAGGAGGTCTTCCTTAGTGAAGGCGATGGTTGCACTGGCTGCCTTTTGAACCGAGAGGCATTGGATGCATGATCCCTCAGTTTTCTTTTCTCCCTTTGAGGAAGTTTCAGAGTTTTTGACCCGGTAGTCCATTTCAATTTGGAGGACTTGCGGGGCATGTTTGTCGACATCCTCATTCAGTTTTTGTAATTCTGAGATGAGATTATCACGAGTGCGTGGAGACATTCGTAATAAATCCAGGATGTGAAGACGTGCAGGTATGTGTTTGAAGTGCTCAACCAAGTCATACTTGAAAGCCTCCTTAGGGCCTGCATGTTCATTGTTTTTGCCACTGGGGGCGCTTACAACATCTTTTCCCGAAG
Source organism: Umbellularia californica (assembly GCA_028538565.1). Taxonomy (NCBI): domain Eukaryota; kingdom Viridiplantae; phylum Streptophyta; class Magnoliopsida; order Laurales; family Lauraceae; genus Umbellularia; species Umbellularia californica. The sequence continues at coordinate 59,258,272 of JAPQWN010000001.1, forward strand.
GATTTACATAAGTAAAGGAAGATTGGTTGTAATTCTTGTGGTAGTCCCGGCCAGAGCGGGTGCCTCTACCAACTTCGAGAGCTTCTTGAGAAGGATCTTCGTTTGGAAGATTGCCTTCAGGATCAAGAGGCTGTCGTTTTTCATCTACTGGGGATGTATCTACAGCAGAGTTTCCATCCTCAGTGATTGTGTTGCACGGAGCATTTTCCGGGAGCAAGTCCTGAACAGCATCCAGCAGCTTTTCTTCTTCGTTGACCCATCCATCACCCCAAGTTGGGTTTTCTTCATGATGATGAGTCGGGAAGAATGTGTATTCTGAAGTCACAGTCTCAGGAGAAGAAACCTGAGAGGGTGTCATCTCTGTGAAAGTCACGTGAGACGAGGTAGCTCCAGAGGATACATTGCTAGGCGTCGTCGGAGTGTAGGTAATCTCATCAGACGACGCTTCAGAAGAGCTATAGTCCTGATATATTACATTACAGGAAGCTCTGATAGGAGATGTTACCTGCTCGGAGTCAGACTCATCCTCGGATGTAAGAGGATCGTCAATCCAGCAATGTTCTCCATTTTCAGGAGTTGAGGGAGGAGGTACCTGATGGGCTTCAGGGACTTCCGGCTCTGGATTGTGAGGAATCTCGCTGACGCGGTCTTGCTCTGTTCTAGAGCGAGACGCTGCAAGATCCTTGCATATTCTTCAAGATCAGGCATGGGAGCCAGATCTTCTTCTTCGTCTTCTCCGTGTGGCTCAACATAGTTGATTTCCACTGGAGCAATGACAGGTGCTGGGTTAACAGCATCTTCTTGTGCAGCCTCTTGGTCTTCTTCATCATCAGACCAGGATCCTTGTGGTTGCAAGGGGTTATACCAGATTACTGGCATAAGGTGAGTTTCAGGAACCCATTCTTCATCGGAGAGATATTCTCCTGTTTCAAGAGATTCCTCCCACTCATCGGTGTAGTTGGGCTCGAATCCATCGTCGGTGTCGCTGGACTCGTATCCATCAATGGAGAATCCAACTACCGAGTTGCAAGAGTATAATGCCCCCTGCATGGCTTCTTTTTTGAATTGAGGTGGCATGAAATCACTGAGAGTGAAGTTTCTTACCGCCTTTGAAGTCTCTGGAAGGGACGTTTTTGTTGCCCTGAGTGAAGTGGTAGAGGAGGCCTCTGCCTTTTCATGGACTTCTTGTTTTGGCTGGGTCTTCTCTTGCCGTTTGAGCTTGAGGAGATGTTTCTTGGCTTGCCTTCGCTGCTGAGCGGTCGGCTTTGTTTTGACGATCTCCCAATTTTCATCTTCCAGGAGATCGGGATGTACCCATATGGGTTGTCCGTCTGGTGTCGGGCAAGGAACCAACACTTCGGACGTTTGAATTCTATTTATCACCTTGAAGGAAGTAGTGATCTTCTTCTTCGGTGACTTTGGTGTTTGTCCATATGACACCATGTTGACGGAGGCAGTCCCATAGTTTTTGTCAAAGGTGATGACTCCGTTTTTCCACATCTCGTTTATCTTCTCTCTCACAATAAAGCATTGATTGAGAGGATGCGAAACCATCTGGTGGTATGGACAGTACCGAGGATCATTGGTTTTGCCAACGTCTCCAGGTCTTTTGGGCTCTGGCAAAATGAGTTTGCCATTTGCTAGGAGAGCCTCAAAGATTTCTTCGACGTCTTCATCGAACGGATATTTCTTTTCTACTCGCTCTTTGAAGGCATCAGAGAGTTCAGGTCTCTTACCTGCAGCTCTATTTTCAGCTTTCTTTGGTTGCTGAGGAGCTGACTTAGTCTGCACATTGAGAACCTCCTTCTTCTTTGGTTTAGAGGTTGCAACAGCAGTCGGCTCTTTCTTTGATGATTTCTGACTGTTGAGGTCTTTGATCACCATTTCAGCTTCCATGGAAGCTTCCAGGAGTTCCCCCAGGTTCTTTGATTTATTGCCGATGATCATGGAGAGGATTTTAGCTCTCATGTTGTTTCGGCAGATGTCGACTAGCGACGCTTGTGGCAGTACATCTGAGCATTTGTACGCCATTGCTTTCCACTTGTGAATGAAGTCATAAGTTGACTCATTCTCTCCCTGTTTTAGGCTGCAGAGCTGAGCCATAGTAACAGGATGATCCTCACCTTGGAAGTGGGTCAGGAAGCGTGTCTCTAGCATAACCCAGTTCTGAATGGAGTTCTCCGGAAGAGTGGAGTACCAATCGAAGGCCGTACCTTTTAGGGTACTTGCAAAGAGGCGAATCTTGAGTGCATCTTGATCCGCGATAGCTCCCGTCAAGATCTTGAAGTGGATGACGTGCTGTCTGGCCGATCCTTTCCCCGTATATGTTTGGAGAGTAGGATGTTTGAATTTTGTGGGGAACGGGACCGAGTCCATCCATAAAGGATATGGTGGCTTGATCCCATGCTCCTTGAGTATATCCTCTTCTTTTGCTTTGGCGAGGATACTGTCTACGTCCTTTTTGGTGAGGGCGCGTGACTCATTTTCTTCTCCATTTCCCTCGTTATTGCTATGATTTGGAGGAGGCTCATTGTTCACCTGATTTTGGACAACGAGGAGAAGGTTTTCCATCAGAGTTTCAATCCTCTGCTGGCCTTGTTCCAACTGCTGGATGCGTGTGAGCGCATCATCTCGAGGTGGATTCTGAGGTGGCGGCTCAGAACTTGTAGCCAAGACGTTCATCCCTCGGGATTCGAACGAAGAAATCGTCCTGGTGACCGAGCTGGGGCTCATTCTTTTTGATGAAGAGCTTGATGAAGGATTACTCTCCCGTCCTTGGCTGGAAGGGGCAGGAGATTCTTCGGGATGTCTTTGTGTCCTGGTGATGCTACCGGTCACCGGACGTCGGACATGGATTTTTGATGCTGACCTTTGGCGTCTTCTGGTTTTTCCAACCATATGGACGGCAGCAACTTGGTCGGGTCTTTCTTTTTCGACCCATTTGCGGGAGACTTGAAGTGTAGGAGGCTGGGTCCTTTGCTTCTCTAGTCTCTTTTGTCGATATGACGCACGGCGGCGTGCTCGACGAGCGATTTGAGCTTTGGTCAGCTCTGGCTGGGCTCTGACGATGAAGGATGTGCTCCCTCGGGCGCAGCAGCCGAGCTTGTCTTCTTTGTGGTTGGGCAAGGACAGGATGCGGACCCGGTCCTTTGCCTGTTGCAGCGAAGCTTTGAACCTTTCGAGTTCGGCCCCTGTAGAGATGAAGGGTCGAACTGAAGGAGTGTAGGCCTTAGCAGGTGCTTGGAGAGGCCTGGTGATGCATGATCTGATTTTGGGCTTGTGGGAGCAAGCCGATTCATGCTGGGTCGACCTGGGAGTCAAGTTGGAGATGGGTCTCTCCTCTTTCATGTAGGCAAGAGGGTAGAACTAGTTTTCTTTGAGTGGGGCCAGGTATGCTGGCTTGGTGGAAATTTGAGACCTTCTTTGTTTTGGGGAAGGTCTTGGAGACCAAGTCTTGGGATAGACCTGGCTGTTTGTGGGTCGAGGCTTCGCGGGGGTGCCGCGGGCTTCAGGCTTTTGGGCGCTCGCCTTTGGTGTCACGGGAGTGACACGTTGAGAGGCGATCTTCTGCCTTTTGGCAGGCGCAGTTTGTTCTTCGGGAAGTGGGAATGGTCCCAGTGTCCCGAAGACGATGGTCCGGGGAGTCGAGGTCGACCCGGAGTTCAGAGAGTTGCCGAGGGAGTTGACGCTTCGGCAGCTGGCGGGGCGCTTGTAAGTGCGCTCGGTTTGCTTCTGTTGAAGCATGAGTTGGTGCTTGTTCTCATCGAAGATAATGGTTAAGGCTGCCATTGTTAGTTTCGAAAAAGTTCTGAAACAAGACCACATCCATTAGTAATCACAAGAATGTAATGATCATAAATGGGAATTTCTATGGTTGTCTTTTCAAATCGCTCAAGGGATATGACCCAAGCGACATGAAGAAGGCAAAAAGCCATAGATGGTACAATTGTTCTGACAGCGAACATGGTAGGCTCGAAATGAGCTTTCCAATGACTGCTAGAAGCAATTGTAAACCTAAATTCGACTTATCGAGAAGCAGGGCTTGCTCGAGATAAGAAGAATATAAGGTAGGAGTTACAAATGTGCCGGTCACAGATACAGTAGACCCTGAAAGGGCGTACCAGTATTGCTATGCACAAATGTTGGAGATCGCATCCATGAGATGGGATTCTTTGTTTTGAAATGTCAGAAATGGATTCGTCAAAGAGAGCAAGTGACATTCCGATTCAAATACGGGCTCAACGATTTCCGCGAGCGCCAGTACTCGGAAGGGAAAAGACCACAATTTCTCGAATCTGAATCCAAAAAGTGACGAGTTTTTGGAGATTTTTTTTTTTGAAATGATTTTTTTTTATTTTATTTTTATTTTATTTTTTTTTTATTTTATTTTTTTTTTAAAATATTTTTTTTATTTATTTTTTTATTTTATTTTTTTTTTTGAAAATTTTTTGTTTTTTTTTTTTTTTAAGATTTTTTTTGAAAATCTTTTTTTTTTATTTTTATTTTTTTTTTTAATTTTTTAAGATTTAAAGACGAGAGAGTACACATAGGCCTCCTAACCCGGTCTTATGAAACCTCAATTGATAGAATTGCCCCCAGGTAAGGGTAGGATTACTTAATGAACCCGTTTGGAGGACCCTTGCCTAGAACAGTCAAGCTGTCTCCACACTCTGGACAAGGCTTTTCTTGAATCAATCGTGATCAAAGAACGCAATTGGTTTAACCTTAGTGGTCTATGTCTTTTTTTCAAATCCCAAATAGACTCATCGAAGAGAAACGATGGCCCAAAACCTTAGTCGAACAGGCTCAACATTTCTGCAAGCACCAAAGAACGATAGGATAGGATCAAAGCTTCTCAATTTTGAATCAGAACTGAGAAAACTGATTTTTTGATTTTTTATTTTTATTTTTTTTAATATATTTTTTTTTGAAATCTCTAATGAACTCATCGAAGAGAAACGATGGTCCAAAACCTTAGTCGAACGGGCTCAACATTCCTGCAAGCACCAAAGAACGATAGGATAGGATCAAAGTTTCTCAATTTTGAATTCAAACTAAGAAAACTGATTTTTTTTTTAATATTTTTTTTTTGAAATCTCTAATGAACTCATCGAAGAGAAACGATGGTCCAAAACCTTAGTCGAACGGGCTCAACATTTCTGCAAGCACCAAAGAACGATAGGATAGGATCAAAGTTTCTCAATTTTGAATTCAAACTAAGAAAACTGATTTTTTTTTTTTTTTTTTTTTGAAAAGAGAAAGAATGGAAACAAACTCAAAGAAATAGAAATTTCCAAAAAATCCCATCTCATGTTTTTTTTTTTTTTTTTTTTTTTAGGATGCAAAATCCAACATAGGCTACCAGCTAGGAAGTAGCCAAGGAATCCGGAAAAGAAGTATAAGCATAGAGCAAAAAGTATGATATGCAAATATTTCATTTCCAAGCACCGTGTTCTCAAATGAACGAGTCCCACCGGGTGTACCAGCTTGATGGAACGCGCTCCGAGCCGCCCGCTGGGGCGGCTACCGGGGTCGGCGGAACGTGGGAGTCCGTCGGGTCCGACCCTTTCGCGCCCTGGCGGGCCCTGAAGCGTGCATCAACATTTCTTTGTGTGGGTGTGCCAGATTTTCTATTTTACTTGGAATTGCAAGTGGTAATCCGGAGATCAACCTTCGCAAGTAAAAAGGAAATCAACTTCTTTCAAGTTTTCCATTGCACAAATATTTAAGAAAAGAGACATTTTCTTGGTTTGCCGTGAAAGGCGATTTTGTTTGGCATTTATAGCCGATTTTGGCGTTTATAGCCGATTTACAATTCTTATCAATAATGAAAGACAAGAGTTGTGATTTTTGTCTCTTTAGAAAAATACAAATTACAATGAAAAGCAAGAAAAGGAAGATCTAACTTTTCAGGAGATTGTGGGGGACTCGTTCAGATTGACGGTCGCAAGCCATGTATGGGCTTCGCCATCATCCATGCAGATGAGAACAGAAGATGCTCTTGATTCGCTTGGCTTGGCTATAACCTCAGGTTTTTAGAGGACAAAGACCAAGAGAAGGTCCTATGTCCAATAAAAAGCTAAGTAGACGGGCTGAAAAGCCACGTCTAAGCCATTGGAGGCAGCAGGAGAAGGCAAGGACCTTGGGGGGGGGGGGTGCCCCCCAAGGGACTTTTGTCACCTTGTAGTGGTGGCCGGTGCAGAACTTCAGCAGAGTTTTTTCTCTCTTTTTTTCTTTCTCTCAGATCTCTTTCTGATCTTTTTTTTTCTCTGATCTTCTCTGATTTTCTCCTCTTTTTTCTGATCTTTTCCGATCTCCATTTCAATGGAATGCTCTCCTATTTATAGGCCTTTGGTAGCCATTTAGGAGGGTTTATGAGCCTTAATGGCTTTAATGGGAGGAGTTACAAGATTTATTTCTTGATTTTGTAACTCCTTTTTCCTTGAATCTGATTGGCCGATGGAGATTAAGGGCTTTTAATCACCTTAATTACCATAATGGGAGGAGTTTCATGGTTTAAATGCCATGAATCAATTGACTTGTAACTCCCAAATGCTTGCTTCTGATTGGGCCGTCCAAAGAAATGAATTAATGACTGCAATAAAGCTAGTCAATTAACCACATTAATTGGTCGCCGAGCAGTCGAAGAGTCGCGGGCCATGCCGTGTCTTCTGGAATTCTTCTGGCGATGATCATCGATGGATCTACATGCTGATCGACATCGGATGAACATGTAACTTCAGACATTGATAGCTAAGAGTGGGCCGGTGACATTTGTCTTGTCGATTTCACGATCGGTCGGACAGAAAGTGCACTTTCTTGGTCGACCGGTTGGCGATCTTGGAGCGATCAATGATGATTTTATGCTTTTGACGGCGGATCCGAGATGTCGTCGGATATGAGTCAATTTAGAGCACTAAAAATCACATTTTCAGGAAACCACAGGGGCCAAAGTGCGCGAAACGCGAAGAAAGACGGAAAAACGGGTCACCGGCGGAAAATCCGGTGACCCGGACCTCCATGGTCGCCGGCGACCATGGACCGGCGACCATGGGCCATGGTCGCAGGGGCCTGCGACCATGGGCCATGGTCGCAGGGGTCTGCGACCCTGGGGGATTTTTCCCCTTCGGAGCCCGTTTTGCGGTCGTTTTGAGGTCTTTTTCGTCGCCGTTTTCTTCTGTATTTTTCTTGACATTTCTTCTCATTTATTGGCTTGATTTCCCTGTAGAAAACTTGATGAGAATCCTTGCATTTTTAGAGTGCAAAGTTTCTAATTTTCCGGGAAAGCCGAAGACTTTGTCGCGTAGAGCTGCTGATTTTCCGCCAGAAGTCGAAACTTGGTCAAACGATGTCGGAATGACCTGAAATTTGAGGTGAAGCCTCCTGAGCAATAAATAAGACCAACCATAGGCTTTTGTTTGAGTTTTGAAGCCGTTTGGGGTCCCGTCGATGCTTCACTTGATTTTGCTGCGGGGAAAATGCCGAGCTTTGATGTGCGGTCAAACGATGTCCGATTGACCTGAAATTTGACGGGGAGCCTATTGGAGTCATTTTGAGACGTTCCATGGGCTCCGTTTTGGATGTCATGGTCCCGGGTTGCTCCGCCGCCGGTAGGCTTGATTTTCTCTCGGAGCATCGAAACCTGGTCAAACGTTTTCGGAATGACCTGAAATTTGACGTGCAGCCTTTTGGAAGCATGTTGAAGCCACTCATGCACTTGGTTTGATGAGCGAAGGATTCGGTGGTTCCCGCCGCCGGGAGGCTTGATTTTGCTGCTCGAGCATTGATGGAGGGTCAAACGTTGTCGGTTTGACTTGAAATTTGGAATGGAGCCTTTTTGGGACATGCTGGAGTCATCCGTAGGCTCTGATCGAAGTTTTGACGTCTCCGATGATGTCGCCGCCGGGAGCGCCATTTTAGCTGTCGGAGAAGTGAAGTTAGGCCAAATGTTGTCGAAATGGCCCGAAACTTCATGTGTACTCTTCTCTTGGCTATCTTGAAGGATCTTGCAGTTTTTGTTTGATTCTGACAAGATTTGATTTTTTGGAGAAGTTGCATTGCCTATTTATGGCAGGTTGCGACTTCATGCAGCTTTCTTGATTTGAAGAGGCAAAGTGACATTTTCGGTGTCAACAAAGTGTTTATACAAAGATCATTCAGTTACATTTCCCAAAAATAGAGGCCAACAAAGGCCAATACAACAAAATATAAACCCAAAAGAATGGTTAATCACAACCCTCAAAATGTAACGGGTCTCGAGGTAACCGGATGTCTAAACAACATCATCGGCGTGCCACTCAACTAAATTTTGCGGTTCTCTGACCGCCTCCTCGTGCTCCTCCTCGGGATAACCGACGACGAAACCTAAGTACCAAAGAGTGGGTCAAACACGACGGTTTGGCAGGTGGACGGAACGACAAGACAATATAGTAATAAATAAATTTACCTTCGAAAGAAATTAAATCTGTTTAGACAATAAGTTTCATGGAAGAATAAATAATTTATACAAATCATGAACACAATGTAAAAGCATGTACAGGTAACCAAGGAAACGGGAAAACAAGCAAGGTGGCAACCACACAAAGCTAAGTCATCTATCACCGGAGTGACAAGAGCATCTCAAGGTGTTGATCCCAGTCACCGAAGTGAGGAGGTACAATGAAATTTACATATACATATATAATAATACGGGACATGACCAGGGTAGCGAGTCGGGCATCAGGAACCATGGTAGCAATCTGCAGCATCAGGACAAGACCACGGTAATAATCGGGTAGCAGGATCCAAGCTGCAGCTGGCGGGACAAGTGGGGGATCTCCAAGTCGGTGGATTAGACCGGCAAGGTTATCCAAGCTTAGCGGTGCCGATTCATAGGTCAAATAACAAAATCAAGACATTTATAAAATAAATCAAGTGCAAGTATACAGCCGGGCAAGACAGGGGTGCTCAAGGGCACAAGTATCCTTTCAATATCAAGCAATGCACGTCGGGATTAGTAAAAAAACTACAAGTATGATTGCAGTGTCTTCAGACATGATAAATCATAAATCATGTATCTCGGGAGTGCGTATCAAAACTTCCAGAATAATGGAATATTAATGGGCTTTCAAAATTTCAAGATTCAAAACTAGTTCAATGTGAGTAGGGGTCCCATATGTCAATTTTAGTAATAACTTGGTACTCTTTGAGTTTGGGGACATCCCAGGCTCCTTATGCACCTTGGAAATTTTCCAAAAACTTCAATGAATCTTTGCGATGTGGTTTCTTTCCTGCTCCAACATAGCTCAGGTGAATAGTGTCCATCGCTCTAAAAAAGGGTCCACAAGCGTTTGGCACGGGAACCTCCCTTCATTTCTCTCCATTTTCAAATTCCTAGGTAAGGTTGGCTGCCTGCGGTTAGCTGGCGGTTAGCTGCCAATGGGCTCGGCGGTTAGACGCTAGCTGGCCACGGGGCTGATCGCGGTTGACCTGACTGAATGCAGCGTACTGGAATTGTGACAGCCTAAGTTCGGTTAGTTGGCGGTTAGCCGCCAATGGGCTTAGCGGTTAGCCGTCAATGGGCTTGGCGGTTAGCTGCTAGCTAACCGCGGGACTTACCGCAATTTCAGAAGAGAAAAGCAGCTCTCTGGAATTGTAACCGAAACTGGTTCGGTTAGCCGCCAGTCACCAGGCGGCTAGCCGACAGGTGACCGCCAGCTGACTGTCAGTTGCGGGAAATTCTCACTGGGTTCAGATTCGAGCCTTTTCCCTTTCCAATTAGTTTCTCCCTTCCTCATTCATTTCCCTGCAACAAAGTGGGCTAAAAAGCCCCTCAAATTCAACATTCAACACTTTCCCCACACCAAAACTTCTATAGGCAACTATCCATCCACCTTCTTCTTCAATTCATCCAACCACAGGGGGAGAGAAATCCACCAATCACAAGCATTCATTTGGGTCATAATCAAGAGATAAAGGAAAGACTATCCATCACATTTCCATGACAATAAATGAGTTAGCAAAACTCTTTAATGAGTATTTATTTCAAATCAATGTATATCAAGAATAATGAGAGTGGAATAACAAAATCAATCCATTTCTTATAAAAGCTATTAAATGCTCAAAATATCAATCATCCACTTGCCTTGGGTCTCTAATCAAGCCTCTAATCACATTAATGAGCCCAGCTCCAAAGCTACACACAAAACCCCCAAAACAAACCCAAAATGGGTCAAAACAAGGAATGAATAAGAAGAAACTTACAATAATGGGAGTGGGGGTTCCCAAAGGCTAGAAGAACACAATATCAAAACAGGGGAAGGATCACTTACATGAAAGTTCTACAAAACTCTAGCTTGGCACAAAAGAGGATCTTGAAATGGGTATCTTCTTCCCCAAATAGTATCAATGGATAGCTCTCAAAGAGAGGAAGAGAGTGAAGGCAAGCATTTCTCCATTTGTGCAAGGTTTGGTGGAGATTTGGAGATGGAGAAGCTAGAGGAAAAGGGGGAGAGAAGAAAACCCTAGATAGGTGAGGCTTTGTGCTGGAAGAAGGGAAAAGAAGAAGATGGGTTTCTCTTAAATACAAGTGAAGAGTGGGCTCTACCACTAGAATCCTTGTTGGGCTGAATCATGGTTATCGGAACTTCAAACGAGTTCTACGAAGAAGGGAAAAATGATCACCAAAATATATAGTTTCCAAAAAGTACATGTTTTGAGGGTTTTGGGGATATCAACTTTTGGGTACAAATTTAGTGTCAAAAGACTATTTTGCCCTCAATGCTAGGAATGCCGGGTTTCGGGGTTCCGGACGGGCACGGGATCAACACGAGAATCGTAGGGATTAACGAGACGAGTAAAACGTGATTGGCGGAATACGAATATCGAAAATTCAAATAATCCCCCAATCGCACATAAGGTTACAAAAAGGAACCCTTAAAGGGTCCCACTAACCACAAAGGCACTCAAAATTCCCCAAAGCTATATCAAAATCTATTCTATTCCCAACTTAACCAAAATCCACAAATCACGTTTAAGACTAATACATGACTTAATTAGTACTAATCGAGGTCACTCGGGTCGGGGTCTTACATCCTCCACCCCTTAGGGCATTTGGTCCACCAAATGAAATACACAACTCACCTCTAGTAGTAGATGTAGATACTTCTTCTGCACTTGATCTCGTAGTTCCCACGTTGCTTCTTCTGGTCCATCATTTTCCCAAAGCACCTTTACCCACTGTATAGTCCGTGTCCTCAACTCTTGTTCTTTTGTATCAATGATCTGAACGGGCTTCTCCACATATTTAGCATCTTCTCGGATTTCCAACGGTTCATGTCGGAGTACATGGGAAGGGTCGGGGACATACTTCTTCAACATAGACACATGGAATACGTTCTGCACACTGAAGAGCTTGGGTGGTAAGGCTAATCTATAAGCCACATCACCAATCTTGCTCATAATACCATACGGTCCAATGTATCTCCTGGATAACTTGCCCTTCTACCCAAACCTCAAGGTTCTTCTGGTCGGTGACACCTTCAAGAAAACCTTGTCTCCTTCTTTAAACTGTAAATCCCTTCGGTGAGAGTCTGCATAACTTTTCTGTCTACTCCGGGCTACTTTCGGGCGTTCTTGAATCTGTCTCACTTTGTCGCTGGTCTCACTTACGATGGCTGGTCCATGGAAACTGCGTGTGCCAACTTCTTCCCAACAAATAGGTGTCCTACACCTTCTTCCTTACAAAGCCTCAAAAGGTGCCATTCCAATGCTTGAGTGGTAGCTGTTGGTGTAAGCGAACTCACACAACGGTAATGTCTCATCCCATTGAGTCTTGAAGTCTAACACACAAGCATAGCATGGAGCATATCCTCAAGGGTCTGAATTGTCCTTTCTGACTGGCCATCTGTCTGAGGGTGATAAGCCGTTCTGAACTGTAGCTTCGTACCCATGGACTTATGTAGAGTCTTCCGAAATCTCGAGGTGAATCTGCTGTCTGTGTTGGATGTGATAGAAACTAGTTGTCCATGTCTACTGACGATCTCATTAACAAATAACTCTATCAGGGGTAACATATGCATCTTCTTCCCTGTCCTCATAGGAATGAAATGAGCTGATTTGATGAGTCTATCCACAATAACCAATATTGCATCATTGCCTCTGCTAGTTCTCAGTAGTCTCGAAATAAAATCCATGGTAATGTGCTCCCATTTCCATTCCGGGATCTCTAACGGTTGCAACAACCTTAGAGGCTTCTGATGTTCTGCCTTTATCAGCTAACACGTCATGCAGCGAGAGACAAATGCTGCAATCTCTCTCTTCATGTTGTTCCACCAAAATCTACCCTTCAAGTTCTGATACATCTTCTTGCTGCCTGGGTGCATGGAGTACTTCGTGCTGTGAGCTTCTGTCCTAATGTCATTCCTCAGCTTTTCAATGTTAGGCACACACAGACGGTCACGGTAGTATAAAACTCCATCTACAATACGGAAGTATGGACGGTCTGCTATATGTTCTAAAATCTTGGCCAACTCTGGATCTTGTAACTGACTATCCTTGATCTTCTGAATGAACGAAGGCTCTGACACTAACATATTGGCAATTATCACACCCTTCCTTAATGGCTGTAGGTCTATTCTCAGCTCCTCAAACTGCTCAAAAATACAGGTGCCACTTAAATTTGCCAAACCCACTGATTTTCTGCTCAAAGCATCGGCAACTACGTTTGCTTTCCCCGGGTGGTACTTGATTGGAAAATCGTAATCTTTGATATATTCCATCCATCTTCTCTCCCTCATGTTCAATTCCTTCTGAGAAAATAGATATTGCAAGCTGCGGTGATCGGAGTGAACTTTGAACTTCTCTCCGTAGAGATAATGTCTGTATATCTTCAATGCAAAGACGACCGCTACCAACTCAAGGTCATGGGTTGCATAGTTCTTCTCGTGATCTTTCAACTGCCGGGATCCATATGCAACAACCTTTCCTTCTTGCATCAACACACAACCAAGTCCAACATTTGAAGCATCGGTAAAAATAGTAAAGCTGCCACTTCCAGATGGCAAAGTAAGGACTGGTACAGTAGTTAATCTATTCTTTAGCTCTTGGAAACTAGCTTCACATTGATCTGTCCACACATAAGGTACATTTTTCCTTGTCAACTTCATTAGCGGTGCTGCAATCGACGAAAATCCTTGTATAAACCTCTGGTAATACCCTGCCAGCCCTAGAAAACTCCTGATTTCTGACACGTTCTTCAGTCTTTCCCACTCCACTACTTCCTCAATCTTGGACGGGTCTACTAATAACCCTTCTTTGGAGATAATGTGTCCCAAAAATGCTACTTGTTTTAGCTAAAATTCGCACTCGTTGAGCTTCGCATACAGTTGGTTCTCCCTCAGAAGTTGCAATGCTATCCTCAAATGCTCTTCATGCTCTTCTCTGGTCTTGGACTACACCAAAATATCGTCAATAAACACTACCACAAACTAATTCAGATACTGTGCAAATATCTTGTTCATCAATGCTATGAACATTACCGGTGCATTTGTCAGCCCAAATGGCATCATAAGGAACTCATAGTGGCCATATCTTGTCCGGAAGGGTGTCTTCATCACATCTGATTATCTGACTCTCAGTTGTTGGTAACCAGATATCAAGTCAATATTTGAAAAGTATGAAGCACCTTGTAACTGATCAAACAGTTCATCTATCCTTGGCAATGGGTATTTGTTCTTGATGGTTACTTGGTTCAATCTTCTATAGTCAATTCACATTCTCATCTTACCATCTTTCTTTTTGACAAACAAAACTGGAGCTCCCCACGGCGAAATACTAGGTCTTACGAAACCTTTGTCCAACAACTCTTGCAATTGTATCTTTAATTCTCCTAATTCCGTCGAAGCCATCCAATATGGTGCAATAGAGAACGGAGCGGTCCCTGTTAACAACTCGATAGTGAAATCGATTTCTCTTATGGGTGGTAATCCTGGAATCTCCTCCAGAAACACATCCGGGAACTCCCAAACAATAGAGATCTCCTCCACCCCTTGGAACCGTTTATCCTCCGTGATAAACGCCAAATAGGCTTCACATCCACTTTTTAAAAGTCTATCAGGTTTCAACGCTGAGACAAACCCTGCACGAGGATTTCTCCTCTCTCCCTGAAACAATACCCCTGCTGGTGTCTCATCTAACTTGAATGTGAGCGTCTTATGGAAATAATCCATTGTGGCGTGGTACCTTGCCAGCCAATCCATCCCCAGGATGACATCAAAATCGTTCATCTCCAACAGAATTAGATCTGCGGGTAACACAATCTCTCCTATCTGAACTGTGCAACTAGGATAAAAGGCTCTACAAATAACTTGTTTACCTGCTGGGGTTGCCACAGTCAAAATATACTGAAGTTCTCTACCATGCACATCAATCAATTTAAAAAATGTATGGGATATAAATGAATGTGTAGATCTAGGGTCAAACAATATCCTAGCTTTTATCCCACCAACAAGAAGTGTGCCTTCCACAACATTGCCCGCTGACTCTGCATCAGCTCTATTAACCGCATACACTTGTCCCCGTTGTTGTGGCCTGATCGGAGCCTGTTGCTGCCTGCCTTGAGGGACATTTCTGTTTTGTTGTGGGGGACGCTGATTTTGCTGTTGTCCTTGTTGACGGGCCTGCTGCTGCTGCTGGGGTCTAAACTGTTGTTGCGGTGCCTGTTGTTGAAGTGGCCTTGCCTGATTTTGGATAACCATTGCATTCTGTGGTGGTGTCGGGCGCTGTGCTCCCTGCTGTTGCTAATTCTGCCTGTTCTGCCTTGGACAATCTCTCATTTGATGGTTCATTGAACCACATCTGAAGCATGCTTCCAAAACTGTACGACAGAGGGTACTTTCATGGTTCTTCCCACAGTGAATACAAACGAGCTGAAAATTCTGGTCTTGCCTTTGTTTCTTGTGCTGCTGGTTCCTCTACTGGTGGTTCTGCTGTTGGGGTTGCCCCTTACCTTGAACTTTGAGGATCTTGCGGTGAAAGTTCTCAAACTTATAGGCTCTTTTGACAGCTTCTTCAAATGTGATAGGTGGAACTACTCCTGTGGCATCTCTTTCTATGATCGGATGAAGTCCTTCAAGGAACTTGACAATCTTATTCTCGACTGTGTCCACTAACTCCGGGGCATACCGTGACAACCTCTCAAACTTGGTGAGGTACTCCAACACTGTCATACTCCCTTGGACAAGCTGCTGGAACTCCCCTGCTTTTTGCCTATTGACATGCGTGGGTACATACTTTTCCCCAAATTGCCTCTTAAAGTTAGTCCAAACAACTGCATCTGCCATGGTCCTATATTCTTCTCTTACTGTCTTCCACTAGATGTCTGCTAAACCAGTAAACAGAGATGTTGCAAGTTTCACCCGTTTTCCTCCGGAACATTGGAAAACTTCAAAGATGTTCTCCGTATGCTCTAACCAATCATCGGCAACCAATGGGTCCTCCTTCCCAAGAAACTCTTTCGGTGCTCTCTTCCGAAACTGCTCAAATAAGGCATTTGGGTCATGTTCTCTTTGATTGATAACAATTGCGGGTTGAGGTTGAATCGGTTCAGGTCTCCTCTATAGTACCTCCAACAACTGCCTCTGTATGTCTGCTAATTCTCTAGCATGATCCTCATCCTTTTTAAGCATCTGTTCTTGCAATCTCGCTTGGTTTTCGTTTGCTTGACGCTGCTGATCAAGCATAGCCTACATCATTTGCTGAAACTGGTTTGGCATATTGTTATCAACCATATCTTCCTAAACTGGCCTCGTATGATCACTGTTGCTTGTGGTGGGATTGCCATTTATCGGTCGCTTACGGGGTGGCATGATGCTGCAAAACAAGTTGTTAGCACATAATAATCAAATAAGGGTTATACATTGCTCACGCGATCTAGCTAACGAAAGATCTAACGAATTCCTCGCCACATCCTTAGGATTTCTAGTTTCTTTTAATTGTTTGAAACACGTCTCGCTCTGATACCAGTTTGTCTTGACCCCGGACCGGGTTTACGGCCAAATCTGGGATCCGGACACTTTAATGGATGATGATGGATGAAAAGAAAAATGATATGCTTAGTGCCTTAGAACATAACATGCATATATGGGTCTATAAAGAATAAGATACTACCCGTGCACGTGATTTGCCACAGGTGTCCGCGGTGAGGATATCACAACAATATAAATATTTCTCTTAAATGCAGAAGCGTGTAGTAAATCAAGAATGTAGTTCATTTCGATTGACAATAAGACTGATAGCACATCCATAAGAAGTAAAAGGAACCAGAGTGAGCAATGATCATTAGCACTTACCCAAAAGTAATGTTAAGTGTTTATAAAAAGATCGTTCAATTACATTTCCCAAAAATAGAGGCCAACAAAGGCCAATACAACAAAATATAAACCCAACAAAATGGTTAATCACAACCCTCACAATGCAACGTGTCTCGAGGTAACCGGATGTCTAAACAGCATCATCGGCGTGCCACTCAACTAAATTTTACGGTTCTCCGACCGCCTCCTCGTGCTCCTCCTCAGGATAACCGACGACAAGACCTAAGTATCAAAGAGTGGGTCAAATACGACGGTTTGGCAGGTGGATGGAACGACAAGACAATATAGTAATAAAAAAATTTACCTTCGAAAGCAATTAAATTTTTTTAGACAATAAGTTTCATGGAAGAATAAATCATTTATACAAATTATGAACACAATACAAAAGCATGTACAGGTAACCAGGGAAACGGGAAAACAAGCAAGGTGGCAACCACACAAAGCTAAGTCCTCTATCACCGGAATGACAAGAGCATCTCAAGGTGTTGATCCCAGTCACCGAAGTGAGGAGGTACAATGAAATTTACATATACATATATAATAATAATATGGGACATGACCAGGGTAGCGAGCCGGGCATCAGGAACCATGGTAGCAATCTGCAGCATCAGGACAAGACCACGGTAATAACCGGGTAGCAGGATCCAAACTGTAGCTGGTGGGAAGAGTGGGGGATCTCCTAGTCAGTGGATTAGACCGGCAAGGTTATCCAAGCTTAGTGGTGCCGACTCATAGGTCAAATAACAAAATCAAGACATGTATAAAATAAATCAAGTGTAAGAATATAGCCGGGCAAGACGAGGGTGCTCAAGGGCAAGTATCCTTTCAATATCAAGCAATGCACGTCGGGATTAGAAAAAACACTACAAGTATGATTCCAGTGTCTTCAGACATGATGTCGCGACCCCGGACCGGGATCCGGGCCCGCGACCGCCGCGGCGGCATGACTAACGGACAAACAAAGCACACCACCGCCGCTTTGATTTTCCCACAGGTTTCCGCGGTGAGGATCCCAAGACACGGGTCGAGCTCACACGAATGGGTATGCGGAAGCGTGTAGCAAAACATGTCACACAAATCTTGAACGATAAGATACAAGAGACATATATATATATATATATATATATAATATCGAGACAAGGTATCAAAAGAGAATGTCATCAAAGCATTCCTAACATGATTAACATTCAATGTTTAACAAAAGTATATTAATTCAAGTTACACAACCCCAAAGAGGCCAACAAAGGCCAATACAACAAATGGAACCCCAAAAGAACAACCCAACATAACCCAAGCTAGGTGAAACGAGAATCAAGATCCCGACCGGCGTCTTGATGACGTCGTTGGGCTGCCACTCGAGTGCTGGGGGTGGCTCAACAGCCTCCTCCGGGCACTCCTCGTCACGCGTGTACACTCCTGTACCTGGACACCAAAATACAAGCATCAAACACGACGGTTTGGCAAATAAACAATTTAGGCATGAATAAACGAAATAATGCTAAAACAGTCCAAGATTTAAAATACACATTTCAATGCTTACGAAACTAGCACGAGTACATATAATATCATGAAAAGATAAATCCACATTGAGCTCATCCTTTCTCCGTCATACATGATGACAAGAGCAAGCACGCACGACAAGCACGACACGAGAAACACGATCCCACGCCACACAAGGTAGACGGGGTATCCGGCCGCGGAACCGGACCACGAACACGCACGATGTGTCATTCAAGACACGACTAGTCTGCAGACAGTCCACAAGTTTAAGGACCCCCAGGTAGTGGATCAAGCTAGAAGGGCAGTCCAAGCTCAGTGAAATTCACTTATATCATGAATGCACAAAACACGGCAATACACGTTCGAAAGCACGACAAAACAAGAGGGAGATCATTTATAAAACACAACACGACGAGACTAGCAACTTAAGAAATGATTCCCTTTTCGATTCTTGAACACGTCTTAAATACAAGCTTATACTTGAAAAATCATACAAGAACATGAGGATGCATGAAGCATCAAAACAAGAGTCAAAACATAAATCCATCGAGCATAGGCTAAGACTAAACCTTTGACCCTTGTGGACTTGAAAACCCAAACGTCGAAACTCTATATAACTTGGTGTCCCCGAAGGTAAGAGACATTTAGGAATTTCAAGTGCACAATGCCAAATGAAGGTCTAAAGCATAGTCTAGTTTTCATTCCTGCAAAATTTCTCCAAACACAGTTCTTTTTGTAACTGTCGGTCAACGCTCGGTTAACTGTCAGTTAACCGAGGTCGATCTGTCGGTCGACCGAAGGTTTGACCGACAGATCCCAGCACAGAATTTCTGATCTCTGGAATTCGAGCCGACAGATCCTCGGTTGGTTGTCGATCGACCTACGGCGAACCGACGGATGACCTGACAAAAATGTTGCTCTCTGGAATTCGAACCGACAAATTTCGGTTGGTGTCGGTCGACCTGTCGGTCAACCGAAGTTGGACCGACAGCTGACCAACAGGCACGGGCAGTGCATTTTGTTCAGAATTTTTACAACTTTTTCTCCCTTCTTCACTTCCACATTTTTACCACCTGCAATCCCCAAGCCTCCATGCTTTCCAAGGGATTCATTCTACACATTATAGAGCATTCCATCCACAATTTGTCCATTCATTCCAAAGAGAAACATCAAGACATTCTTATAACAATTCCATGGAACTTACAAAACCAACATGATTCTAAGAACTTGATAAATCATTAATGACAATACCAATAGAGAAACTGAAGTACATGGCTTGAAAGAATGTAGACATAACTAGCATTAAGAGAACTCACACAAAAATCATATCTTAATGAAGAAAAATGGAACCCTAATGCAATATACATGGAAAAATCCCAAAAAGTTCACTTGCCTCAATCCAAAGCCAAAGAAAGCTTCACAAAAACCAACAATGAGGGGTGCTCCACGAGATCTACACAAAACCCCCAAAAATGGAGCATACAAAAATCAACATTTTGGCCATTACAAATCCCCATTTCGAAAAATGGGTTTGAAACCATGAAAACCAAGCTCTAGGTGAGCTAAATGAACAACAATGAAAGAATGAAAAGGAATACTAACCAAGAGCTAGCTGAACAAGGAAGATAGAGCTAGAAGATGATGAATTGTGAAAGGGGTTTGGCTCCAAAACGTGTCCAATCGAAGCTTGCGAAGAGAGGAAAAGAATGGCGGAAACGAATCGGAGATTGGAGTCTTCTTGTTAGATGATTTCAAGGGAAAAAGATCAAGAAGAGGGCTGCCTTCTCAACTCCACTCTAGGGCAAACCGTTGCAGGATTTTTGGAAGAAGAAAATGGAGGAGAGAGAATAGGAGATCTTTTATATGGGTTGAGAGGTGGGTCCCTCTCCAGCTGAACCTAAAACACTTAAAACATGGTCTTGTGGACCCCGGATGGGATCGACGAAGAAGAACAAAACGATCGTCGAAAAATCTAGTTTCGGAAAAGTATAATTTTAACATAGTTTCACGACTTCGAAAAGTGTGCCCAGATTTAGCATGAATAGTCAGATTTACCCTTATTGGGCCAAAACTTGGGTTTCTGGGCCTCAAATGCATGAAGGTTAACAACGAAAGTTGCCATAAATAATAAGACCATTCAAGAGAAATAAAAATCACATCCACATCAAAGATCTAGAACAAAACCCATTCTTACACGTGCACTCAGGGCGTCCCTGAGCGTGTCTGACTCATATTAAACGTCCTCAAAATCCCCAAAACTATAATCCAGACTAAGTCTAATCACATTCTAACCCAACTAGTACTAAGACTCACTTAAGACTAAACGTTCACTTAATTAGCACCAATCGAGTTGGTCTGGGTCGGGGTCTAACATCCTCCACCCCTTAGGATATTTGGTCCAGCAAATATAAATAATCTTACCTCTGGTAATAGCTGTGGATACTTCTTTTGGACTTGATCTCTCAATTCCCAAGTTGCTTCTTCTGGGTCGTGGTTCTCCCAAAGCACCTTGACCCAATGGACAGTCCGATTCCTCAATTCATGCTCTTTGGTGTCGATGATTCTAACCGGTTTCTCCACGTACGACGCGTCTTCTCGAATCTCTAAAGGCTCGTGTGGAATAATGTGAGAAGGACTGTGAACATACTTCTTGAGCATGGAGACATGAAAAACATTATGTACCCCGGAGAGTTCCGGCGGTAATGCAAGTCTGTAAGCGACATTTCCAATCTTGCTCAAAATCTCATATGGGCCAATGTATCTGCTAGACAACTTTCCTTTCTTCCCAAATCTTAAAGTGCCTCTGACCGGTGAGACTTTCAAGAAAACCTTGTCACCCACTTCAAATTGCAATTATCTCCGGCGAGTGTCAGCATAACTCTTCTGTCTGCTTCGAGCGATCTTCAATCTGTCCTGAATTTGCTTAACCTTGTCGCTTGTCTCTCCAACTATCGTCGGTCCATGAAAACTACGCACACCGACTTCTTCCCAACAAACTGGAGTTCTGCATCTCCTACCATAGAGTGCCTCGAACGGTGCCATTCCAATGCTAGAATGGTAGCTATTGTTGTACGCGAACTCACAAAGAGGTAGGTTTTCATCCCACTGGACCTTGAAATCCAACACACAAGCACGTAGCATATCTTCAAGAGTCTGTATCGTCCGCTCTGACTGACCATCTGTCTGAGGATGATACGCTGTGCTGAATTGAAGTTTGGAACCCATGGATTCAAGAAGAGATTTCCAAAATCTCGAAACAAATCTACTATCTCTGTCGGAGGTGATGGAGACAGGCTGGCCATGCTTACTAACAATCTCGTCGATGAACAGTCTTGCAAGTGGTGCCATATGCATTATATTCCCAGTCTTCATCGGAAGGAAATGCGCGGACTTCGTAAGACGATCAACTATAACCCAAATTGCATTGTTCCCTCTCTTGGTATTAGGCAAATCGGAGACAAAATCCATAGTGATGTGCTCCCACTTCCACTCCGGAATCTCTAAAGGCTGTAACAAACCAGGGGTCTTCTGATGTTCTGCCTTGATCATCTGACAAGTCAAGCAACGAGACACAAAAGCTGATATCTCTCTCTTCATATTATTCCACCAAAATCTATTCTTCAAGTTATGGTACATCTTCATGCTACCCGGATGTATAGAGTATCTAGTATGGTGAGCTTCAATCATAATTTCATTCTTCAAATCCTCAACATTTGGCACGTACAACCGGTCACGAAAATACAACACTCCCTCCGAAATCCTGAAATCTGGACGTTCTGCAATCTGATCTACAATCTTGGCCAATTCCGGGTCTTGCAACTGACTATCTTTGATTCTTTGGATAAAGGTAGGCTCCGACACGGTCATATTTGTCAATAAGACACCTCTCCTCAAGTGTTGTACCTCCACTCCAAGTTCTTCTAACTGTTGGAGAACACTAACTCCTCTCAAACTAGCCATCACTGCTGACTTTCTGCTCAAAGCATCTGCTACAACATTCACTTTGCCCGGATGATACTTGATTGGGAAGTCATAATCTTTAATATACTCCATCCACCGTCTCTGTCTCATATTCAATTCCTTCTGTGAAAACAAATATTGCAAACTTCGGTGGTCGGAATGAACTTCGAATTTCTCTCCATAGAGGTAGTGCCTCCACATCTTCAAAGCAAAAACTACTGCCGCCAACTCCAAGTCATGAGTTGCATAATTAACCTCATGATTCTTCAACTGTCTCAAGCCATAGGCAATCACCTTGCCATCTTGCATCAATACACAACCTAATCCCACGTTGGACGCATCCGTAAAAACAACAAATCCACCGCTGCCCGATGGTAATGTGAGGATTGGGGCTGTGGTTAACCTTTTCTTCAACTCCTGAAAACTGCCTTCACACTGATCGGTCCAAACAAAAGGTACATTCTTCCGAGTCAACTTCGTCAATGGTGCTGCAATAGACGAAAAACCTTGGACAAATCTCCGATAGTATCCTGCTAACCCCAAAAAGCTTCTAATTTCTGTCACACTGCTGGGTCTCTTCCACTCGATGACTGCTTCTATCTTGGCTAGGTCTACTGCTAACCCTTCTCTTGAAATAATGTGACCCAAAAAGGAAACTTGCTCTAGCCAAAATTCACACTTGTTCAACTTCGCATAGAGCTGGTGGTCTCTCAAAAGCTGCAACGATATCCTCAAGTGCTCTTCATGCTCCTCCTTACTCTTAGAATACACGAGGACATCATCAATGAACACCACTGTAGAGTGATCTAGGAACTCTGCAAAGACCTTGTTGATGAGAGCCATGAAGACTGCGGGCGCATTTGTCAAACCAAAAGGCATCACTAAGAACTCATAATGCCCATATCTCGTTCGGAAAGCCGTCTTCGCCACATCAGACTCTCTAACCCGCAACTGGTGATACCCTGACCTCAAGTCTATCTTGGAAAAGTGTGTTGCTCCTTGTAATTGATCAAACAACTCATCTGTCCTTGGCAAGGGGTATTTGTTCTTGACGGTCACATGGTTCAACCTTCTATAGTCGATGCACATTCTAAGACTTCCATCCTTCTTCTTCACAAAAAGAACTGGCGCTCCCCACGGTGAAACACTTGGCCTAATAAAGCCCTTGCTCAACATTTCTTGCAACTGAAGTTTCAATTCACCTAACTCTGCAGGAGCCATCCTATAAGGTGCAATTGAGATCGGTGCAGTCCCTGGAAGGAGTTCAATAGTAAACTCAACTTCTCTAACTGGTGGTAAACCCGGAATTTCATCTAGAAAAACATCCGGAAATTCACACACTATGGGGATATCCTCCACCCCTTGGGACTGTTTATCCTCCGTGATAAACGCTATAAATGCCTCACAACCACTGCCCACCAATCTATTTGCTTTTAAAGCTGAAATGAAACCGCTGGAAGACTTCTTCCTATTTCCCTGAAACATCAACTGTCTGTGGGCCTTGCAATCTGAAGGTAATGGTCTTACCAAAACAATCCATGGTAGCATGGTGGTCTCTAACCAATCCATGCCTAAGATAATGTCAAAATCATGCATGTCTAAAATTATGAGGTTGGCCGGTAAATTGATATCTCCTAACAAAATTTGACAACTAGGGTAAAAGGTGGTACAAACAACATGTCTACCTACGGGTGTAGTGACAGTCAAACTATAATCCAATTCTGCATGCTGTGCATCAATCTTCCTTGCAAACCAAGGGGATAGAAAAGAGTGTGTGGATCCTAGATCAAATAAGATCTGTGCTTCTACTCCACAAACAAGAAGTTTACCTTCTATGACGTCACCCGCTGCTTCAACGTCAGCACGGTTGATATTGTACGCACGTCCCTGCTGGTGTGGCCTGTTCTGCTGCTGAATCTGTCTGCCCCTGGTTGTTTCTATTCTGCGGTGGACGAGCATTCTGGTTCTGCACTTGCCTGCCTTGCTGTTGCTGTTGTGGTGGTGGTCTCATCTGAACTGGTACTGCTTGATTCGGTGATGCTGTCTGTCTTGGCTGCTGATATCTGTTGGCTTGACTCTGGAGGTGTGGGCAATCCTTGATTGCATGGTCCATTCCCCCACACTTGAAGCAAGCACCCGTTGCCTTGCGGCATTCGTGAGTAGGGTGGTTCTTGCCACAATGATTACAACCAGACTGTCTAACTTGAGTCTGTTCCTGTCTTGGCTTCTTGCCACTTTGCTGTCTTTGGTTTTGCTGTTGGTAGTGCTGCTTTCTATCCTGAATAATCTCGTTGTTGAACTCTTCAAATTTGTATACCCGACTGACTGCCTCATCAAAGGTAACCGGTGGAATCACTCCCGAGACATCCCTCTTGAGAATGGGATTCAGCCCTTCCAAAAATTTGACGATCTTTTTCTGATCAGTGTCAATAAGCTCGGTAGCATATCTGGTAAGCCTCTCAAACTTCGTGACATACTCCAAAACTGACATACTCCCTTGCTTCAACTGTTGGAATTCAATTGCCTTCTGTCTCTTAATATGGGAGGGGACGTACTTGTCTGTGAAATGTGTCTTGAAGGTTGTCCAAGCAACCCCATCTGCCATGACCTGGTATGGCTCTTTGACTATTTACCACCAATCGTCTGCAAGCCCATAAAATAGAGAAGCGGTGAGGTTCACCCTCTCCCTGCCCGTGCAAACAAAAACGTCAAACATCTTAGCCGTGTTCACGGGCCAATCATCGGCCATCAAAGGGTCCTCTTGGCCCGAGAACTCCTTGGGTCCCCTTTTCCTGAATCTCTCGAAGAGAGTATTAGGGTCATCAACCCTATTCTGGTACACCACATTTTGTGCAGCTTGTAGTTGAGGTCTGTTTTGAAGGACCTCCAGAAGTTGCCTCTGGACTTGAGCCATTTCTTCATCTTTCTTGGCCATTTGCTCTTGAAAGTTTGCTTGTGTTTCATTGGCTTGTCTCTGTTGCTCTAACATGGCCTGCATGAGTTGTTGGAACTGAGTAGCAGTAGGATTTTCGGATGGTTCTGTCTCATTCTGATTACTACCCGAAGCATGATGGTTGGGAGCTTTTCTCGGAGGCATGATGCTGTAAGACAATCTGTTAGCACATATATAGACATATTTGGGTTGGTCATGTTGTCTAGACAAACATTCTATCGAACTCACGAATCCTCGCCACGTTCCTAAGACTTTCTAGTTTCTTTTAAGTGCCTGAAACAAGTCCCGCTCTGATACCAGTCCTGTCGCGACCCCGGACCGGGATCCGGGCCCGCGACCGCCGCGGCGGCATGATTAACGGACAAACAAAGCACACCGCCGCCGCTTTGATTTTCCCACAGGTTTCCGCGGTGAGGATCCCAAGACACGGGTCGAGCTCACACGAATGGGTATGCGGAAGCGTGTAGCAAAACATGTCACACAAATCTTGAACGATAAGATACAAGAGACATATATATATATATATATATATAATATCGAGACAAGGTATCAAAAGAGAATGTCATCAAAGCATTCCTAACATGATTAACATTCAATGTTTAACAAAAGTATATTAATTCAAGTTACACAACCCCAAAGAGGCCAACAAAGGCCAATACAACAAATGGAACCCCAAAAGAACAACCCAACATAACCCAAGCTAGGTGAAACGAGAATCAAGATCCCGACCGGCGTCTAGATGACGTCGTTGGGCTGCCACTCGAGTGCTGGGGGTGGCTCAACAGCCTCCTCCGGGCACTCCTCGTCACGCGTGTACACTCCTGTACCTGGACACCAAAATACAAGCATCAAACACGACGGTTTGGCAAATAAACAATTTAGGCATGAATAAACGAAATAATGCTAAAACAGTCCAAGATTTAAAATACACATTTCAATGCTTACGAAACTAGCACGAGTACATATAATATCATGAAAAGATAAATCCACATTGAGCTCATCCTTTCTCCGTTATACATGATGACAAGAGCAAGCACGCACGACAAGCACGACACGAGAAACACGATCCCACGCCACACAAGGTAGACGGGGTATCCGGCCGCGGAACCGGACCACGAACACGCACGATGTGTCATTCAAGACACGACTAGTCTGCAGACAGTCCACAAGTTTAAGGACCCCCAGGTAGTGGATCAAGCTAGAAGGGCAGTCCAAGCTCAGTGAAATTCACTTATATCATGAATGCACAAAACACGGCAATACACGTTCGAAAGCACGACAAAACAAGAGGGAGATCATTTATAAAACACAACACGACGAGACTAGCAACTTAAGAAATGATTCCCTTTTCGATTCTTGAACACGTCTTAAATACAAGCTTATACTTGAAAAATCATACAAGAACATGAGGATGCATGAAGCATCAAAACAAGAGTCAAAACATAAATCCATCGAGCATAGGCTAAGACTAAACCTTTGACCCTTGTGGACCTGAAAACCCAAACGTCGAAACTCTATATAACTTGGTGTCCCCGAAGGTAAGAGACATTTAGGAATTTCAAGTGCACAATGCCAAATGAAGGTCTAAAGCATAGTCTAGTTTTCATTCCTGCAAAATTTCTCCAAACACAGTTCTTTTTGTAACTGTCGGTCAACGCTCGGTTAACTGTCGGTTAACCGAGGTCGATCTGTCGGTCGACCGAAGGTTTGACCGACAGATCCCAGCCCAGAATTTCTGATCTCTAGAATTCGAGCCGACAGATCCTCGGTTGGCTGTCGGTCGACCTACGGCGAACCGACGGATGACCTGACAAAAATGTTGCTCTCTGGAATTCGAACCTACAAATTTCGGTTGGTGTCGGTCGACCTGTCGGTCAACCGAAGTTGGACCGACAGCTGACCAACAGGCACGGGCAGTGCATTCTGTTCAGAATTTTTACAACTTTTTCTCCCTTCTTCACTTCCACATTTTTACCACCTGCACTCCCCAAGCCTCCATGCTTTCCAAGGGATTCATTCCACACATTATAGAGCATTCCATCCACAATTTGTCCATTCATTCCAAAGAGAAACATCGAGACATTCATTCCAAAGAGAAACATCGAGACATTCCAAAGAAAGCTTCACAAAAACCAACAATGAGGGGTGCTCCACGAGATCTACACAAAACCCCCAAAAATGGAGCATACAAAAATCAACATTTTGGCCATTACAAATCCCCATTTCGAAAAATGGGTTTGAAACCATGAAAACCAAGCTCTAGGTGAGCTAAATGAACAACAATGAAAGAATGAAAAGGAATACTAACCAAGAGCTAGCTGAACAAGGAAGATAGAGCTAGAAGATGATGAATTGTGAAAGGGGTTTGGCTCCAAAACGTGTCCAATCGAAGCTTGCGAAGAGAGGAAAAGAATGGCGGAAACGAATCGGAGATTGGAGTCTTCTTGTTAGATGATTTCAAGGGAAAAAGATCAAGAAGAGGGCTGCCTTCTCAACTCCACTCTAGGGCAAACCGTTGCAGGATTTTTGGAAGAAGAAAATGGAGGAGAGAGAATAGGAGATCTTTTATATGGGTTGAGAGGTGGGTCCCTCTCCAGCTGAACCTAAAACACTTAAAACATGGTCTTGTGGACCCCGGATGGGATCGACGAAGAAGAACAAAACGATCGTCGAAAAATCTAGTTTCGGAAAAGTATAATTTTGACATAGTTTCACGACTTCGAAAAGTGGGCCCAGATTTAGCATGAATAGTCAGATTTACCCTTATTGGGCCAAAACTTGGGTTTCTGGGCCTCAAATGCATGAAGGTTAAAAACGAAAGTTGCCATAAATAATAAGACCATTCAAGAGAAATAAAAATCACATCTACATCAAAGATCTAGAACAAAAACCCATTCTTACACGTGCACTCAAGGCGTCCCTGAGCGTGTCTGACTCATACTAAACGTCCTCAAAATGCCCAAAACTATAATCCAGACTAAGTCTAATCACATTCAAACCCAACTAGTACTAAGACTCACTTAAGACTAAACGTTCACTTAATTAGTACTAATCGAGTTGGTCTGGGTCGGGGTCTAACACATGATAAATCATAAATCATGTATCTCGGGAGTGCGTATCAAAACTTTGGGAATAATGGAATTTTAATGGACTTTCAAAATTTAAGGATTCAAAACTAGTTCAAGGTGAGCAGGGGTCCCGTATGTCAATTTTAGTAATAACTTGGTACTCCTTGAGTTTGGAGACATCTCGGGCTCCTTATGCACCTTGGAAATTTTCCAAAAACTTTAATGAATCTTTGCGATGTGGTTTCTTTCCTGCTCTAACATAGTCTCAGGTGAATAGTGTCCATCACTCTAAAAAAGGGTCCACAAGCGTTTGGGACGGGAACCTTCCTTCATTTCTCTCCATTTTCAAATTCCTGGGTAAGGTCGGCTGCCTGGCGGTTAGCTGCCAATGGGCTCGGCGGTTAGCCACTAGCTGGCCGCGGGGCTGACCGTGGTTGACCTGACTGAATGCAGTATACTGGAATTATGACCGCCTAAGCTCGGTTAGCTGGCGATTAGCCTTCAATGCGCTTGGCGGTTAGCCGCTAGTTGACCGCGGGGCTGACCACGATTTCAGAAGAGAAAAGCAGCTCTGTGGAATTGTAACCGAAACTGGTTCGGTTAGCCGCCAGTCACCAGGCTGCTAGCCGACAGGTGACCGCCAGCTGACCGTCAGTTGCGAGAAATTCTCATTGGGTTCAGATTCAAGCCTTTTCTCTTTCCAATCAGTTTGTCCATTCCTCATTCATTTCGCTGCAACAAAGTGGGTTAAAAAGCCCTTCCAATTCAACACTCAACACTTCCCCCACACCAAAACTTTTACAGACAACTATCCACTCACCTCCTTCTTCAATTCATTCAACCACAAGAGGAGAGAAATCCACCAATCACGAGCATTCATTTGGGCCATAATCAAGAGATAAAGGAAAGACTATCCATCACATTTCCATGACAATAAATGAGTTAGAAAAACTCATTAATGAGCATTTATTTCAAATCAATGCATATCAAGAATAATGAGAGTGGAATAACAAAATCAATCCATTTCTTATAAAAGCTGTTAAATGCTCAAAATATCAATCATCCACTTGCCTTGGGTCTCTAATCAAGCCTCTAATCACACTAACAAGCCCAGCTCCAAAGCAACCCCCAAACAAACCCTAAATGGGTCACAACAAGGAATGCAGAAGAAGAAACTTACAATAATGGAAGTGGGGCTTCCCAAAGGCTAGAAGAACACAATATCAAAAGAGGGGAAGGATCACTAACATGAAAGTTCTACAAAACTTTAGCTTGGCCCAAAAGAGGATCTTGAAATGGGTATCTTCTTCCACAAATAGTATCAATGGATAGCTCTCAAAGAGAGGAAGAGAGTGAAGACAAGCATTTCTCCATTTGTGCAAGGTTTGGTGGAGATTTGGAGATGGAGAAGCTAGAAGAAAAGGGGGAGAGAAGAAAATCCTAGATAAGTGAGGCTTTATGCTAGAAAAGGGGAAAAGAAGAAGATGGGTTTCTCTTAAATACAAGTGAAGAGTGGGCTCTACCACTAGAATCCTTGTTGGGCTGAATCATGGTTATCGAGACTTCGAACGAGTTCGACGAAGAAAGGAAAAATGATCACCGAAATATCTAGTTTCCAAAAAGTATATGTTTTGAGGGTTTTGGGGATATCAACTTTTGGGTACAAATTTAGTGTAAAAAGACTGTTTTGCCCTCAATGCTAGGAAAGTCGAGTTTCGGGGTTCCGGACGAGCAGGAATCAACACGAGAATCGTAGGGATTAAGGAGATGAGTAAAATGGGATTGGAATACGAATATCAGAAATTCGAATAATCCCCTAATCGCGCGTAAGGTTACAAAGAAGAACCCCCAAAGGGTCCCACTAACCACAAAGGCACTCAAAATTCCCCAAAGCTATATCAAAAGTTATTTTATTCCCAACTTAACCAAAATCCACTAATCATGTTTAAGACTAATACACGATTAATTAGTACTAATCAAGGTCACTCGGATCGGGGTCTTGCATTAACAAAGGAGAAAAGTTGCTGAAGCTGTTCAGGACTTGTTCTCGGAAAAATGCTCCGTGCAACATAATCATTGAGGATGGCAGCTTTGCTGCAAACATATCTTTAGTAAATGAGAATGACCAACCCCTTGATCGCATGGATGATCTTCCAAACAAATACTCTTCTCAAGAAGCACTCGAAGTTGGTAGAGGTACCCGCTCTGGCCGGAATTACCACAAAAATTACAACAAACCTTCCTCCTCTATTTATGTAAATGCTTCAGGAAAAGATGTTGTAAATGCCCCAAGTGGCAACAACAATGAACATGCAGGCCCGAAGGAGGCTTTTAAGTATGACTTGATTAAGCACTTCAAACACATACCTACAAGATTGCACATCCTATATTTATTACGAATGTCTCCACACACTCGTGATAATCTAATTTTAGAATTACAAATGTTGAATGCGGATGTAGACAAACGTGCCCCACAAGTCCTCAAATTGAAATGGACTATAGGATCAAGAAATCAGATACTTCCTCAAAAGGAGAAAGGAAGAAAACTGAGGGATCTTGCACTGAATGCCTCTCGCTTCAAAAAGCAGAAAATGCAACAATCACCTTCACTAAGGAAGACCTCCTACCTAGCGAAACAAGGCACAACCAACCCCTATATTTCACATGGTACATCATAGAAATGCCAATACACGGAGTCCAGATCGACCCAGGTTTTGCACTCAACCTCATCTCCACTTCGGCTCTTAAAGAGTTGGGTATTCCACCCAGCAAGCTAAGCCACACATCCATATCCATCTTCGGATATGATGGGAGCACTCAAAGGCCTATCGGCAAAATCAGGTTCCAGTTGCAAATCGGTGACCTTATCTCTGAAGTCATTGTGTATGTAATAAAAACCCCTTTATGCTACAATATCCTTCTCGGACGCCCTTGGATACACGAGAATGGCGTTGTCCCTTTAACTTTACATCAATGTATCAAGTTCATTGGCGCCGATGGCATGATACATCGGGTGTTTGTAGACAGAAAACCCTTCAAAGGTAAAGAAGTCCATTATGCAGATTCCCAGATGTACGAGAGCGTAAAAGAAGAAGAGGCGCAAAAAATAGCACCTTTTTCCGAAAATCTCCAGAAAGATAAAGGCAAGGCTCCTCAGCAATCACCGAAAGAAAACAAACCCTCCGGCAAATCTAAAGAGAGCATCCAACCTCCCTTTGTCATCTCCTTCAAATCTTCAAAGCCTTTGGTCATCATAACCAAAGCAAAAGTCTTGGGGCAAGCTTGTTGTCTCTTTCGTGTCTATTATACAAGACACAGATTCATAGTCAGAGGCAAAAGATGACACACTGTCAAGCCAAGCTGATACTCAGCAAGTTCAACCTGCTCTACCCCCAATGGAGACACCTACTTACATAGAAGATCCTGCGTTTGCTTCGTTCGTTGTTCCAGCAACTTCAGCAGAAGAAAAGCCAATCGTCTTCCACATATCGAAAGCTTTTTCATCAAATTCCTTGCTTGAACCTTTCCAAAATGAAGGTATACCTCAACTATCCCTATATAGTCCAATGGCACAAGCCATTATGAAGAAAAAGGGTTATGACACTCAAAACCCAGTTGCTCTGGGACAAGGTCACGGTATTCTCACTCCATTAGGGCGCGCCTTGACAAAAGCCAACTGGAAGATTGGAGACTCTATGGTCATGTGGAAAAGTCTTCACACGGGTTGGGGTATGATCCCGACACTCCCCTGAGACAGTTGACACAAAGGCTGAAAAGTCAATTTGCCAACCAAGTCTCAACATCTCATGTTCATGAAGACATCGATCTCCCTGGATATCTCTTTAAATAGTCACCCGTCAAGGATTTAAGAAGCTCTTCCAATTGGTACGTTTTCTCTGATGATGAAGAGCAAGTGTCCGATAATACAGACATATAGTAATTTGACCCAGAAGAACTATCATCTCCAAAAGAAGTACCTTACTTCGACCCAGTTTCGACAGGTGATTAGGACCATCTCATAGCAAGTCTTGAGAAGATTAACGATCTAGAAGACCCATGGATAGAAGCCAAGCATTGGTTTGAAAATGCCCTTGGTACTTCAGAAGGTTTCGTTGAGTTGGAAGCCTCCGAAAATATTGTGGAGGAACCACCTTCTAACCTTTCAATAGAAGATCTTGTTCAAAAGATAGACTTGGGAACGCCAAATAACCCACGTCCTGTATTCATAAGCAAGAATATAAAGGATAATGAGTTACCTGAGTATATCACTTTTCTTCATGAGTTTGTTGATTGTCTTGCATGGTCTTATGCCCAAATGCCTGGTTTAGACCCCAAAATAGCAGTCCACAAACTCAATCTACAAAAAGACATCAAGCCTGTCAAACAAGGCCAAAGAAGATTCCGTCCGGATTTGATGGACAAAATTGAACAAGAAGTTCAAAAACTCAAAAGCATTGGCTTCATTCGTGTGGAACAGCATCCTGAATGGTAGCCAACATTGTCCCTGTGACAAAGAAAAATGGGCAGATCAGGGTCTGTATTGACTATAGAGACCTGAATGG
Source organism: Umbellularia californica (assembly GCA_028538565.1). NCBI lineage: Eukaryota > Viridiplantae > Streptophyta > Magnoliopsida > Laurales > Lauraceae > Umbellularia > Umbellularia californica. Next base: position 59,290,664 of record JAPQWN010000001.1, read on the forward strand.
TGCTTGCCCGAAAGATGAATTCCGCTCCCCATACCGGAGGTTATGATTGACAATACCTGCGGATTCGAGCGAATGACATTCATGGATGGCTTCTCTGGCTACAATAAGATAAAGATGCATCTTGAAGATGAAAAACATACATAATTTCGGACTCCATTTGGCATGTATTGCTACACTGTCATGGCATTTGGTCTGAAAAATGATGGTGCCACATATCAGAGGGCTATGATGAAGATATTCCAGGATATGCAGTACAAGACGGTTGAATATTACGTTGATGACCTCGCCGTCAAAATTAGAAGAAAATAAGACCATCTGAAAGACCTTCGGAAGTCTTCGTCCGACTTTAAAACACAAACTACGAATGAATTCCCTAAAGTGCTTCTTCGGTGTCTCATCGGGTAAATTCCTCAGATTCCTAGTTCGGAGATCTGGAATAGAACTTGACGCCATCAAAGTCAAGGCTATTCTAGAAATGCCCTCCCCAAGAACCTTAAGAGAACTGAAAGGACTTAAAGGAAGATTGGCATATATCAGACGGTTCATCTCCAATCTCTCGGGGAAATGTCGTCCTTTCTCTCGGTTGATGAAGAAAGGTGTGAACTTTGTTTGGGATGCTGATTGTGAAGCTGCATTTCAAGATATCAAGTCGTACCAGACCAGACATCCAGTGTTGGCTACCCCTACTACTGGAAAACCATTCATCATGTACACAAGAGCTCTCGACCATTCTTTGAGCGCTCTACTTGCACAAGAGAATGACGAGGGAAGAGAAGGTGCTCCATACTACCTTAGCTGTATGCTAGTAGGTACGGAGCATCGCTACTCTCCAGTCGAAAAAGAATGCCTTGTAGTGATGTTCACTGTGCAAAAGCTACGTCACAACCTTCTTTCCAACAAAGTCTACCTAATTTCAAGGATTAACTTCTTGAAGGTCCTTGTCACAAAAGCAGGTTCTCTCAATGCCTGACTGGCAAAATGATTCATCCTCCTATCACAATTTAATATCAAGTATGTACTGCAAAAGGCAATCAAAGGCCAAGCTCTAGTAGACTTTCTCACAGAGTACTTGTTGCCCAAAGATTCTCCACTCAGAGAGGATCTCCCAAATGAGGTTGTCTACAACGTGGAGACTTCCTCACCAAATACCTCATGGGACATGTACTTTGATGGTGCAACCAGGACAAATGAAAAAGAAAAGCTGATTTCAGGAGTTGGCATCCCCTTTGTTAGCCCCAACAAATATATGATTCCACATGCTTTCTCGCTACTGGAACCATGCTCTCAAACAATGCAGCTGAATACCAAGCTCTGATCGTAGGATTTGAACTAGCCCTTGAATCCGACATCACCATGCTGGAAGTCTTTGAGGACTCTCATTTGATCTTCAACCAGATGAATCAGAAATTTGAAGTCAGGAAGCCTGATCTGTTGCCTTACTACAACAAGGCATAATCACTTCGCCAAAGGTTTGACATTTGTCATATCACCCACATCCTCAGAGGTGAGAACATCCGTGTAGATGCCCTGGCCAGACTTACCGCATCTATGGCAATCCAAGAAGGGGAATTGTCACGACCCCAAACCCGGGGTCCGTGAATTGAGAGTTATGTTTCTCCCAAGATCCGCGTGTGTGAGGATATCAAATTCCAACACGTTCTGAACATTTTGCGGAAGCTTTCGTGGTGTTGCGACTCGGAGTCCGTGGCCATTGGATTCCGCATCGCACTCAACCCAAGCATATAGTCATCTTATCAATGATCCATCTCATACTGGAATAAACCATCACAATAAAAATACAGAGCTGGCAGTAACAGGGTATTAGATTCCCATATATGTTCAAGTTACAATTAACAATGTGTATTAATTACAAATCCCAAGCAAAAGGCTAATAGAAGCCATACAAAAACAAGCTAATGATCACTACCCCATATGTGACGAAATTCCGATGTCAAGCTCAATGTCTACATGACATAGCCGACAACCAACCTGAAAGCTCATGGCTCCACAGCCAACACGTGCACTCATCTCGGGTGAAGAAGTCTGGACCTGAGTACCAAAGTAGTGGGTCAGACACGACGGTCTTGCAGGTGGGTGAAAAGATATAACAATATACTGAACGATAAAACATGTAATAAATCATGTTGTCTGATCAAAATTGTACATAATTACAAATGTATAGGAAATCATGAATATCTTACAAAATCCTGTATTCATATAAAACGGGTATGAAACATAAATATTTGACAAAACATGTATTCCCTTAAAGCATGTATAAACCATGAACATTTCACAAATCGGGAACTTATTTAAAACATGTATAAATAATGAACATTTATTAAGAAAATAAATGATTAATATAAAGCAATACGGGTATCAAAGATCAGGAACTATCAAGATGGCAACCACACAAAGCTAAATCCTCTATCACCGAAGTGATAGAGCAAGCATATCAAGGCGTTGACCTCAGTCACCAAAGTGAGGAGGAACAACGAAATTTACATATACATATACTATATACGGAACATGACCACAGTAGCGAGCCGGGCATCAAGAACCACAGTAGCAATCTGTGGTATCGGGACAAGACCACGGTTAATAAACCGGGTAGCGGGATCCAAACTGCAGCTGGCGGGACAAGAAGGGGATCTCCAAGTCGGTAGATCAGACCGACAAGGTCATCCAAGCTTAGTGGTGCCGACTCACAGGTTATATGCAAGTAAACAAGACAAATACATGTATGCATGTTCTCTTTTTGGCTTATGGGCTCGCACTACAAAGCTCTGGCCCCGTATTGCCTCAAGGTTTTATTTTCATGGGTCATATATAAGAAATCAAATCAAATAAATACATATGACGGGACGGGGTGCTCATAAGCACAAAAGCATATCTATATTGGTCGGGCATGTACGGGCTAGCAACAATGCTAAAAACATGAATTTCAATACTGTCGGGTAAGTCTAGTCATAAAACACGAGATTTAAAGTGTACAAGTGAAATTCAGGTTGAAATAAAGCATTAATGGATTTCTCATATTCTCCGGGCCAAGTGTTGAAAATCCAAGATTTGAATCAATGTAAATAGGGTTCCGTATGTCGAATTTGATATGCATTTGGTACTCTTTAAGAATTGATAACATGCCGGGACCTGATATACATTGACAAGTCTATAAGACCTAAACAACAACATGATAAAGGGATTTCTTCTTCAATATAGTTCCACACTTTCTTTAAAAGAAATCTTTCAGAATTGTAATTTCGGTCAACCCTCGGTTGGCTTGTCGGTTAACCGACAGGGTCATGTCGGTCGACCGACAAGCTGACCGACGGCTAGCCGAGTTCAGAAATGGGGAGAAAACAGCTCTCTGGAATTGGGACCGATGGGTTATCGGTTGGGTGTTGGTTAACCGACAGGGGTATGTCGGTCGACCGACAGCTGACCGACAACGAACCTACCCTGCACGGCCAAGTCCGTTCCAAATCAGATTTTACATCTTTCCTTCCCTTCTCCCATCCACTCTTTCTATACAATTGAGCACCCTTCTCACACAAATTTAGAGGTCTTAAAACCTCATTCAAAACCCCAAGAAATCCTCTCACAAAAATGAACCCAACCTCTTCATCCCACTCACATTCAACCATAAGAAATCCATTATATAAAATCAATTAGGACTTATACATTCAAGATGTCATTTTCAATCGTGGCGAACCACTCAAGTACATTTCAAATCGATTTACAAAAAGAGCATATAACTTTTCTAACATGGAATGGAATAGTGTATGTGATTCAATAGCTTACCAAGGGGAGTCTCAATGTATACTTAATATCTAAAGGTTGATTTATAATAATGAGTTTGGCACCAATGAAAATCCACAACACTTAAGATTATAAAGTATGCTTTAAGACTCATAAGAATTCTCGGGTAAAATCCCATGTCAAAACTTTTTTTCATGTTTCCATTCAATTGATACAAATATTCACTTTCATTACCAATCCTTGATCACTAAGATAAGTATATCATTGGATTCCTTGCTTCAAGAGCTTTCCAACGGTATATAGAACGTCCAATTCCGACATGGGAATCAAAAGTTATGGGCGTTTCAAAGTGGCCCAGAAAACAGCCCAGGCCCGCTCGTGCGGGCCAGGCTGCTGCCTGGGCCCGTTTCAAGTGCAGAAATTTGCACTTTTTGTGCATTTTTGATTCTCTTCTCCCCCAATCCCTTCTATTTGCATTCTTATACAATTTGGGCTTTCTCCTAGCCTTAGCAAACTCTATTAAAACATCATACACTAAATCATTCCATTATTTCCATGAATTTTTAACAATGAACAAAACATTAACATTCACCAAAATCACTAAAATTCTGAAATACATATAACCAATCCAAAGACAACTCATTGCTAACTAAAATCCATATAGTTGAAACATCAACTTAGAGAAACAATAGACATAAATCATCTCTTGAACATTTCAATGAAAAATCAATAATAAAAGCTAATCATTTGAATAAAAACATGATTAATGAAAATAAATCATTTCATCCACTTGCCTTAGGTCCAAGCTAGTGCAAATCAACCACTAATCACTTCTCCAAGCTATAAACACCAAATCTACACAAAACCCCCAAATACAAGCCCAAATATCAAAACCAAATCAAAACAAAAGGAAAACTTCCAATAATCAAAACAAAGCTTCTCAAAGGGTAGGAGAATACAAATCCAAAAGATTACAAGGATCCCTTACTTGGAAGTTCTTCAAAAAGCAAGAGGTTGTTCAAAGGAAATCTTGAAAAGCTTGGTTTTCTTAAAAAATAACATCAATGGATAGCTCTTGAGATGAGGATGAAAATGGTAGAGTCCAATCTAGGTTTAGTAATGGTTTGGTGGTTCTATGAGATGGAGAAAGCAAGAAAGGGATGGAGAAAAACCATGGCTGATGGGGCTGCTCCTCTCTTAGAAATTAGGTCAAGGAAGAAGAGAAGAGAAGAAGGGTTCCTTTTATAACAAAGGGGAGATGGGTCCCACAACTTAAAACATTTGTCGAGCTAAAAACATACATTTTGGGACCTCAAATGGATTCGACAAAGAAGACAAAGTTAATCAACGAAATATCTAGTTTCCAAAAAGTATATATTTTGCGGGTTTTGGTGACATTGAAAATCGTGTCCAGATTTTGGGTGAAAAGACTGTTTTTCCCTCAAATTGAGAAAAGTTGGGTTTAGGAGTTTCAAACGAGGACCGGTCCAACATGAAAGTTGTAGGGATTAACAATATAAGTTAAATGGGAAGAAAACACAAATTTTTTTAAAATCAAAATAAATCCCAAGTTCACACAAAATCTCAATAAGAACCCCCAAAGAGTCCCACAAGTTAAGAAAGTTCCCAAAACTTTTCAAAACCAAGGAAAAGGGTAGTTAAACTAAGAAAGTTAAACAAACAACCACTAAAACCACTGAGAAAACTAAATCACGCTTAAAATCACACTAAACCAGGAAATTAGGGGTCGGGTTCTCACAGGAATACATGCAAATTACAATGTGTGAAAGAAGGATACTCCCTCCTCTTTACACACACAAAGCAGTTATTGAATGCCGCCAATTGGTTGGAAGTCGGATCTCTATCATCAGACCTCCAATTTGTGAATAGAGGGATCCGTTCATCGATTACACCATGTTCGGAATCCTACCTGAAGATCCAAAAGAACAGTAAGCATTCAAAGATGAGCCCCAAACTTTCATTTGGATATTCCTTCGAAAATCCTTTAACGAAGTACTTCTGCACTACTTAACACAACAAAAGGCCGAAGAAATGCTCAAAGAAGTTCATGCTGGTTTTTGTGGAGCCTATCAAGCTAGTCCTAAACTTTATGATCAGATAAAAATGTTAGATTATTATTGGCCTACCATGGTAGCTGACGTTATGCGATTTGCTAAATGCTGCCAACAATACTAAGTTCATGGAGACAATGTGCATATGTTGCTAGAATGGTTACATCCTATAGCAATCTCATGGCCTTTCGAAGCCTGGGGTATGGACATCATACGTCGTATTTCTCCCTCATCAAGCAAAGGTCACCGCTTCATCTTTGCCGCTACGGATTATTCTTCAAGTGGTTTGAAGCATTTGCGCTCGGCGAGATGAATACCTCATCAGTCCCTAAGTTCTTGTGCACCCACATTATTTGTCATTTCGGCATACCTAAAAGATTCGTCCATGACAATGAACCACAATTCTAGGATCACTGATTCTACAGGTTTTGTGACAAATACAAAATCCAAAGCTGTCCTTCGACTCCATATATTTCAACAGCAAACGGATTAGCAGAAGTCTTTAACAACACACTCTACAAAATCCTCAAGAAAATTGTCTCTAGTCACAAAAGAGACTGGAGCGACAAACTTTCTGAAGCTTTATGGGCCTATCGGACCACCATTCGAGGACCAACCCATAGCACATCATTCTCCTTGGTCTATGGATGCGAAGCTGTCGTGCCCTTGGAGGTACAAATTCCTTCCCTAATGGGTGTTTTTGTAAAATGACATGACTCAAGAAAGCAATGTCAACTTGAGACTCCAAGAGCTGGACAATCTCGATGAGAGAAGACTCGAAGCTCGACAAAGCATTGAGCTTTACCAAGCACGTATGGCAGGATCTTTCGACAAAAAGGTTCGGCAACGCACCTACAAAAAGGGTGACTTGGTCTTTATGGTAAAAAGAGCAATGGTTTTTGCTCACAAGTCCAAAGGCAAATTTGAGCCAAAATGGAAGGGACCTTACGTCATCGATAAGGTTTTCTCCACCGGTGCATATACTCTCCTAAATATGGAGGGTGACAGATGTATGTTGCCCATCAACGACAAGTTCTTAAAGCGGTGCTATCCTTGAAGACTTACGCCACCGGGTCAGAGCAATGTTTGCATGGCCAAAGCCTATTCCCAGGTACTTGCTCATCAAACCCACTCCTTTTAGATTTTTCATCATTATGTTGGAATTTCTAAAAATTCAAAACAATGCTCACTTTCATCATTTCATTGTTTAAAAAAAAAAATCCATGTTTTGGAAACTTTTCCTAACTTGACTAAATTTTCAACCCTTGAACCTAAATTTCATGGTTTGAAACAAAATCAGGACTTAGGGATTTCCACCCTAGTCCACCCTGACTTTTACCACCAAAAATGGTTTTAGGTCAAAATTTACAACCCTGTGTCTTTAAACAAAAATGGTTTTTCAAAAAACCGCAGGGAACCGACGCCTAGTTGATACTCACAAAACTCAAAATCGAAAGAATGGGAACCACATTCAATACTTCCAAAATCGTAAGGAAGCGACATTTCGTCGATACTTGTAAAATTTCAAAAATCGTGGAGACGCAACATTTCAGCTGATATCCACAACCCAAATTAAAAAAAAAAATTGAGGTCCAAAACACCTCAAAATTTCAAAAATCAAGGGGAAAAGACATTTCAGTCAATACCCACAAAATAAAATTTTTGAAAAGCAAGGAAGCGCCATTCCATCGATACTCACAAACCAGATGAGCAAGGATGTGACATTCCATCGATACTTGCAAAACCACCAAGCAGGGAAGCGACACTTAGTCGATACTTGCACCCAAATTCGCGAGGAGGTGACATTCCATCAATACTCGCAAATTGAATTTGTAAGGAAGCGACATTCCATCGATACTTGCAAGACTCAGCATGGAGGCGACTTTTAGTCGATACTTACATTTTTGAAAACCAAGACCCGGCTCTCATGCCAACAAACAAAAATAAAATCGGCTCTCATGCCAAAAACTTGGCTTTCACACAACAAACCAAAATTTGGCTTTAAAAAAACCTGGCTTTCATGCCAAAAATTGGCTTTTATGCCACAAAAACCCGGCTTTCATGCCAAAAATTGGCTTTCATGCCACAAAAACCTAGCTTTCACTCAAAAAATCGGCTTTCATGCCACAAAAATCTAGTTTTCACGCCAAAAATCGGCTCTCATGCCGAAAAAACCTGGCTTGCATGCCAAAAAATCAGCTTTCATGCCACAAAACCTAGCTGTCACGCCAAAAACAAAATTTTGGCTCTCATGCCATAAATCCAAATTTGGCTTTCATGCTGCAAACAAAACCTGACTCCCATGCCAAAAAAACCATTTGACAAAAGATTTTCACAAAATGACAAACTTTTAATCAAATTTCCAAACAAACATTCCCATTTAAACTATTGCTTAAATTTGTTCTATCACAAAAGAATTTGAGTGAAAGAAGGGAATACAAAAAATGTACTAAAAAAATATTCACAAGCACTAAAAAAAGAAGAAGAAGAAAAGGGTACCAAAAAAACAAATGTGTGTATACACAGGTACCAAAAAAAAAACAAAAAAGAGAAAAGAGAGTTTGTTACAAAAGAATTAGGAGCTCAGTGTAACATAGCCCCTAGCCAAAGATTCAACTCCTCAAGCAAACTCTTGGCTTTGGCGCTCAAGGCTTCCAAGGATCGCTTCTTGAAAAATCTCCCGTAAGATGTGGTGGAACGCTCTAACCCGTCTTCAACACCGCGAAGCTTTTCCAAAGCAGTTTGCCATTGCTCACGTTCTTTAGTCCTCATTGAGAACACAATCGGTGTTTACAACTTGGCGAATCAAGTGCCTCCCTAGCGCGAGCCTCTGCTAAAGCAACCCACTTGGCCGTAGCTTGCGCCTCTAATTGCTCAAGATGTCGCCTGGCTTCAACGACCTCCTTATCAAGGCGATCAATGTCATGCCTCAGCTCAATAATAGCTAACTCGGTGACGTTCCTCTCCTGGACAAACTGCTTTCTACTCTACTTGATCTCATTCTTCTCTGACTTGGTTTTGTTAGCGAGGTCCATAAGCATCTCTTTCAAGAAGTCATCGTTAGGAAAATCCCTGGTCTCGGACCACTTGTTGCCCAGCACAATGATTCTATCAACGATTGCCTTGGCACCTGTGATGTCCAGATCGACCTCTTCGCTATCATCGAGAATCTCCTGCACATGCTTGATCATGCCAAATCCTACATCCAAGTGACCAGAAAGGAGAGTCTCAATCCAGGAGCTCAAAACGCGTGCCAGCACTTTTTTCACAAACCAAAGGGATGGCCCAGATGAAGATTCACCCCACTCCGTCGGTTGGCTGCCCATGCCATGCCCCATTGGAAAAGCAATTAGAAAACTCTTTCCAATCGGAGCCACAGGGGGAGGAATCTCAGCACAAGGACTCACCTCTGCCTTGTCAAAACTAGTTGTAGAAACCCCTACCTCTAGATCAACCTCTGGCACCCCTTGCTCTGGAGCTGAAAGAGGTGATGGGATCTCTTTTGTCACTTCAAAGCCTGCTAATGATACATAAAAAAGTATGAATACGATCCTGTTGAAAAATCATTATCATCAGAGTTATTATTACAAAGTACCTTTTTCAAGGACTAGAGGAATACTCTTTGCCTCCATGAACTCATATGAAGCATCTCCAAAAGTTGCATCCATGGATGGTTCAAAATCATCAAAATCATGTGGCAAGTTAGTTGACAAGAAAGCAAGCAATATGTTAGCAAATGACGGCACGGAAAAAAAAATAAAGAAGTCATACCAGGTGGAGATTCAAGAATCACTCTAGAGCCCCTCTTCTTTAGATGCCATAATCGGATCTATCACCGCCTCATCGGCTGGAACCTCAGGCATCACGAAATCCTCATCCTCTGCTAAAAAAAGAGGAGAAGGCAAATTAAAATAAGGAAATCTCAATGAAAGAAACGGAAAGAGAAAGAGGAAGAATCATACTCTCACCAACGGTCTCATCTTCTCGGCTCCTCTTTTCCGGAGGCTCGTCAGCATCCCCTGACACCTCCTCATTGATGGTAAGAGGGATTTCCAAACTAGGAGAGTCTTTGTGCCGTCCCATGCTATGGCGCTACCCTCTCCTCCTTTTGCCCTTGTGGGTTGGTTTGCTTGAAGAACCTGCCCCACTGTCAAAATCAGGTCTCTCACTTGACCCCTCACTGGATGGTCTGCTCTTGCCAGTAGACTCGACGGAAGCTCATCTCTGCTCCATTTGTATCCAAGCGTCAAGCTCAACTTCCTCCTCCTCCAGCTGCTCTAAAGCCTCGCCAGGTACTTCCCGGATAGTTTTTGAACCAATGATGCCCTACTTACCGAGAAAGCCTATGTTATGCTTTTCTCTAGAAAGGAAGGACAAAAATTCCTCTCGTCGGATGCCATCTGATTTCCCAAGGCCATTCCTAGAAGACTGCTTAACATCAAGCTCCCTCTTGGAAAGCCCAGGGTACACAGAAAAACACTCCACGAACCACTTTATGAAGCCGGTGGTTCGGAAAGTAGACAGCTCAAGATAAGAAATCATGGTCGTAGTGTCTTCCGTACTATAAAAAGCCCATGCATTTCTGCCATCCTTTAAACCTCCAAAACGCTTCACCATACTCAAAGGCGCTCCAACAACGCCTTGAGAGAAGCCCAACTGCAGCCCAAATCGGGATGGGACATATGGTTAGATGTCGACAAAAAGTTGTCTGCGGTACACCATCGTGCTGACACATATGTTAAACAACCACCCCTTTATGTTAAACAGCCACCCCTTCTTTGCATTGGTCAAGGAGTAGTGTCTTCCTTACCCTGCCCTAGTGGAATCGCAAGGGGCACCAAAATCAAAAGCCTTCTTCCGCAACTCCGGAGAAAGCTTCACTAAAGATTGCCATATCTCGATGTCCCTGTACCATCGGATCCTCATGCGGGCAAACAAAAGAGATTCAAACATGGCTTTACCCCTAGCCAACCTAATCATCAAAGGGCCATCATCCTTTGCAGCACCCAGCCGATGGAAGCTAGGACAGTGGTATACATACCACAAATAAAAGATATGGGTTGAAAAGACCTTATTCATAGGGAGCCTAAGCCGAATCAAAAAAGCAACAGCCTGCAGTTCGGTGCACAAATAGGAGTAAAGAGTTGGCACCAAAGCAAGCCGCTCTCTGAACATCATATAACAAGCCGAATAAATGCAATGCGGCCTGATGTTTGTTCCATCTCCACCAGCAAAGACAGCATCACCCAGCTAGTAAGTGAGGTAAACAGCGAGATCCCTTGACAGCGCAATGTCAGAACAAATGGCACCAGTGTTCGCGAAGAAGTCCTTCAAGTCTTCTGGCATGACAGAAGTCTTCTTCAAACATGGGTTCTTAGCCCTGCCTTCTAGGGTCGTGCTATCAGAAGACTCTCTGCTGTCAAAGAAGTTGGGGAACGAAGAGTTAAAACCCCTCCAACTATTGGACTCGACTTTCAAGCCCTCCTTCTCCTTCAAAAAATCATAGAAGGCGATAAGCTGAAAGTACAAAAACCTAAGCTCCTCAGACTTTTCCTCAAGGACGCTGCCAATAGGCATGAACTCCTCACAGAATTTGCCAAGGATAGGCAACCCAGTAATGGCTCTCAGCTCCTTCAGAGAAAAACCAGTCTCATCATTCGTGACAATGAAGGTATTGGTTTGTGGAAGGAACAACTCCAAAATAACCATGAAGGCCTCGTCGGAAAAGATCACGGTCTTCCTAAAAGCACGGACCGTATCAAAAATCCCGGCTTCCTTCAAGATGGCGCCACTAGTCAATAGGACACGGTTAGTCCATGACTCCTAATTTGAGTCAGCACTGAAGCGGCCACGAAGTTGAAAAGGCTTCACCCACTTAATTCCGTCCCTACTGAAAATACCAAGGCCCACCGTTCCCAAATCAACCGACGGATGATCAGAACCCTGGTAGCCATTGGCCGGCATCAACATGTCCATATGGGCAGGTGACTTCTCTGCATATACAGAAGGACCGCCAACAAAAATCCCGGTCTTGATCACATTGGTCCTCTACAACCAGCTTGGAGGATCTTCCCTTTTAGGGCATGTGGGATAAAGGCTCATGATCGAGATGGTACAATCAAAAGTCGACCGGATAGCAAAAGTTCTCTCCCCACCGTCAGCTATGTAAGAGAACTGAAAACATCTCCTCTAGTATGTCATGTCATCAGGGACTGCATCACGAAAGAAAAAGGTAGGCTTGGGCACAACGTTCTGATCATTCATGACCTAAGGACAATTGCTTACCATGATCCTGTAAAACTCCTCGTTCTTGAGGGCGATCAATCGCTGCCTCATCTCATCTTTGCTGAGGGAGTCACACTCTGCCAAGTTTCTCTCCATATACTAGACCTTCTCCCAAGCTTACTGAAGGGCCACATTAGAAGATCTAGCAGATCGGCGGGGTGCGCTGGTAACAGGCCCCTTACCCTTGTTAGTTATGGAGGAACCACCTGTAAAGGTTGGAAAAGAAAAAGATCAATCATCAAAATGACAGAATTTCACTAAAAGATCTGGCGAAATTTTGGCATGGTTACGGGGCATTTCCGAAGAAAAGGGAAACACCCCGAAAGAGATAGAAAGCTTGAAGAGGGGCTCAACATTGCTGCAAGCTCCAAACTCCAAAACTTGCAATGATTTTCAAGTTTGCATTATCATATCATGCTCCCAATTCAATTTACGAAAATCATGCATAGAAAGGAAATTGCCATGCATTAGATGCTAGGAAACCCTTGACAAAAGTTTGACCAATTCCAACCCAACTTGGTCAAAACCAATCAAACTTTGTCCAAGCCAAAACTCATGTTGGCTTGACCTAGAGACTCTAGCCTTTTTATTTGATGAATAAAAAGAAATGCATGAACATCTTGATTTGCATAAACCGCATTATCATAGTGAGCAAAAAAAATAAAAAAAAGGAAAGAAACCTCCTAAAAAAGAAAAAAAGAGGACTGGCCCACAGGCCATGGCCCATTGCCACTTGGCCTTACGGCCAGGTCCGTACGGCCACAAAAAAAAAAGAGAAAAAAAGGAAAGGTGTGAAAAAAAAGAAAAAAAACACGTGAAAAAAAAGAAGAAGAAAAACCGTGAAAAACAAAAAAAGAAAGAGAAGAAAAAAAAAAAAAAAAGAAGATTTTTTTTACCATCTTACTTCTACATGAAGTTTTTTTGGAAAATAAGACTTACTTGAAGCCATTGATGGAGAAGAAGAAGAAAAGCTTGATGACCCTTGAAGAAGAAGAGCTCTTGCTCTTGAAACACTCTTGAAGGTTTTTGCAAAAGAAAGCAATAAGAGCAAGAGATCCAATCTCCCTTTCTTTTTATAGAAGAGAGCAAGCCAAAGAAGGAAACAAGGAGGAAAGCAAGGAGGTAAGTGTTACAAATTAGCAACCTTCCCAAAAGAAAGATACTTTGAAGGATTCTTTCTCAAAAGAAAGGAAACTTGAGAGATTCTCTCCAAATAAGGATATTTTTAGATATTCTCTATCCAAAGGAGATATTTTTAGATATTCATTACAAAATGACACCACATGAGATTTAAGCCATCTTTAAAGCTTAAAGTCTCATGGGTTAGCCCACATGAGCCAGGTTTGACCACCTAGGCATTAAAAGGGGCTTCCTATCAAAAATTGCTCTTACCAAGAGCATACAAAATGGATCCATGCCTTTCTTGAGTTGATTGGACCACAAAAAAAAATCCAAGCCTCATGAGCTTCCAAAATTCAAACCATCCAACCCATACACCAAATTGGGCCAAAATCTTGAAATTGACATTCCATAAAAATCCAAACCACGCCAATGGACCCAAAATAGTCCCAAAGAGTAACCAAAAACCAATCCTGACCCCCTAGCTTGCCACATATAGCTTGTTAGGTTACAAGGTCAAAACCAAATCTGACCCCCCAACTTGCCACATATAGCTTGTTGGGTCACAAGTTCAAAATAAAAAATCAAACCCCGACCCCTTAACCTGCCACATACAGCTTGTTTGGTCACAAGGTCAAAAACCAAAAAACCTTATTGACTGCTTGATACACCACATAAAGTACTTAGGTTCGCAAGGTCAAAAGGGAAACTCAAAATCCAAAACCCAAATCCAAATCCCCCATGTCATTTTCAAAACTTTGCCTTGTGATGGTACACAATCACTTTCACTACCATAAAATCCCCTTGGAAACTCAAAAGGCTACCCTACCAAAAAGAAAAATGCTCAAAGACTCTTGGTCAAGTCAGAGGTTCTCCTTCAAACTTCTCTTCGAGGCACATCGACTTCAAAAGTTATGCAACTCATCATTGTACCTCGAGGGGGCATTTGTTGACACAAAAAATGTCACTTTGCCTCTTCAACATCTAGAAACTACATGAAGCCGCATCCTACCACAAACAGGCAATGCTACTTTAAGCGTCAAATCTTGTCAGAATCAAACAAAAACTGTAAAATTCTTCAAAATAGCAAAAAGAAGAGTACATATGAAGTTTCGGGCCATTTCAACATTATTTGGCCTAACTTCACTCCTCCAGCAGCTGAGAATAAGCCTCAGGCGGTGACAGCGTCGAAGACATTAGATCTTCGATCGGAGCCTATTGATGATCTCAAAATACTTCAAAAAGGCTCCATGACAAGTTTCAAGTCAAACCGACAACGTTTGACCCCACATCAACCCTTGAACAACAAAATCAAGCCTCTCGGTGGTGAGAACCACATCAACCCATGGACTCATTTCCGCTGACCTCGGTAGCTCCACACGCGGAAGAGTGAGTCCATCAATGTCTCAGTTCGGTCAGGGGTTCGGTCAACTGAACTTTGGGTCTGTTCCAATTCCAAAGAGAGATTTAACTTCTAATAGGATTCGGTCGAACTGTAAATTTTGGTCAAGCAAACGTGAATCGACAGCTGACCGAATTGAAGCAGAATGATTAGAAATTCTAAATTGCATTGCTGGACAGTACAATTGAAGTTCGGTCAGGGTTCGGTCAACCGAACTCAACACAATTCCAATTCCAAAGAGCATGTTTTAGCTCTGTCAGAGTTCAGTCAGCCGAACTCAAGGTTTGGTCGACCGAACAGAAGAGTTTGATTAACAGACGGCTAACCGAAGGTTAGTCGAAATGAACAGTTTGTTCTGTTTACTCTGGACTAAGACTGTTAACCTAGGTTTCGTAGTTAGATGTTGGAAACCATGAACCTACTATCACATGACCATAAATGGGATTAAAATCAAAGCACATGGCTTGGTGTGCTTCGGTGGGTTGTCTAGATATTCATGTATTACGCATGGTAAAACCGACTGTGTATGGAATTGTCTTAAGAGATGCTTAACATGATTGTGCACCAAGGGATTTCCCTAGAACATCGTTGATTCAATTTCCACACGTACTTCATTAGGACATGTGGGGTACTGGGATGACACCACTTACCTAGGTTTGGAATTGTAATTCTTCCTTGACTTGTTACTTGTATCCGTTGATGACATTCTTTATACACTCACTTGGCATAAAACACTTCATTAATTATGAAATATAAATCCTTGTAGAACTAGGACTTGGACCTAGCTTAGAGTGTATCTTAGGAACCATGTGTCATGTATTGATAAACATGACTGGCTAGCAATGAAAGGGATTATCATGCGGTTGACTTGTCTTGTATTGTCTTGAATGAGACAATCCCTATGAGTATGTCTTGTATTTTAAGCTAGCCAGACTTGCTTGTCTTGGTTTCCTTGTGTCAACACCACTTTGTTATTATTTGCATATCGTTGTTAGATTGTATGGACTCAATCCATCAGTTGATATGATAAATTGATTAATTTCTTTATTTATCAGTAAAATTATGCTTTACTTTCATGAGATGAATGGTATTTTATTATTTAATGCATATGACCAATACACTTGACATCATGGTTCATGAGTTGAACCGGGTCCCATTAGTATATTGGATGTGATATATGTGTATGGATGAGATCCACACACGGGAGACATATGTCACAAATCTTATACTTAAATATCTTCACAACCAGTGATGAGACTGAGCATCTCATTTGATAAGGTTGCAGCACTTTGATCACTATGAGATAGTGTGATTTGTCTCGATCATCAGAATGTAAGATTCTGGATCATGGTACTGGTACATTGGATGTATTGAAGGACCATGAGAAGAACCTTATAGAATTCTATCTCGATTATAAGGTCTGCTCTCATAATTCCCTAGCAATAGGCTCTCAATCCTGAGACATTGATGAACTCAAGTTTCTATCTATTCATTTGCTTTTAGTCACCAGTGAGTGAGGCCAACTGTAGGTCAACACCTCGGTGTCTTGGTTATGTGGTAGTAAGACTGTGGGAACATTGAATGATCAAGATGGAATTTATCTCTCTTATCCCCTTGTGCCAATTAATGGATTTGTCATTAGTAAGTGCGCACCCATCTCGATTAAGAGTTAATTGGATGGTACTAATGATCACTGTGATTATTTGGGGCTCAAGGATAATAAGATGTGGAACTAAGATTGGAAGAGACAGATTTATTCCAATTGATCCATGGATATTGATAGAGGGGCCTACTTGTGGTAATAGGGAAGTTTAGGGTCTTATATATAATTTATTCTTAAGACTGGAGTTCAATTGCATTTATATAGGGGAGTTATTTGCAATTAACTGTGGGTCCGAATTGCAAATGCGATGTGGGGTCGCGAGTCCTAGTTGGAGCCAGCTTTCTAAGGAATCCCTAGTGGTCCCCATGCTAGCTGAAGTTATTAGAAAGATACTTATTATAGTAGAACTCTAAAAGGAAATAGAAAGTTACTATTTCTATTAGAAGTGAGACTTCTATTTAAATTAAAAAGAAGAGCGTTACTAATGGTTAGAGAAGTAAGACTTCTATTTCAATTAGATAACAAAGAGGAGCTTGCTTTTAAGCAAAATATAGAGGAGATTATACGGCTGGACGTCCTATGCATATCCAAACCTAGGGATTCATGCCCAAGCCTTGCTTGTGCAAGAGTTGCACATGCTTCTTCTCCTCTCTTCCCTTTTCTAGTTCTCTTCTAGTTTTCTTAAGAGCTTTCTCTTAGAGATCACACCCATCTCCTTGAGAAAAGAGAATCTTATACGGGTCATAGCATGGAAGATCAAAAGGTCTTAGAGATTCTTATTTGATACGTGAAAGAGTTTCATCATCAAAGAAAAAAACAACTTCTCCATTAGAGCACAACGAGCTCCAAAGGTATAATCTACTTCGTTTCATGTTGTAGATTTTTATGTATGCTTGTTGGCTGCTGTTCTATCTTCTTGATAGGTTTATTTACTGATCATGATCGCTGAGATTGAGGACATGGATCCTGGATTGGGTTTTTATAGCCTTCTGGGTAGTTGATCACTAGATCAAGTTGGTCAAAAGTTTTGAAATCTATCCTAGAGGCCAACCTATTTCCAACAATCGTGGCCAACTGGAGTTTGGGGTTTTATTGATGGGCCGGCTTCTCGGACATCAGGATGGGTAGTTGGCGTAAGACGACATCTATGGCGTTGAATAGCTGGGAGTGGGACCGTGCTGCTATTCACAGGACCGGGAGCTACGATCCCCCTGGAGCAAGACTTTGGTATCACTTGTCTCTGTTAGATTGTTACTGATACCTCGTGAGATGGCTAGGACGTCCTGGGAGTCTCCCTCTTCATTCTTGCATTGCATTGCATGTATAGTGGTTAGTTCAAGATGATGCTAGCGTTCCATTATTGCTTCTGATGGTTATTACTCTTGTTTTATGCCCAACATTGTTCCTTGTGTTCACATGATTATTATTACTCGTCATTGTTCTATACTTGATGCATGCCATGTCATTTATACTTTGCTTATCTATTGCTCAACATGTCGTTGACTCTATTCCTTGGTGTGCAGACACCTCAAGTGAGTACTACTACGAGGAGCAAGCAGGTGAGGAGATCCCAGAGGATCTCCAACCAGAAAAGGAGGAACGAGAGAGGCGTGCCAATGACGTAGAGTTGCGTCATCACTCCCGGTACATGAGAGAGATTCACATGGGACTCCATTAGATTTTTATTCATTCATTATTATCTCCTAGTTGGACCTTTCTTATTGTTAACTTTTCTCTTTATTGCTTTTAAATGGCCTTGGATTTTGGGATGGCCATTGTTATTAAATTAACTTCTTCGTTTAGTTCTGTTAATTATTGTTGCAACTTTAAATCTTAATGAAATTTATTATTCATTTTGATATCCAAATATGCCTGGAAGTATGTGGGTTCCACAGTTCTTTTATTCTTGAGGTTTGAAATCCGATATCCTCATAGCGGACTTACGATTCTTGGGCCTAAAGGACAATTTTTTTTAATTAGTCCTAAATTTCACTCCCCAAACCCGGTTTATTCTCTAATAGGGTTCGGGGGACGTGAAATAATGGTATCAGAGCAAGGATGGTTTCTCAGGATAAAAATTGTAGAAACCATATGACGTGTGTGAGGATTCCATTAGTAGGTTGGTCTCTTAGTTCTATTTCCAGTATTGTGATCTTAACTTGAGGCATATTGGAACTAACCTTGAATGTTTTACAGAACAATGGCTAGCAGATCAACTCGATCCAACAACGTGCCACCACCCGGGGGTAGTTCTTCTCAGAATGGCCCTGATAATGAATTCCATCAATTCATGGCAACATTCATTCAGTCCCAGAGGATTTGGCTGAACAAGGCAATAAGCAGAACGAGAGTCAGGCTGTGTTCCAGGTTCAAATGCTTGAAGTGCTATAAAAAGTGGGACAACCACAGGCCAAAGAGTATGACCTCAACTAGCTAGTTGAGAAGTTTAGAAAGAGGTTTCCACCATAGTTTCATGGCATTGAGGACCCTACAATTGCAGACGAATGGGTCGTTCAGATGGAAAAGATTTATGAAGTATTCAAGTGCACGGGCATTCAGTGGTTGCAGTTAGTAGCCCACATGTTCTGTGGGCAGCAAAGAGATGGTGGAAGACAGTCAAGAATCCTTATGAGACGGCTGTGGAAGATGTAGCCTGCAAGACCTTCACTGAACAATTTCAAAAGAAGTTCATCCCCGAACATTACAGGGATCAAAAGATGGAGGAGCTTGAGCATTTGGTACAGGGTGATTTATCGGTGCAGGAGTACGAGTTCTCCTTCACACATCTATCCAGATTTGCAGAGCCCTTGATTCGGCCCGAATCAGAGAGAGTCCGTAGGTTTATCAAAGGACTGTGAGTGGAGATCAAGATGCAGGTTCAGTGTAGCAAGCTGACCGACTATAATGATGGGTCAAGGAAGCGTATTAGGCAGAAGAGTCCCAGAAGGATGTGATCGCGTTGGAACAGCAAAGGACCTTGGCATTGATACCTCAACCCAAGTCACAGAATTCATTATCCCATGACTTTCAGCAGCCAACATCCAAGAGGCTACAGTTCGAGCCAGTACTTCGGCAGCTACCACAGCGGATCAGTTGCACTTATTGTGGGGGGAGTCATCATGTTCGCGATTGAAGGAAGCAATCCGGGGCATGTTATCATTGTGGGGATATTGGGCATAAGGTTCGATTCTACCCAGGGAAGACAGGAGTGGCACCACCAACACTCCCAGCTCTGATGCCCAGGTCACCACATCCTGCGCAGCCGTTGAGATAGGTGCCTCCTGAACAGGCCTGGCCCCAGCAGCAGCAGATGATTGTCAAACCACCCCAGCCACCGCAGCAACGCCCTCCAACACCATAGCAGCAATTTCAGTAGAGACCTCCAGCACCACCCAGACTCCAGGCTCGTGGCCTGAGGCCACAGCAACAGTATTATCAGCAATGTCCCTGGCAGGCAGGGAGAGCTAATGCTCTGACGCATGAGGAAGTAGAGGCTGCATGCAATGTCATAGAAGGTACACTTTAAGTTTGTGAATTTGATGCTAAAGTTCTATTTGATCATGGATCCAAACACTCATTTGTTGCACCAGCATTTGCACGTCACTTGGGGGTGGATAAGGAGATACTACCATATGATTTGATAGTAGCCACCCCTGTAGGTAGATCAGTGCCTTGTAATGTCATCTACCCTAGATGTAGTGTTCAGATTGGAGAAGTTCAGCTGACTGCCAGTTTGATCATTTTACCAATGTCGGAGTTTGATATGATACTTGGTATGAATTGGTTAGCGGCGAACCGAGCGGTGTTAGATTGTTTTAACAAGACCGTAAGGTTACATGGTGCAGACCGTAGTGTTGAGTTTGTTGGAGTTGAAAAGCTCACCTCCACTTGGTTGATTTCTACTTTAAAGGCAGAATGGTTGATAAGGAGCAGTTGTGAAGGCTTTAGTGCATTTATTGCGGAGGACAAGGAGTACAAAACTGTTGATGAGATTCCAGTGGTGCGAGCATTCCCGGATTTGTTTCCTGCTGGTTTGCTACCTGTTCGTGAGTTAGATTTCACGATAGAATTGCAGCCAGGTACAACACCTATTTCGAAAGCCCTGTATAGGATGGCACCAGCAGAATTGAAGGAGTTGAAGACTCAGATAGAAGATCTGTTGGATAAAGGTTTCATCAGGGCCAGTGTTTCATCGTCGGGAGCTCTAGTGATATTTGTGAAGAATAAGGATGGGATGATGAGGATGTGCATAGACTACAGACAGTTGAATCAGGTGACTGTTAAGAAAAAGCACCCGTTACCAAGGATTGACGAATTGTTCGATCGGTTACAGGGAACTCAATTCTTTTTTAAGATAGATCTGTGTTCCGGTTACCATCAGTTGCAAGTCAAGAACGGGGACGTTTCTAAGACTGCATCCCAGACGAGATATGGCCATTTCGAGTTTCTTGTGATGCCTTTCGGGTTGACGAACGCACCAGCAGTTTTCATGGCATAGATGAACAAGGTGTTGATTAGTTTGTGGTTGTCTTCATAGATGATGTGTTGGTGTACTTGAAATCTAAAGAGGAGCATGAGCATCAGTTGAAGACGTCATTGTAGCTTTTGAGGGATAATCAACTATATGCTAAGTTGAGTAAATGTGAGTTTTGGCTGGAGCAAGTGGCATTTTTGGGTCACATTATTTCTAAGGAAGGATTGACAGTGGATCCTAAGAAGGTAGCAACAACTGTCACTTGGGGAAGCCCGTGAAACGTGGCGGAGATTCGCATTTTTCTTGGACTTACAGTTTACTACACGAGGTTTGTGAAAGGGTTTTCTACCATAGCATCTCCACTCACTAGGTTGATGAGGAAGGATATTCCGTTCGTGTGGACTAAAGGGTGTGAAAAGAGTTTCCAAGAGTTGAAGACTCGGTTGACTACAACACCCATACTTGCCTTACCCACTGGAAGTAGAGGATTTGTGGTTTACACAGATGCATCAGGGATAGGTTTGGGTTGTGTTCTCATGCAGAATGACAATGTGATAGCATATGGGTCGAGGCAATTGAAGGATCACGAGAAGAAGTATGCCACACATGACTTAGAGCTAGCAGCAGTGGTATTTGCATTGAAGTTGTGGAGGCATTATTTGTATGGTGGGAGATTTGAGGTGCACACAAATCATAAGAGCCTGTAATACTTGTTTACACAGGGTGATTTAAATAACAGACAGCGGAGATGGATGGAGTACATAAAGGATTATGATTTTTCGATTAAGTACCATCCTGGAAAGGTAAATGTGGTAACAGATGCCCTTAGTCGGAAGGCATCATTCATTGGGTGTATAATGCCTAAATGAAGATGGATGGAGCAGTTTAGGGATATGTATGTGGAGGTATGACCTATCAATGAGAAAGTCCTAGTTGCTACTATGAGAGTTTTGGAGCCAGAGATAGTTAACAGGATCAAGGCAGCCTAGAAAGATGATCCATAGTTGTAGAGAATCATGGAGCATGTGGATGACAAGCCAGAGTTTAGATTGATTGATGGAGGTATGTAGTCCAAGGACAGGTTGTGTGTGCCAGATGTTCAAGACATCAAGTCAGAGTTGATGACAGATGCACACCACACCAGATATTCTATTCACCTAGGGAGCACCAAAATGTATCAGAATTTGAATAATCACTATTGGTGGGTGAAAATGAAGAAAGAGATTGCATGATTCGTTTCCAGGTGTATGACTTGTCAGCAAATTAAGGTAGAGCACAAGAAGCCTCCTGGTTTGCTTCACCTGTTGGAGATTCCACAATGGAAATGGGAGAATATCACCATGGATTTTCTGTCAGGGTTGCTAAACACTAGGAAAGGCAATGATACTATCTGGGTGATTGTGGATAGGTTGACTAAGTTATCACATTTCCTCCCATTCAAGACTGTTCAGTTTATGGACAAGATGACTAAGTTGTACAGAGACAATGTAGTCAAGTTACATGGAGTGCCAAAGTCCATAGTATCCGATCGAGACACTAAGTTTGTCTATCAGTTTTGGTATACTTTTTAGTCATCTATTGGTACTTAGTTGAAGTTCAGTACAGCTTACCACCCTCATACAGATGGACAGTTAGAGCGTACCATTCAGACTTTGGAAGATCTTCTCAGAGCATGTGTTTTTTATTTTAAGGAGAGATGGGATGAAAGTTTGTCTCTATGTGAGTTTTCCTACAACAACAGTTACCATTCAAGTATTGGTATGGCGCCATTTGAGGCATTGTACGAATGGAGATGTAGGACTCCGGTATGTTGGGAGGAAGTAGGAGTTCAAAGTTTTCATGGCCCCTTAGAAATTACTGATTCCAGTGAGAAAGTTTGAATTGTTCAGATGAGAATGAAAGAGTCACGTGATTGTTAGAAGAGTTATGCAGACAAGAGGCGGAGACTTGGGATATGGTGTTTTTGAAAGTGTCTCCGATGAAAGGTGTTGTCAGATTTGGACAGAAAAGGAAGCTTGCCAAGAGTTTTGTGGGACCGTTTGAGATCAAGAGCAGAATTAGAGATGTGGCTTATCGTCTTGTACACGATGTTTTCCATGTCTCAATGCCTTGGAAGTATATTTCAGATCCTACTCACGTGTTGCAGCATAAACCACATTAGCTACAGGCAAATGCAACCTATGTTGAGCGACCGGCGCAAGTCATCAACACAAAGAAGTAGTGCTTTGTACCAAGACCATCCGGTGGGTCAAAGTACAATGGGAACATCACGGTCCAGTGGAAGCTACGTTGGAGCTGAAAGATCAGATTCAGAAGGCGTACCCATATCTTTTTCCGGATGAGGAATGTTTTGGCATTTAGGGGACCAAATGTTCTTTTTAGCTGTCAGAGTTGTAAGGTCCTCGACCTTAGTGGGTCGGTTGGGCCCAATGCAGGCCCGTTGACCCGTTTTCTTACTTTATTTAATTAATTATATTTTTAGATATTTAAGTGGGTTTAGACCATGAGAGAGTTTTTTTTTTAGAGTTACAATAGTGTTTGCGAAGTTTCTTGTGATTCCTAGTTCATTTGATCCTAGCAGAGGGTAGTTGCAATTTAGAAAAGATTGAGTGTTTTTTTCGAAAAATTCCAAATATCGTGATTTTTGGATTCGTTGGAAATGTCTCATCGCACTGATCATTTTTGTCTCTTAGCTCGTCACGATCCGACGATCATAAACCTTTCAAGTAGTCCATTCCTTCACCGGATCCACTTAAGGGCAAACTTGTCCTTTTTTTCCCTTCGATCCTTCTTAATCTGAGATTAACCCTAATCTCATTCTCATTCTCTGGAACGAAGATTACATCAGCCCCCTTTCTTCTTCTTCATCTTCTCAAGCCCAGAACTCCACATTGGAAGATCATTTTCGAAGATCCAAACCGCTTAACTCCATCCTCTCGATCTCCTCTTTCCATTGATATTAGTTTGGTAAGATTTCTCTTACCCTCATCTTTTCAATCATCTTTTTTTTTTGTTTAGATTAGGTTTGATATTAATCTTTTTCCTTCCTTTCTTCTTCTTGGTGTTCTCATTTGCATTTGAGTGTGTTACATTGGGGATTTTATGGTAGTATAGCTTCTCCTCAAGTTTTCCCACTTCTTCGTTGAGGCAAGTAGATATGCAATTTATAATTCATATATCTGTATTGTTTCCTATTGATTGATGATGCTTTCATGTTAGATTTCCCTAATTCCAAGCTTGTTTTGTTTTGATTTGAGAATTAACATGTTAGATTAGGTTTAGGGATTTGGGTTAGTCTAATTCATAATTGGTAAATTTAAAATATTTTAATTTATATGAATGGATGGAATGTGATGAATGGATTGTTGGGAGAGCAGGAGGCTCAATTTCATGCAGGTTTTAGCCTTGGAAAGGCTTGGAAATGGAGGAATATGACTTGGGGTGAAATAACTTCAAAAATGGCCAAAATGGAGTAATTTCATTCAGGATGTTTCAACTCGGTCAGGAATTTGGTCAACTGAACTTTGGGTCGGTTCCAATTCCTAAGAGCGATTTAACTTCTGATGGGGTTCGGTCAAGGGGTCGGTTAACTGAACGTGAACCAACAACTGACCGAATTGAGGCAAAATGATCCGAAATTCTGAATTACCTTGCTAGACGGTACAACTGAAGTTTGGTCAGGGTTCGGTCAACTGAACTCAATTCAATTTCAATTTCAAAGAGCAGGTTTTAGCTCTGTCAGAGTTTGGTCAACCGAACTCATGGTTCGGTCAACCGAATAGAAGAGTTCAAATAACTGAGGGTTGACCGAAGGTTAGCCGAAATGACCAGTTTGTTCTGTTTACTCTGGACTGAGACTGTTAACATAGGTTTGGGACTTAGATGTTGGAAACCACGAACCTACTATCACATGACCATAAATGAGATTAAAATCAAAGCACATGGCCCGTGGTCGCTGGCAACTCTGGAAATCCAAGTCGCCGGATTTTTGCCAAATGACCGTTTTTGGTCCCTTTTCATGTTTCGAGATGTCCGGCCCATGTGGTTTTCCAAGATTCTGACTTTTGAAGCCCGGAATCTTCGTCAACATCACAGATCCGCTATGAAGAGCATCATATCATCATTGGTCGCTTCGAAATCGTCAATTGGCCGGCTAAAAAAGCACACTTTCTACCCGATCGATCAAGAAAGCGACAGGACAGATGGCACCGGCCCACTGGTAGCAATCAGTGTCTGAAGTTGCATGGTCATCCGACATCGATCAGCATGAAGTTCCATAGGCGACCATCACAAGAAGAATTCCAAAAAACGTGGCACAGTCCGCGACTCTTCAAACGCCTGAAAGACCACTTAATGCAGTTAAATGACCCAATTTATGACAATTGAATGGGGTCATTAACTCGTTATTTCAGACGGCCCAATCAGAAGCGAGCAAATGGAAGTTACAACTCAGCCATAAACACGACATTAAATCGCGTAACTCCTCCCATCATGGAGCTTAAAGGCGATTACAGGCCCTTAATTCTCTATCGGCCAATCAGAAGCTAAGAAAAAGGAGTTACAAAATAAAGAATTTAAAACTTGTAACTCCTCCCATTATGTGGCTTTAAAACATTTAAAGTCCATAAACCCACCTAATGCTATCAAAGGCCTATAAAAGGGGGGTCATTC
Source organism: Umbellularia californica (assembly GCA_028538565.1). Taxonomy (NCBI): domain Eukaryota; kingdom Viridiplantae; phylum Streptophyta; class Magnoliopsida; order Laurales; family Lauraceae; genus Umbellularia; species Umbellularia californica. The sequence goes on from JAPQWN010000001.1 coordinate 59,316,046, forward strand.
CAAAGTAAACGAATCTAAAAAATCGATCCCCGATCCCGAATTCCAGACAAAAATTTCCTACACGAGAGAAAACTCTACAACAAGCTCTCCTCTGTTGAAGAAGTTCTGCATCAACCACCACTACAAGGTGACTGAAAGTCCTTTGGGGGGGGGGGGGGGGCACCCTGTCGCAACCCCAGACCGGGCTTGCGGGCCTAATTCGGGATCAGGACTAATTAAGAATGATGCTATGGAATATACAACGCGTACACAAGTAAATCAAGAAGGTATATTGCCTGTGTACGTGATTTCCCACAGGTGTCCGCTGTAAGGATATACCAATAGCATAAATATTTTGTATAATTACGGAAGCGTGTAGTAAATCAACATTCACACCCAAAATAGCAAGACTTATATCACAGTTATAAATGAGTATTAGAATGAGCAATGATCATTAGCGTTTTCCCAAAGGTAGTGTTAAATGCTTACACAAAAGATCATTTAATTACATTCCCCAAAAATAGAGGCCATCAAAGGCCAATACAACAAAAGAAAAACCCAAAAGAATGGTTAGCCACAACCCAAAATGTAACGTATCTTGAGGCAGCCGGATGTCTAAACAACATCATCGGTGCACCACTCAACTAATTGCCGTGGTTCCTCGACCGCCTCCTCGTGCTCCTCCTCTGGATAACCAACGACGGGACCTGAGTACCAAAGAGTGGGTCAAACACGACGGTTTGGCAGGAGGATGAAAAGATAAAACAATGCAATAATAAATACATTTACCTTAAAAAACATTTAAACCTTTTTAAACAATAACTTTCATAAAGGAAATGGGTCACTTACGAAAAAATATATACGCATTATAAAACATGTAAAGTTAACCAAGGAATCGGAAACAAGCAAGGTGACAACCATACGAAGCTAAATTGTCTATCACCGAAGTAACAAGAGCAAGTATATCAAGGCATTGACCTCAGTCACTGAAGTGAGGAGGTACAACGAAATTTACATATACATATATAATATACGGGACGGAACTACGGTAGCAAACTGGGTATCGGAAATCACAGTAGCGAACCGGATATCGGGAACCACGGGAGTGAGCGGGGTATCAGGACAGGACCACGGTTAATAAATTAGGTATGGGGATCCAAACTGTAACAGGCGGGACGAGAGGGGGATCTCCAAGTCGGTGGATCAGACCGACAAGGTCATCAAAGCTTAGTGGTACCGACTCATAGGTCAAATCACATAATGCAATAATATAAACGGGTGGGACGGGGTGCTTGAAGGCACAAATATCATTTCATGTCGGGCAAAGTATAGCCGGGCTAGCAAATGCTAAAATACAGTTTCAATGTTTTAGAGAACAATGCAGTACATTTTAACTTCAAAATTTCGGGATAAATATCGGGATTCAAGACTAGCCCAAGGTGAATAAGGATCCCGTATGTTAATTCGATAAAAACTTGGTACTCCTTGAGTTTAGAGACATTCTGGGCTCCTTATACACTTTGGAAATTTCCAAAACTTCAATGAATCTTTGTGATTTTAGTTTCTTTCTCACCCGGGCTTCATACATCACTTAATAATTCTCCCGACACAATGGGGCTCCCAATGAACCTCTCACAATCATTTAAACATTTCACTTCTGCTCCAAACATATCCCCAATTAAACAGTACCTATCGCTCGAGCGGACATTATAGTTCGCTCGAGCGGAGTGGTCTCTGGAATGGTTTCTGGAAGGGTTTGCTCGAGTGGACCAGTGGTCGCTCGAGCCGACCTGCCCAGTTTAGGCTGGCTCGAGCGAAACATCAGTTCGCTCGAACTAACCACTCTCTGGATGGGATGCTGGGAACATTCGCTCGAGCGGACCAGGGTTCGCTCGGGCGAACTATTCTTTGGAATGAAACGAGCCCCTTTCTAGGCAGTTCGCTAGAGCGAACTGTCCAGAACTAATTTCGGGGACAGTTTTACTCTGCCTTTCTTCTCTTCTTATAAGTCCTTTTGAGGTCCCATTTCTACACCCATTAGAGGGCATATAAGTACCTCAATATCACCTTCAAATCACCATCAAAACTCCTCACAACATCCACCAAGAATCCATCCATTCTTTTGCACATTCAATCACAAAGAGAGGAAGAAACTCACAATCATAAAGGTTCATCTACGCTAGAATTAACGGATAACAGAGAAACTATTCATCACATTTCCATGACAATAAATGAGTTAGCAAAACTCTATAATGAACATTTATTGCAAATCAATGCAAGTTAATAAAAGCATGAATAGTTGACAAAACTAACACATTTCTCATGAAAACCTATTTGATGTTCAAAATATCAGATCATCTACTTACCTTAGGGTCTCTAACCAAGAAATCAAGCCTCTAATCACCTCTTCCAAGCCAAGAACAAAAGTAGGAAGTTCTTCAAAAGCACAAAGCTAGCTCAAGGAAGGTCTTAGAATGGATGTCTTCTTCCCGAAATGGTATCAAAGGAGAGTTCTCAAGGAAATGAAGAAGATGATGGTTTCCATTTGGCTTTTGATGCAAGATTGGTGGTGATTTAGTGGTGGAGAAGCGAGGAGAAAAGAGAGGAGAAAGGAAACCCTAGCTTGGGTGGATCTTTTGTGCTGGAAAAGGAGGAAGAAGGAGATGGGTTCTCTATGTATACTAATGGGGTGTGGGCTCCACCACTAGAAATTTTTGTAGGAAGTAGGTGGGCCTCGTGGATATATTTTCAAAACTTTTGACCTACTTGACTTAGGGATCAAGTATCCATAAGGCCAAAAACCCAATCCAAGATGCATAACCCTCAATCTCATGATCATGTACAGTAAGTAAAACTATCTAAAAGATATAACAGAAGCGAACAAGTATCCATTAAAATCTACCGCATACAAGGAAGCAGATTATACCTTTGGAGCTCGGTTGCGCTCTAATGGAGAAGTTGATGACTTTCGTTGATGTAGAACTTTTCTACAAACTAAGATCAGAATCTCCACCACCTCTTAGCCTTCCACGCTATGACCCGAATTAGATCTCTCTTCTCAAGAAGATCGGTGGAATCTTCAAGAGAAAACCCAACTCGAAACCCTAAGGAACTAGAAGAGGAAGAGAGAAGAAAGCAGTGCAACTATTGCACAAAAAGCTGGACATTTTTTACTCCTATATTGATGGACGTCCATGAGGGATAAATCCCCTTTTATAACCTCTCAAGTCTCCTCTTTCTTAATTGAAATAGAAGTCTTACTTCCACAACAATTAGTAAGTATACTATTACCACTATTAGAAGTCCAACTTCAAATAGAAATAGTAACTTTCTAATTCCTTTCTATTAGAGTTCAAGTAAGATTAGTATCTTTCTAATAACTTGGGCTAGCGTGGGGACCACTAGGGATTCCACAGAAAGCTGGTTCCAACTTGGACACTCGACCCCACATCTCATGTGCAATCCAGGCCCACAGTTACTTGCAAATAACACCACTATATAAATGCAAATGCACTCCAGTCTTAGGAATAAATTACAATGAAGACCCTAAACTTCCCGATTACCACAAGTAGGACCCTCTATCAATATCCATGGATCAATTGGAATAAATTTGTCTCTTCCAATCTTAGTTCCACATCTTATTATCCTTGAGCCCCAATTAATCACTATGATCATCAGTACCATCCAATTAACTCTTAATCGAGATGGGTGCGCACTTACTAATGACAAATCCATTAATTGGCACAAGGGGATAATAGAGATAGATTCCATCTTGGTCATTCAATGTTCCCACAGTCCTACTACCACATACCCAGGACACCGAGGTGTTGACCTATAGTTGGCCTCACTCATTGGTGACTCAAAACAAATGAATAGATAGAAACTTGAGTTCATCAATGTCTCGGGATTGAGAGCCTATTGCTAGGGAATTATGAGAGTATACCTTATTATTGAGACGGAATTCTATAAGGTGCTTCTCATGGTCCTTCTATACATCCAATGTACCAGCACATTGATCCAGAATCTTTCATTCTGATGATTGAGACAAATCACACTATCTCATAGTGATCAAAGTATTGCAACCATATCAGATGAGATGCCCAGTCTCATCACTGGTTGTGAAGATATTTTAAGTATAAGATTTGTGACATATATCTCCCCTGTGTGGATCTCATCCATACACATATATCACATCTAATATACTAATGGGACCCGGTTCAACTCATGAACAATTATGTCATATGTATTGCTCATGTGCATAAAGTAATAAAATAACATTCATCTCATGAAAGTAAAGCATGATTTTATTGATAAATAAAGAAATTAATCAATTTAAGACATCAACTGATGGATTGAGTCCATACAATCTAACAATCTCCCACTTGGGCTCAATGCCAGTCAGGGTTGCATCTCATGTCCATCCCATCTACATGCTGCTCAAAGACTTTGGTAGTCAAAGGCTTAGTAAAGGGATCTGCCAGATTGTCCGTAGAGGCTATCTTGGTAATATCAATATCACCTCTCTGCACAATCTCTCTGACTAAGTAATACTTCCTCTGCACATGCTTTTGGCTTTTATGGCTTCTGGGCTCCTTTGACTGAGCGACTGCCCCGCTGCTGTCACAGTAAACTGTGAGCGGCTGTCGTGCCAAAGGTACCACCCCAAGTTCCAAAAGGAATCTTTTGAGCCATACTGCTTCCTTAGCTACTTCACAAGCTGCTACATATTCAGCCTCCGAGGTTGAATCAGTGGTACATTCCTGTTTTATACTCCTCCAACTGATAGCACCGTCTCCAAGCATAAACACATGACCAGAGGTGGATTTCCTGGAATCCTTATCTGACATGAAGTCAGAATCTGTGTATCTGACTGGAATCAACTCATCACTGCTATAAATCAACATGTAATCTCTAGTCCTTCTCAAGTATTTGAGAATACATTTTACAGCAGTCCAATGTTCAGGTCCTGGATTAGACTGATATCTGCTGACCAGGCTCACTGCATGACAGATATCTGGTCTAGTACATAACATAGCATACATGAGGCTACCAACAGCCGAAGCGTATGGTATCGACCTCATCTGCTCCTTTTCCTCGGGTGTCTTGGGACATTGATCCTTGGAAAGGTGCACTCCATGCCTGAAAGGTGTAATACCCTTTTTGGAGTCTTGCATAGCAAACCGTACCAGTACCTTATCTATGTATGCAGCTTGGGATAAGCCAATCATCCTATTTTTCCTGTCTCGATAGAGTTTAATCCCTAGGATGTTGCTAGCTTCTCCCAAGTCCTTCATATCAAAAGTCTTAGCCAACCAAACTTTTACAGTTGACAACATTCCTATGTCTTTCCCGAGGAGAAGGATGTAATCGACATATAAAACCAGAAAAACTACCCTGTCACCTTCACTTTTCATGTACACACATGACTCATCCGGATTTTGACAAAAACCAAATGACTTGATTGCCTGGTCGAAACGGATGTTCCAGCTTCGGGATGCTTGCTTCAGTCCATAAATGGACTTCTGCAGCTTGCAAACCTTTTGCTCTTGGCTTTTAGCTACAAAATCGTCTGGCTGCATCATAAAGATGTCTTCCTCAAGATGGCCGTTGAAAAATGCCGTCTTGACATCCATTTGCCAAATCTCGTAATCGAGATGAGCCGCAATGGATAAAAGTATCCGGATGGACTTGAGCATGGCTACCGGCGAGAAGGTTTCCTCATAATCGATACCCTCTTTCTGAGTATATCCTTTCGCAACAAGCCTGGCCTTATAGGTCTCCACTCTTCCATCTGGTCCTCTTTTTCTCTTGTAGACCCACTTGCACCCAATAGGTTTAATATTGGCAGGCAAATCCACAAGTGTCCAGACCTGATTGGAGTACATGGATTCCATCTCAGCTTTCATAGCATCTTACCAGCGTCCCGAATCTAAGTCATTGATTGCTTCATCATAGTTACAGGGATCTTGTTCCGGTTCTTCCGGGATAGCCACGTAAGACTCTCCCAAGAATGAGAACCTGTAAGGGGGTCTGACAATCCTCCCACTACGACGAGGCACTGGTGTAACTACTGGGTCTGGTAAGGGCAGTTCTTCCTCAAGTTCGGTCATACTTGGATTTGGAATTGATTGCTCTTGAATCTCTTTCAAGATCACCTTTTCTAAAGATTTCTGGTCCATCATATAATCTTCCTCTAGAAAAACCGCATTGGTGCTTACCGGCACTTTCTGCTCTCTAGGATTATAGAACAACCAACCTTTAGTTCCTTTAGGATATCCTACAAACGTGCATACTTCCGACTTCGCTTCCAACTTATTCGTCTGAACCTTCAGCACATGTACTGGACAACCCCAAATGTGTAAATGTTGTAGACTAGGCTTTCGCCTGGACCACAACTCCCGGGGAGTCTTAGTTACAGACTTAGATGGTAGAGGTTTAGTATGTACATCGCAGTATCCAAAGCGTATCCCCAAAAGGATATGGGTAATCCTGAGAAACTCAGATAGACCTAATCATATTTAAAAGAGTCTGGTTTCTTCTTTCTGCTACTCCATTCTGTTGAGGCATACCAGGAGCAGACAACTGGGATAGAATCCCATTTTCTGATAAGTATCCCATAAAATAAGCAGAGAGATATTCCCCTCCTCGATCTGATCGAAGAGTCTTGATATTTTTACCTAATTGCTTTTCCGCTTCCGCTCGAAACTCTTTGAACTTTTCAAAAGCTTCGGACTTGTGGTGCATAAGGTATATGTATCCATATCTTGAGTAATCATCTGTGAAAGTGATGAAGTACTCATATCCTCCTCTGGCCCTGACATTAATGGGTCCACACACATCAGTATGCACTAATTCCAATAAATCTTTGGCCTTATTGCCCTTAGATGAAAAGGGTCTTTTGGTCATTTTACCTTCCAGACAGGACTCGCAGACAGGCATCGGTTCTACCACCAATGAAGGTAAGATACCATCTTTCACTAGCCTCTCAATCCTGTTTAGGTTTATATGACCTAGCCTCAAGTGCCAAAGCTTTGTTGGATTAGATGAAGGTGACTTTCTCTTTAATAATGGTCTACTAATTGTTTCAGTATCGTGTATCTCATACATTGTGGGAGTTAACAAATAAAGCCCATTGGTTACCTTGCCAGAACATATAAAAGTACTATTCTTCTTTATGACAACTTCAGTACCAAAAGTAATAGAATAACTTTTATTCACCAAACTAGAAACTGAAATTAAATTCCGCCTTAAAGACGGTACATATAATGTATCTGACAAAACCAATTTATTATTTGAAAAATATAAAGTAATAACTCCCACTGAAACAGCCTCCGCCTTAGTGTCAGATCCTAGGTTGACAATGATTTCTCCATCACTTAGCCTCCTGGTTTCCCTGAACCCCTGCAACGTATTACATATGTGATTAGTTGCCCCGGAGTCTACACACCAAGATTCTGAAGTACTAGTTGCAAAACTAACTTCAGAAATAAGTGACTCAATCATACCTGAGGTCTTCTTCTTAGACAGATATTCTGGACAATTCCTTTTTCAATGTCCTGCCTTACCACAATGGAAACACTTTTCTTTGGTCCCTGAACCCTTAGCCTTGGCCACGCCACCAGTAGGACCATTCTCCACCTTAGGACCCTTCGGAACTGATTTCCTTTTGCCTTTCCGCCCTTTACCTTTCGGCTTGGACTTGGCATTTGACTTTTCTGTCATTAGGGCAGTTGGCTTCCTTTTCAAAATCCCTTCAGTCACTACCAGCTGACTAGAGTCAGATTCATTTTATTCATATTATAATTAACCTTGAAATTGTTGAATGACTCTGGTAGTGACTCAAGGATTATATCAATCTGCGATTCTACATCAATCGCAGCTCCCAGTACATCTAACTCATTCAATGAGTCCATCATTTTCAACATGTGTTCCTATACTGATGTACCTTCAGCCATCTTGGTACTAATGAGCACCCTCATGGCTGCCTGCTTCCTCAAACATCTCTTTTAAGTTCGATATAATATCGTATGCAGTCTTATAGGATTGATGTTGGTGTTGCAAAACACTAGACATGGATGCCTGAATGTAACATCGGGCCATCTCATTGTCTTTGGCCCATTTGGTGTAAAGTTCCTTTTCTGCATTTGATGCATCCGGGCCAGGCTCATCAAGGGGGGTTTTGGTAAGGACATATTTATATCCTGAAGCTGTCAGGACAATATCCAGATTCCGTTTCCAGTCTACATAGTTGGATCCCACCAACTTATTCTGGTTGAGGATGGTCGCAAGTGGATTGAAAGTAGTTGAATTCATGCTTGAAAAACTGTAGCACATAACCATACATTCAATTAATGAATTTAAATGACATTGGGTTTAGTATTCTACCAAATTTATGTGGGAATCCTCATAACCACTAAATTCATAATACATCGGAATCCTAACCCTCTGGGGTATGCCTCCTTAGGGAGTGCTAATACCACATAGACTGGTGCGGATCATAGTTGGTCAAAATTGGAATTAAGACTAACTTTCCATGATCCCCATCATTCATTATTATCTAGGTATCTCATACCAAATAATTTATGACTCCCGATTAACTTCGGTTTCTAAAATACATGAGGCAAATCCTTGGGGATACTACATCATTATTTTAGTTAAGTGTGACCCACCAACTTAGTATTGCATGACAACCGTTGCGGGCAGCTCCTCCTTAGGGAGTGGGCCCCCGCCCCGTCTCATCAACATTATCCATAGGAGATCCATAAATAGTATCCAGACAAATATAAGCCCTCCGTGGGGAATGACCATTCTCAAGATGGCGCGAGGCTAATACTTTCCTTATAATGGACATATGGTGGAAAACCATGGGGATTTCTAAATATAAATGCCCTGCTCCCACTTAATATTTTAGAATTAAGGATTTCCTTATAGGAATATGGGCCCACATATATATAGATATCAAATCATCTAATGATATGACCAATGATTGGTTCCACGTCAAGTTATTTTAAGGAAAGTCCAGTTTCTAAAATTAGTGTTACCAATGGATCCATCTCATGGGCCCATTAACTCTAATTAGAACTCTTTCCAAAAGTTAATTTGATTTGACCAATTTTGGAAATTGCTATGTTTGGATCAGATTTGGAAACTTTCTAAAACAAGCATTCATCCATAAAAAGAAAGTGCTATAATTAGAAACTAGTCCTCTTCTCCACATGGCCCATGCGGAATAGACTTCTTGGACTTCTAGACGTTCCATAGCTTTGGGACTCCTCAAACTCTTTGGGTATCTCCAAAACTCCTTGGTAATCTTCAAACTCTTTTGATTAGGAGTCCATCTCAACTTTCCTTCTTTGTCTCGGACATCTCCAGAATTTATATAAATTCCTATGTCTCTACAATGAGACTTACATGGTAATCTAAACATGGAAAGAAAATGGCTATAGGGAAATCCATCATGCCTTGCCCTTTCATGGGAAACCAAGGAAACCATGATGCCCTTTACACTTAGCCACAAATAAACCATTCAACCATAATAGAAAGTAAATGTCATGTGGGCCATATGGAGAGGACATTATCACCTGCAAGTTAGTATCTCATACAACAAAGCATCTCACAAAACCAGGTTGTCAAATCACAATGGAAAAACAAGATGCCAAAGATTTGCCACTTCCACCCAAGTGCCCGACGCAGAGGGGGTCCAGGGGGCATCGCCCCCGGCGAGGGTCCAGGGGACAGCGCCCCCGGCGGGGTCCAGCGGGCAGCGCCCCTGGTGGGGGTCGAGCTACCCAGTCAGCTCGCGAGGGTCCAGGGGGCTCAGGGGCAGCGCCCCAGAAAAAAAAAAGAAAACAGATCAGAAACAAAGTGAGTTTTCCTGAGTTTGGCTAGTCGAACTGGTCCCTACGACTATCCGGCCAGACCTCTACTGGTAGTGATCCATGCGGCTAGCCGACCTGACTAACCCAGAAATATGGGTTTTTCAGATTCGACTCCTGCTGTTCCCTGATCACTTCTAATGATCTCAGTAAGCTTCTAATGGCTTCTTACCATTCTTCCATCATGATTAAAACCTTTTGTGACATTCCAAACATGGATCTACTACAAAAGTAAGCAAACCCAATAAACACTGATCCTTATATAACCCTCGTTCTATCCTCTTCGCATCTCATGCAAAGATTAGAACAAGGTTACTGATCTAACATGATTAGAGATGAGGTATGGCTCTGATACCAATTGTTGGAAGTAGGTGGGCCTCGTGGATATATTTTCAAAACTTTTGACCCACTTGACTCAGGGATCAAGTATCCATAAGGCCAAAAATCCAATCCAGGATGCATAACTCTCAATCTCATGATCATGTACAGTAAGTAAAACTATCTAAAAGATATAATAGAAACGAACAAGCATCCATTAAAATCTACCACATACAAGGAAGCAGATTATACCTTTGGAGCTCGATTGCTCTCTAATGGAGAAGTTGATGACTTTCGTTGATGTAGAACTTTTCTACAAACTAAGATCAGAATCTCCACCACCTCTTAGGCTTCCACGTTATGACCCGAATTAGATCTCTCTTCTCAAGAAGATCAGTGGAATCTTCAAGAGAAAACCCGACTCGAAACCCTAAGGAACTAAAAGAGGAAGAGAGAAGAAAGCAATGCAACTATTGCACAAAAAGCTGGACGTTTTTGACTCCTATATTGATGGACGTCCATGAGGGATAAATCCACTTTTTTAACCTCTCAAGTCTCCTATTTTCTTAATTGAAATAGAAGTCTTACTTCCACAACAATTAGTAAGTATACTATTACCACTATTAGAAGTCCCACTTCAAATAGAAATAGTAACTTTCTAATTCCTTTCTATTAGAGTTCAAGTAGGATTAGTATCTTTCTAATAACTTGGGCTAGTGTGGGGACCACTAGGGATTCCACAGAAAGCTGGCTCCAACTTGGACACGCGACCCCACATCTCATATGCAATCCGGGCCCACAATTAATTGCAAATAACACCACTATATAAATGCAATTGCACTCTAGTCTTAGGAATAGATTACAATGAAGACCTTAAACTTCCCGATTACCACAAGTAGGCCCCTCTATCAATATCCATGGATCAATTGGAATAAATTTGTCTCTTCCAATCTTAGTTCCACATCTTATTATCCTTGAGCCCCAATTAATCACTATGATCATCAGTACCATCCAATTAACTCTTAATCGAGATGGGTGCGCACTTACTAATGACAAATCCATTAATTGGCACAAGGGGATAATAGAGATAGATTCCATCTTGATCATTCAATGTTCCCACAGTCCTACTACCACATACCCAAGACACCGAGGTATTGACCTATAGTTGGTCTCACTCATTGGTGACTCAAAGTAAATGAATAGATAGAAACTTGAGTTCATCAATGTCTCAGGATTGAGAGCCTATTGCTAGGGAATTATGAGAGCATACCTTATTATTGAGACGGAATTCCATAAGGTGCTTCTCATAGTCCTTCAATACATCCAATGTACCAGCACATTGATCCAGAATCTTCAATTCTGATGATCGAGACAAATCACACTATCTCATAGTGATCAAAGTGTTGCAACCATATCAGATGAGATGCCCAGTCTCATCACTAGTTGTGAAGATATTTTAAGTATAAGATTTGTGACATATATCTCCCGTGTGTGGATCTCATCCATACACATATATCACATCTAATATACTAATGGGACCCGGTTCAACTCATGAACCATTATGTCATATCTATTGCTCATGTGCATAAAGTAATAAAATAACATTCATCTCATGAAAGTAAAGCATGATTTTATTGATAAATAAAGTAATTAATCAATTTAAGACATCAACTGATGGATTGAGTCCATATAATCTAACAATTTTGTGGGGCTGAAATCATGGTTTTCGGGGCTTGGGATGAATTCGACGAAGAAGGGAAAAACGATCACCGAAATATCTACTTTCCAAAAAGCATATGTTTCGCGGTTTTCAGGGATATCCAATTTTGGGTACAGATTTAGTGTAAAAAGACTGTTTTGCCCTCCATGCTAGGAAGGCCGAGTTTTGGGGTCTCGAACGAGCACAGGGTCAACATGAAAGTTGTAGGGATGAACGAAATGAGTAAAACGGGATCAAGTCGTGAATTTTAGGAATCTCGAGTAGTCCCCCAAGTACGCACAAAGTCATAAAAGGAACCCCCAAAGGGTCCCACTAAGCCAAGAAGGTACTCAAAATTCCCCAATGCTATAAAAGAGTTATTCTAATCCCAACTTAACCAAAATCCACTAATCACGCTTAGAACTAATACGCGACTTAATTAACACTAATTGAGGTCACTCGGGTCGGGGTCTTACACACCCCTAAGGTCATTCTCCTTCCGTTTCTATGGCTTAGACGTGGCTTTTTAGCCCGTTTACTCGGCTTTTTATTAGACATAGGGCCTTCTCTTGGTCTGTATCCTCTAAAAATTTGAGGTTTAAGCCAAGCCAAGTGAATCTAGAGCAACCTTTGTTCTCATCCGAATGATGATGGCGAAGTCCACACATGGCTTGCGACCGTCAATCAGAACGAGCCCCCACAATCTCCGGAGAAGTTGGATCCCTTTTTCTTTCTTTTCATTGTATTTTGTATTTTTCTGAAGATACATAAAAGAACACAGCTCCTGTCTTTCATTATTGATAAGAATTATAAATTGCCTTTTATGGCAAAAATCGCCTTTCACGGCAAAAAATCGCCTTTTACGACAAAAAACCTCCTTTCATGGCAAACATCGCCTTTCACAACAAACAAACCATGCCTTTTTTCTTAAATATATGTGCAATGGAAAACTGGAAAAAAGTTGATTTCCTTTTCTACATGCGAAGGTGGATCTACGGACTACCACTTGTCAATTCCAAGTAGAGTAGAAAATCCGGCATACCCGTACAAAAAAATGTTGATGCTCGAATTCCGACACCGGTCGCGAAAGGGTTGGACCCCATGGACTCTCACGTCCGCTGACCTCGGTAGCGCCACACGCGGAAGTGCGAGTACATAAATGTCTCAGTTTAGTCTGAGGTTCGGTCAACCGAACTTTGGGTCGGTTCCAATTCCAGAGAACGATTTAACTTCTGATAGGATTCGGTCAAGGGTTCGGTTAACCGACCTATAAAATTTGGTTAACCAAACGTGAATCGACAGCTGACCAAATTGAGGTAAAATGATCTGAAATTCTGAATTACATTGCTGGACAGTATGACTGAAGTTCAGTCAAGGTTCGGTCAACCGAACTCAACTCGGTTCCAATTCCAAAGAGCATGTTTTGGCTCTGTCAGAGTTCGGTCAGTCGAACTCATGGTTCAGTCGACCGAACAGAAGAGTTCTGTAAGACCCCGACCCGAGTGACCCCGATTAGTACTAATTAAGTAGCGTGTTAGTGTTAAGCGTGGTGATTAGAATTTGACTAAGCTTGGATTAGAATAGCTCTTGTTATAGCTTTGGGGATTTTAAGTGTCTTGTGTTTAGTGGGACCCTTTGGGAGTTCCTTTTCTTGATAGTCTTGAGTTTACTTTGGGGATTATTCTAGATTCTTAGGATTTTGTTCGTATCCCGTTTTATTTATCTTTTCGATCCCCACAACTCTCCTGTAACCGTTCGGAACCCCGAAACCTGACTTTCCTAGCATTGAGGGCAAAAAGAGTCTTTTTACACTAAATCTGTACCCAAAAGTTGATATCCCCAAAACCCGCGAAACATATACTTTTTGGAAACTAGATATTTCGGTGATCATTTCTTCCTTCTTCGTCGAACTCATCCGAGGTCCCGAAAGTAGTGATTTCAGCCCAAAGAGTTTGTTAGTGGGGGAGCCCACGCCCATTGTCTTTAAATAGAGAACCCATCCTCCTCATTTCCCTTTTTCCAGCACAAGAGCCAAACCTAGGATTTTTCCCTTTTCTTCTTCTTCTCCTTGCTTCTCCATTAGCAAATCACCACCCAACCTTGCATCTTTTGAGAAATGGTGATCACCATCTTCTTCCTCTCATTGAGGGCTTCCTCTTGATGCCATTTGTGGAGCAACACTCCCATTACAAGACCTTCTTTGAGCTAGTCTTTCCCATTTGAAGAGTTTCCAAGTAAGCTCCCTTCCTAATCTCTTAGATTTGTGTTCTTCTAGTATTAGAGAAGCTCTATTTTCATTATTGAAGAGTTCTTCTTCTTCCTTCCTTGTTTGACCCATTTTAGGGTTTGTTTTTGGGTGTTTTTGTGTAGCTTGGAGTTTGGCTTGGAAGAAGAGAGTTATTGCTTGATTTCCCTTGATTAGAGACCTTGAGGCAAGTGGATTGAATGGATGTTTTGAGTTTTGATTGATTTTCATGACAAACATGATTGGTTGACTATTTCCATTAATGATTTGCTTACTTGCATTCAATATGGTTTTAATGCCTTTGAAAAGGGTTGGTAAGCCCATTTATTGAAATATGATTTTTAGCTCTTGCTTATTTATTGTCTTGAAAGTGTGGATTGTAGCTTTTGGTTTACCTCTTGTATAAGACTTAAATGATTCTTTGTGATGTGGGTGTATTCCTTCTCTTGGGGATTGTTTGAATGTAGAAATGAGGAGATTTGGATGTTTGTTTATGGAGGATTTGATGATGTTGGGAAATGATTGAAGGGAGTCATGAGCCTCCCATTTTATTGTAGAAAAGATGCTCAAATGGGTTGTAAGAAGAGGGAAGAAGGAAGCAGCAGAACTGTTCCCGAACCCAGTTCTGGACAGTTCGCTCGAGCGAACTGCCCAGAAAAAAGTTCGTTCCATTCCAGAGAATAGTTCGCTTGAGCGAACCTGGGTCCGCTCGAGCGAACGTTCCCAGTATTCCATCCAGAGAGTTGCTAGTTTAAGCGAAATGGTAGTTCACTCGAGCCAGCCTGAACTGGGGCAGGTCCGCTCGAGCGACCCCTGGTCCGCTCGAGCGAACCCTCCCAGAAACAATTCCAGAGACTCCTCCGCTCGAGCGAACCCTCCCAGAAACCATTCCAGAGACTCCTCCGCTCGAGCGAACCGTAATGTCCGCTCTAGCGATGGGTGCTGTGTCACTGGGGACACGTTGGAGCTAGAATGAAGCATTTATATGATTAAGCTAGAGAGGTTGGTTAGCATTCCTATTGTGGTGAGAAGACTTACAATCATTGTTTGAAATCCATTAGAGGAAGAGGCCACATCACGAGTATTCATTGAAGTTCTGAAAACTTCCAAGGGCATAAGGAACTCGGAATGTCCCCAAATTTAAGGAGTACCAAGTGTTTATTAAATGGACATACGAGATCCCTATTCACCTTGAAAATGTTTTGAACCTCGGTACTTGTCCCAATATTTCGAAAGTTTATTGCACCCCTTTTTATTCCCGAAATTATGAGTTGATTTATCAATCCCGAAAGCACTGAACTGTATTTATAGCATTTGTGCTAGCCCCGATGTGCATGACCCGATATTGAAAAGATAGTTGTGCCTTGAGCACCCCCGTCTTGCCCGACGATAGTTTTGCACTTGATTTATTTTACACATTTCTTGATTTATGTGATTTAACCTATGAGTCGGCACCACTAAGCTTGGATGACCTTGTCGGTCTGATCTACCGACTTGGAGATCCCCTCCCGTCCCGCCAGCTATAGTTTGGATCCCGATACCCGGTTTATTAACCGTGGTCCCGTTCCGATACCTAGCCCCCTCCCGTGGTTCCCAATATCCGTTTCGCTACCGTAATTCCCGATACCCGGTTTGCTACCGTGGTCCCATCCCGTATTATTGTTTATGTAAATTTTGTTGCACCTCCTCACTCCGGTGACCGAGGTCAACGCCCGATACTCTCGTCACTTCGGTGACAGAGGATTTAGCTTCTTGTGGATGCCATTTTGCTTGTTTCCAGATTCCCTTGGTTACCTTACATGTTTTATTACTACATATATGTTTTTAAATAATTGTCTCGGTTACTTCTTGAAAGTTATTGATTAAACAGGTTTATACGTTTTCCAAGGTAATGCTTTTATTTTAGATTGGTCATATCTTTTCATCCTCCTGCTAGACCGTCGTGTCTGATCCTTTGCTTTGGTACTCAGGTCCCGTTGTCGGTTATCCCGAGGAGGAGCCAGAGGAGGCGGTCGGAGAATGGCAACAACTAGTTGAGTGGCGTGCCGACGATGTTATTTAAACATCCGGTTGCCGAGATTCGAAACAATTTGGGGGTGTTATTCATTGATATTTTGGTGGATATTGTTTTATCTATATTGGCCTTTGTTGACCTCTATTTTTGGGAAATGTAATTAAATGATATATGCTCAAACTTTAACAGCACTTTTGGGTTATGCTTTAAAACATTGCTTATTCTGATACTTATTACTCTAATGTAATCAGTCCTATGTTTTATGGAAATGATTTACATGCTTGATTTGCTACACGCTTCCGCGCTTAAATAAATATTCATGCTGTTGTGAAATCCTTACCGCGGACACCTGTGGGAAATCACGTGCACGGGTGATGTGTGTTCTTAATTAACCCGTGTACGTTTTGGCATCAAACATACCTATGATATTTTTATGTCACTTACTTCACAAACAGTCCCAATCCCGGATTGGTCCCCAAACCCGGTCCGGGGTCGCGACAAGTTCGATTAACCAAGGGCTGACCAAAGGTTAGTCGAAATCACTAGTTTGTTTTGTTTACTCTGGACTGAGACTGTTAACCTAGGTTTGGAACTACACGTTGGAAACCACGAACCTACTATCACATGACCATAAATGGGATTAAAATCATAGCACGTGGCTTGGTGTACTTTGATAAGTTGTCTAGGTATTCATGTATTACGCATGGTAAACCCGAATGTATATGGAATTATCTCAAGATATGCTTAACATGATTGTGCACCAAGGGATTTCCCTAGAAGCATCGTTGATTCATTCCACATGTACTTCGTTAGAACATGTGGGGTACTGGGATGACACCACTTGCCTAGGTTTGGAATTGTAATTCTTCCTTGACTTGTTACTTGTATCCGTTGATGACGTTTCTTATGCACTCACTTGGCATAAAGCACTTCATTAATTATGAAACATAAATCTTTGTAGAACTAGGACTTGGACCTGACTTAGAGTGTATCTTAGGAACATGTGTCATGTATTGATAAACATGGCTGGCTAGCAATGAAAAGGATTATCATGTGGTTGACTTGTCTTGTATTGTCTTAAATGAGATAATCCCTATGAGTATGTCTTGTATTTTAAGCTAGCCAGACTTGCTTGTCTCGATTTCCTTGTGTCAACACTACTTCGTTATTATTGCATATCGTGGCCAACTGCAGTTTGGGGTTTTATTGATGGGCTGGCTACTCGGACATCGGGATGGGCAGTCGGTGTAGGATGGAGTTCATGGCGTTGAATAGCTGTGAGCGGGCTTGGGCCGTGCTGCTATTCCCAGGACCGGGAGGATCCCCCTGGAGCCGGACTTTGGTATCAGTAGTCTCGGTTGGATTGTTACTGATACCCTGTGAGATGGCTAGGACATCATCAGAGTCTCCCTCCTGATTCTTGCATTGCATTGCATGTATAGTGGTTATTGTTAGATGATGCTAGCATTCCGTTACTGCTTCTAATGGTTATTACTCTTGCTTTATGCCTAGCATTGTTCCTTGTGTTCACATGATTATTATTACTCGTCACTATCCTATACTTGATGCATGCCATGTCATTTATTCTTTGCTTATCTATTGGTCAACATGTCGTTGACTTTGTTCCATGGTATACAGACTGATGGACCCATCGGAGGTTTCCATCCTCTCCTTCCGCACCCCGGGGGCTGACCTGGGTCTCGGCGGAGGAGGGAAATCGCGGGTATCAACATTTTTGTACGGGTATGCCAGATTTACTTTCTACTTGGAATTTGGAATGGTGATGATCCGGAGATTCACATTCACAAGTAGAAAGGAAATCAATCCTTTTTTCTAACTTTTCAAATTGCATAAATATTAAGAAAAGAGACAAGTTTGTTTTTGAGAATGCCGTAGGAGGCGTTTTTTGTTTGTTTGCCGTGAAAGACAATTTTACAAAACTCATCAAATATGAAAGACAAGAATTGTGATTTCTTTTTGTCTCTTTAAAAAATACAAACTACAATAGAAAAGGAAGAAAAGGGATCTAACTTCTCAGGAGATTGTGGGGACACGTTGAGATCGATGGTCGCAAGTCATGTACGGACTTTGCCATTGTCCTTCAAATGAGAACGGTTGATGCTTTGATTCTTCAGCTTGGCTCCTAACCTCAGTTTTTTAAAGGACAAGGACCAAGAGGAGGTCTTATATCCAATGAAAAACCCAGTAAACGGGCTGAAAAGCCGCGTTTAGGCCATGTTGTAGAAGGAGGGGACCTTGGAGTGGTGGCCCCCCAAGGGACTCTGATCACCTTGTGGTGTTTCTTGCAGCAGAGCAGCAGGACTTCGTCTGGATTTCTTCGGAAGACTGCAAGTGTGCAAGTGCAGAATTTCAAGTCGATGTGTGTATCGATTCTTTTCTATCTCTCCATTTCTTTCTTTTGGACCTCCTTTTATAGGCTTTTGTTAGCCATGAGGTGATTATGGGCATTGATAGCCATGATGAGAGAATTGATGAGGAGTTACAAGTTTTTATTCTTTGATTTTGTAACTCCTTTTTCATGGCTTGTGATTGGCCGATGAAGGGTAGTGGGCATTTAATCGCCTTTAATCTTCATGATGATGGGAGTTTCATAGGTTTAATGCCATGATTGCTTGGATTTGTAACTCGCAAATGCTTGAATTTGATTGGGCCGTCCAAAATAATGAGTTAATGACCGCATTAAGTTGTCATAAACGGGTCAATTAACGACATTAAGTGGTCGCCAAGGCATGTGAAGAGTCTCGGGCCGCGCCGCATCTTTTGAGATTCTTCTTGTGATCATCACAGGTGGATCCACACATTGTTTGATGTCGGATTGCGATGCAATTTCAGACATTGATTGATCTTGGTGGGCCAGTGACATCTGTCTTGTCGATTTCAAGATTGGTCGGACAGAAAGTTTACTTTCTTGGTCAGCCAGTTGGCGATCTTGGAGCGATCGGTGATGATTTCATGCTTTTGACGGCGGATCCGAGATGTCGGTGAAGATCAATGGTTTTCAAGCATCAAAGACTGGATTTTCAGAAAATCACAGAGGCAGGAACACCCGAAACGAGAAAAAGATCGGAAAACGGGCCGTTTGGTGTGAAATCCGGCGACTCGGATTTGCAGGGTCGCCGGCGACCATGCACCCAGGGTCGCCGGCGACCTTGGGCCAGGGTCGCCGGCGGCCATAGGGCTGATGGACCCGATCGGAATGTTCCGTCCTCTCCTTCCGCACCCTGGGGGCTGACCTGGGTCTCGGCGGAGGAGGGAAAATCGCGGGTATCAAAATTTTTGTATGGGTATGCCAGATTTACTTTCTACTTGGAATTTGGAATGGTGATGATCCGGAGATTCACCTTCTCAAATAGAATGGAAATCAATCCTTTTTTCTAACTTTTCAAATTGTATAAATATTAAGAAAAGAGACAAGTTTGTTTTTGAGAATGCCGTAGGAGGCGTTTTTGTTTGTTTCCCGTGAAAGGCGATTTTACAAAAATCATCAAATATAGAAGACAAGAATTGTGATTTCTTTTTGTCTCTTTAAGAAATACAAACTACAATAGAAAAGTAAGAAAAGGGATCTAACTTCTCAGGAGATTGTGGGGACACGTTGAGATCGACGGTCGCAAGTCATGTATGGACTTCGCCATCGTCCTTCAAATGAGAACATGTGATGCTCTGATTCTTTGGCTTGGCTCCTAACCTCGGTTTTTTAAAGGACAAGGACCAAGAGGAGGTCCTATATCCAATGAACAAGCAAGTAAACGGGCTGAAAAGCCGCGTTTAGGCCATGTTGGAGAAGGAGGGGACCTTACGGGGATGCCCCCCCAAGGGACTTTGATCACCTTGCAGTGCTTCTGGGAGCAAAGCGGCAGGACTTCGTCTTTCTCTTGTATTTCCCAGATTTTCAGAGCTTGGGATTGCACTTGGGATTCATTCCTTTATTCTTCTTGGAACTCACCTCCTTTTACAGGCTTTTGGTAGCCATGAGGTATTTATTGGCATTGATGGTCATGATGAGAGAATTGATGGGGAGTTACAAGTTGATTTTGTAACTCCTTTTTCATGGCTTGTGATTGGCCGATGAAGGTAGTGGGCTTTTAATTCCCTTTAATCTTCATGATGATGGGAGTTTCATGGGTTTAATGCCATGATTGCTTGGATTTGTAACTCCCAAATGCTTGAATCTGATTGGGCCGTCCAAAATAATGAGTTAATGACCGCATTAAGTTGTCATAAACGGGTCAATTAACGTCATTAAGTGGTCGCCAAGGCGTGTGAAGAGTCGCGGGCCGCGTTGCGCCTTTTGAGATTCTTCTTGTGATCATCACAGGTGGATCCACACATTGTTTGATGTCGGATTGCAGTGCAATTTCAGACATTGATTGATGTTGGTGGGCTGGTGACATCTGTCTTGTCGATTTCAAGATCGGTCGGACAAAAAGTATACTTTCTTGGTCAGCCGGTTGGTGATCTTGGAGCGATCAGTGATGATTTCATGCTTTTGACGGTGGATCCGAGATGTCGGTGAAGATCAGTCGTTTTCAAGCATCAAACATTGGATTTTCAGAAAATCACAGAGGCAGGAATGCTCGAAACGCGAAAAAGATCGAAAAACGGGCATTTTGGTGAAATATCCGGCGACCCGGATTTACAGGATCGCCGGCGACCATGCACCAAGGGTCGCTGGCAACCTTAGGGTTTTGCCCTTTTCGGTCGCCGAGCTTCGTTTTCGGCCGTTTTTCCGTCTTTTTTGTTCCTTCTTTCTTTTGTATCCGTCTTTTTTGTTCCTTCTTTCTTCTGTATTGTTCTTGACATTTTTCCTCAATTATTGACTTGATTTTCTTGGAGAAAACTTGGCGAGAACCCGCGCAAAACTAGAGCACAAAGTTTCCCATTTTCGGGAAAGCCGAAGACTTTGTAGCCGATTTTCCGTCAAGAGTCGAAACTTGGTCAAACGATGTCGGAATGACTTGAAAATTGAGGTGAAGCTTCTTGAGCAATAGATAGGTCCAACCATGGGCTTTTATTTGAGTTTTGAAGCCGTTTGGGGTCCCATCGATGCTTGACTTGATTTTGTTGCGGGGAAAATGCCGAGCTTTGATATGTGGTCAAAAGATGTCCGATTGACCTAAAATTTGACGGACAGCCTATTGGAGTCATTTTGAGACGTTCCATGAGCTCCGTTTTGGATGTCATGGTCCCAGATTGCTCCGCCGCCTGTAGGCTTAATTTTCTTTCGGAGCATTGAAACCTGGTCAAACATTGTTGGAATGACCTGAAATTCGACATGCAGCCTTTTGGAAGCATGTTGAAGCCACTCATGTACTTTGTTTGATGAGTGATGGCTTCGGTGGTTCCTGCCACCGGGAGGCTTGATTTTGCTGCTCGAGCGTTGATGGAGGGTCAAACATTGTCGGTTTGACTTGAAATTTGGCATGGAGCCCTTTGAAGACATTCTGGAGTCATTCATGGGCTCTGATCGAAGTTTTGGTGTCTTCGATGATGTCGCCGCTGGGAGCGCTTGTTTAGCTATCGGAGCAGTGAAGTTAGGCCAAACGATGTCGGAATGGCCCGAAACCTCAGGTGTACCCCTCTTTTGGCTGTCTTGAAGGATCTTTTAGTTTTTGTCTGATTCTGAAAAGATCTGATGTTTGAAGTAGCTTTGCCTGTTTTGTAGCAGGATGTAGCTTCAAGAGGCTTCTTATGTTGAGGAGACATAGTGACTTTTTTGGTGTCAACAAATGCCCCCTCGAGGTACAGCGACGAGTAGCTTTTTGGAGTGGATGTGCCTCGAAGAGAAACTTGGAGGAGAAATTCCGACTTGACCAAGAGTCTTGAGCATTTTTTTTAATAGCCTTCTGAGTTTCCGGAGGAATTTTATGGTAGTGAGAGGGATCACGTACCATCTCAAGGCAAAGTTTTGAAAATGACATGGGGATTTGGGTTTTTGGATTTTGTATTTTGTATTTTGACCTTGTGACCTAACAAGCTTTATGTGACAGGTTAGGGGGTTGGGGTTTGATTTTGATTTTTACCTTGTTACCCAACAAGTTGTACGTGGCAGGTTGGGGGGTCAGATTTGGTTTTTTGATTTTTGTTTTGGTTTGGATTGGATTTTGATTTTGGTCTTGTGTCCTAACAAGCTGTATGTGGCGAGCTAGGGGACCAGAATTTGGTTTTGTGAAATGTCAATTTCAAGATTTTGGCTCAATTTGGTTCATGAGGTTGGATGGTTTGATTTTTTTTTTTAAACTCATGAGGCTTTCTTTTCTCTCTTTTTTTTTTTTTTTTTTGAATGGTCCCATCAACTCAAAAGAGGCATGGGACTTTTTTGCTCTTTTTCTTCTTGTTTTTTTTTTGCTCTTGGTAAGAGGAATATTTTGACTAAAAGCCACTTTTAGTGCATAGGTGGTCAAACCTGGCTCATATGGGCTAACCCATGGGACCTTAGACTTTGAAGATGGCCTAGATCTCACATGGTGTCATATTTGTAGAGAATATCTAAAAATATCTCTTTTTTATAGAGAATATCTAAAAATATCCTTACTTGGAGAGAATTTCTCAAGTTTCCTTTTTGTGGAAAGATTTTCTCAAAATATCTCTCTTTTGGGAAAGTAACTAAATTTTAGTACTTAACTCTTTTCTTTCTCCTTGTTTCCTCTTTTGGCTTGCTCTCTTCTATAAAAGCAAGAGGGTTGGGTCTTTTGCTCCATTGCTTTCTTTGTTTGCAAGAAATCTTCAAGAGTGCTCTCCAAGATCAGAAATGCTTTTGCTCCAAGCTTTTCTTCTTCTTCTCCATCAATGGCTTCAAGTAAGTTTTCTTCCTCCACAAGAATCTCCATTGTAGAAGTAGCTTCTTCTTTTCTTTTTTTTTCCTTCTTTTTCTTTTCTCTATCTTTTTTTTTTCTTCTTCTTTTTTGATGGACCCGAAAGAAATCTTCCGTCCTCTCCTTCCGCACCCCGGGGGCTGACCTGGGTCTCGGCGGAGGAGGGAAAATCTCGGGCATCAACATTTTTGTACGGGTATGCCAGATTTACTTTCTACTTGGAATTTGGAATGGTGATAATCCGGAGATTCACCTTCACAAGTGGAAAGGAAATCAATCCTTTTTTCTAACTTTTCAAATTGCATTAATATTAAGAAAAGAGACAAGTTTGTTTTTTAGAATGCCGTAAAAGGCGATTTTGCCGTGAAAGGCGATTTTACAAGACTCATCAAATATGAAAGACAAGAATTGTGATTTCTTTTGTCTCTTTAAGAAATACAAACTACAATAGAAAAGTAAGAAGAGGAATCTAACTTCTCAGGAGATTGTGGGGACACGTTGAGATCGACGGTCGCAAGTCATGTATGGACTTCGCCATCGTCCTTCAAATGAGAACATGTGATGCTTTGATTCTTTGGCTTGGCTCCTAACCTCAGTTTTTTAAAGGACAAGGACCAAGAGAAGGTCCTATATCCAATGAAAAACCAAGTAAACGGGCTGAAAAGCCGCGTTTAGGCCATGTTAGAGAAGGAGGTGACCTTTTGGGGGGTGGCCCACCAAGGGACGTTGATCACCTTGTGGTGCTTCCTGGAGCAAAGTAGCAGAACTTCATCTCTCTCTTGGATTTTGTGAATTTTCAGAGCTTGCACTTGGGATCTCTTTTCATCATGCTTTCTTCTTGGAATGGACCTCCTTTTATAGGCTTTTGGTAGCCATGAGGTGTTTATTGGCATTGATGGCCATGATGAAAGAACTGATGAGGAGTTACAAATCGATTTTGTAACTCCTTTTTCAAGGCTTGTGATTGGCCGATGAAGGTAGTGGGCATTTAATCACCTTTATGCTTCATGATGATGGGAGTTTCATGGGTTTAATGCCATGATTGCTTGGATTTGTAACTCCCAAATGCTTGGTTCTGATTGGGCCGTCCAAAATAATGAGTTAATGACTGCTTTAATGGGTCAATTAACGACATTAAGTGGTTGCCAAGGCATGTGAAGAGTCGCGGGCCGTGCTGCGCCTTTTGAGATTCTTCTTGCGATCATCACGGGTGGATCCATGCATTATTTGATGTCGGATTGCGATGCAATTTCAGACATTGATTGATGTTGGCGGGCCGGTGATGTCTATCTTGTCGATTTCACGATCGGTCGGACAGAAAGTGCACTTTCTTGGTCAGCCGGTTGGCGATCTTGAGGCGATCGGTGATGATTTCATGCTTTTGACGGCGGATCCGAGATGTCGACGAAGATCAGTGGTTTTGAAGAACCAAACATTGGATTTTCAGAAAATCACAGAGGCCAGAACACCCGAAACGCGAAAAGAATCGGAAAACGGACGATTTGGCGCAAAATCCGGCGATCCGGATTTCCAGGGTCGCCGGGCGACCATGCACCCAGGGTCGCCGGCGACCTTGGCGACCATAGGGCTTCGGCCCGTTTGGTCGCCGAGCGTCGTTTTCGGCCGTTTTTTCGTCTTTTTCGTTCCTTTTTTCTTCTGTATTTTTCTTGACATTTTTCCTCAATTATTGACTTGACTTTCTTGGAGAAATCTTGACGATAACCCTCGCGAAATCGGAGCACAAAGTTTCCTATTTTTCGGGAAAGCCGAAGACTTTGTAGCCGATTTTCCGTCAAGCGTTGAAACTAGGTCAAACAATGTCGGAATGACCTGAAAATTGAGGTGAAGCTTCTTGAGCAGTGGATAGGACCAACCATGGCTTTTATTTGAGTTTTGAAGGCGTTTGGGGTCCCATCGATGCTTCACTTGATTTTGTGTGGGGAAAATGCCGAGCTTTGATATGTGGTCAAACGATGTCCGATTGACCTGAAATTTGACGGGGAGCCTATTAGAGTCATTTTGAGACGTTCCATGGGCTCTGTTTTGGATGTCATGGTCCCGGGTTGCTCCGCCGCCGGTAGGCTTGATTTTCTCTCGGAGCATCGAAACCTGGTCAAACGTTGTCGGAATGACCTGAAATTTGACATACAGCCTTTTGGAAGCATGTTGAAGCCACTCATGTATTTTTTTTGATGAGTGATGGCTTCGGTGGTTGCCGCCGCGGGAGGCTTGATTTTGCTGCTCGAGCATTGATGGAGGGTCAAACGTTGTCGGTTTGACTTGAAATTTGGCATGGAGCCCTTTGGAGACATTCTGGAGTCATCCGTAGGCTTTGATCAAAGTTTTGGTGTCTTTGATGATGTTGCCGCCGGGAGCGCCTGTTTAGCTGTTGGAGCAATGAAGTTGGGCCAAACGTTGTCGGAATGACCCGAAACCTCAGGTGTGCCCCTCTTTTAGCTGTCTTGTAGGATCTCTCAGTTTCTGTCTGATTCTGACAAAATCTGATGCTTGAAGTAGCCTTGCCTATTTTTAGCAGGATGCAGCTTCAGGAGGCTTCTTGATGTTGAAGAGACATATTGACTTTTTTGGTGTCAACATTTTTCTTCTTTTCTTTTTTTTTCAAGCACGTTTTTCTCTTCTCTTTTTTTTTTTGTGCTTCGTCTTTTTTTCTTTTTTTCTTTTTTTTTTGTCCACGGTTTTCATCTTTTTTTTTTTCCGTGTGCTTTTTTTCTTTTTTTTTCTTCGCTGATTTTCCTTTTTTTTTTTTTGTCAGCTTTTTTTTTCTGTTTTCTGCTTTTTTTTCTGCACGCTTATTCCTGTTTTTTTTTTCAGCGTTTTTCCCTTTTTTTTTTTTTTGCTTTTTTTTTTCTATTTTTTTTTCTTGGCTGCACGGACAGCATGCCATGTGGCAGTGAGCCACGGCCTGTGGGCCAGCAATTTTTTTTTATTTGCTGAGAGATTTTTTTTCTCTCTTTCTTTCTCTTTGTTTTTTTGTTTACTTACTATGATAATGAGGATCATGCAATTTCAATATATTCATGCATTTTTTTTTTATGCATCAAGATAGAAGGCTAAAGTCTCTAGGTCAAGCCAACATGATTTTTGACTTGGACAAAGTTTGATTGAATTTGACCAAATTGGGTTGGAATTGGTCAAAGTTTGGGCAAGATTTTCTTAGCTTCTAATGCATGATGATATTCTTTGATGCATGATTTTTTATAAATAGTCTTGGAAACATGATGATGCATACCTAAAAATCTTTCGCAAGTATTGGAATTTTGAGCTCGCAGTGATGTTGAGCTCTTTCTCGGTCTTGCTGGATTTTGAGGAACTTTGTAATTTTTGGATTCTGAAGCTTGCAGTAATGTTGAGCTCTTTTCCAAATTTTGCAGAAATTTGATGAGATTGGCTCGTTCTCGCAGCGATGTTGAGTTCGAACCTTCATTGAGGATTTGCACTGACTATGAGCTCGCAGCGATGTTGATCCCATCTTCAGGCTTTCTGTGTTTTTCGGAGTATTTCCCTTTTCTTCGGGATTGCCCCAGAACCATGTCAAAATTTCGCTAGAACTTTTGTAGCAAAATTCTGTCATTTTGATGATGGTTGATCTTTTCTCTTCCATCTTTTGCAGGTAGTTCTTCCAGAACGAACAAGGGTAAGGGTCTTGTTACTGACGTACATCGTCAATCTGCCAGATCTTCCAATGCGGCCGTTCAGCAGGCTTGGGAGAAGGTCCAGTTTGTCGAGAAAAATTAGAAGAATGTGATTCCCTTAATCGCGATGAGATGAGACAGCGATTGATCGCTCTCAAAGATGAGGAATTCTACAAGATCATGGTAAGTAGCCGTCCTTGGGTTATGGACGATCAGAGCGTTGTGCTCAAGCCTACCTTCTTCTTCGGTGATGCAGTCCCCGATGACTTGACATACCAAAGGAGATGTTTTCAGTTCTCTTACACAACAGATGGTGAGGAGAGAACTATTTCTACCCGGTTGACTTTTTAATCGGACTATCTCAATCCTGAGCCTTTCTCCCAGTGTGATCAAAACGGGGGTTCTTGTTGGCGGCCCTTCCGGTTCTGCAGAGAAGCCACCTGTCCGGATGGACATGTTGATGCCAGCCAGTGGCTACCAAGGTTCTGATCATCCATCGGTTGATTTGAGACCGGTGGGCCTTGGCGTTTTTCGGGGTGACGGCAGCAATTGGGTGAAGCCTTTTCGACTCCGTGGCCGTTTCAGTGCTGACTCGAGCTGGGAATCATGGACTGATCACACCCTGAGAATTGGCGAGGCTGTTCTGCGGGAGACCGAGATTTTTGATGCGGTTCGCGCTTTTCGGCAAACCGTTGTTTTCTCTGATGAGGCTTTCATGGCCATGCTGGAGTCATTCCTTCCACAAACCAACACCTTCATTGTGACGAATGGTGAGATTGGTTTTTCTTTAAAGGAACTGAGCGCCATCACCGGGTTGCCTATCGTCGGCAAACTCTATGAGGAGTTTATGCCTATTGACAGCGTCCTTGAGGAGCAGTCTAAGGAGTTTAGGCTTGTATACTTTCAGCTCGTCCTTCTATGATTTTTTTAAGGAGAAGGAGGGCTCGAAAGTTAGATGCAGCAGTTGGAGAAGTTGCAGCTCCAACTTTTTTGACAGTGGGGATTCTTCTGATGGCATGGCCCAGGATGCTAGGGCTAAAGCATTAAGTTTGAAGAAGATCGCTGCTATGCGAGAAGATTTAAAGAAGTTTTTCGCAAGCACAGATGCCATTTGTTCTGACATTGCGTTGCGGAGAGATCTCGCTGTTTACCTCACTTACTGGCTAGGTGAGGCTGTTTTTGCTGGAGGAGATGGAACGCACATCAGGCCGCAATGTATTTTTCCGTCTTGTCAGATGGCGTTTAGAGAGCGGCTGGCTTTGGTACCTGCTCTTTTCTCCTATTTGTGTACCGAACTACAGGCTGCTGCTTTCCTGATTCGGCTTGGGCTTCCCATGAACATGGTATTTTCTGCCCACATCTTCTATTCGTGGTATGTATACCACTGTCCTAGTTTCCATCGTTTGCGAGAGTTGTACAGGACGAAGATCCCTTTATGATTCGTTTGGCTAGAGGGACAGCCGTTCCCGAATCACTTTTATCTGACCGTTTGAGGATCCGACGATTTAGGGACGTCGAGATTAGGGAGTCTTCAGTGAAGCTTTCTCCGGGTTTGCGGAAGAAAGCTTTTGACTTTGGTGTCTCCCGTGATTCGACCAGGGCAAGGTTGGGAAGACACTATGCTTTGACAGACGAGGAGAAGAGACGGCTCTTCAATATACGGGTTGGTACGATGGTGTACCGCAGACATCTTTTCGTCGATATCCAGCCGTATGTCCCTTCGCGTTTTGCATTGCAGCTTGGCTTCTCTTAAGGCGTTGTTGGAGCGCCTTCGAGCATGGTGAAGCGTTTTGGAGGTTTGCAGGATGGGAGAAATGCATGGGCTTTTTATAGCGCTGAGGACACTACCGCCATGATTTCCTATCCTGAGCTGCCCACCTTCCGGACTGCTGGCTTCACGAAGTGGTTCGTGGAGAGCTTCTCAGTGTACTGGGGGCTTTCCAAGAAAGAGCTCGATGTCAAGCAGTCTCCTGGGAAGGGTCTTGGCAAATCAGATGGTGTTCGCCGGGAGGAAGTTTCGGCTTTCCTTTCTGGAGAGAAGCATAAGATAGGCTTTCTCAATGAGCAGGACGTCATCAGATCAGGAGCTGCATAAGGGATTCCTAGTGAGGTCTTGAGACAGCTGGAAGAGGAGGAGGGCGAGATCGATGCTATGATACAGGCAGAGCATACGAAGGCTTCCTTGGAGTCTACTGAGAAGAGTAGACCATCCAGTGAGGACTCTAACGAGAGGCTTGATGTTGATAGTGGGGCAGGATCGTCAAGCAGATTGACCGCCGTAGCAAGAGGAAGAGAGGACAGCGCCGAAATATGAAACGGCACGATAGTCCTTCTGATATTGAAGTTCCTCTCACCATTGTTGAGGAGGTGTCTAAGGATGCTGACAAGCCTCCGGGGAAGAGGAGCAGAGAAGAGGAGATAGCTGGTATGATCCTCTTTCTTTCTTTTGTTTCTTCTTTTCTCTTGTGAGAGATTTTTTTTGTTTTGATCCGCTGCTTTTCTTTGCAGAGGATGATGACCTGGTGATTCCTGAGGTTACTGCCGATGAGGCGATAACGGATCCAGTCGTGGCATCTGAGGAAGAGCCCAGGGACTCTGGAGTGGTTCCAGAACCTTCACCTGGTATGATTGCTTTGGCTTCTTTTTTGTCTTCTTTTTGTTTGTGCTGTCATTTGCTAACATGTAGCCTTTGTTTTCTTAACTTGCCAGAGGATTCTTCGGATGAGCTCAGAGAGGCAGAGAGTACTCCGCCGGTTGTCGAAGCAGGTATTTTTGCAATAATAATCTTGATATATTTTTTTTTGACAAGATTATATTCATACCTTTTGTCCTTTCCCTGGCAGATTGTGGAGCAGCAGGAGAGTTTCCTCCGTCTTCCTCAGAGCCAGAACAGGGGATACTTGTGGCTGATGCAAAAGTAGGGGCTTATTCCGCTTTCAATGAGTCAGCTTCTTCAGTCGGAAAGAGTTTATTGATTACTCTTCCAATGGAGCATGACATGGGCAGTCAGGTACCAGAGCATGGTGAATACTCATCCGCACCGCACCTTTAGTATGCAAGGAAGGTGTTGAAGACTGTTTTGAGCTCATGGGTTGAGACTCTCTCTTCAGGTCACTTGGAAGCTGGCTTTAGCATGATCAAGCATGTGCAGGAAGTCCTTGCTGATAGCAAAGAAGTCGGTCTGGACATCGCAAGCGCCGAAGACTTTGTTGAGAAAATCATCGCCTTGGGGAACAAATGGACTGAGACCAAGAGTTTTCCAGATGGTGACTTCTTTGATGAGATGTTTATAAAGCCATCCAGCAAAGTCAAAGCTGAGCTGACTGAGGTCACGAAGACTCGGAGGCAGATCGTTCGGGAGAAGAACGTTCCGAGTTATCCATTATGGGGTTGAAGCACGACTTGGACCGCCTTGGTAAGGAGGTTGTAGAGGCTAGGCAGCGTCTTGAGCTTTTGGAGGAAGAAGCCGCTGCCAAATCGACTGCCATTGTGGAGGCTCGTGACAAAGAAGGGACCCTCATTCGCAAGGTTGAGGAAGCAGAAGGTAATGTCCGGAGGAAGACTCAGGAGCATGAGCAGTGGCAAGTCCTCTGGGAAGAACTTCCTCATGCTGCAGATGGGTCACGGCATTCGGCCGCGTTTTATGGGAACATTCTGAAGAAGCGTGGCCTAAAAACTTTGGAAGTTAAGGCCAAGGGTCTGCTTGAGGAGTTGAGCCTTTGGTTGAAGACCATGCTAGATTGAGCTCCTGAGTTATAACAAACTCTTTTTTTCTTCTCTTTTTTTTTGGTACCTCCATGTATAAACAATTTTGGTACTATATATTTGTATCCCCTTCTTTCCACTTAAATCATTTTTTTGATGAAGACACATTTGAGTAAAAGCTGATGGGAATGTTTGTTCAAAAATTTGATCAAAAGGTTGACATTTTGTGAAAATCTTTTGTCAAAGGGTTGTTTTGGGCATGAAAGCTAATTTTTGTGACGAAAATCCTGATTTTTTGATGGTTTGGAAACCAAATTTTAGGTGGCATGAAAACCTAATTTTGTTTGTGGCATGAGAGCCAAAATTTGTTTTGCGGCATGAGAGCCAAAATTTTGAAATGGCGTAGAAGCCAGACTTTTTGAGATGGCATAAAAGCCAGAATTTTTGGAATGGCATAGAAGCCGAATTTCACTTTGTGGTATGGAAACCAATTTTGTTTGTGGCATGAGAGCCAAAGTTTTTGTTTGTGGCATGAGAGCCAAAGTTTTTGGATGGCGTGAAAGCCAAAGTTTTTTTTTTGTTTGTGGCATGAGAGCCAAAGTTTTTGGATGGCGTGAGAGCCGATTTTTTGGAGTGGCATAGGAGTCGAGTTTTAAGATGGCATGAAAGCCGATTTTTGGAATGGCATAGGAGGCGAGTTTTAAGATGGCATGAAAGCCGATTTTTGGAATGGCATAGAAACCGAGTTTTGTTTTGTTCTGTTTTGGCATAGGAGCTAGATTTTTGAAAACCAAGTTTTGTTTTGTTGGCATGAAAGCCGATTTTGGCGTTTATAGCCGACTTTTGGGTGTTTATAGCCGGATTTGGCGTTTATAGCCGAGTTTTGGCGTGTATAGCCGAATTTTGGCGTTTATAGCCGAATTTAGCATTTATAGCCGATTTTGGTTTTCAAAATACAGGTATCGACTAAATGTCGCCTCCCCGCTGAATGGTCTTGCAAGTATCGATGGAATGTCGCTTCCTTGCTCATTCAATTTACGAGTATTGATGGAATATCACTTCCTCGCGGCTGGGTTTTGCGAGTATCGATGGAATGTCGCTTCCTCGCGAATTGGGGTGCAAGTATCGACTAAGCGTCGCTTCCCTGCTTTTCCCAAAACTTTTGATTTTACGGGTACTGATTTGGTGTCGTTTCCCCGCGATTTTTGAAATTTGAGGTTTTCTCGAACTATTTGAAATTTGGGTTGTGGATATCAACTGGAATATTGCGTCTCCACGATTTTGAAATTTTGAGGCTTTGCAAGTATCGAATGGAGTTCGCTTCCTTGCGATTTTTGGTTGTTGGAAGTATCGAATGGGGTTCGCATCCTTCCGGTTTTTGGGTTTTGGAAGTATCGAATGGGATTCGCATCCTTCCGGTTTTTTTTTTTTTTTGGTTTTGCGAGTATCGACTGAATGTCGCTTCCCCGCGGTTTCTAAAAAACCTTTTTTTTTTTTTTGTTTAAAGACACGAGGGTCATAAATTTTGACTTAAAACCATTTTGGTTGTAAAAGCCGGGGCGAACTAGGGTGAAAGTTTCTGAGTCCTGGTTTTTGTTTCAAACCATGAATTTTTGGGTTCAAGGATCGAAAATTTTGGTCAAGTATGGGAAGAGGCTCCTAAACTTGGATTTTTGAATTTTGATTTTTTTTTTTTTAACAACGAAACGCTGGAAGTAAACATTGTTTTGAGAGAGTTTTTTTTTTTTTGGAAACTTCAACATAAAGATGAAAATTTCAAAAGCGGTGGGTTTGACGAGCAAGTACCTTGAAAATAGGCTTTGGCCGTGTAGATATCGCTCTGACCCGTTTGAGAAAGTCATCAAGGGTAGTACCGCTTCAAGGACTTACCGTTGATGGGCAGCATACATCTGTCTCCTTCCATCTTTAGAAGAGCGTATGCGCCGTTGGAGAAGACTTTATCGATGACGAAGGGTCCCTCCCATTTTGGTTCAAATTTGCCTTTCGATTTGTGGGCAGAGACTATGGGTCTTTTTACTACAAGAACCAAGTCACCCTTTTTGTAGGCGCGTTGCCTGACCTTCTTGTCGAAAGAATTTTGCAGAGTGTCTTGTTGAAGGCTTCTGCTAGTCCATTCGCTGCTGGATTATATGCAGTCGAAAGACAACTTTGAATTTTGTACTTGTCGCAGAACCTGTAGAATCAGTTATCCCGGAATTGTGGTCCGTTATCATGGACGAATCTTTAAGGTATGCCGAAGCGACAAATAATGTTGGTGCGCAAGAACTGAAGGACTGATGAAGTCTTCATTTCACTGAGCGCAAATGCTTCTGACCACTTGGAGAAATAATCCGTAGCGGCAAAGATGAAGCGATGACCTTTGCTTGATAGGGGAGAGATAGGACCTATGATGTCCATACCCCAGGCTTTGAAAGGCCATGAGATTGCTGTTGGATGTAGCCATTCTGGAGGCATGTGGACATAATCTCCATGAATCTGGCATTTTTGGCAGCGCTTGGGAAATTGCTTTGCATCAGCTACCATGGTAGGCTAATAATAACCTAGCCTTTTTATCTGGTTGTAGAGCTTAGGGCCAGCCTGATGGACTCCACAAAGACCAGCATGTACTTCTTCAAGAGTTTCCTCAGCCTCTTGTTATGAGAAGCAGTGTAGAAGTACTCCGTTGAAGGATTTTCTGTAAAGTGCTTTTGAAGGTATATCCAAATGAAAGTTCGGAGCTCGTCTTTGGATACTTACCCAATCTTTTGGATCTTCAGGTAAGACTCCAAACATGATGTAATCAATGAACGGATCTCTCCAGTCGCCAATCGGAGGTTTGAGGATGGACATCCGACTTCCAACCACTTGGTGGCATTCAGCAACTGCTTGGTGTGTGTTGAGAGGAAGGAGAATCCTTCTTTGACACACTATGATTTGCATGTTTTCCCCTTCTTGGATTGCCATGGATGCGGCGAGTCCAGCCAGGGCATCTGCACGGATGTTTTCACCTCTGAGGATGTGGGTGATGTGACAGATGTTGAATTTTTGTAGAAGCGACTATGTCTTGTTGTAGTAAGGTAGCAAATCAGGCTTCCTGACTTCATATTTCTGATTCATCTGGTTGACGATCAGTTAAGAGTCTCCAAAAGCTTCCAGCATGGTGATGCCGGATTCGAGGGCGAGTTCCAATCCTACAATCAGGGCTTGGTACTCAGCTGCATTGTTTGAACATGGTTCCAGTAGCGAGAAGGCGTGTGGATTCATGTATTTGTCTGGGCTGACAAAGAAGATGCCAATTCCCGATATTTGCTTTCCTTTTTCATTTGTCCTAGTTGCACCGTCAAAGTACATGTCCCAGGAAGCATTTGATAAGGAAGTTTCCATGTTGTAGACAAATTCGTCTGGGAGATCATCTCTGAGTGGAGAATCTTTAGGCAATGGGTGCTCTGCGAGGAAGTCTGCTAGAGCTTGGCCATTGATTGCTTTTTGTGGTACATACCTAATATCAAACTGTGATAGAAGAATGGACCATTTTGCCAGTCGGGCATTGAGAGCACCTGCTTTTGTGACAAGGACCTTTAGGAGGTTGATCCTCGAAATCAGGTAGACTATATTAGACAGAAGATAGTGACGCAGCTTTTGTACGGCAAACATCATTGCAAGGCATTCTTTTTCGACTGGGGAGTAGCGATGCTCTGCACCTACCAACATGCGGCTAAGGTAATATAGAGCAGCTTCTTTTCCATCGTCGTTTTCTTGTGCGAGCAGAGCACCCAAAGAGTGGTCGAGAGCTCTTGTGTACAGGATAAATTGTTTTCCAGTTATGGGGGCAGCCAGCACTAGGGGTTTCGTGAGGTTTGATGTCTTGAAATGCATTTTCACATTCAGCATCCCAGACAAAGTCTATGCCTTTCTTCATTAAGCGAGAAAATGGACGGCACTTCCCTGACAGATTGGAGATGAACCGTCGGATGTATGCCAACCTTCCTTGAAGCCCTTTTAATTCCCATAGCGTTCTTGGAGATGGCATTTCCAAGATAGCCTTGACTTTAGTGGGGTCAAGTTCTATTCCAGCTTTCCGTACTATGAATCCGAGAAACTTACCCGGTGATACACCGAAAAAGTATTTTAGTGGATTCATCCACAATTTGTGTTTGCGAAGTTGGAGGAAGACTTCTCGAAGATCGTCGAGATGGTCTTCTTTTCTTCTACTTTTGATGGCGAGGTCGTCAACATAGCATTTGACCGTCTTGTGCTGCATATCTTGGAATATTTTCATCATAGCCCTCTGATATTTTGCACCTACATTTTTCAGACCAAATGGCATGATAGTGTAGCAGTACACACCAAATGGTGTGCGAAATGACGTATGCCTTTCATCTTCAAGATGCATCTTTATCTGATTGTAGCCAAAGAATCCATCCATGAATGTCATTCGCTCGAACCCATAGGTGTTGTCAATCATCACCTCTGGTATGGGGAGCGGGAATTCATCTTTAGGACATGCATTATTCAGGTCTCTGTAGTCCATACAGACCCTTATCTGCCCATTTTTCTTTGTCACGGGGACGATGTTGGCTAACCATTCAGGATGCTGTTCTTCGCGGATGAAGCCAACGTTTTTGAGTTTCTGAACTTCTTGATTGATTTTGTCCATCACGTCGGGACGGAATCTTCTTTGGCCTTGTTTGACGGCTTGATTTCTTTTTGCAAGTTGAGCTTGTGGACTGCTACTTTGGGATCCAAGCCAGGCATTTCAGCATAAGACCATGCAAAGCAATCAATGAACTCGCGAAGAAAAGAGATATACTCGGGTAACTCACCATCCTTTATATTCTTGCTTATGAATACAGGACGTAGGTTATCAGGTGTTCCCAAGTTTATCTTTTGATCATGGTTTTCTGTCGGAAGGTTTGAAGGTAGTTCCTCCACAGTATTTTCGGAGGCTTCCAACTCAACAAGACCTTCTGGAGTGCCAGAGACATTTTCAGACTGAGGTTCTGTTTCTGTCCATGGATCTTCTTGATCAATATCCTTCTCAAGGCTTGCAATGAGATGATCCCAATCGTTTGCTAGAACTGGGTTGAAGTAGGGTACTTCTTTTGGAGACGATGGTTCTTTTAGGTAAGAGAACCACGCGTCTATGTCATCGGGCAATTCCTCTTTATTATCAGAGAAATCATACCAATTGGAGGAGCGTTCTGGATCCTTGACGAGTGACTCCTCAAAGAGATATCCAGGGATATCGATGTCTTCATGAGATGTTGAGGCTTGGTCGGTAAAGTGACTTTGTAGCCATGGTGTCAACTGTCTCATAGGAGCGGTAGGATCATACCCCAACCCATATGAAGACTTGCCTTTATGAAGGTGGATTTTCCAATCTTCTGGTTGACTTTTGATCAGGGTGGGTTCCAATAGTGTGAGAATACCACGGCCACCTCCCAAACCAGTCTGATTCTGAGTATCGTAGCCCATTTTCTTCATGATAGCTTGTGCCATTGGACCATACAGGGATAGCTGAGGCATACCTTTGTTTTGGAAAGGTTCAAGCAAAGAGTTCAGTGGAGATGCTCTCGATCTATGGAAGAAGATTGCTTTTTCTTCTGGCAAAGTTGCCGGAATAACAAAGGAAGCAGACGTAGGGTTTTCTATGTCAGTAAGTGTCTCCAATGGAGTGAGAGTGGGTTGATCTTGCTGAGTATCAGCTTGGCTTGATGCTGTGTCATCTTCTGGCTCTGACTCCAAGTTTGTGTCATGCATAATAGACACAAAGGAGATAGTGAACTTGCCCCCAGCCTTTTGTTTTGTCTTCTTTACTTTGGTAGTGATTACCAAAGGCTTTGGAGATTTGAAGGAGACGACGAAGGGAGCTTGACCGCTTACTTCGAGTTTGGTGGAGGGTTTGTTTACCTCCGGTGATTGCTGAGGAGCCTTGCCTTTATCTTTCTGGAGACTGTCAGCAAAGTGAATTATTTTTTCCTCCTGTTCTTCTTTTCCATCTTTATACATTTGAGCATCTGCAAAATGGACATCTCTGCCTTTGAATGGCTTTTTGTCTACAAACACTCGATGTATCAAGCCATCGTTGCCAACGAACTTGATACACTGATGTAGATTTGAAGGGACGACACCATTCTCATGTATCCAGGGGTGTCCAAGGAGTATATTGTAACATGAAGGGGTCTTTATTGCATACACAATGACTTCAGAAATAAGATCACCGATTTGCAATTTGAACCTGATTTTACCGATAGGCCTTTGAGCGCTGCCGTCATATCCGAAGATGGATACAGACATGTGACTCAGCTTGCTAGGTGGGATGCCCATCTCTTCGAGTGCCGAAGTAGAAATGAGGTTGAGTGCAGAACCTGGATCGATCTGAACTCTGTGTACTGGCATTTCTTTGACGTACCCTATAAAGTACAAGGGTCGGTTGTGCTTTGTCTCGCCTAGCAGGAGGTCATCCTTGTCGAAGGCAATTGTTGCACTTGCTGCTTTTTGTACCGAGAGGCATTCATTGCTTGATCCCTCAGTTTTCTTCTTTTCACCGTTTGGGGGAGTATTTGATTTTTTGACCCTGTAGTCCATTTCAAGTTGTAGGACTTGTGGGGCGTGTTTGTCGACATCCGCATTCAGCCTTTGTAATTCTGAAATGAGACTATCACGAGTTTGTAGAGACATTCGTAATAAGTCAAGGATGTGCAGACGTGCAGGTATGTGTTTGAAGTGCTCGATCAAGTCGTACTTGAAAGCCTCCTTCGGGCCTGCATTTTCATTATTATTGCCACTTGGGGCGCTTACAACTTGCTTTCTCGAAGGATTTACATAAGAAGAAGAGGGTTGATTGTAATTTTTATGGTAATCCCGGCCAGAACGGGTACCTCTACCAACTTCAAGAGCTTCTAGAGAAGAGTCTTTTTTTTGGAAGATCACTCTCAGGCTCAAGGGATTGATCCCTGTCATTTGCCGAGGACATCTTTGTAGCAGTATTGGCGTCTTCAGTGATTGTGTTGCACGGAGCAATTTCCGGGAACAAGTCCTGAACAGCATCCGACAACCTTTCTTGATTAGTCCAGACATCGTCAATGAGATCGTGTATCTGGGACCAATCAACCGGGTTTTCATTGAAAAAGATTTTATCGGCAGGATTTTTTCGGGATGATCAACCGGGAGAGGCTTGAGTTCCTATGGCACAGCTTCAGGAGACGAGGGCAGAGAGGATGATATCTCAGTGGAAGTCACCTGAGAAGAGGTAGCTCCAGATGATACATTACCGGTTGGGGTGTACGTGTCTTCGGAAGCTTCAGAGGCACTATCGTCCTGAGCTATCGCATTGCAGGTCATCCGGACAGGAGATGCCCCCAGTGCAGACTGTTGGAAATCGGACTCATCCTCGGATGTAAGAGGATCATCAATCCAACTGTTTTCTCCATTTTCAGGAGTTAAGGGAGAAAGCTCCCGTTGATTTTCAGGGACTTCCAGTTCTGGATCATGACGAAGATCATTGATGCGATCCTGCTCCTCCTTTATAACAAGATGTTGCAAGATTCTTGCATATTCCTCAAGATCAGGCATACGAGCCAAATCTTGTTCGACATCTGCTCCTTGTGGTTCGCCCATGTTGAGTTTCACCGGAGCATTGGTTGGTGCTGGATCGACAGTTTTTTCTTGAACAGCGTCCTGGTCTTCTTCATCATCAGACCAAGAACTTTGTGGCTATAATGGGTTATACCAGATTACTGGCATAAGATGAGACTCGGGAATCCATTCCTCGTCGGAGAGGTATTCTTCTGTTTCAAGGGATTCTTCCCACACATCGATATCACTGGTAGTGTCACTGGACTCGTATCCATCCATGGAGAATCCAACCACCGAATTGCAAGAGTATGATGACCCCTGCGCAGTTTCATTTTTGTATTGAGGTGGCATGAAATCATCAAGGGTGAATTTTCTTACCGCCTTTGAAGTTTTGGGAAGAGATTCTTCCGTCGCCCCTAATGAAGTAATGGAAGAAGTTTCTGCTTTTTCAAGGACTTCTTGTTTTGGTTAAGACTTCTGCTGCTGTTTGAGCTTGCGGAGTTGTCTCTTAGCTTGCCTTCGCTGCTGAGCGGTCGGCTTTGTTTTGACGATCTCCCAATTTTCATCTTCTAGGAGATCGGGATGCACCCATATAGGTTGTCCATCTGATGTTGGATAGGGAACCAATTCTTGGGACGCTTGAGCCATTTTAATCACTTTGAATGAAGTAGTGATCTTCTTTTTTAGTGACTTTGAAGTTTGCCCACATGACACCATGTTGACAGAGGCGGGGCCATAGTTTTTGTCAAAGGTAATGACTCCGTTTTTCCACATCTCATTGATCTTCTCTCTCACAACAAAGCATTGATTGAGAGGATGTGAGATCATCTGATGGTATGGACAGTATCGGGGATCATTGGTTTTGCCAACATCTCCTGGTCTTTTGGGCCCCGGCAAAGTGAGTTTGTCATTTGCTAGGAGAGCCTCAAAGATTTCTTCAACATCTTCATCGAACGGATATTTCTTTTCTACACGTTCTTTGAAGGCATCGGAGAGTTCAGGCCTTTTACATGTAGCTTTGTTTTCAGCTTTCTTTGGCTGTTGAGGAGCTGACTTGGTTTGCACATTGAGAACCTTCTTTTTCTTTGGTTTTGAGGTCGTAACAGTAGTCGGCTCTTTCTTTGATGATTTCTGACTGTTGAGGTCTTTGATCACCATTTCAGCTTCCATGGAAGCTTCGAGAAGTTCTCCCAGGTTCTTTGATTTGTTGTCGATGATCATGGAGCGAATCCTTGCTCTCATATTGTTACGGCAGATGTCGACTAGCGATGCTTGTGGAAGTACATCTTAGCATTTGTACGCCATTGCCTTCCATTTGTGAATGAAGTCGTATGTTGACTCATTCTCTCCTTGTTTTAGGCTACAGAGTTGAGTCATAGTAACAGGATGATCCTCACCTTAGAAGTGGGTCAGGAAGCGTGTCTCCAGCATTGCCCAGTTCTGGATGGAGTTCTCCTGCAGAGTGGAGTACCAATCAAAGGCTGTACCTTTTAGGGTACTTGGAAAGAGGCGAATCTTGAGGGCATCTTGATCCGTAATGGCTCTCGTCAAGATCTTGAAATGGATGACATGCTGTCTGGCCGAACCTTTCCCCGTATATGTCTGGTGAGTAGGTTGTTTGAATTTTGCAGGGAACGGAACCGAGTCCATCCATAGAGGGTAGGGTGGCTTGATCCCATGTTCTTTCAATGTATTCTCTTATTTTGCTTTTGCGAGGATATCGTCCACGTCCTTTTTGGTAAGGGCGCGTGACTCATTGTTTTCTGCATTGGCCTCATCATCTTCATGATTCGGAGGGGTTTCATTGTTAGGTGGTGGACGCTTAGAGTGAGAATAAGGTTTTCTATCAGAGCCTCAATTCTCTATTGTCCTTGCTCCAACTGCTGAATGCGTGCAGTTACATCATCATGTTGTGGAGGCGGCTCAGAACTTGTAGCCAAGACGTTCATCCCTCGGGATTCGAACGAAGAAATCGTCCAGGTGACTGAGCTGGTGCTCATTCTTCTGGATGAAGAATCTAAGGAGTGATTACTCCGTTGTCCTTGGCTTAGAGGAGTGGAGGATTCTTCTAGATATGTTCGTGTCCGGGAGACGCTGTGAGTCACCGGACGTCTAACACTGATTTTGGTTGCTGACTTCTGGCATTTTCTGGTTTTGCCAACCATATGGACAGCAACGAATTGGTCGGGTCTTTCTTTTTCGACCCATTTGTTTGAGACATGGAAAGTAGAATGCTAGGTTCTTTGTTTCTCAAGTCTCTTTTGTCGATATGCCGCACGGCGACGCATACGACGAGTAATTTGAGCTTCGGTCAGCTCTGGATGGGCTCTGGCGATGAAGGATGTGGTCCCCCGTGCGCAGCAGCCGAGCTTATCTTCTTTGAAGCGTGGCAAGGACAGAATCTGGACGCGGTCCTTTGCCTGTTGCAGTGAAGATTTGAATTTTACGAGCTCGGCCCCTGTTGAGATGAAGGGTCCACTCGCAGGAGTGCAGGCTTCAGCATGTTTTTGCATAGGCCTAATAATGCAGGATTTAATTTTGGGCTTGTAGGAGCAAGCCGGCTCATGCTGATTTTTTTTGTTCTTTGGGCGGAGGGTAGGTTTCTCCTCTTTCATGTAAGAGAGAGGGTAGAACCGATTCTCCTTGAGAGGGGCCAGGTATGCTGGCTCTGCAGATGTTCGGGACCTCCGTTGTTTCGGTGAAGATCTCGGGGACCAAGTTTTGGGACAAACCTGGTTTCTTGTGTGTTGAGGCTTCGTGGGAGCGCCACGGGCTTCAAGCTTCTTGTTATTCGCCCTTGGTGCCATGTTAGTGACACGTTGCGGGGCGATTTTCTGCTTCTTGGCAGGTACAGTGTCTTCTGCGGGGAGTGGGATTGGTCCCAGCGACCCGAAGACGATGGTCCGGGGAGTTGAAGTTGACCCGGTGTTTGGAGAGTTGTCGAGGGAGATGACGCTTCGGCAACTGGCAGGGCGCTTATGCTTGTTTTGCTTGTCTTGAAGCATAAGCTGGTACTTCTTCTCATCAAAAGTGATGGTCAATGAAGCTGCCATTGTTAGTTTTGGAAAACTTTTGAAACAAGACCAAATCCATTAGTAATCACAAGAATATGGTGATCATAAATGGAGACCAACTATGGTTTTGTCTTTTCAAATCACTTGAGGGGACATGGCCCAGCCCAAGGACGATGAAGAAGGCAAAAAGCCATAGAGGATACAATTGTTCTAAAATGCAAGTATGTTAGGCTCAGAGTGAGCGTTCCAGTGACTGCTAGAAGCAATTGTAGACCTTAATTCAAATTACCGAGAAGCAAGGCTCACTCGAGGTAAAATGATATAGGGTTGGAGATACAAATGTGTCGGTCGCGAATACAGTAGACCCGAAAGGGCGTACTAGCACCGCTAGGCACAAATGTTGCAAATCGCATCCTTGGAAAAGACACGAGATGGGATTTTTTTTTAAAAGGTCAAATTTGGGTTCATAAAGGAGAGCAATTGGTATTCCAATCCGAACAAGGGCTCGACATTTCTGCGAGCGCTGAATCCGAAAGAGAAAGGAACCAGAATTTCTCGAATGTGAATCCAGTATTGACGGAAGTGTTTTTTTTTTTTTTGAAAAGTCAAGATTGAATTCATCAAAGAGAGCAATTGGTATTCCAATCCGAACCACAACTCAACATTTCTGCGAGCGTTAAATCCGAAAGGGAAAGAACCAAGATTTCTCGATTCTAAATTCAAAAGTGACGGAAATTTTTTTGTTTTTTGAAGGTTTTAAGATTGAATTCATCAAAGAGAGCAAATGGTGTTCCAATCAGAACCACAACTCAACATTTCTGCGAGCGTTAAATCCGAAAGGGAAAGAACCAAGATTTCTCAATTCTGAACTCAAAAAGTGAAGAATTTTTTTTTTTTGAAGGTCAAGTTGAATTCATCAAAGAGAGCAAATAGTATTCCAATCCGAACCACAACTCAACATTTCTGCAAGCGTTAAATCCGAAAGGGAAAGAACCAAGATTTCTCGATTCTAAATTCAAAAGTGACGATTTTTTTTTGAAAGGTCAAGATTGAATTCATCAAAGAGAGCAAATGGTATTCCAATCCGAACCACAACTCAACATTTCTGCGAGCGTTAAATCCGAAAGGGAAAGAACCAAGATTTCTCGATTCTAAATTCAAAAGTGACGAATTTTTTTTTTGAAATGCACATAGGTTTTCAATTCGATCTTATGAAACCTTAGTAGATAGATTAGCCCCCAAGTAAGGGTAGGATTACTTAATGAACTCGTTTGAAGGACCCTTGCCTCGAACAGTCTAGCTGTCTCCACACTCTGGACAAGGCCTTTCTTAAACCCACTTTGGTCAAAGATCGCAACTGGTGGAACCTTAGTGTTTCTTTTTTTTTTTTTCTTTTTTTTTCAAAGGTTTCTAATGAACTCATCAAAGAGACAAGTGGTGTTCTAATCCGAACCACAACTCAGCATTTCTGCGAGCGTTAAATCCGAAAGGGAATAACCAAAGTTTCTTTGTGAATTTGAATTCAAAAGAGACAAGACTTTTTTTTTGAAATTATATGTTTTTTTTTTTTTTTGAAATCTCAATTGGACTCATCAAAGAGAAAAGATGGCCCAATCTCCGATATGAACAATAGTTGCAAACATTTCTGTGAGCTATCAAGTTCAAAGAGGAAAGGATCAAAATTTCTCGAAGTTGCGTTTTTAAGAAAAAGAGAACAGATTTGTTTTTTTTTTTTTTGAAGTGAGAAAGAACAATTGAAATCCCATCTCATGTTTTTTTTTTTAGATGCAAGATGCAACATAGGCCACCAACTAGAAAGGAGCCAAGGGATGAAAGCATCACGTTCTCAAGTCAATGTGTCCCACCGGGTGTGCCAACTTGATGGACCCGATCGGAATCTTCCGTCCTCTCCTTCCGCACCCCGGGGCTGACCTGGGTCTCGGCGGAGGAGGGAAAATCGCGGGTATCAACTTTTTTGTACGGGTATGCCAGATTTACTTTCTACTTGGAATTTGGAATGGTGATGATCCAGATATTCACCTTCTCAAATAGAAAGGAAATCAATCCTTTTTTCTAACTTTTCAAATTGCATAAATATTAAGAAAAGAGACAAGTTTGTTTTTGAGAATGCCGTAGGAGGCGTTTTTGTTTCTTTGCCGTGAAAGGCGATTTTACCGTGAAAGGCGATTTTACAAAACTCATCAAATATAAAAGACAAGAATTGTGATTTCTTTTTGTCTATTTAAGAAATACAAACAACAATAGAAAAGTAAGAAAAAGGATCTAACTTCTCAGGAGATTTTGGGGACACGTTGAGATCGACGGTCGCAATTCATGTATGGACTTCGCCATCGTCCTTCACATGAGAACATGTGATGCTTTGATTCTTTGGCTTGGCTCCTAACCTCGGTTTTTTAAAGGACAAGGACCAAGAGGAGGTCCTATATCCAATGAAAAACCAAGTAAACAAGCTGAAAAGCCGCGTTTAGGCCATGTTGGAGAAGGAGGGGACCTTGGGGGGGTGCCCCCCCAAGGGACTTTGATCACCTTGCAGTGCTTCTGGGAGCAAAGCGGCAGGACTTCGTCTTTCTCTTATATTTCCTAGATTTTCAGAGCTTGGGATTGCACTTGGGATTCATTCATTTGTTCTTCT
This sequence comes from Umbellularia californica, assembly GCA_028538565.1. Classification (NCBI taxonomy): domain Eukaryota; kingdom Viridiplantae; phylum Streptophyta; class Magnoliopsida; order Laurales; family Lauraceae; genus Umbellularia; species Umbellularia californica. The sequence goes on from JAPQWN010000001.1 coordinate 59,359,615, forward strand.
TGGAACTCACCTCCTTTTATAGGCTTTTGGTAGCCATAAGATGTTTATTGGCATTGATGGCCATGATGAGAGAATTGATGGAGAGTTACAAGTTGATTTTGTAACTCCTTTTTCATGGCTTGTGATTGGCCGATGAAGGTAGTGGGCTTTTAATTCCCTTTAATCTTCATGATGATGGGAGTTTCATGGGTTTAATGCCATGATTGCTTGGATTTGTAACTCCCAAATGCTTGAATCTGATTGGGCCGTCCAAAATAATGAGTTAATGACCGCATTAAGTTGTCATAAACAGGTCAATTAACGTCATTAAGTGGTCGCCAAGGCGTGTGAAGAGTCGCGGGCCGCGCTGCGCCTTTTGAGATTCTTCTTGTGATCATCACAGGTGGATCCACACATTGTTTGATGTCGGATTGCAGTGCATTTTTAGACATTGATTGATGTTGGTGGGCCGGTGACATCTGTCTTGTCGATTTCACAATCGGTCGGACAGAAAGTATACTTTCTTGGTCAGCCGGTTGACGATCTTGGAGCGATCGGTGATGATTTCATGCTTTTGACGGCGGATCCGAGATGTCGGTGAACATCAGTCGTTTTCAAGCATCAAACATTGGATTTTCAGAAAATCATAGAGGCAGGAATGCTCGAAACACGAAAAAGATTGAAAACGGGCATTTTGGTGAAAAATCCGGCGACCCGGATTTGCAGGGTCGCCTGCGACCATGCACCCAGGGTCGCCGGTGACCTTAGGGTTTTGCCCTTTTCGGTCGCCGATGTTCGTTTTCGGCCGTTTTTTCGTCTTTTTTGTTCCTTCTTTCTTCTGTACTTTTCTTGACATTTTTCCTCAATTATTGACTTGATTTTCTTAGAGAAAACTTGACGAGAACCCACGCAAAACCGGAGCACAAAGTTTCCCATTTTCGGGAAAGCCGAAGACTTTATAGCCGATTTTCCGTCAAGAGTCGAAACTAGGTTAAACGATGTCGGAATGACCTGAAAACTAGGGTGAAGCTTCTTGAGCAATAGATAGGTCCAACCATAGGCTTTTATTTGAGTTTTGAAGCCGTTTGGGGTCCCATCGATGCTTGACTTGATTTTGCTGCGAGGAAAATGCCGAGCTTTGATATGTGGTCAAAAGATGTCCGATTGACCTAAAATTTGACGGAGAGCCTATTGGAGTCATTTTGAGACGTTCCATGAGCTTCATTTTGGATGTCATGGTCCCGGGTTGCTCCGCCGCCGGTAGGCTTGATTTTCTTTCGGAGCATCGAAACCTGGTCAAACGTTGTTGGAATGACTTGAAATTCGACGTGTAGCCTTTCGGAAGCATGTTGAAGCCACTCATGTACTTTTTCTGATGAGTGATGGCTTCGGTGGTTCCCACCACCGGGAGACTTGATTTTCCTGCTCGAGCGTTGATGGAGGGTCAAACATTGTCGGTTTGACTTGAAATTTGGCATGGAGCCCTTTGAAGACATTCTGGAGTCATCCGTAGGCTCTAATCGAAGTTTTGGTGTCTTCAATGATGTCACCGCCGGGAGCGCTTGTTTAGCTATCGGAGCAGTGAAGTTAGGCCAAACAATGTCGGAATGGCCCGAAACCTTAGGTGTACCCCTCTTTTGGCTGTCTTGAAGGATCTTTTAGTTTTTGTCTGATTCTGAAAAGATCTGATGTTTGAAGTAGCTTTGCCTGTTTTGTAGCAGGATGCAGCTTCAAGAGGCTTTTTATGTTGAGGAGACATAGTGACTTTTTTGGTGTCAACAAGGGCTTTGGCCCTTTTGGTCGCCGAGTTTCGTTTTCGGCCGTTTTTCCGTCTTTTTTGTTCCTTCTTTCTTCTGTATTTTTCTTGACATTTTTCCTCAATTATTGATTTGATTTTCTTGGAGAAAACTTGATGAGAACCCGCGCGAAACCGGAGTACAAAGTTTCCCATTTTTAGGGAAGGCCGAAGACTTTGTAGTCGATTTTCTGTCAAGAGTCGAAACTAGGTCAAAGGATGTCGGAATGACCTAAAAATTGAGGTGAAGCTTCTTGAGCAGTGGATATGACCAACCATGGGCTTTTATTTGAGTTTTGAAGCCGTTTGGGGTCCCATCGATGCTTGACTTTATTTTGCTGCGGGGAAACTGCCGAGCTTTGATATGTGGTCAAACGATGTCCGATTGACCTGAAATTTGATGGGGAGCCTATTGATGTCATTTTGAGACAACCCATTAGCTCTGTTTTGGATGTCATGGTCCCGGAGTGATCCGCCGCCGGTAGGCTTGATTTTCTTTCGGAGCATCGAAACCTGTTCAAACGTTGTCGGAATAACCTGAAATTCGACATGCAGCCCTTTGGAGGCATGTTGAAGCCACTCATGTACTTTGTTTGATGAGTGATGGCCTCGGTGGTTCCCGCCGCCGGGAGGCTTGATTTTGCTGCTCGAGCATTGATGGAGGGTCAAACATTGTCGGTTTGACTTGAAATTTGGCATGGAGCCCTTTGGAGACATTCTGGAGTCATCCATAGGCTTTGATCAAAGTTTTGGTGTCTTTGATAATGTCGCCGCCGGGAGCGCTTGTTTAGCTGTCGGAGAAGTGAAGTTAGGCCAAACGATGTCGGAATGGCCCGAAACTTCAGGTGTACCCCTCTTTTGGCTGTCTTGAAGGATCTCTCAGTTTCTGTCTGATTCTGACAAGATCTGATGCTTGAAGTAGCTTTGCCTATTTTGTAGCAGGATGCTGCTTCACGAGGCTTCTTGATGTTGAGGAGACATATTAACTTTTTTGGTGTCAACATAGACACCTCAGATGAGTACTACTACAAGGAGCAGGAAGGTGAGAAGATCCTCAACCAGCAGAGGAGGAACAAGAGCAGCATGCTAATGACGTAGAGTAGCGTCATCACTCCAGGCACATGAGAGTGATTCACATGGGACTCCACTGGATTTTTATTCATTCATTATTATCTTCTAGTTGGACCTTTCTTATTGTTGACTTTATCTTTTTTTCTTTTAAATGGCCTCGGATTTTGGGATGGCCATTGTTATTAAATTAACTTCTTTCTTTAGTTCTGTTAATTATTGTTGCAACTTTAAATTTTAATGAGATTTATTATTCATTGTTGATATCCAAATATGCCTGGAAGGATGTGATTTTTGCAGTTCTTTTATTCTTATTAAATTAACTTCTTTGTTTAGTTCTGTTAATTATTGTTGTAAATTTAAATTTTAATGAGATTTATTATTCATTGTTGATATCCAAATATTCCTGGAAGTATGTGAGTTTTGCAGTTCTTTTATTCTTGAGGTTTGAAATCCGATATCCTCACAGCGGACTTACGATCCTTGAGCCTAAAGGACAAAAAAAATTTAATTAGTCATAAAATTTCACTCTCCGAACCCGGTTTACTCTCTAATCGGGTTCGGGGAACGTGACAGTTCCTTTCTCAAACAAGCTGCTTCTTGGTTCGTGAAATATCCTCTACATCCTCTACTGTAAAATTCAATTTGCTAGAAGGCTTAATGAATATTTCCCTAAAGAAATGGGAAGCTGGAAAATTCTCAGTCTCCGTCTACTTGCTGCATATTGTAATGATATCATCAACACAAGCTTTGGCACCTGCAACGTCCATACCAGCCTCTTCACTCATGGAGACTATTTCCCACACATGGTCTATCATCTCGAAGCTAGTATCCAAGTGACCGGAAGAAATGGTTCTAAGCCATGCACCCAATACGATCCTTAGTGCCTTCTTTGCAAATTGTCTCGATGGTCCAGATGAAGACTGGGTGCCGGGAGAGTAATCAATAAACCCTTTCGTTTGGAAGACACTGAAGAAGGAATCTCATTGCTAACAGAAGGCCATGCCTCAGTCATATCAAGAATGGCTTTAGGAATTTTGCCTTCCTGACCCAACTCGGCACGTCATGCTCTACAGAAATATATGGTTCTGAAGAAGGCAAAGGAGTCTCATTCGCCGCTATATTGCGTGCCAATGGATGATAAAAGTTATTAGTATGATCATTCAAAACAAGAAAATAGAAGAAAAACTGCATGATCATTACTACAATGTACCTTCCCCAACAAGAGGCGGAACACTTTCCTCCACCATGTTTTCCTCCAAAGCATAGTGAGGACGGTTCAAAGTCGTCGGAATCCTGCAACAAGTTAGATGACATAAAAGGAAATCACGTGTTAGCAAACAACATAGAAAAGGAAAAAGGAAAGGAAAGGTAATGAAGCATACCAGGCGTAGATTCGGGAATTACCCCAGGACAACTTGGTTCTTCTTCAGGTACCATTGCTGGATCCGTCATCACCTCATCCGTCAGAACCTTGGGCATCACTGAATCATCGTATCCTACCACCATGAGAGAAAAGATCAAAACAAGAAAATATGCATGAAAAAAGGAGAAAATGGAAAAGGAAGATTCATACCATCATCAACTGTTCTTCTTCCCGACTTTTCTTCTCTAAAGGCTCACCAGCACTACCTGACACTTCCTCAGCAATCATAAGAGGGACTTCCAAATCGGAAGAATCTCCTTGCCATCTTTTACTACAGCTCTATCCTCTCTTTCTCTTGCTCTTACAGGATGGTCTGCTGGAGGATCCTGCCCCCACTTCCAAAGTCACCAAGATTGGATCTCTCACTCGACCCCTCATGCCATTATATCCAACTCAGTGTGCAAATACATGCATTGCATAAAAATCATCAGGCATTAGATGCTAAGAAGTCCTTGACCAAAGTTTGACCAATTCCAACCTTATTTGGTCAAAATCAATCAAATTTTGTTCAAGTCAAAATTCATGTTGACTGGACCTAGAAACCCTTGCTTTTGTTTGATGCCATTCAAAAAAGAAAAGAAATGCATGAGCATATTGATTTTTGCATAGAACTCATTATCACGATGAGCGGAAAAAAAAAAAGGGTGAAATTTCTTCAAGAAAAAGAGGGGGAATTTTCAAAAAAAGAAAGGAAAAAAAAAGAGAAAAGAGAAAAAAGAAAAGGGCCCACGGTCATGGCCCATAAGGCCATGTGGCCATATGGCCAAATCCGTACGGACCCGACCGTACGATCATGGCCGTGAAGGCCATGGCTGGACAGCCTGAGAGAACAAAAAAATGATAAAGAAAGAAAAGAAAGAAAAGAAAAGAAAAGAAAAAGAAAAAGAAAAAGAAAAAGAAAAAAAAAGTTTTTTGTTCCTTCATTTTACTTCCTTCCAAAAATATTTAGATATTCAAGATTTCTAGATATCTTCAAATCATGAAGTTCTTTTAACAACTTTTTTAAAACACACAACAAAAACCAAAAAGAAAAATGGTCAACCCCGGACCAGCATTATTGGACCTTTCGCATCAGATTCCCTGACGGATTGTTTACCATCGCAAGTGGATTTGTTTTTCCTCAGTAGGAGTTTGTTCATCTCCCTACTAGCATAACCTGTCTTAGACCAAATTTCTTTCATCTTACTCAACGGTTCCCGAACCAATAGTCTTCTTTGTAATCTCCCATTTGAGGGAAAAAATAGCCCATTGCATTTTCCCCATTTTCTCTTACAACTAAGTTACAATTCAATCTAGCACAACGGTAGCAACGACCTATCCTCTTTGACACCAAACATAATAAAAAACTAGAAACCATTAGGTTTCCTCCCAACAAGCGCTAAGTTTAACGTCTTCAGTGAGACAAAAATTAAAAACTAGGAAAACACTTTTTTTTATAGAAAAAACCGTGAAAAGTTATTGTCTAAAAAGTGGACAAGCGTGCTTGTTCCCACCCCCAACCTAAACTAGACAACGTCCTCGATGTCATGCATGAAATGCAACAGAATAAAATGTAACATGAGGTAAAGTAAATTGTAAGAGATAAAGGGGAAGAAGACACCTGGGATACTGCAGATCTCCCGAAAACCTGTGCAAGATGAGACAAAAGACACATTAACAAAATTAGCTAAAAGAGATCTAACCTAACAATGTACAAGTGCGGATCTCCACCTGGATCGCAAACCAAACCCTCCTCTTCACAATAGACAAGACCCATCTGGATAGTTCCCATGATGAATTCATTGAGTGTAAGTAACATTTGGACTTCATGTTCTTTACCCAATGTGAAGAGGTGAGCACTGAAAAGCCCCATTCCTCCTTTAAGCATGAATCATTTATGTTCGAAGGGAGAGGTGTCACATCTGAGTGGGGTGGTCCAAGGTCAGCCCATGCCAACCAATAATTCTCTCCGGTATTGTTTCCTTCAAAATTGAAAAGGAGTTTCATTCATTCTTCAATGTTACAGAAAGATGTGAAGATGACTACACATGTATTCGGTTGTGCTTTGAGGAGTCATGTCCACTTTTGTTTACAAGATGATGAGTTACCTGAGTATTTCTCTTTTGTTCTTGAATTTGTTGATTGCTTTGCATGGTCTTTTGTTGAAATGTCTGGTTTAGACCCCAAAATAGTAATCAACAAGCTCAACACACAAAAAGATATCAAGCCTGTCAAAAAAGGCTAAACAAGATTTCATCCTAACGTGATGGACAAAATTAAGCAAAAAGCTCAGAAGCTCAAATGTGTAGGAGTCATTCGTGAGGAGTGACTTCCAGAATGGCTGGCCAACATCGTCCCCATGATAGAGAAAAATGGGCAAAACAAGGTCTGTATTGACTAGAGAGACCTGAATGGTGCATGACCTAAAGATGAATTCCCACTCCCCATACCAGAGGTGATGATTGACAATACCTATGGATTCAAGCAATTTATATTCATAGATGGCTTCTCTGGCTACAATCAGATAAAGATGCATCCAAAAGATGAAAAGCATTCCTCATCCTGCACTCCATTTTACGTGTATTGCTACAGTGTCATGCCATTTGGTCTAAAAAATGATAACGCTACATATCAGAGGGCTATGATGAAGATATTCCAAGATATGCAGCACAAGACGGTCGAATTTTTAGTTGATGAGTTCGCTGTCAAAAGCAAAAGAAAAGAAGACCGTCTAAAGATCTTTGAGAAGTCTTCCTCCGGCTTCGCAAAAACAAGTTGCAAATTAATCCTCTAAAGTGCTTATTTGGTGCCTCATCTGTTAAGTTCCTTTGATTCATAGTGCGGAAAGTTAGAATGGAACTTGACCCCATCAAAGTCAAGGCTATTCTAGGAATGCCCTCGCCAAAAACCCTAAGAGAACTAAAAGGACTCCAAGGAAAACTAGCATACATCCGACGGTTCATCTCTAATCTTTTGGAAAAATGCCGTCCATTCTCTTGGTTAATGAAGGAAGGTGTGGGTTTTGTTTGGAATGCTGAATGTGAAGCTATATTTCAAGATATCAAATCATACATAACCAAACCTCCAATGTTAGCTGCCCCTACACCTAGAAGTGTTAGATTGTATGGACTCAATCCATCAGTTGATGTCATAAATTGATTAATTTCTCTATTTATCAATAAAATCATGCTTTACTTTTATGAGATGAATGTTATTTTATTACTTTATGCACATGACCAATACATATGACATAATGGTTCATGAGTTGAACCGGGTCTCATTAGTATATTAGATGTGATATATGTGTATGGATGAGATCCACACACGGGAGATATATGTCACAAATCTTATACTTAAAATATCTTCACAACCATTGATGAGACTGGGCATCTCATCTGATAAGGTTGCAACACTTTGATCACTATGAGATAGTGTGATTTGTCTCGATCATCAGAATGGAAGATTCTGGATCAATGTGCTGGTACATTGGATGTATTGAAGGACCATGAGAAGCACCTTATGGAATTCCATCTCAATAATAAGGTATGCTCTCATAATTCCCTATCAATAGGCTCTCAATCCTGAGACATTGATGAACTCAAGTTTCTATCTATTCATTTGCTTTGAGTCACCAATGAGTGATGCCAGCTATAGGTCAACACCTCGGTGTCTTGGGTATGTGGTAGTAGGACTGTGGGAACATTGAATGATCAAGATGGAATCTATCTCTATTATCCCATTGTGCCAATTAATGGATTTGTCATTAGCAAGTGCGCACCCATCTCGATTAAGAGTTAATTGGATGATACTGATGATCATAGTGATTAATTGGGGCTTAAGGATAATAAGATGTGGAACTAAGATTGGAAGAGACAGATTTATTCCAATTGATCCATGGATATTGATAGAGGGGCCTACTTGTGGTAATCGGGAAGTTTAGGGTCTTCATTGTAATTTATTCCTAAGACTGGAGTTCAATTGCATTTATATAGTGGAGTTATTTGCAATTAACTGTGGGCCCGGATTGCACATGAGATGTGGGGTCGCGTGTCCCAGTTGGAGCCAGCTTTCTATGGAATCCCTAGTGGTCCTCACACTAGCCTAAGTATTGGATAGATACTAATTCTAGTAGAACTCTAGATGGAAAGGAATTTGGTAATTACTATTTCTATTTGAAGTAAGACTTCTAATAGTGGCAGTAGTAAGTTATTAATGGAAGTAGGACTTCTATTCTAATTAGAAAGAGAAGGTTACTAATTAATAGAAGTGAGACTTCTATGGCAATTAGTAAGAGAGGAGTTGCAAGAGGCTATAAAAGTGGAACAACCCCACCTTGGACATTCTCCATGGTTTTAGTGTACATGCCCAAGGTTCTCTTCTCCTCTCTTGTGCAAGTTGTTGGACATCTCTTCTAGTTCCTTTTCTAGTTGTTTTTCTAGTAGTTTTCTTTAGGAGATCCCACCCATCTCCTTGAGAAAAGATATCTGATAAGGGACATAGTGTGGAAGACTATTGGGTATTGGAGATCTTGATTTGATTTGTGAAAGAGTTCGTCATCAAAGAAAGTAGCAACTTCTCCATTAAAGCACAACCAAGCTCCGAAGGTATAATCTACTTCCCTGCATGTTGTAGATTTATTTGAAGCTTTTATGTTGCTGATTCTATCTTCTAGATAGATGTTTTTACTGATCTTGATATGTGAGATTGATGGTTTGCATCCTGGATTGGGTTTTTGGCCTTATGGATACTTGATCCCTAAGTCAAGTGGCCTTATGTGAAGCTGTGGTACCTTTAGAAGTACAAATCCCTTCCCTTGGAGTGGCTTTACAAAATGACATGACTCAAGAAAACAATGTGAAATCGAGACTCCAAGAACTGGATAATCTCGACTAAAAGCGACTTGAAGTTTAACAAAGCATTGATCTCTACCGGGCATACATAGCATGGTCTTTTGACAAAAGTTCGGCCAACGCGCCTACAAAAAGGGTGACTTGGTGCTTAAAGTAAATAGGCTAATGATCCTCGGCCACAAAATCCAAAGCCAAATTCAAACCATAATTGGAGGAACCTACGCCATTGACAAGGTTTTCCCCAACACCGCATATGCTCTTCTAAACATGGAAGGTGACATATGTTTGCTACCCATCAATGACAAGTTCTTAAAAAGATCCTACCCTTGAAGACTTTCTTCAATGGGTAAGAGCAATTCTTGCATAGCCAAAGCCAATTTCCAGATTTCTGCTCGTCAAACCCATCTATTTTAAAATTTTGATCTTTCTGTTGAAATTTAAAAATCAAAAGTCAGTGATTTCTAGCATTTGTCTAAAATCATTCCATTTCATTAAATTACCTATATTATGTCATTCGTTTAAAACAATGCTTACTTTTATAGTTTCATTGCTCAAAATTTCCAAAATTCATTTCAAAAATCCAAGTTTAGGAATCTTTGCCTGACATGACCAAAGTTTTCAGCCCTTAAACCAAAATTCATGGTTTAAAACAAAAATCAGGATTTAAGGATTTCCACCATAATCCGCCCAAAATTGAAAAAAAAATCCTGACTTCCTACCACCAAATGGTTTAAGTCAAAAAATGTATGACCCTCATTTCTTTAAACAAAAAAATATGGTTTTAAAAAATCTGCTGCCAAGCGAAGCTTAGTCGATACTCGCGAAATTCAAAATCGAAAGGAGGTGATCCACATTAGATACTTTCAAATCCAAAATCGCACAGAAGCGACATTCAGTAAATACTCACAAACCAAAATCCAATATCGCGAGTATACGACATTTAGTCAATACTTGCAAACCAAAATTTCGAAAATCGTAAAAATGCAACATTTCAGTTCATATTTGCAACTCACATTCAAAAATCCAAAATCTCAAATAACGAAACTCTTAAAAATTGAGGGGATGCGACATTCAGTCGATGCTCGCAAGTAAAATTCCAAACCGTAGGGACGCAGCGCTTAGTCGATAATTACACCAAATTCGCGAGGAGCCGACACTCCATCGATACCCGCAACCAAACGGCAAGGAAGAGACATTCCATTCATACTTGCGAAATCATTTAGCAGGGAGGCAGCGCTTACTCAATACTTGCATTTTGAAAACCAAAAACCAAGATTCCAGATTTTTCGCAAAAAGATAAAATCGGCTCTAATGCTAACAAACCAAAAATCTGGCTTTTAAGCTAAAAACCAAAAACAACTAGCTTTCACGCCAAAAACCAAAAATTATGGCTTTCACACAACAAATCAAAATTTGGCTTTCATGCCAACAAAGCAAAAAATCTGCCTTTCATGCTAAAAGCAAAAATCCAGCTTTTACGCCAAAAAATCAACTTTTCGGCTTTCATGCCAAGAAAAAAAAAATATGGATTTCATGCCAAAAAAAAAGGGGGCTTTCATGCTACCTTAAAATAAATCATGGCCCTCATGCCACCCAAAAATTTTTGGCTTTCATGCCACCTAAAATTCAACTCTCATGCCAAAAACAAATTTCGGCTCTCATGCCACAAACCCAAATTTGGCTTTTATGCCACAAAAAAACTGGCTTTCATGCCAAAACTAGATTTTTGGCTCTTATGCCACCCCAAATTTGGCTTTCATGCCATCCAAAAACTAGGCCTTTTGCCACAACCAAGCTTTTGTGCCAAAACAACCTTTTGATAAAAGCTTTTCACAAAATGATAACCTTTTGATTAAATTTCCAAACAAACATTCCCATTTAACTTTTACTTGAGTTTGATTGCATCAACAATTGAGTGAAAGGCAGGAAACAAAAGGAAGGTGCTAAAACAATGATGAGCACTAAATATAGACTATCCAAAAAAAATGCATATTGTACCAAAAAAAAAAAAAAACTGATAAAAAATTCAAGAGTTGAATAAACATGATTCCTAACCAGAGTTCCAACTCTTCGAGCAATTTATTTGCCTCAGCTTTCAGCATTTCCTGGCCACGCTCCTTCAAAATCTTGCCATAAGCAGTAGCGGAATGTCTCGTTTCATCCTCTTCAAGGGGAAGCTCTGCCCAAAATTCTCGCCAATGCTCAAGTTCTCGGGTTCTCTCCTCAAGAATAATTTTGGTCTCTGCAACGTGGCAAATCGAAAACACCTCTCGATCACGAACCTCTACTATGGCGGCCCATTTGTTTACAAGTTGTGTCTCCAACTTGGCCAAACGTTACTCGTCTCGAAAATCTCTCCCACGAGGCGATCAATGTTTTCTTTAAGATCAATGAGGGTCAACTCATCATGGTTCCTCTCATGGACAAGCTGCTTTTTGGTACATGAGATACCATCCGTTGCAGAAAAAGGTTTAGTGGAGGGCTTCACAAACATTTCCCTAAAGAAATCAGGAGGAGAAAAGTTTTTGATCTCCGTCCATTTGCTGCCAGTGCAATGATATGATCAACAAAAACTCTGACACGTACGACATCCAGACAAGCCTCTTCACTCATGGAGAGTATTTCATGTACATGCTTTATCATGTCAAAGCCAGTATCTAGGTGACCGGAAGAAATGGTCTCAACCCATGCGCCCAATTCACTCTTTAGTGCCTTCTTTGTAAATTGACTTGATGGACCAAATGAAGAATCACCCCTCTCCACCGGTCGGCTACCTATGCCATGCCCCATCAGAAGAGTAATCAATAAACTCTTTCTGTTCGAAGACGCTGAAGAAGGAATCTTAACACGAGGCCCCGCCCCAATCATGTCAAACTAGTTGAAGGGTTTCTAACTTCTCGGCCTATCTTTAGCGCATCATGCTCTTCAGAAATGTCTGGTTCTAAAGAAGGCAAATGAGTTTTTCCTGTCACTTCACGGCCTGCCAATGAAAGATAAAAAGATATGAGTATGATCTTTTCCAACAAAAAAAAAAACCAAGATCATTACTACAAAACACCTTCTTCGGTAACAAGCGGAATAGTTTCTGCCTCCACATCCTCATCCCAAGTATCATCGATGGTTGGATCCTTGTATGGTTCAAACTCGTCAGAATCTTGTGGCAAGTCAGCTGACATAAAGGCAAACAACATGTTAGCAAACAGCAACACAAATGGAAAGAAAGAAAAAAAAAAAAAGAAAGCACATAAATCTTACAAGGAGTTGATTCCAGAATTATTCAAGAGTTCCTTGGTTCTTCTTCAAATGTCATAGTTGGATCCATCATCACCTCATCAGTTGGAGCCTCGGGCATCACTAAGTCATCATTTCCTACTAAAGGGAAAACAAATCAAACAAGAAAGTATGCATGAAAGGAAAAAAAAGGAAAATAAAAGAAAATAAAAGGGAAGAATCATACCATCATCAGTGGTTTCTTCTTCTCGACTTCTCTTCTCTGGAGGCTCACCAGCACTGCCCAACACCTCCTCAGCAATGGTAAGAGGAACTTCTAGGTCAGGAGAATCTCTTTGCCGTCTTTTACTACGACCCTATCCTCTCTTCCTTTTGCTCATGTGGGATGGTTTGCTCGAAGAACTTGCCTCACTGCCAAAAGTTCCAAGATCAGGTCTCTCACTTAACCTCTCGCTGGATGGTCTACTATGACATGTGGACTCTACAGAAGCCCATTTCCGCTCTACTTGCAACCAAGTGTCGATCTTGGCTTCATCCTCCAAATGTTCCAAAACCTCACCAAGAACTTCTTGGACAGCTTCGAGTTTGATGATGTCCTTCTCATTGAGAAAACCTATCGTATGTTCTCCTCTAGAAAGGAAGGCTAGAATCACTTCTCACTGAACACTGTCCGACTTCCCAGGACCCTTTTCTGAAGATTGCTTAACATGAACGTCCTTCTTGGAAAGTCCCCGGTACTCCGAAAAGCTCTCCAGAAACAAGTTTGTGAAGCCAACAGTCCAGGAAGTGGATAACTCAAGATAAAAAATCACTAGGGCATGGGTACATCCATAAAATGCAATTCAAATATTCACCCATACAATGTAAATCAAATATTCATGCATAGCAATGAATTTTTAGAAAAAAATATGATTGTACCTATTTTCAAAATTGAAAGTAGGGAGAGTAGAAAGGGAATATGAGAAGTGAGGTTAAAAAAATATATGTAGAAATGGAATATGGGAGATATCGGAAACAAGATAATTTTTCAGAAGTAAGAAAAAGTAAAGAAAAGGTAATGGGTAGTTATAAGAAGTAGGCAGTAGTTATAAGAATATAGAAGTTATATTACAGTTACGGTCAAAATTAAATCGAGTCGTCAAAATTATATTGGTAAGGCTTGGCCTTTATATAATATAATGTGTAGCGACCCCGGACCGAGACCCGGGCCCGTGACGCGGTGATTTGCATTAAAGAAACATACTGCCTGTCTTCCAACAGGTTTCCGGTGAGGATCCCAAGACACGGGTCAAGCTCACACAAATAGGTATGCGGAAGCGTGTAGCGAAATGAATCACACAGATTTAATATAATAAGATGCAACATAAATAAGGTATCAAGACATGGTATCGAAGAGGAGTGTTAACATAGCATTCCTATCATGATTAAAGTTTCACCATTTAACAAAAGTATATTAATTCAAGTTACATATCCATGAGAGGCCAATAAAGGCCAATACAACAAAATAAGATCCCAAAACTAGGTGAACGAGAAATCAAGATCCCGCCCGGCGCCTAAATGACGTTGTCGGGCTGCCACTCATGTGCTGGGGGTGGCTCAATAGCCTCCTCCGGGCACTCCTCGTCAAACGCGATACCTCCTGCACCTGGACACCAAAATAAAGTGCATCAAACACGTCGGTTTGGCAAATCAACAATTTAGGCATGAATATGAAAAATAATGTTAAACAGTTCAAAACTAGAGTACATGTTTCAAGTTTACGAAACTAGCATGAATACTTATAATATCATAAAAAGATAAATCCACATTGAGCTCATCCTTTCTCTATCATGTAAAATGACAAGAGCAAGCATGCACGAAACACGACACGCAAGACACGATCCCACGCTACACAAGGTAAACGGGGAGGCCGGCAGCGGAACCGGAAAGACACGCACGATGTGTAATATAATACACAACTAGTCTGCAGACAGTCCGCATGTTTAAGGACCCCCAGGTAGTAGATCAAGCTAAAAGGGCGGTCCAAGCTCAGTGGTATTCACTTATATCATGAATGCACAAAACACGGCGATACACGTTCGAGAACACGACAAAACAAGAGGGAAATCATTTATCAAACATGACGTGACAAGACTAGCAAAATAGCATCGTATAATTGCTTAATGAACTTAAGAAATGATTCCCTTTTTTATTCTCTTGAAATACATCTTGAAACGAACTTGTACATGGAAATCAACTAGAACACGATGATACATGAAGCATCAAAACAAGAATTCAACATAAATCTATCAAGCACAGGCTAAGACCAACCTTTGACCCTTGTGGAATTGAAATCCAAATGTCGGAATTCTATATAGCTTGGTGCCCCAGAAGGTAAGATACATTTTGGAATTTCAAGTGCACAACGTCAAATGAAGGCCTAAAGCATAGGCTAGTTTTCAATTTCCAAGAAATTCATAAAAGAGTTAAAAAAAATCCAAAACTGGGTCAGGTTCGCTCGAGCGGTCAAACCTTCGCTCGAGCGGACCCAGACAGAGACATGTTCGCTCAAGCCAACCTAAGGGTTCGCTCGAGCGGACAGGTTTCTGCCTGAAACCCTTCAAACAGAGGCACGTTCGCTCGAGCGAACCCAGTGGTCGCTCGAACGAATAGGCTTCTGCCTGTGCGTGACTGGGTGCAGAAACTGCACTTCCCTTCATTCATTTCCTTACATGTTTCTTCCTTCTTCTTCTCACCTCTGAACCAAACAAAAACCCCTGAGCCACAATGCTCACCTAGCGTCAAAAACAACATTTAATCCATAAATAAACCATTCACTCCATTGAGAAACATCAAGACATTTCCATGTGCAAAATCATAAAGACTTACAAGATCAAACATGGTTCCAAGAACTTGAAAAATCATTAGTAACAAGATAAGTGAAGAAACTAAAACTCATGGCTTGAAAGAGTGTAAACATAACTTGCATTATGAAACTAAACATAGAAATCATGTCTTAATGAAAATAACAAAACCATAATGCAATGTACATGAAAAATCCTATAGAGTTCACTTGCCTCAATCCAATGCCAAGGAAATCTTCACAAAAACTCAACCAAATGGAAGATCCACGAAATCTACACAAAAGCCCCAAAATAGATACACAAAAATCACCATTTGGTCATCACAAACCCCCATTTCGAAAATGGGTTTGAAAACATGAAAAACAAGCTCTAAATGAGCTAAATGAACAACAAATGAAAAGAGGAACAAGAGCCCTAACCTTTAGCTAGTCAAATAAGAAGAAGAGAGCTAGAAGATGATGAATAGTGTCGGGGATTTGGCTCAAAAACGTCCCAAACAAAGCTTGAGAAGAGAGGAAGAGAATGGTAGTCTTGGATCTGAGGTTGGAGCCTTCTTGCTAGATCATTCAAGGAGAAAGAGATCAAGAAGAAAACCTTCTTCTCTTCTACACTCTAGGTCAAACTATTGCAGGGATTTGGAAAAAAAAAAGGAAATGAAGAGAAAAGAGAGCTTATATAGTGTCTGGAAGGTGGCTCCCAAGCAGTTGAACATGAAACGATTAAAACATGGTCTAGTGGACCCCGGATGAAGTCGACGAAGAAGAACAAAACGATCGTCGAAAAATCTAGTTTCGGAAAAGTATAATTTTGACATGGTTTCACGACTTCGAAAATTGTGCCCAGATTTAGCATGAAAAGATAGATTTACCCTTTTTGGGCCAAAACTTGGGTTTCTGGGCCTCAAATACATGCAGGCTAAAAATGAAAGTTGTAACAAATAATAAAACCATTCAAGAGAATTTTAAAAATCACGATCAAACAAAGATCTAGAACGAAAACCCACTCTTATACGTGTACTCAGGGCGTCCCTGAGCGTGTCTGACTCATACTAAACGTCCTCAAAATTCTTAAAGCTATAATCAAGACTAAGTCTGATCACATTCTAACCCAGCTAGTATTAAGACTCACTTAAGACTAAACACTCACTTAATTAGTACTAATCGAGTTGGTCTGGGTCGGGGTCTAACATCCTCCACCCCTTAGGATATTTGGTCCACCAAATATAAATAATTATACCTTTGGTAACAGGTGTGGATACTTCCTCTGGACTTGATCTCTCAATTTCCATGTGGCTTCTTCTGGCTCGTAGTTCTCCCAAAGTACTTTGACCCAATGGATAGTCCGATTTCTCAATTCATGTTCTTTGGTGTCGATGATTCTAACCGGTTTCTCCACATATGAAGCGTCTTCTCGAATCTCTAAAGGCTCGTGTGGAATGATGTGAGAAGGATTGTGAATATACTTCTTAAGCATGGCGACGTGAAAAACATTATGTACCCCGGAGAGTTCCAGCGGTAACGCAAGTCTGTATGCAACATTCCCAATCTTGCTCAAAACCTCATATGGACCAATGTATCTGCTAGACAATTTTCCTTTCTTTCCAAACCTTAGAGTGCCTCTGACCGGTGAGACCTTCAGGAATACCTTGTCACCCACTTCAAACTGTAATTCTCTCCGGCGAGTGTCAGCACAACTCTTCTGTCTGATTCGAGCAATCTTCAATCTGTCCTCTCAAGCAACGAGACACAAAAGCTGCTATCTCTCGCTTCATGTTATTCCACGAAAATCTATTCTTCAAGTTATGGTACATCTTCGTGCTACCCGGATGTATAGAGTATCTAGTATGGTGGGCTTCAGTCATAATTTCATTCTTCAAATCATCTACATTTGGTACACACAGCCAGTCACGAAAATACAACACTCCATCTGAAATCCTGAAATCTAGACGTTCTGAAATCTGATCTACAATCTTGCCCAATTCTGGGTCTTGCAATTGACTATCTTTGATCCTCTCGATGAAGGTAGGCTCAGACACTGCCATATTTGCCAATAAAACACCTCTCCTCAAGTGTTGTACTTCCACTCCAAGTTCTTCGAACTGTTGGAAAACAATAACTCCTCTCAAACTAGCCATAACTGCCGACTTTCTGCTCAAAGCATCTGTTACAACATTCACTTTGCCCAGATGATACTTGATTGGGAAGTCATAATCTTTTATGTATTCCATCCACCATCTCTGCCTCATATTCAATTCCTTCTGTGAAAACAAATACTGCAAACTTCGGTGGTCGGAATGAACTTCAAATTTCTCTCCATAAAGGTAGTGCCTCCACATCTTCAAAGCAAAAACTACTGCTGCCAACTCCAAGTCGTGAGTTGCATAATTTCTCTCATGATTCTTCAACTGTCTTGAGCCATAGGCAATCACTTTGCCATCTTGCATCAATACACAGCCTAATCCCACATTTGAAGCATCCGTAAAAACAAACAAATCCACCGACGCCCGATGGTAATGTGAGGATTGCGGCTGTGGTTAACCTTTTCTTCAACTCTTGAAAACTACTTTCACACTGATCGGTCCAAACAAAAGGTACACTCTTCCGGGTTAACTTCGTCAACGGTGCTGCAATAGACGAAAAACCTTGGACAAATCTCCGATAGTATCCTGCTAACCCCAAAAAGCTTCTGATTTCTGTCACACTGCTAGACCTCTTCCACTCAATAACTGCTTCTATCTTGGCTGGATCAACTGCTAATCCTTCTCTTGAGATGATATGACCTAAAAAGGCAACTTGCTCTAGCCAAAATTCACATTTGTTCAACTTCGCATAGAGCTGGTGGTCTCTCAAAAGCTGTAACGACGTCTTCAAGTGTTCTTCATGCTCCTCCTTAATCTTAGAATACACAAGGACATCATCAATAAACACCACTGTAGAGTGATCTAAGAACTTTGCAAAAACCTTGTTCATGAGAGCCATGAAAACTGCGGGTGCATTTGTCAAGCCAAAGGGCATCACTAAGAACTCATAATGCCCATATCTCGTTCGGAAAGCTGTCTTGGACACATCAGACTCCCTAACCCGCAACTGATGATACCCTGACCTCAAGTCTATCTTGGAAAAGTGTGATGCTCCTTGCAATTGGTCAAATAATTCATCTATCCTTGGCAAGGGGTATTTGTTCTTAACGGTCACATGATTCAATCTTCTATAGTCGATGCACATTTTAAGACTTCCATCCTTCTTCTTCACAAAAAGAACTGGCGCTCCCCAAGGTGAAACACTTGGCCTAATGAAGCCTTTCATCAACAATTCTTGCAATTGAAGTTTCAATTCACCTAACTCTGCAAGAGCCATCCTACAAGGTGCAATTGAGATCGGTGCAGTCCCTGGAAGGAGTTCAATAGTAAACTCAACTTCTCTAACTGGTGGTAAACCCGGGATTTCTTCTGGAAAAACATCCGGAAATTCACACACTACGGGGATATCCTCCACCCCTTGGGACTATTTATCCTCTGTGATAAACGCTATAAATGCTCACAATCACTGCCCACCAATCTATTAGCTTTCAAAGCTGAAATGAAACTGCTGGAAGATTTCTTCCTGTTGCCCTGAAACATCAACTTTGTCTGTGGCCCTTGCAATCTGAATGTAATGGTCTTACTAAAACAATCCATGGTAGCATAGTAGGTCTCTAACCAATCTATACCTAAGATAACATCAAAATCATGCATGTCTAGAATGATGAGATTGGCCAGTAAACTGATATCTCCTAACAAAATCGAACAACTAGGGTAATAGGTGCTACAAACAACCTGTTTACCTACTGGTGTAGTAACAATCAAAATACAATCCAATTCTGCATGTTGTGCATCAATCTTCTTTGCAAATAAAGGAGATAGAAAGGAGTGTGTAGATCCTGGATCAAATAAGATCTGTGCTTCTACTCCACAAACAAGAAGTTTACCTTCTATGACGTCGCCTGCTGTTTCAGCGTCAGCACGGTTGATATTATATGCGTGTCCCTGCTGGTTTGGCCTATTCTGCTGCTGATTTTGCCTGCCCTGATTGTTCTTGTTCTGAGGTGGACGAGCATTCTGATTCTGTACTTGTCTGCCTTGCTGCTGCTGTTATTGTGGTGGCCTCACTTGATTCTGAACTGGTGCCTGATTCTATGGTGCTGCCTGCCTTTGTTGCTGATATTTGTTGCCTTGATTTTGAAACTGTGGGCAATCCTTGATTGCATGGTCCATTCCTCCACATTTGAAGTAAGCACCCGTTGCCTTGCGACATTCATGGGTAGGGTAATTCTTGCCACAATGGTTGCAACTACTCTGCCTAACTTGGTTCTGTTCTTGTCTTGGCTTCTTGCCACTTTGTTGCCTTTGGTTATGCTGTTGGTGTTGTTGCTTCCTATCCTGAATGATCTCATTGTTGAATTCTTCAAATTTATAGGCCCGCTTAACAGCTTCATCAAATGTGGCTGGTGGAATCACTCCCATAACATCCCTCTTGAGAATGGGATTTAACCCTTCCAAAAATTTGGTGATCTTCTTATGGTCCGTATCAATCAACTCGGTAGCATAGCGAGCAAGCCTCTCAAATTTGGTAACATACTCCAGAATTGTCATGCTTCATTATTTTAGCTGTTGAAATTCCACTGCCTTCTACCTCTTGACATGAGAAGGGGCATACTTGTCGGTGAAGTGTGTCTTGAAGGTTGTCCAAGCTACCTCATCTGCCATGGCCTGGTACGGTTCTCTGAAGATTGCTTAACATGAACCTCCTTCTTGGAAAGTCCCCGGTACTCCGAAAAGCTCTCCAGAAACAAGTTCGTGAAGCCAACAGTCCAGGAAGTGGATAAATCAAGATAAAAAATCACTAGGGCATGGGTACGTCCATAAAATGCAATTCAAATATTCGCCCATACAATGCAAATCAAATATTCATGAATAGCAATGAATTTTTAGAAAAAAATATGATTGTACCTATTTTCAGAATTGAAAGTGGGGAGAGTAGAAAGGGAATATGAGAAGTGAGGTTAAAAAAATATATGTAGAAATGGAATATGGGAGATGTCGGAAAAAAGATAATTTTTCAGAAGTAAGAAAAAGTAAAGAAAAGGTAATGGGTAGTTATAAGAAGTGGGCAGTAGTTATAAGAATATAGAAGTTATATTACAGTTACGGTCAAAATTAAATCGAGTCGTCAAAATTATATTGGTAAGGCTTGGCCTTTATATAATATAATGTGTCGCGACCCCGGACCGAGACCCGGGCCCGTGACGCGGTGATTTGCATTAAAGAAACATACTGCCTGTCTTCCAACAGGTTTCCGCGGTGAGGATCCCAAGACACGGGTCGAGCTCACACAAATAGGTATGCGAAAGCATGTAGCAAAACGAATCACACAGATTTAATATAATAAGATGCAACATAAATAAGGTATCAAGACATGGTATCGAAGAGGAGTGTTAACATAGCATTCCTATCATGATTAAAGTTTCACCAGTTAGCAAAAGTATATCAATTCAAGTTACATATCCATGAGAGGCCAATAAAGGCCAATACAACAAAATAAGATCCCAAAACTAGGTGAACGAGAAATCAAGATCCCGCCCGGCGCCTAAATGACGTTGTCGGGCTGCCACTCATGTGCTGGGGGTGGCTCAATAGCCTCCTCCGGGCACTCCTCATCAAACGCGATACCTCCTGCACCTGGACACCAAAATAAAGTACATCAAACACGACGGTTTGGCAAATCAACAATTTAGGCATGAATATGAAAAATAATGTTAAACAGTTCAAAACTAGAGTACATGTTTCAAGTTTACGAAACTAACATGAATACTTATAATATCATGAAAAGATAACTACACATTGAGCTCATCCTTTCTCTATCATGTAAAATGACAAGAGCAAGCACGCACGAAACACGACACGCAAGACACGATCCCACGCTACACAAGGTAAACGGGGAGGCCGGCAGCGGAACCGGAAAGACACGCACGATGTGTAATATAATACACAACTAGTCTGCAGACAGTCCGCATGTTTAAGGACCCCCAGGTAGTAGATCAAGCTAAAAGGGCAGTCCAAGCTCAGTGGTATTCACTTATATCATGAATGCACAAAACACGGCGATACACGTTCGAGAACACGACAAAACAAGAGGGAAATCATTTATCAAACATGACGTGACAAGACTAGCAAAATAGCATCGTATAATTGCTTAATGAACTTAAGAAATGATTCCCTTTTTTATTCTCTTGAAATACATCTTGAAACGAACTTGTACATGGAAATCAACTAGAACACGATGATACATGAAGCATCAAAACAAGAATTCAACATAAATCTATCAAGCACATGCTAAGACCAACCTTTGACCCTTGTGGAATTGAAATCCAAATGTCGGAATTCTATATAGCTTGGTGCCCTCGAAGGTAAGATACATTTTGGAATTTCAAGTGCACAACGTCAAATGAAGGCCTAAAGCATAGGCTAGTTTTCAATTTCCAAGAAATTCAGAAAAGAGTTAAAAAAAATCCAAAACTGGGTCAGGTTCGCTCGAGCTGTCAAACCTTCGCTCGAGCGGACCCAGACAGAGACATGTTCGCTCAAGCCAACCTAAGGGTTCGCTCGAGCGGACAGGTTTCTGCCTGAAACCCTTCAAACAGAGGCACGTTCGCTCGAGCGAACCCAGTGGTCGCTCGAGTGAACAGGCTTCTGCCTGTGCGTGACTGGATGCAGAAACTGTACTTCCCTTCATTCATTTCCTTACATATTTCTTCCTTCTTCTTCTCCCCTCTGAACCAAACAAAAACCCCTGAGCCACCATGCTCACCAAGGGTCAAAAACAACATTTAATCCATAAATAAACCATTCACTCCATTGAGAAACATCAAGACATTTCCATGTGCAAAATCATAAAGACTTACAAGATCAAACATGGTTCCAAGAACTTGAAAAATCATTAGTAACAAGATAAGTGAAGAAAATAAAACCCATGGCTTGAAAGAGTGTAAACATAACTTGCATTATGAAACTAAACATAGAAATCATGTCTTAATGAAAATAACAAAACCATAATGCAATGTACATGAAAAATCCTATAGAGTTCACTTTTCTCAATCCAATGCCAAGGAAATCTTCACAAAAACTCAACCAAAGGGAAGATCCACGAAATCTACACAAAAGCCCCAAAATAGAGTACACAAAAATCACCATTTGGTCCTCACAAACCCCCATTTCGAAAATGGGTTTGAAAACATGGAAAACAAGCTCTAAATGAGCTAAATGAACATCAAATGAAAAGAGGAACAAGAGCCCTAACCTTTAGCTAGTCAAATAAGAAGAAGAGAGCTAGAAGATGATGAATAGTGTCGGGGATTTGGCTCAAAAACGTCCCAAACAAAGCTTGAGAAGAGAGGAAGAGAATGGTAGTCTTGGATCCGAGGTTGGAGCCTTCTTGCTAGATCATTCAAGGAGAAAGAGATCAAGAAGAAAACCTTCTTCTCTTCTACACTCTAGGTCAAACTATTGCAGGGATTTGGAAAAAAAAAAGGAAATGAAGAGAAAAGAGAGCTTATATAGTGTCTGGAAGGTGGCTCCCAAGCAGTTGAACATGAAACGATTAAAACATGGTCTAGTGGACCCCGGATGAAGTCGACGAAGAAGAACAAAACGATCGTCAAAAAATCTAATTTCGGAAAAGTATAATTTTGACATGGTTTCACGACTTCAAAAATTGTGCCTAGATTTAACATGAAAAGACAGATTTACCCTTTTTGGGCCAAAACTTGGGTTTCTGGGCCTCAAATACATGCAGGCTAAAAATGAAAGTTGTCACAAATAATAAAACCATTCAAGAGAATTTTAAAAATCACGATCAAACAAAGATCTAGAACGAAAACCCACTCTTATACGTGTACTCAGGGCGTCCCTGAGTGTGTCTGACTCATACTAAACGTCCTCAAAATTCCTAAATCTATAATCCAGACTAAGTCTAATCACATTCTAACCCAGCTAGTATTAAGACTCACTTAAGACTAAACACTCACTTAATTAGTACTAATCGAGTTGGTCTGGGTTGGGGTCTAACATCCTCCACCTCTTAGGATATTTGGTCCACCAAATATAAATAATTATACCTCTGGTAACAGGTGTGGATACTTCCTCTAGACTTGATCTCTCAATTCCCTTGTGGCTTCTTCTGGCTCGTTGTTCTCCCAAAGTACTTTGACCCAATGGATAGTCCGATTTCTCAATTCATGTTCTTTGGTGTCGATGATTCTAACTGGTTTCTACACATATGAAGCGTCTTCTCGAATCTCTAAAGGCTCCTGTGGAATGATGTGAGAAGGACTGTGAACATACTTCTTGAGCATGGAGACGTGAAAAACATTATGTACCCCAGAGAGTTCCGGTGGTAACGCAAGTCTGTATGCAACATTCCCAATCTTGCTCAAAACCTCATATGGACCAATGTATCTGCTAGACAATTTTCCTTTCTTTCCAAACCTTAGAGTGCCTCTGACCAGTGAGACCCTCAGGAATACCTTGTCACCCACTTCAAACTGTAATTCTCTCCAGCGGGTGTCAGCATAACTCTTTTGTCTGCTTCGAGCAATCTTTAATCTGTCCTGCATCTGTTTAACATTGTCGCTTGTCTCTCCAACTATCGTCGGTCCATGAAAGCTACGCACACCGACTTCCTCCCAGCAAACTGGAGTTCTGCATCTTCTACCATAGAGTGCCTCGAAAGGTGCCATTCCAATGCTAGAATGGTAGCTATTGTTGTACGCGAACTCACAAAGAGGTCGGTGCTCATCCCACTGAACCTTGAAATCCAATACACAAGCACGTGGCATATCTTCAAGAGTCTGTATCGTCCGCTCTGACTGACCATCTGTCTGAGGATGATACGCTGTGCTAAATTGAAGTTTGGTACCCATGGTCATGATTCAATGGCTCAGGCCCACATACTTTTTTATTTTTATCATTTCTAACTTTTCCAGTGGATTTGATTGGAACAGCTATAATTTCCAGGCAGGGGAAACTCAATGGCTTCTTATCCTTGCACATGCATGATGTAAGAAGCCTAAACTTCTCAAAAGAAGAAGAAAATCAAACAAAGGACCCATGTATGAATTGCCCAAACCATCTCAATCAATACTTATGATTCTCCTTTATCTTCATTAAACAAAGAATAAACCTCCTCCCATATCCATTATTATCATCATTTGGAGTAAATTGGGCTCCAAGCATTATATCAAGACCCTAGTTAAGACAAAGATAATAACAAAGAAAAACAGAGGGAAGCTTCCTAGAATCCAAGTACCAGGAAAAAAAATCCCAAGTTCCGGTCCCATGACACAATCTTCTTTTTCAATGCAGCTTCTTAGAAATTGCTAAATTTAACTAAGAAGAGAAAAAATAATTAAATTATAAAATTATCTTCATGTTATACTAGGAGGTAACAGTTCCTTAGAAAAGAACATAAAACACAAGAGATGTTCATATTAGAGAACATGGCAGATCTTGAAATGGGTGATGAGCCAATTGAGTATGGAGATCTATTACCAATGATGGCAAAGAAACTGGATTCAGAAACCTTTGTTTCTGAGCTCTGTTGTGGATTCAAGCTTCTTACAGATCCAATGAAGGGGTTGATCACTTCTGAGAGCCTTAGGAAGAATTCAGCCCTTCTACGGTTGGATGGAATGAACGATGAGGAATCAAAGGACATGATTAGGGAAGGAGATCTTGACAGAGATGGCGTGCTCAATGAGATGGAGATCTTCATTCTAATGGTACGACTGAGCCCAAATATGATGCAAGAGGCAGAGGCATGGCTTGACAAGGCTATCCAAGAAGAGATAGTCTCATCTTCGGTTAAACCAATTTAGTTCTTCAAAACAATCAAGCTGATGTTAATTAATATACTAGCACAATAACTCGTGCTCAGCATGGTATATCCATGTATTGCAAAATAAATAATCATACATTAAAAAGATTATGAAAGTACCTCATTTCGTAGAGCTAGTTATATAAAAAGGAAATAGAAAAACTAGGGGAGAAAGGATATAAAAGAGAGTTTTTACAGAAAGGAAGAAAACTTTAAAAAGTAGAGAGTAAACGTGAGTGGTTTGGTGGAGTAGAGGTGAGTGGTTTGATGGAAGAAAAATATGAGTGGGTAGTTGCCTGAAATATGTACTAGAGTATAAGTGAGTGGTTTGATGGAAGAAAAATGAGTGGTAGTTGCATGAAATAAGTAGTGGTTGGATCAGTTGAAAAAAAAGAGCATAACCGCCAATCAAAATTAGAACTGCCCGTCAAAATTAAAGCTAAAACCCTTGGCTTTAATATATTATAATGGCGTTGGTGTCCTCCGCACTATAAAAAGTCCAAGCGTTTCTTCCATCCTACAAACCTCCAAATCTCTTCTCCGTGCTTGTAGGCACTCCAACAACGCCTTGTTAAAAGCCTAACTGCAATGCATAACGAGAAGGAGCATACGACTGGATGTCAACAAAAAGATGTCTTCAGTACACCATCATGCCAACCCCTATGTTGAAAAGCCACTTCTTCTCTTCATTTGTCAAAAGGTAATGTCGTCTTGAGCCTGCTCTAGTGGAATCATGGGAGACACCAAAATTGAAGGCTTTTCTACTCAAATTCAGAGAAAGATTCATAGAAGACTGCCCCATCTTGACGTCTTCGTGCCTCCGAATTCTCAAACGGGCAGATGAAATCGATTCAAAAATAGCTACCCCTATAGCTAATCGAATCATAAAAGGATCTTCATCCTGTGCAGCACCCAGCTTGTAGAAGCCAGGATAGTGGTATAAATATCACGAATAGAAAATATGGGCTGAAAATACCCTATTCAAAGGGAGCCCAAGACGAACCAAAAGAGCAGTAGCCTGCAGCTCAGTGTACAAATGAGAGTAAAGAATAGGAATCAAAGCAAGGTGCTCACCAAATGCCATCTGAAAAGCCAGATAGATGCAATGCGGCCTGATATGTGTGTCATCTCCTCCTACAAAAACAGCCTCACTCAGCCAATAGTTGCGGTAAATAGCAAGATCTCTGCACAGCTCAATGTCAGAACAAACAACTTTGGAATCTACAAAGAAAATTTTCAAATCTTCACGCATGACAGGAGTTTTCTTCGGACCTGGGTCCTTGATCTTGACTTCAAGAGTTATGCTATCTAAAGTCTCTTTGCTATCTAAATCCTTCAAAAGTTTTCTTCAAAAGTCGGGTGACGATAAACTAAAACTCCTCCAACTACTGGATTTGACTTTCAAGCCTTCCTTCTCCATCAAAAAGTCATAGAATGTTACTAACCGAAAGTACAAAAGCCGAAACTCCTCTGGTTGTTCCTCAAAAACTGTCTATGGGCATGAACTCTTCATAGAGTTTGACATGGATAGGCAATCCAGTAATGACACTCAACTCCTTTAAAGTGAAGCCAGTCTCTCCATTTGTAACAATGAATGTATTGTTTTGTGTAAGGAATGACTCTAACATGGCCATAAAGGCCTCATCAGAAAAAACTATGGTCATCTCTAAAAGCGCGGACCGCATAAAAAATCTCAACTTCCTTCAGGATGGAACCACCAATCTGTAGGATATAATCAGTCACAATCTTGTAGGACTCCTCACCTTTAAAAGCAATCAAATGCTGCATCTCATCCATGTTGAAGGAATCACATTCTTCAAAATTCTTCTCCATATATTGGACCTTCTCCTATGCCTGTTGTATGGCCGCATTGGAAGATTGAGTTGATTGGCAAGCTGTGTCGGTGGTAGGCACCTTACCCTTGCTCGTCCTGGATGAACCCCCTACAAAGGTTGAAAAAGCGAAGCCATCATCAAAAAAGAACAAAACTTCGCTAAGGCAAAATCCTAATGAAATCTCAGCATGTTTCTGGGGCAACTTCGAAGAAAAAGGAAAACACCTCGAAAAGATGGAAAGAAACTCAACATCACTACGAGCTCATGTCCAATGAAAGATTCTCGAAGAAGCTTGGATCAAACATTGCTGCGAGATCAAGCATCCTTATCAAATCTCCGTAAGAACTGGAGAGGAACTCAACATTTCTACAAGCTCTGAACTTCAGAATCTACAAAACTCTCCAAGTATGCATCATCATGCCATCTTATCCAGTTGAATTCACAAATTCATGCATTGCCTAAAAAAAATTATCATGCATTAGATGCTAAGAAATTCTTGATCAAAGTTTGACCAATTCCAACCCAACTTGGTTGAAATCAATCAATTTTTGTTCAAGTCAAAATTCATGTTGACAAGACCTAGAAACCATAGCCGTTTTAATTGATGCATTCAAAAAAAAAAAAAAAAAAAGAGAAGAAAAATGCATGATGATATAAAGGGAAATTCTAAACACACCCACATAGAATGCTGAGTACACCCACTTTTCCAAAAATACCTAAAATACCCTCCTCTTCACTCCTCCCCCTCTCACCCACCACCGGCGACGACAAACTAATGCTGGAGGAGCTGCGTCGCCATCCACCTTTTCGCCGGATCCTTTTGTAGGCCCAGTCTCCGTGCTGCCCGTAGCAGATCGCCACCACGAGGCTGGCCCAGTCGCCCTGCTTTGCCACCGTGAATGGATACCTCCCCATGTAGCACTCGAGAATCAAGACCCTAAGGCTCCAAACGTCGCCTGCGTAGCCGTCGTAGGCACCGTTTCTCATATCAGTGTTGATCCGCTCAGGGCTCATATAAGTGATCGTCCTGGCGGATCAGTTGCACGGATCCATGGTTTAAGCAATGATCAGGCTGACGTCGAAGTCAGTGATCTTGACCTCGTTTCGGTCGTTGATCAGTAGATTCAACGGCTTAATGTCGCGATGGATGATCTTCCGGCTGTCGAGGTAGGTGATGCCGTGGAGGATCTGCAGCGCCACGTCGGCTAGGAACGGCTCCAGCATCGGGCCGCGGGCATTGAGGGAGCCGCGCTCCATGTATTCCAGTAGGATCTTGATCTCTCCGGCGTGATTGAACTTGCCGTGGCACTGGACGACATAGGGTTTGTTGGCCTTGCGGAGGCCCTCGATTTCCCAGCAGATCTGGCGCCGGGCGGGATCCTCGTGGTTACCATAGATCACCTTGAGGGCGAAGATCCTTCCCTTCCGCCCCCTTCCTGTCTCTCTCCCTCTCCCTCCCTTTCTCTCTGTCACTCTCTACCCTGCAGACAGCACCGAGGGGATGGCGGGCGGGAGAGGGAGAGAGAAGGAAGGAGAGGGATAGGGGTGTTTTTGTCATGTGTATTTTTTTAAAAGGTGGGTGTGCTCAGCTTTCTATGTGGGTGAGTTTAGAATTTCCCATTGATTTTCACATGGCCTCATTATTTTTCTCTTTCCTTGAAATAGGTGAAAAATCTATATGCTTCTGAACATAAACATTCTTTAATATCCGTGGGGAAAAAAAACACACAAAAAAAAAAAAAAAAAAATACCAACTTTACATTTCAACACCAACCATAAGGCCAAACCATAGGCACGCAAGTGCAACCATATACCAAATCGTTAAGGAGAACAAGTGTTGATCAGGTTAGAAAAAGAAACACCCAAAACAGCTAACATTACTTTCAAGAAACAGATAATGAAAATAGGGCATAGATTAAGCAAGAAAGCAACAGTCAAAATCCAATTAATCTAACAGAATAAAAATTTGAGCTTTTTGTATATACCCTCCTAAGGTTTGTAGGATTTGTAAATAGGCCCCTGAGGTTTTAGTATTTGCAAATAGGCCCCTGAGGTTTCATTTTAATACCTTCTTTATCCCCAAAATAAATAGTCTTCCAACCACTAGAGGACTTTAGAGTGAAATAACACTTTTATCCATCTCTTCTATCCTTATATGCATAACTTCAAAAGCTTGGACTTAAAATTTTTTTTTTATATAAAGCATATGTAACATTCACAATTGCACTTAGTGGGATAGAACAACCCTACATAAATTCATTTTTTCTTATCAATACAAGGCTCATTTCATTAAATCTAAATTGATCATGACGACAATCAACACTAGTACTTATAACCAGTTTTGATTTATCCAATCCACACATGGCCCACTGTTGGATTGATGAAAGTTTCAAAATACATGATTATGCTTCATGTGCAGGGGGTGTAAAAGAAATATTGAGGGAATGAGCAAATTTGAAAAATAAACGTTAACTTTTAGAATTTACGCAGGGGGCTTTAAGCTTTTCTCATATATGGGTGGCGGCTTCAGTCCTTGGTTCGCCCCTAGTTATGTGTATGAGAGAGTTATTGAGATAAACCATTGGGACTTGAGATAAATTAATGGTATTTTTGTTAACAATAATATACTCATTTTTGTTTAATGGATGTAACGGCAAAATTGTCATTTATATAAAAACCCAATACAAATATGATGGCGGCTATCCATTCTTGTTAAGATTATTGATTTTGGGGCATGAAAGGGATTAAAAAGAAAATGTAGGGGCCTATTTAAAAATGCCTAAACCATAGGGGCTTATATACAAATCCTACAAGCCTTAGGGGTATATACATAAAAGCTCTAAAAATTTAAATTCAAACAACTAAGCTGTAAGAGTCTCAGATGATCTAGACTCCTTTAACCTTCCTAAAAAGTATATCTCTTTCTTGAAAAACTTATGGGTGATTCATGAAGTCATCCAAGTTGGCGAGGGGATTTGCTTGGATTGGTGAGAAAGGACCGGATAATATCAGATTCTCAGTGATTCGGGTAGGTTGCTACTTATTACCTCAAATCTCTCTCAATTTATAACTTTGGTTTATTTTTCTCTAGCACTAAGAATTTCATATGGGTTTACAAATTTTAAGATTCACAGGCCAGCTGCCAGCGTCGACAATCTCCTAATATTTTGGATGATCAAGTCTCGATCGATCGCTTTGATTAATTTTTTTCCCATTGTGTGGATTAGTTGAGTAATTTCACCTGGTGCCACATATGTTCTCCATTTATAATGAAAGGATAAAGATGAAAAAAAATTGAATTTGAAAGTGGGTGACGTAGGTAGTGGTGAAGAAAGGATAAAGATTGAAAAAGTTGTTTGAATTTGAATGTGATATGATGAGATAAATCTGGAGAGGTGGAGTGGCCCACATCAAAGCCAAAGCCTATATTTCTTTCTTGCATATTTTTATAAAATGAGAGCTCCATGAGTGATGACATGGACACAAATCCTACTGCTTTAATATATATATATATATATATATATATATATATATATAACTAGCAACAAGTCCCATGCTAAGCCTGGGCCAAAAACAAAAACATATTATGATTTAAGAGTTTTTTGAAACATTATTAAGACAAAATAAATCTAAGATAAAATTTTATTTTATCTTTGAATATTAAAATTTATTATCTTTGAATAACCAGTACAAATTGCTATTGCAGCGGTGGGCAGCAATCCTATCTCTCCAATGATGCAAAATAAAAATGAAAATCAACTCGGATCTAATATGTATTCTTGCTATATTCAAGAATTACAAATCTCAACCAAGGAAAAAAAAAATAAAAATAAAGACAGATTCACCTAGCTCGGTGCATGAACACCCCTAGTCTTTGAGAGGCTAGGGGCCCACATAGCCAACTTGCTGACCAAGTTAGGCCTATCGGATTCAAGCCCACCCTTGGTGACCCAATGAGCTGGGTTGATTCATGGGTTTGGCACATCTTTTAGCAAGAAAAAATTATAAACTTCTGGTCCAACAATTAGAATTAGCAGTTGCTTTTTTTTTTTTTCCTCCAACTGAGAGTCATCTCAAGATTAGTTCCACAAAAACAATTGGAATATAGATTAGTTCGGTTTTTGGGCCCTGTCATTGAGATACTAACGTGAGAGGCATTCGAAGTATTAGAATGAATTAAATTTAAGTTTCCTGAACACTAGAAAAGAATCCTTCTCATTTGAATGGATGTGTCACACAAGAAAGAGAGGAAGGGCCCATGCGCCCCAGTTATGTTTCTCATATCAATGTGAGGGCCCTCATACATTTAGATCTTCTAACATTTAACCCAGAGAAAATATCAAACCTTAAGATGGGGTTTTGATTGGAGTAAAATTGGCCTAGGACCAATAAATGTATGAATCTTAAAATTTATAGGTACAATTTTAGAAGCATGCCTAAAAGATGTCTTTAAAATTTATAGGTACAATTCTTTTCTAGAGGCCCAAATTAGCTGGTAAGAGTATGGGGATATTTAGATATTGATTTTAGGATTAAGATAGGAAGATAAACACAAATTAGAAAGAAAGAGATTTAATGAGAAGTTAGAAGGATTTTAGAGAGAAAGATTTAGGAAGGATTTTAGAGGGAAAGATAAAGATAAAAAAGGAAGGGGATGGAGAAATTTAGGGAAGGAATTTGGATAGGATAATTGAACTGGAGAGATTTAGGGAGGGAGTTTGGATATGATAATTGAAGTGGAGAGATTTAGAGAGGAGATTTGGAGTGACTCATATTAAACCGAAAGTTCTGTGTGTTTTTATAAGTATTTTTCTGAAAGGAGAACTCATTTTTGTGATAATGTGGCACCCCTTACAACCCTCCTCCTCGTTTACTTTAATATATATAATAAGCTTAAAAGTCTTATAAAATCTATATATGAATTAGTTTAATTTTTTCCTGAGCTGATCTCGGGTTGTAACTCTTAAAACTCTATCCATTTTGAAATTTGTATTTCATGTGTTATTTTATTTGCCAAACTCACAATGTTTTTTACCGGCAATATTGCATAAGCAAGAAGCCTTGAACAATGGACTAAGTACTTTATTGGCACCATTGGACTCGCAAGATAATGTAGGGCATCCAACATTACAACAAGTACTTCATTAATATTTTTGGAGACAAAAGATAATGCAGTGCATTCACGCTGGATCAAGTGAATTATAAACTGAAATGTCCGTATTCCTACGGTGTTTTTTAAGGGATTTGACTGATGGCTTGTATTATCCAGCGCATCTTTCAACCTCGGTATTATAATCGTTCGTAATTGTCTTTAGATATCTCTCTTGTATGAGTGTTAAAGAAAACCAATTAATTTAATGTATCCTTTGCTTATCAATTTTTTAGATTATTTAAAAAAAATTAATTTTGGCCCGGGTAGTTTAATGCAAATAGGACTTTCTTCTAATATGATCAATGCAGCTAGGGCATGTTGTATTTGGGTGCGTGTTTAGATGTGGCAAAACCTGGCCTGACCCATCAGCCCAACCCGCATTTGACCCCGCCTCACCCGGCCTGCATAAAATACAGGCTGGCCGCAGGTCAGGTTTTCCTAACCTACAGAAAAACTGGTCAGGTTTTCCTGACCCGCATATACTCTTTTATATTTATTTTCACAAAAATCACAGATAATATTTTATAGAAATCTTCAAAAATTTTTTCTTTGTGCGATTCCCCAGTTTGGATTGTGCAGTAAGGCCTATGCTTTTGTATATTTAAGAGGAAGGTCCCATCTTATTCACCCATAAAATCAATTTGGAAGACATTATTCCTAAAATTATGGATTTTTACCTCACATTTTGAACAATATTACATGTTAATTCACTTTAATGATCCCTAATTAATGATAACACTAGATGGGAATTTCTCCTACGGTTTTTTGACTGGGCCCCATGCCTATTTAACGGCGAGGCTGCAAAGTTTCGTGTTACAATAATATTGTGATATTTGCAATGGACCGACCAGATTCTACCCCCTATACTACGGGATGATGGCATGGAAGGACCGAACCCAATTTAACACAAAAACGCATTAAATAGGTCCAGAATGGACCACGGGGCGTAGCCAATACATTTACGTTGATCGGACCAATAGTCGATTAGGTGTCTCACTATAAAAAATAACTAGCCTAATAATCCGTGCTCAGCATGATATCTCCTTACATTACTAAAAGGGTATAGTTACATAAAAAACATGACTGGGTAGTTATATGAGTAGTTACTAACCGTTTGTCAAAGGTATAATCGATGGTCTAAATTAAAACAAAAACCTCCTAGCCTAATAAAATTATAATAGCGAGTACGGACGTAGGAAGTTTTCCTTGGGGCCACTTCGTTATTTATTTGTTTTCTAGAGGCCTTGTGTAAATATATTTAAGGTTGTCAAAAATTAAATTCACGACACATGATTTCGATCCATCAATGATTGTGCACCAATTACCCAAATGGACCTGGGCTAGGAAAACAGGGGCAAATGACCTTTTTTTTTATTATAGCTAGACGCGGGGGGGGGGGGGGGGGGGGGGGGGGGCGCGGGGGCGCAAATGACCTTTTTTTTTTTATTATAGCTAGACGTGGGCCAACAAGTTGAGAATCTAGGTAAAAGCAACCTGGGTTTCCTGCTTTAACAGTCTCTTGAAGTAAATAAGTGAGAGAAAATGGATGGGTATAGTGGATCAATAGTAGAGGTGGGCCTATGGCCAAAGCAAGTGAAAATTGGAGAATCTTTTATAACATCAAAGGTCTAATATTCAAAAGATTTTATATATATTTTCATGAATTCAGAATATAAATTATAATAAAAAAAAAAAAAAAAAAAAAAAACTGTGCAATTGACAAGGTACTGTTTAACAAGATAAAAGAAACTTTATTTAATTTGTGTAAAAAAAACTTATTGACAGAAATTCATTCATCTGATGTCTCCATAAATTTAACTTAACAACTGGTAAAAAGTGTTCTAACCTTCATAACCAGAGAAGAAATCTATCTAAACTTGAAAATAACTAGAGATTGGAAAGATAACAGACAACCAATGCATATCAGACCATTATCCTAATAGAACTGACGAAAGAAGAACCCTAGAAATAACGTCATGAACTGTGATGGAATCAAAAGATAAGAAACCCTGGCTCTTGGAGCAGTTGCACTTGGCTCAGGTGGGTTAGGAGGAGAATTGGTGTCCTGGCCGCCATGTGGAGGCGGTGAATCATCCTGGCTGAGCACCTTGATGATGATCTTCTGCCCCTTCTCACAGTGGCCAGACACTCCACTGATGAAGTAAAATGGTCCGGGCCGGTCAAACTCGTAGACAGTAGGCCCCTCGTTGGCGTAATAGACCGGATGGGAAGAATTACACTTGTTATAATCATCTTCAATCACCACCATGACTGAATCTTTCTTATACTTGAAAACTGAAACGTAACAGAGAAAAAATATCAGCTCACACATTTTCCCCTTTGATAATTCAAGAGAATTTAGAATTATAATGTGATACAAGGCAGCTGGGGCTGTTTGTTTCGTGGAATTGAAATATTGTTAAGAATTATAAGTAATATATTTCTAAAAGAAACCGCTAAAATTGAAGAAATGAAAGCGCAATCCCATAAATAGAAATTAAAGAATCTTTCTTCTGACCAAAAATGAATTAGGTGAAGATTATAAATGATTTGCCAGAGTGATGCCTGGATATTCATTTTCCATCAACTCTTAATTCATATTCTCTTTAAAGGAGAGATTTTTTATGTCATTTGGTGCCCCATATCTGATATAGGCGATGGTTACATGAAGGAATGATGCTGCAGATTGCACAAAAAGACAAAAGTAATTTAAAGAGATCACATAACTAGTACTGTACTGGTCATCTTGCTTAAAACACATGATATTGAACTTGATATATATAAACGTAGTACTCATGGAAATGGGTCATTTTTCTCTTTCCTGTTTTAAAACTTACCGACCGTATCCCCAACCTGGAACCTTTTTTCTGAAGCCCATTCGTTGTAGAATCCAATATCATCCGATGAGGGGACTGCCCAGCCATTGCTTTCACCGACTTCAAATTCGGAAGCAGCTGCAGAGAGAAGATGGAGGGAGGAGAAGAGGGTGAAGAGTAGAATAAGTTTGAAGGAACTGACGGAGGCCATTTGGAACTTGTGGGAGAACAGTCGAGTACGATTAGTTTCTGTGAGAAGAAGGTAAGAAGCGCAATGGGACTTAGAAAGTGTGAGATAAAAGATATCGCAGGAATAAGAGGAGTCCGAGCTATTTAGATGAGTGGGATACGATTTGGAGTGGAATCGTTGGTTTCCATTACAGGTAGATATGGAGATCATGGGGAAGTGAGTAACCGTTTGAGGATAGTGTTTGACCATGTCAAGGTAACATTCACAGAGGAGTGGAGTCGTCAAGGCCTCTCCTCCGCGAGGATAGGTAGAGAACGCAGGACCACTTTGGTTCATTAAATCTCATTCATCCCGAGTGAAATGCACTACAGCACAAAAACCCGTGCTAATCACGGATGCAGATGAAGAGACAGAATTTTATGTATGTTTAAAATGGGGGGAAATGAGAGTCCACAAGAGAAGAAAGTATATTATTGGAAAGTGGAGGATGAGTATCTTAGCGGTTGTATGAAAATAACTTGCTTCTAGTTGTAGAATCCAAAAATAACTTTTGGTCAAAACTAAATCCAAAACCTTCCGACTTAATACATTATAATTAGATAATTTGCTCTCCTAAGGACAAGGGCATCTCTCATGAGAGACATTTTGCAAATTTCCCTTTCTAAGGCTTGTGTTATGAACAATCTATCCCCCCTCATACTCATTACCCTATATGAATTAGCACTGGCCTAAATTTCACACACATCCAACTGTTACTCACCGTTGGATTAAAATCTTACAAAATAGTTTATTTTAAAACCATTAAAGTTGACGGCCATAGATGAAGGGATTCAGATGATCTATTGGGGTTGATATTTTGTAGATCTCTATGTCCCATTGAGATCTTTCCATCCCCCAACTTTCCATAATTGGCATCACCTCAAGTAGGCCCCAAAAAGTTGTTCCTCACCATTGTTTGTCTCGATTGTCTCTCTTATTGGAGAGCCTATAAATATCCCCCACGCATGGTGCATGCACACCTCGCTATGGATCCATCTAGGGATCCAAAGCGAGGTGTGCACAATCTTCAACCCCAAAATTGGGGTCCTAGTGGAATAGAACAAACTATGTCGAGCCAAGAGTATCTTCATTGATATATAATATGGAGGGTACAAGAATCCACAACTGATAACTTCCTTCAAGTCGCATGTTGCTTTCTAGCACATTGTTTCAAACGAAGTTTTACCATAACATTCCTTTGATTTTGAACCGGTTTGTAATTGATTTAATATGGAATAAGGATGAGGGCCCATTGGGTTATGAACCCCCTTAAATAAACTGAGGTTGTTCGGCGACCACCACAGGCGACTATTGGGCTCAGTAGATGCGACGATCCGCAGATTTGACCCTTTTATGACTCAGGCGAACATAATAGTTGGGTTTTGTTTTGTGTACGGGTATATCAAAACTTCTATTCTACTTGAAAAGGAGAATAAATGATTCGGAGATTTTTTTTTTTTTTTTGCGTAGAAAGAAAATAAAAGGATTTTCATATATTTTTGCACATATCTTGAAATTCGGAGATCTAAGGTTGTTGTCAAAAGAAGGGCTTGTTCTGCTGCAAGAAGAACACGACTTTTGTCTTCTAGGCCAAATAATGTCGGGATGGACTGAGATTTAATATAGAGCCCTGAAAGTTCAGTCTAGAGCCAATGACTAAGTCCTAGAGGGGGGGTGAATAGGACTGAGGCTAAACAATTGCCAATTTTAATTTTCTAATCCCGTTTTTAATCAAAACAGAATAAAGAACAGGACATGCATAGCAAGAGTATAACTAAAACAGAAACTGTAGAACATTCAAAAGAGATATGGACACAGAGATTTATAGTGGTTCGGTCACACAGACCTACATCCACTCTTAAGGGTCACACAGACCCTTGGTTCCACTATCAAGAACCAAACTACACAAGTTCTGATTCTACCTCATATTTGATACAGAGGTTCAATCACACAGATCTACTCCTCCTTACAACAATGTGGTGAGTTTAATCACACAGATCTACACACCTACCACATCATACACATATTGTAGAAATTTGAAGAAGGGTGAACACTTGCCTTGATGATGGTTGAAGTGTTCTGTGGAGCTCTGACCGCAGTCGAAGCTTGCATCTCTTGTTGACCTCTTGGTGTTGAGTAGATAGCCTCCAATGTGTTGCACAACCAGGGTTAAGAGGATTTGGTTTCTAGGGTTACACAAATGAGTCTCTCATGGTGTAAACTATCCTAGAGGATGCACTCCCTATCAAGACACTCATCTAAGAGCTAATGGAGCTCTAGGGTTTACCTAGGTCAAGCACATGAGTGTTTTTGGAAGTGATTTGGAAGCCTACAATTGATGGGAAGAAGGTAGAAAGCAAGGCTATACCCTAAGGTCCTTAAAATGTACAGTGAAACAAGCTACAGCTTTATAGAAAACTCCCAACAGATACATTTTACGGTTAGCCTCTAAAACTGGCGGCTAGCCTCTTTTAAAAATCCCTGAGCCAACGGATATAATTTTGAATGCGGTCAGCTCACGGTTAGCCGCGGGTGACCATGGCGGTTAGCCATAAGGTGACCGCAAGAATGATAGGAGAAAATAGCTCTCGGGAAAACAAACCGTAAGACTTACGGTTGCTTGCGGTTAGCCGTAAAGCTCCATGCGGTTAGCCGTAAGGTAACCGAACAGGTGACCGCAGATCCTGACAGAGAAAAAATTGTTCTCTGGAATGGTGACCGTAGGACTTCGGTTACCTGGTGGTTAGCCGTGAAGGGTCTCTGCGGTTAACCACGAGGTAACCGTGGAGCTGGCCGAAATCCATGACAAGAAAAACAGCTTGCTGGAAAGGTAACCGTGGGTATTTCGGTTACCTGGCAGTTAGCCGTAATGTATAAAGAGGCTAGCCGCCAGGTGACCGTAAGGTCACCGAACCCTCTGAATTTTCAGGAAAAGGCTTAACTGATTAGACACAAGGTATTTTCCAAGGGATCTACAGGATGGTCCGGGTTTGAAATACCTGAGTGAGGGTTGGTTAGCACACATGGAGTTCTTCCTTGGTAAATCCAGGCCTTTCAAGACTAGAACTTCTGCCTTCAGACTTGATCTTCCTTGTGAAACTAGAGAGGCAATGTCTTGGAATCTTTGACACGGAATTGACAATACAAAAACCAGTGTACATTGGAATGTGACACTAACAATCTCCCCCTTTGTCAATTACGGGGCAAAACACCTATTCTATATTGAATTACAACAATTGGACTCAAATACAAGTAAGAAAAACAGTACATGATCTTAACACAGAATATAATCATTAAAAACTCAAAGACTCATGACTCTAGAAGCTTCCCTTAAGATGTACCTGTTAGACCCCGACCCAGACCAACTCGATTAGTACTAATTAAGTAAACGTTTAGTCTTAAGTGAGTCTTAGTACTAGTTGGGTTAGAATGTGATTAGACTTAGTCTGGATTATAGCTTTGGGGATTTTGAGGACGTTTAGTATGAGTCAGACACGCTCAGGGACGCCCTGAGTGCACGTGTAAGAATGGGTTTTTGTGCTAGATCTTTGTTGTGGATGTGATTTTTGTTTCTCTTGAATGGTTTTATGATTTATGGCAACTTTCGTTTTTAACCGGCATGCATTTGAGGCCCAGAAACCCAAGTTTTGGCCCAATAAGGGTAAATCTGTCTTTGCATGTAAAATCTGGGCACACTTTTCGAAATCGTGAAACTATGTCAAAATAATACTTTTCCGAAACTAGATTTTTCGGCGATCGTTTTGTTCTTCTTCGTTGATTCCATCCGGGGTCCACAAGACCATGTTCCAAGCGTTCCAAGTTTCACTGCTTAGGGGACCCACTTCCAGACACTATATATACTCTCTTCTCCTTCATTTGCCCTTTTTCCATTTCCTGCAACGATTCTGCCCTAGGGTGAAGTTGAGGAGGAAGCTCTCTTCTTGATCCTTTTCCCTTGAAATCATCTAGCTAGAAGGCTCCATTTTTCGATCCAAGACCACCATCCTCTTCCTCTCGTCTCAAGCTACAGCTGGAGTGTTTTTGGAGTCAAGCCACTGCACTATTCATCATCTTCTACATTTATTCTTCTTGTTTGGCTAGCTCAAGGTTGGTGTCTTTCTTCATCTTTCCATTTGACGTTCTTAGGCTCACCAAGAGCTTGTTTCTCATGATTTCAAACCCATTTTCGAAATGGGGTTTTGTAATGGCCAAAAATGTTGATTTTGTATGCTCCATTTTGGGGGTTTTGTGTAGATCTCGTGGAGCACCCCTTTCTTGTTGATTTTGAGAAGCTTTGGCTTGGCTTGGGTTAGAGGCAAGTAAACCTTTTAGTTTTCCCTAGTGCATGTTGAGTTTTTGGGCATTTTTACTTTTGGAAATGTTGTTTATCATCAAGCTTATCTTTCTTGCATGTCATTAATCTCTTTTAGCTTGTTTTAATCTTATTAAGCAAGAGTACTAATTTCTCTATCTAATGTAGAGGTTTCATCTTCAATGGAAGCATGTTTTCAATGGAATGGTTTGCAAGTTATTAGATTTATGTTTTGAATGTAAATGGGTTTATGATTTTGATGTTTTGAATGAAATGTGAATGGATTTTGTGTGGAAATCATCCCTTGGAAAGCATGTAGGCTTGGGGAGTGCAGGTGGTAAGAATGTGGAAGTGAAGAAGTGAATGACGTGTGAAAGAAATTGATTTTTCCGAAGTTCTACCGGTAGGGGTATTTCAACCGGAAGTTCTACCGGTAGAAAGGGCTCAAATTTTGACCGAGAGTTGAGGAAATTAAAAACCCCAAGTTCTACCGGAAGTTCTACCGGTAGAAATGGCCCAGATTTCGGCAGAGAGTGAGAAAAAAACTGTGAACCGCAGTTCTACCGGAAGTTCTACCGGTAGAAACGGCCCAGTTTGTGGCAGAGAGTTGAGAAAAACTGTGAACCGCAGTTCTACCGGAAGTTCTACCGGTAGAAGCACTTCAACCGGAAGTTCTACCGGTAGAACATCTTCTACCGGAATTTCTACCGGTAGAGAGGCATGAACCACACCAAAAAGTACTGTTTTGAAGGATTTTGCAGGAATGAAAACTAGACTTGGTCTTAGACCCTTTTTATTGACCTTGTGCACTTGAAATTTCCAAAATGTAATATACCTTCGGGGACACCAAGTTTTATTGAATTTCGACATTTGGTTTTCAATTCCACAAGGGTCAAAGATGTGGTCTTAGCCTATGCTTGACAGAGTTATGTTTGAATCTTTGTTTATGATGCTTCGTGCATCCTCGTGTTCTCGTTTGATTTCCAAGTGCAAGTTGTTTTCAAGATGGGTTTCAAGAATCGAAAAGGGAATCATTTCTTAAGTTTGTAAGCATTAACACCATGCTATTTTGCTAGTCTTGCCACGTCGTGCTCGTTAAATGATTTCCCTCTTGTTTTGTCGTGTTTTCGATCGCGTATTGCCGTGTTTTGTGCATTCATGATGTAAGTGAATTTCACTGAGCTTGGACCGCCCTTTTAGCTTGATCCACTACCTGGGGGTCCTTAAACTCGTGGACTGTCTGCAGACTAGTCGTGTCTTGAATGGCACATCGTGCGTGTTCGTGGTCCGGTTCCGCGGCCGGATACCCCGTCTACCTTGTGTGGCGTGGGATCGTGTTTCTTGTCGTGCTTGTCTTGCGTGCTTGCTCTTGTCATCATGTATGACGGAGAAAGGATGAGCTCATGTGGATTTATCTTTTCATGATATTATATGTATTCGTGCTAGTTTCGTAAGCATTGAAACGTGTATTTAAACTTTGAACTGTTTTAGCATTATTCCAATTATTCATGTCTAAATTGTTTATTTGCCAAACCGTCGTGTTTGATGCTTGTATTTTGGTGTCCAGGTGCCGGTGGTTTCGCGCGTGACGAGGAGTGCCTGGAGGAGGCTGTTGAGCCACCCCCAGCACTCGAGTGGCAGCCCAACGACGTCATCTAGACGCCGGTCGGGATCGTGATTCTCGTTTCACCTAGCTCGGGTTTTGTCGGGATGTTCTTTTTGGGATTCCATATGTTGTATTGGCCTTTGTTGGCCTCTTGGGGGTTGTGTAACTTGCAAGTAAAACACTTTGTCTAAATGTTAAACTTTATTCATGCTAGGAATGCTTGGATGACATTCTCTTTTGATACCTTGTCTCGATGTTAAATATTTGTCTTGTATCTTATCATTTAAGATTTGTATGAATTGTTTTGCTACACGCTTCCGCATATCTATTCGTGTGAGCTCGACCCGTGTCATGGGATCCTCACCGCGGAAACCTGTGGGAAAAAGATCACAACAGCGGCGGTATTTGTTATGTTCGATTAATTATGCCGCCGCGGCGCAGTCGCGGGC
Source organism: Umbellularia californica (assembly GCA_028538565.1). Classification (NCBI taxonomy): domain Eukaryota; kingdom Viridiplantae; phylum Streptophyta; class Magnoliopsida; order Laurales; family Lauraceae; genus Umbellularia; species Umbellularia californica. Next base: position 59,401,093 of record JAPQWN010000001.1, read on the forward strand.
CCGGGTCCCGGTCCGGGGTCGCGACAGGACTGGTATCAGAGCGGGACATGTTTCAGGCAGTTAAAAGAAACTAGAAAGTCTTAGGAACGTGGCGAGGATTCGTGAGTTCGATAGAATGTTTGTCTAGACAACATGACCAACCCAAATCTGTCGATATATGTGCTAACAAATTGTCTTGCAGCATCATGCCTCCACGTAAAGCTCCGAATCATAATGCTTCGGGCAGTAATCAGAATGAGACAGAACCGACTGAGAATCCTACTGCTACTCAGTTCCAACAACTCATGCAGGCCATGTTAGAACAACAGAGGCAAGCAAACGAAACTCAAGCCAAATTCCAAGAGCAAATGGCTAAGAAAGATGAAGAGATGGCTCAAGTACAGAGGCAACTTCTAGAAGTCCTCCAAAATAGACCTCAACATCAAGCCCCACCAAATGTGGTGTACCAGAATAGGGCTGATGATGTCAATGTCCTCTTTGAAAGATTTCGGAAGAGGGGACCCAAGGAGTTCTCGGGTCAAGAGGACCCTTTGACGGCTGATGATTGGCTCGTGAACACGGCTAAGATTTTTGACGTTTTCGTTTGCACTGGCAGGGAGAGGGTGAACCTCACAGCTTCTCTATTTTTTGGCCTTGCAGACGATTGGTGGCAAACAGTCAAAGAGCCATACCAGGTCATGGCAGATGAGGTTGCTTGGACAACCTTCAAGACACATTTCACAGACAAGTACGTCCCATCCCATGTTAAGAGACAGAAGGCAATTGAATTCCAACAGTTGAAGCAAGGAAGTATGTCCGTTTTGGACTATGTCACGAAGTTTGAGAGGCTTGCCAGATATGCTACCGAGCTTATTGACACTGAACAGAAAAAGATAACTAAGTTTTTGGAAGGACTGAATCCCATTCTCAAGAGGGATGTTTCGGGAATAATCCCTCCAGCCACCTTTGATGAAGCAGTCAGTCGGGCATACAAATTTGAGGAGTTTAATAATGAGATCATCCAGGATAGAAAGCAGCACTACCAGCAGCAAAACCAAAGACAACAAAGTGGCAAGAAGCCAAGGCAAGAACAGACTCAAGTTAGACAATCTGGTTGTAATCATTGTGGAAAGAATCACCCTACCCACGAATGCCGCAAGGCAACGGGTGCTTGCTTCAGGTGTGGAGGAATGGACCATGCAATCAAGGATTGCCCACACCTCCAGAGTCAAGCCAACCGATATCAGCAGCCAAGGCAGATAGCACCACAGAATCAAGCCATACCAGTTCAGATGAGACCACCACAGCAACAACAGCAACAAGGCAGGCAAGTACAAAACCAGAATGCTCGTCCACCGCAGAATAGGAACAATCAGGGCAGACAGATTCAGCAGCAGAACAGGCCACACCAGCAGGGACGTGTATACAATATCAACCGTGCTGACGCTGAAGCAGCAGGTGACGTAATAGAAGGTAAACTTCTTGTTTGTGGAGTAGAAGCACAGATCTTATTTGATCCAGGATCCACACACTCCTTTCTATCACCTTTGTTTGCAAAGAAGATTGATGCACAGCATGCAGAATTGGACTATAATTTGACTGTCACTACACCCGTAGGTAGACATGTTGTTTGTACCACCTTTTACCCTAGTTGTCAGATTTTGTTAGGAGATATCAAATTACCGGCCAACCTCATAATTTTAGACATGCATGATTTTGACATTATCTTAGGCATGGATTGGTTAGAGACCTACCATGCTACAATGGACTGTTTTGGAAAAACCATTACCTTCAGATTGCAAGGGCCACAGACGGAGTTGATGTTTCAGGGAAATAGGAAAAAGTGTTCCAGTGGGTTCATTTCGGCTTTAAAAGCCAACAGATTGGTGAGCAGTGGTTGTGAGGCATTTATAGCGTTTATCACGGAGGATAAACAGTCCCAAGGGGTGGAGGATATCCCCGTAGTGTGTGAATTTCCGGATGTTTTTCCAGAAGAAATCCCGGGTTTACCACCAGTTAGAGAAGTTGAGTTTACTATTGAACTCCTTCCAGGGACTGCACCGATCTCAATTGCGCCTTACAGGATGGCTCCTGCAGAGTTGGGTGAATTGAAACTTCAGTTGCAAGAATTGTTGAGCAAAGGCTTCATTAGGCCAAGTGTTTCACCGTGGGGAGCGCCAGTTCTTTTTGTGAAGAAGAAGGATGGAAGTCTTAGAATGTGCATCGACTATAGAAGATTGAACCATGTGACTGTCAAGAACAAATACCCCTTGCCAAGGATAGATGAATTGTTTGACCAATTACAAGGAGCATCGCACTTTTCCAAGATAGACTTGAGGTCAGGGTATCATCAGTTGCGGGTTAGAGAGTCCGATGTGGCGAAGACAGCTTTCCGAACGAGATATGGGCATTACGAGTTCTTAGTGATGCCCTTTGGCTTGACAAATGCGCCCGCAGTCTTCATGGCTCTCATGAACAAGGTCTTTGCAGAGTACCTAGATCACTCTACTGTGGTGTTCATTGATGATGTCCTCGTGTATTCTAAGAGTAAGGAGGAGCATGAAGAGCACTTGAGGACGTCATTGCAGCTTTTGAGAGACCACCAGCTCTATGCTAAGTTGAACAAATGTGAATTCTGGCTAGAGCAAGTTTCCCTTTTGGGTCACATCATTTCGAGAGAAGGATTAGCAGTAGATCCAGCCAAGATAGAAGCAGTCATTGAATGGAAGAGGCCTAGCAGTGTGACAGAAATTAGAAGCTTTTTGGGGTTAGCAGGATATTATCGGAGATTTGTTCAAGGATTTTCGTCCATTGCAGCTCCATTGACGAAGTTGACCCGGAAAAATGTCCCTTTTGTTTGGACTGATCAGTGTGAAGGCAGCTTTCAAGAGTTGAAGAAGAGGTTAACCACAGCCCCAATCCTCACTTTACCATCGGGCAGCAGTGGATTTGTTGTGTTTACGGATGCTTCCAACGTGGGATTAGGATGTGTTTTGATGCAAGATGGCAAGGTGATTGCCTATGGTTCGAGACAGTTGAAGAATCATGAGGTAAACTATGCAACTCATGACTTGGAGTTAGCGGCAGTAGTTTTTGCTTTGAAAATGTGGCGACACTACCTCTATGGAGCGAAGTTTGAAGTCCATTCAGACCACCGAAGTTTGCAATATCTGTTTTCACAGAAGGAATTGAATATGAGGCAGAGACGGTGGATGGAGTATATTAAGGATTATGACTTCCCAATCAAGTATCATCCAGGCAAAGTGAATGTGGTAGCAGATGCATTGAGTAGAAAGTCAGCAGTGATGGCGAGTTTGAGAGGAGTTAGTGTTCTCCAACAGCTTGAAGAATTTGGAGTGGAGGTACAACACTTGAGGAGAGGAGTTTTGTTGGCAAATATGACCGTGACTGAACCTACCTTCATCCAGAGAATCAAAGATAGTCAGTTGCAAGACCCGGAATTGGCCAAGATTGTAGATCAGATTGCAGAACGTCCAGATTTCAGGATTTCGGATGGAGTGTTGTATTTTCGTGGCCGGTTGTGTGTACCGAATGTTGATGATTTGAAGAATGAAATTATGATTGAAGCTCACCATACTAGATACTCTATTCATCCGGGTAGCACGAAGATGTACCATAACCTGAAGAGTAGATTTTGGTGGAATAATATGAAGAGAGAGATAGCAGCTTTTGTGTCTCGCTGCTTAACTTGTCAGATGATCAAGGCAGAACACCAGAAGCCTCCTGGGTTGTTACAGCCTTTGGAGATTCCGGAGTGGAAATGGGAGCATATCACTATGGATTTTGTCTCCGGTTTGCCTAATACCAAGAGAGGGAACAATGCAATTTGGGTTATAGTTGATCGTCTTACGAAGTCTGCGCACTTCCTTCCGATGAAGACTGGGAATATGATGCATATGGCACCACTTGCAAGACTATTTATAGACGAGATTGTTAGTAAGCATGGCCAGCCCGTCTCCATCACTTCCGACAGAGATAGTAGATTTGTTTCGAGATTTTGGAAATCTCTTCTTGAATCCATGGGTTCCAAACTTCAGTTCAGCACAGCGTATCATCCTCAGACCGATGGTCAGTCAGAGCGGACGATACAGACTCTTGAAGATATGCTACGTGCTTGTGTGTTGGATTTCAAGGTTCAGTGGGATGAAAACCTACCTCTTTGTGAGTTCGCGTACAACAATAGCTACCATTCTAGCATTGGAATGGCACCTTTCGAGGCACTCTATGGTAGGAGATGCAGAACTCCAGTCTGTTGGGAAGAAGTCGGTGTGCGTAGTTTTCATGGACCGACGATAGTTGGAGAGACAAGCGACAAGGTTAAGCAGATTCAGGACAGATTGAAGATCGCTCGAAGCAGACAGAAAAGTTATGCTGACACTCGCCGGAGAGAATTGCAATTTGAAGTGGGTGACAAAGTGTTCTTGAAAGTCTCACCGGTCAGAGGTACTCTAAGATTTGGAAAGAAAGGAAAATTGTCCAGCAGATACATTGGCCCATATGAGATTTTGAGCAAGATTGGAAATGTCGCTTACAGACTTGCGTTACCGCCGGAACTCTCCGGGGTACATAATGTTTTTCATGTTTCCATGCTCAAGAAATATGTTCACAGTCCTTCTCACATTATTCCACACGAGCCTTTAGAGATTCGAGAAGATGCGTCGTATGTGGAGAAACCGGTTAGAATCATCGACACCAAAGAGCATGAATTGAGGAATCGGACTGTCCATTGGGTCAAGGTACTTTGGGAGAACCACGAGCCAGAAGAAGCCACATGGGAATTGAGAGATCAAGTCCAAAAGAAGTATCCACACCTGTTACCAGAGGTAAAATTATTTATATTTGGTGGACCAAATATCCTAAGGGGTGGAGGATGTTAGACCCCGACCCAGACCAACTCGATTAGTACTAATTAAGTAAACGTTTAGTCTTAAGTGAGTCTTAGTACTAGTTGGGTTAGAATGTGATTAGACTTAGTCTGGATTATAGCTTTGGGGATTTTGAGGACGTTTAGTATGAGTCAGACACGCTCAGGGACGCCCTGAGTGCACGTGTAAGAATGGGTTTTTGTGCTAGATCTTTGTTGTGGATGTGATTTTTGTTTCTCTTGAATGGTTTTATGATTTATGGCAACTTTCGTTTTTAACCGGCATGCATTTGAGGCCCAGAAACCCAAGTTTTGGCCCAATAAGGGTAAATCTGTCTTTGCATGTAAAATCTGGGCACACTTTTCGAAATCGTGAAACTATGTCAAAATAATACTTTTCCGAAACTAGATTTTTCGGCGATCGTTTTGTTCTTCTTCGTCGATTCCATCCGGGGTCCACAAGACCATGTTCCAAGCGTTCCAAGTTTCACTGCTTAGGGGACCCACTTCCAGACACTATATATACTCTCTTCTCCTTCATTTGCCCTTTTTCCATTTCCTGCAACGATTCTGCCCTAGGGTGAAGTTGAGGAGGAAGCTCTCTTCTTGATCCTTTTCCCTTGAAATCATCTAGCTAGAAGGCTCCATTTTTCGATCCAAGACCACCATCCTCTTCCTCTCGTCTCAAGCTACAGCTGGAGTGTTTTTGGAGTCAAGCCACTGCACTATTCATCATCTTCTACATTTATTCTTCTTGTTTGGCTAGCTCAAGGTTGGTGTCTTTCTTCATCTTTCCATTTGACGTTCTTAGGCTCACCAAGAGCTTGTTTCTCATGATTTCAAACCCATTTTCGAAATGGGGTTTTGTAATGGCCAAAAATGTTGATTTTGTATGCTCCATTTTGGGGGTTTTGTGTAGATCTCGTGGAGCACCCCTTTCTTGTTGATTTTGAGAAGCTTTGGCTTGGCTTGGGTTAGAGGCAAGTAAACCTTTTAGTTTTCCCTAGTGCATGTTGAGTTTTTGGGCATTTTTACTTTTGGAAATGTTGTTTATCATCAAGCTTATCTTTCTTGCATGTCATTAATCTCTTTTAGCTTGTTTTAATCTTATTAAGCAAGAGTACTAATTTCTCTATCTAATGTAGAGGTTTCATCTTCAATGGAAGCATGTTTTCAATGGAATGGTTTGCAAGTTATTAGATTTATGTTTTGAATGTAAATGGGTTTATGATTTTGATGTTTTGAATGAAATGTGAATGGATTTTGTGTGGAAATCATCCCTTGGAAAGCATGTAGGCTTGGGGAGTGCAGGTGGTAAGAATGTGGAAGTGAAGAAGTGAATGACGTGTGAAAGAAATTGATTTTTCCGAAGTTCTACCGGTAGGGGTATTTCAACCGGAAGTTCTACCGGTAGAAAGGGCTCAAATTTTGACCGAGAGTTGAGGAAATTAAAAACCCCAAGTTCTACCGGAAGTTCTACCGGTAGAAATGGCCCAGATTTCGGCAGAGAGTGAGAAAAAAACTGTGAACCGCAGTTCTACCGGAAGTTCTACCGGTAGAAACGGCCCAGTTTGTGGCAGAGAGTTGAGAAAAACTGTGAACCGCAGTTCTACCGGAAGTTCTACCGGTAGAAGCACTTCAACCGGAAGTTCTACCGGTAGAACATCTTCTACCGGAATTTCTACCGGTAGAGAGGCATGAACCACACCAAAAAGTACTGTTTTGAAGGATTTTGCAGGAATGAAAACTAGACTTGGTCTTAGACCCTTTTTATTGACCTTGTGCACTTGAAATTTCCAAAATGTAATATACCTTCGGGGACACCAAGTTTTATTGAATTTCGACATTTGGTTTTCAATTCCACAAGGGTCAAAGATGTGGTCTTAGCCTATGCTTGACAGAGTTATGTTTGAATCTTTGTTTATGATGCTTCGTGCATCCTCGTGTTCTCGTTTGATTTCCAAGTGCAAGTTGTTTTCAAGATGGGTTTCAAGAATCGAAAAGGGAATCATTTCTTAAGTTTGTAAGCATTAACACCATGCTATTTTGCTAGTCTTGCCACGTCGTGCTCGTTAAATGATTTCCCTCTTGTTTTGTCGTGTTTTCGATCGCGTATTGCCGTGTTTTGTGCATTCATGATGTAAGTGAATTTCACTGAGCTTGGACCGCCCTTTTAGCTTGATCCACTACCTGGGGGTCCTTAAACTCGTGGACTGTCTGCAGACTAGTCGTGTCTTGAATGGCACATCGTGCGTGTTCGTGGTCCGGTTCCGCGGCCGGATACCCCGTCTACCTTGTGTGGCGTGGGATCGTGTTTCTTGTCGTGCTTGTCTTGCGTGCTTGCTCTTGTCATCATGTATGACGGAGAAAGGATGAGCTCATGTGGATTTATCTTTTCATGATATTATATGTATTCGTGCTAGTTTCGTAAGCATTGAAACGTGTATTTAAACTTTGAACTGTTTTAGCATTATTCCAATTATTCATGTCTAAATTGTTTATTTGCCAAACCGTCGTGTTTGATGCTTGTATTTTGGTGTCCAGGTGCCGGTGGTTTCGCGCGTGACGAGGAGTGCCCGGAGGAGGCTGTTGAGCCACCCCCAGCACTCGAGTGGCAGCCCAACGACGTCATCTAGACGCCGGTCGGGATCGTGATTCTCGTTTCACCTAGCTCGGGTTTTGTCGGGTTGTTCTTTTTGGGATTCCATATGTTGTATTGGCCTTTGTTGGCCTCTTGGGGGTTGTGTAACTTGCAAGTAAAACACTTTGTCTAAATGTTAAACTTTATTCATGCTAGGAATGCTTGGATGACATTCTCTTTTGATACCTTGTCTCGATGTTAAATATTTGTCTTGTATCTTATCATTTAAGATTTGTATGAATTGTTTTGCTACACGCTTCCGCATATCTATTCGTGTGAGCTCGACCCGTGTCATGGGATCCTCACCGCGGAAACCTGTGGGAAAAAGATCACAACAGCGGCGGTATTTGTTATGTTCGATTAATTATGCCGCCGCGGCGCAGTCGCGGGCCCGGGTCCCGGTCCGGGGTCGCGACAGTACCTGCACAGAGCATTAAAAAATACATTCGATGGTGGGATTGCCACTCCCCCTGAATTGTTAGTCGCAAAAATTCATAGAAGGAGTGTTCTTAGGATAATCTCTCCAATTTCTCTCCAATTTACAGGATTCAATCCATGTATTCTCCCCCTTTTTGTCAGGAATTGACAAAGGGAGCAAGCAGCAACTATGACAAGAAAAGGCACCAAATATCACAAATGACCACCAAGCATAGAACAAGAGAAGAACTACAAATCACCATTGAAAGAGATAGCAAGATAGATGACAAGTAGATGCAGTAAAAAGCAGTGGCCATCCATATAATAATCATCAGTATTAAAAAGTTAAGCTAATCAGCCAAAGTTAGTAGCCATCCAAAAGTAGATGAAAATAGTCATAAGAAGGGAAGAGAGCCACAAAGACACCACCAAAAATAACAATAACCAATAAAAACACAAGTGGCCCCCAAAAGAAAGTGCAAAGAAGCTAGTCAGAAGGAGGCGACGGAGAAGGTGGCATGGCATCCATATCATTGGAGCGGCAGGCTTTAGAAATTCCGCTGAGATATTTGAGCGTCTTCTTCAGCAGCTTCGTGATCTTATTCTGATTACGCTCGAATGCATCCATCCGCTCAGCAATAGTCCGAGGAACAGGAGAGGGAGGAACCTGCTGAGAAGAAGAGGGTGGCGCTGAACCAAGCTGCAGATGACCTGTAGGACTAGGCTGCTGAGAAGGGTCGACCCCGGCAGGAGGTGGGGCTTGCCCGGCCTCTACATTCGGAGAAAGGTTCATCTGAATAAGATTGGCATGACCAAACGAGGTATGGGAGAGTGGTGTCTCAGAGGGTCGAATGATACCGATAGAGCGAGCTAATTCAGACATGAGAAAGCCAAAGGGGATAGCAGTCTTTGAAGCAGCAGATGAGTGAAAACGGACAATGGCTCGACAGATGAGAAAGGGGAGACAGATCCGTTCACCGGAGACCACCTTGGACAAAAGATTTACCATGAATGTGGTCAACTCAGTCCGATTGCCCTTGCGGGGGCAGACATTAAAAGTGAAAAGGTGGTGTAAAAGCCGATATTTGGGAATCAAAGAGTTCAAAGGAAGAAAATTTTTCCGATCCCAAACCACGGGATGGCCACAAAGGATGGTGGTGGCATTGGCCTTCTCATCTTCTGTAAGAGTATCAGCAACAGAAGTGAGACCATTCTCAGTCAAGGGTATATTGATGACTGAAGAGATATATGCAGGGTCAATTGTAACTGAGTCTCTGTTCTTAAGAGCAATGTCAATTGTAACTGAGTCTCTGTTCTTAAGAGCAATGGAGAATTTGCAAGAGTCAACAGAGGACGCTGCTGAGGTGATGGAAGCAAACATCCCATAGACTAGGGATGGATAGGCCTTATTGCCCCAATCTAACAGGTTTTCCCATCCTACTTGGGCAAGAATGGCAGCAGTCTGATGAGAGCCAACGACCTTGCGCAGAGTGCGCCTTTCAACCATGATGGATCTGGATTTTAGAGACGCCAACAGTTTGGCATTTGGCTTTAACTGGACAGGGGGCTGCTGTGGAGGAGGAGAAGGGGATGGAGATGTGGACCGAGAAAGGTCGGGAGAGGTGGATAGTGAGGGTGAGGGTGGAGGTGAAGGAGACCTAGGGCGAGAAGAGGAGGTGCCAGGGGTTGAGCGTCCCCGTTTTGAAGGACGATTCACAGCAGTCTTCATACGAGGAGGCATTCTGACAGATAGGTAGAATGCACAAAGGAAAAAAAAAAAAAAAAAGGAACACACGAGAGGTAGGAAGACTAACGGCTAAATGGAGAACAGAAAGGGAAAGGATGGAAAAGAGAATGGAGAACAGAAGAGTAATAGAGGAAAAAAAAGCCTAAAAGAAACACACCGAAAGAGACCAGACGAAAACAGACGAAAAACCACAATGTTAATCATCAAATAGAAAGCCCAAAAATAAAAACAAAAACGAAAATGAAAAAGAAAAGGAGGGAGTTTACCTTGCAAACGAGAGAGGAAGAGAGGACCAGTCAGAGAGGAGAAGAGGAAGAGACAGGGGGAAGAGACGCAGAACAAAGAAAAACGAAGGGCTGCGAGAATTTAAGATGCAGCCCGAGAAATCCGGTTAGCCGCGAAGAAGACTTACGGCTAGCCGCCATATTTTTTTTTTTTTTTTTTTTTGTATAAAACCAAATCACACAAACAAGATGGATTGATTATCTAATGGTGCACACACCAAGAGATTGTCTCATATTCTCAAATTTAGAGACATCCAAAGGTTTTGTCAAAATGTCAGCAAGTTGATTTTCTGTATGGATATGCTCTAAAATTATGATTGCCTCTTCAACTAATTCTCTAATAAAGTGATGTCTGATGTCTATATGCTTAGTTCTAGAGTGTTGAACAGGATTTTTGGAGATATTGATAGCACTAGTGTTATCACAATACAAATTCATGCTGCTTTGATCAATACCATAGTCTTTAAGCATTTGTTTCATCCAAAGCATTTGAGTACAACCACTGCCAGCTGCTATATATTCTGCCTCAGCTGTAGATAATGAAATAGAAGATTGTTTTTTGCTGTACCAAGCAACTAGACAATTTCCTAGGTAGAAACACCCTCCACTAGTTGATTTTCTATCATCCACATTTCCAACCCAATCGGCATCAGAGTATCCAGCAATACAGATAGGAGAATCATATGGATACCATAACCCATAACTTGAAGTCCCTGACACATACCTAATGATTCTCTTAACAGCTTTCAAATGAGCTTCTTTGGGATCAGATTGATATCTAGCACAACCTCCTACACTAAAAGCAATATCCGGTCTGCTAGCTGTAAGATATAATAGGCTGCCTATCATGCTTCTGTACATACTAGGATCAACACTCTTTCCACCAGATTCTTTAGATAATTTGAGTGTTGTACTCATGGGAGTGTTCATGTGTTTAGCTGACTCTAAACCAAACCTCTTGACCAAATCTTTAACATACTTGGTTTGGGATATAAACATTCCATCAGACAATTGTCTAACTTGTAATCCTAGAAAGAAGTTAAGTTCACCAACCATGCTCATTTCAAATTCAGATTTCATGAGATCTGCAAACTTTTCGGTTAACACATCATGAGTAGAACCAAAAACAATATCATCTACATAGATTTGAGCAATCAATATGGTGTCATTTGTTCTTTGAATAAACAAGGTTTTATCAACACTACCCCTTTCAAAATTATGGTTAATCAGAAATTGAGTGAGCCTTTCATACCAAGCTCTAGGGGCTTGTTTGAGACCATAGAGAGCCTTTTTAAGATAATACACATGGTTAGGCTGCTTGGGGTTTTCAAACCCTTTAGGTTGCTCAACATAAACTTCTTCTTCTAAAACTCCATTCAAAAAGGCACTTTTGACATCCATTTGATATAATTTAAATTTCAAGGAACAAGCAATGGCAAACAAGATTCTAATGGATTCAAGCCTAGCAATAGGAGCAAATATTTCTTCAAAGTCTATTCCTTCAATTTGAGAGTAACCTTGGGCAACTAACCCAGCCTTGTTTCTAACTATAGTACCATTTTCATCATGTTTATTTTTGTAGATCCATTTGGTACCTATGATGTTTTTGTCATTAGGCCTAGGTACTAATTCCCAAACTTCATTCCTAACAAACTGATTTAGCTCTTCTTGCATAGCATTTATCCAACAATCATCAGAGAAAGCTTCATCAACAAATTTTGGTTCAATGATAGAGGTAAAGCAAAGAAAACTAACAATGTTTTCAAGTTGTCTTCTAGTCTTGACACCAAGCAAGGGATCTCCTAGAATTTGGTTCATAGGATGATTTTTCACATCAACCAAATCCTTAGAGGTTTGAGACTTATCCAGGTTTGCAGTAGAAACATTTATCTCATCATCATTAGGGTCTTCTTGATTACAGGAATCCTTTAGTTTGTCATCAATGACAACATTTATAGATTCTTGTATGGTTCCAGTGTTGGTGTTTAAAACTCTATAAGCACGACTGTTTTGAGAATAGCCAATAAAGACGCCTTCATCACTTTTGGAATCAAACTTGCTCAAGTGTTCTCTATCCTTGAGAATATAACATTTGCTACCAAAAATTTTAAAGTAGCTAATGTTTGGCTTCTTCTTATGCCATAGTTCATAAGGAGTTTTATCCAATCCAGTTCTCAAGTAAACCCTGTTAATGATGTAACAAGCTGTATTCACTGCTTCAGCCCATAGATCTCTAGGAACATTCTTTCCATGAAGCATAACTGTGGCCATCTCTTGTAAGACTCTATTCTTCCTTTCAGCAACTCCATTTTGTTGAGGAGTTTTAGGGGCAGAAAATTCATGGTGAATTCCATACTTATCACAATATTTTTCAAATCTGGAATTTTCAAATTCTCCACCATGATCACTTCTTATTCTAGCAATTGCTCTTCCTTTTTCAACTTGGATTCTTTTCACAATCTTTTTGAATTCAGCATATGCATCTGATTTTTCTCTCAAAAAAGCAACCTAAGTGAATCTAGAATAATCATCTACAATAACAAGAAAATATTTTCTGCCACCCCTACTGTCTTTCTTAGTTGGACCAACTAGATCCATGTGAAGAAGCTCTAAGGGTCTCGAAGTCTTCAGAGACTTGGACTTTTTGTGAGATGCTCTGATTTGCTTCCCTTTTTGGCATTCTCCACAAATAGTTTTTGACTTCCTGTTGATTTTTGGAAGACCCTTTACATAATTGTTCAGCTTGGACAGATCTCTATTGTTTACATGTCCAAGTCTTTGATGCCACAGTTGAGCTTCATCAAGATGAGCGATGTAGCAAGATGAGCTGAAAGATTCTTTTTTGTCACCAACAACATAGCAGTTTTCTTGATTTTTAAAACCTCTTAGAATAACTTTTCCATTTTTAGAAATCTCACAACCATGACTAGTAAAGATGACAGCATGATTTTTATCACAAATTTGAGAGATGCTAAGAAGGTTATGCTTCAAGTCATCAACACATAAAACATCTTCTAAGTGAGACAAGTTAGGAACATTTAGAGTCCCTTTTCCAATCACTTTAGCTACATTGCCATCACCAAAAGTAACAATTCCACCATCATATTCACTTAATTTTGAGAAGAGTGTTTTATCTCCAGTCATGTGTCTAGAACATCCATTATCCAAATACCATAAAGATTGATCTCCAGCTTTAAGGGCTGTGTAGACTAATAAGCTCTTAGGTACCCATTTGTACTTATGAGATTTTGACTTATCCGAATCATGATGATGAAAGGATTTCTTAGAATTTCTTTTAGCATGATTATTGAATTGAATTCTAAGTTGATCAATCTGTTTCATAAGTTCATCCAATTTTTGTGGAACAGTGAGATTCTTATGAAACCTATTTTTGTTTAGTTCATTCTTATAGGACTGTCTTTTGACTTGTTTCATTTTACACTCATATTTTACATGTCCTTTTCTCCCACAAGAATGACATATGACTTCGGAGATGTTTAGATTACTTGAGGAGGCTTCTCCTTTTACAAACTTTGTAGAGACATAAGGATTACATTTGGCTTCTTTGTTGTAACCAAGCCCAGTTTTGTCTCTTTGATATTTGCCCATCCCAAATAATCTTTCGAACTTTTCTTCTCCATGAGTGAAGGAATACTCATACTTTTCTTTGTACCAACTCAACTTGGTGACTTCATTCTTCAAACGAGAAATCAAATCTTTTAGATTTTCAGTCTCATCTTTCTCTCTTGTAAGCTTTCTTATGTAGTCACTAGCAATTTGAAATTTGGAATTAATTTCATGAAGATCATTGGTCAAAATATTATTTTCATTATTCAAAGTTTCAACTTCGTCTTTTAACATTTTGATCTTAATTCCTTGTTTGCTCATAGTTCTAATTAGTTTACAGCTCTCCTCATAGAGTTGATCATAGGTTTCTTGAAGATCTTCCTCATCAATGTCATTATCTGGGTTGTCTTCTTCAGATTCAGTTTCATCCTCAAATTTATCAATCTCAGATCTTTCAGAATTTTCATTCATCTCAACTGACGGATCACAAACACTTCTGGCCATCAAAACATTATAGTTTCCGGTCTCATCTTGGTGAGATTCATCTGATTCTGATTTAGATTCAGATGAGTCATCATCCCATGTTGCCACAAGTGTCTTTTTCTTTCTTTCCACTTGACACTCAGATGAGATATGACCATACTTTTGACAGTTATAACATTTTACCTTTCTATGTTGACTCTTAGAGGAGGAGCTGACTTTGTTTTTACCTTTATCAAAGGATTTGAAATTGGAATTCTTCTTCTTAAATTGTTTCAGAAACCTCTTAGCAAGTAAGGCAACATCTTCATTATCACTTTCTTTCTCATTATTAGATTCTTCTTTAGAAGGGGATGGTTGAGATGTCTTTAATGCAATAGATTTCTTGTCTTTGGATTTATTAGAAGAATTTATCTTCATTTCAAAGGTTCTAATATTGCCAGATAATTCCTCTACCTTCATATTTTCAGGGTCATTATATTCTTCTATAGAAGTCACTTTAGGGTGAAATCTTTCAGGTAGAGACCTCAGGATTTTGCTACAAACTTTGCCTTCAGGAATTTTTTCACCCAGAGACCACATTTCATTTATAATGACCATTAACTTAGTTCGAAACTCATCGAACACTTCATCTTCCCTCATTCTTAACGATTCGAATTGGGAAGTCAACATTTGAAGCTTGGCTCTTTTAATAATAGTAGTTCCTTCATAGTCTGTTTCTAAAAGATCCCAAGCTTGTTTAGCTGTGACACATGTCATAATCTTTTTGTATTCTTCAGCTGTCATGGCACACGATATGGCATTCAATGCCTTCGCATCACTATCTTTCAAAGCCTTTTGATCAGGTGACCATCTTACCTTTGCAAGAGGCTGAACAGTGCCATCTTCAGCTGTGGTGGTGGGATGAGACCATCCATCCTCTACAGCATCCCAAACAGATGAACCAAGGGATCTGATGAAGATGGTCATCCGGGCTTTCCAAAAAGCATAGTTTGTACCATCAAACAAAGGAGGTCTGTTTACTGCACTACCTTCTGGGTTAGACATCAGCACTAGACTAGGAAAAAGATCTACTCCAGGTTGTTAAGCCTTTATGGGAGTAAACCCGCTCTGATACCAACTGAAAGTTCAGTTTAGAGCCAATGACTAAGTCCTAGAGGGGGGGTGAATAGGACCGAGGCTAAACAATTGCCAATTTTAATTTTCTAATCCTGTTTTTAATCAAAACAGAATAAAGAACAGGACATGCATAGCAAGAGTATAACTAAAACAGAAACTGTAGAACATTCAAAAGAGATATGGACACAGAGATTTATAGTGGTTCGGTCACACAGACCTACATCCACTCTCAAGGGTCACACAGACCCTTGGTTCCATTATCAAGAATCAAACTACACAAGTTCTGATTCTACCTCATATTTGATACAGAGGTTCAATCACACAGATCTACTCCTCCTTACAGCAATGTGGTGAGTTTAATCACACAGATCTACACACCTACCACATCATACACATATTGTAGAAATTTGAAGAAGGGTGAACACTTGCCTTGATGATGGTTGAAGTGTTCTGTGGAGCTCTGACCGCAGTCGAAGCTTGCATCTCTTGTTGACCTCTTGGTGTTGAGTAGATAGCCTCCAATGTGTTGCACAACCAGGGTTAAGAGGATTTAGTTTCTAGGGTTACACAAATGAGTCTCTCATGGTGTAAACTATCCTAGAGGATGCACTCCCTATCAAGACACTCATCTAACAGCTAATGGAGCTCTAGGGTTTGCCTAGGTCAAGCACATGAGTGTTTTTGGAAGTGATTTGGAAGCCTACAATTGATGGGAAGAAGGTAGAAAGCAAGGCTATACCCTAAGGTCCTTAAAATGCACAGTGAAACAAGCTACAGCTTTATAGAAAACTCCCAACGGATACATTTTACGGTTAGCCTCTAAAACTGGCGGCTAGCCTCTTTTAAAAATCCCTGAGCCAACGGATATAATTTTGAATGCGGTCAACTCACGGTTAGCCGCGGGTGACCATGGCGGTTAGCTGTAAGGTGACCGCAAGAATGACAGGAGAAAATAGCTCTCGGGAAAACAAACCGTAAGACTTACGGTTGCTTGCGGTTAGCCGTAAAGCTCCATGCGGTTAGCCGTAAGGTAGCCGAACAGGTGACCGCAGATCCTGACAGAGAAAAAATTGTTCTCTGGAATGGTGACCGCAGGACTTCGGTTACCTGGCGGTTAGCCGTGAAGGGTCTCTGCGGTTAACCGCGAGGTAACCGTGGAGCTGGCCGAAATCCATGACAGGAAAACAGCTTGTTGGAAAGGTAACCGTGGGTTTTTCGGTTACCTGGCGGTTAGCCGTAATGTATAAAGAGGCTAGCCGCCAGGTGACCGTAAGGTCACCGAACCCTCTGAATTTTCAGGAAAAGGCTTAACTGATTAGACACAAGGTATTTTCCAAGGGATCTACAGGATGGTCCGGGTTTGAAATACCTGAGTGAGGGTTGGTTAGCACACATGGAGTTCTTCCTTGGTAAATCCAGGCCTTTCAAGACTAGAACTTCTGCCTTCAGACTTGATCTTCCTTGTGAAACTAGAGAGGCAATGTCTTGGAATCTTTGATACGGAATTGACAATACAAAAACCAGTGTACATTGGAATGTGACACTAACAAGCCCCTCGGTGGTATTTTAGGACCAACTGTATACTCAGTTTTGGGAAACAAGGTCATCTCTAGCATTGCTATCGCAATAAGGACCTATTTCACCGCAAGAAGGTTGAAATTGGGCCAAATGATGCTGAAAAGATCCGAAACTTGACATGGACACTCCTCAAGAATATAACAGAGGATTTTGAACTATCTAGGCGATTCTGAGAAGATTTGTTGCATGAAGTAGTTGTTGTCCATTTTTGTCGCAAGAAGAATCGTTGATCATGAAATGATGTTGAAACTTCTTGAAAGTGGTCTGAAAGTTTTGGAAGTCACATCTAAATGGATTGATGTAACTTCTTTGATGCTGAAATTTGTTCCAAGGCAAAAGTAACATTTTTTATGTCAACAGAGGGCACAAGTAAACCTTGATCCATTAAGACACCTATAAACACTCAATGGGGCCTCGAATTCCCTTGTAAACTTGAGATGATAAAAATGGAATGGACCAGGATCCTCCCTCCATTATTTGTCTTAGGTTCTCAATTCGGCACCACTAAGCTTGGACTGCCATTGCAATCAGGATTTGGCTGCTTTGGAGTCATTATTTTTCACCATCTGAAGATTGGTTTTTTTGTGTTATATTGCTCGGAACCTAGGTCAGTGCCTCATGTGATGGCCATCTTACTGTTATCATAATTTGCTTCATGCCAGGTATAATGGCTTACTATTATTATATATTTTCATGATTATATTTGCTTATGTGCTCCCGTCACCATGAGTGCCTATTTGTATGTTTTATTTGAAATCATTTGCTAGGAAATGCCACGGACCTATGTAAGCCTCTGCGAAATGTTCATGGAATTTTTTTATTATCACACACATGGGTCTTTGGAAATCGTGCCCCGGGGTCATGGATAAGTGATACATGTACGTGAGACAACTACCTTCCACGTAGGGATGGCAATTGGGCGGGTGGGTTTTATAGTTGTCATTACAAAACCGGCCCATGATCCCCATGGGTCGGGTTTATTAGTGTTTGATTTAATGTTTATTGAAAAACATGAAAACAAAAAAGTGTGTTGCTGAAAATTTAAACCCATGATATTTTGAAAAATATCACTCCTTACTACCACCTTCACTAATGATATTTTACATATAGAATCTTACTTAGTGATATATAAAATAAATACATATGGGGCGGGCACAATGGCGGACCCAGGATTTTTATTTGAGGGGGGTAAATGGAAAAAAAAAAAAGTTATGGTCGAAGTCAGGTGCAGCGCCCTGTTGAACACATGGTGGGGCCCGCATTTCTAAAGTCCAAACCATTTGCCCCATCATGAGATCACAACGGAGTCTTGGCATCCAATGAGCGAATGTGTACATCTATACAAATCTAGTGCAGAAACCTCTTATTTGGATGGTTTGGATGATCATTTTAAGTTTTTCTATTTTTTCGATTTCAACTAATCTACCGTGAGGCCCACCGTGAGCCTATGAAAATGAAGTAGTCGGCACTCCATTCTCAATTCCCTGATTAAGGTGATATATAGTTGTTATTACTGCTAATAGGCCTGACGCAGAAAGCATAAGCAACACATATCATGGTGCAGCATCTGGTTCGTGACAAGAAGTAATCTCGGTGTGATGTGAAGGTGGAAGGGGCCAGATGGGTTCTTTAACCATGTTATATCAGAGCTTGGAGGATCTGGATTTAGAGTTCCTAAATACCAACTCAGGCAAAGAGATGTTGCTCCATCAAGCTCCGCAAAGAATTGTACGGAAGGGGATTGAGAGGGGGATTTTTTTTTTTGCTGAAGAGGGGGATATTTACTAGAGAGAAGGAACCTCTGTGTGCTAATGCCAATTGATAAGTCCTTAATAATGCACATTTTCATGGTTATTTTTGAAAAGTTTAAGGACTTATCAAGCCAAGAGAGCCTTATTTAATATCATATCGTAATTTTATGCATTTTTTATCCATTGTAGTACATTTATGCATAATTTGCTCAAAAACCATCATTTTTGCATAAAATGATAAAACATGCCATTATTTAATTTTACTTTTGGAAAGATTTTCCAAATGTGTTTTTCTCATGAAATAAATTAATCATCATTAGTTTTTTTTTTAATTAAATCATGTGAAATTATGTGCATTCATTTCATCATTTCATGAGAGATGGGCCTGCAGTTATGCATTTGTGAATTAAGGGTAAATTTATCTTTTCACATGAAATTCACTTGTTGGCTTGCAGGAAATGACGAATTGGGTCCCATAACATAGGATTGAGGCTGAGAAAAGAAAATGAGAAGGAAAGAAAAAACAAAAAGAAAATTGGAAAAATCGGCATGAAAAGGGCCCACACATGGGACATCCAAGAGGGGGTCCACTTTCTTTACACAAAATTTCAAGATAATCTTTGAAGTTATTTTGAAGAAATATATAAAGGAATGCAAGAAAGGAAGGCTACAAGAAAAGATCTTTTGTTTGTGAGCAAAGAAATAAATAAATAAATATATATTTATATATATATATATATATATACATGGAAAGCTTGGCATGTGCACATCCATATCTCCATCCAAATATCTCTTAAAGTCAAAAGAGGGATTTCTTAAAATAAAAAATAAAAATAAAAAAAATAAAAAGGGAAAGAAAGCATGGCGTGAAGGCAAAAAATGAGAAGTCCTAGAACGTCATATCTTTTTGATGGCACACCCAGCCACATTATGTGATCCCCATCTCAATCAAGTGAAGATTTGGTTTCTCTAACTTGTCTATCAGGAAAATCCAAAAGAAAGGAAAGAGGACATTTTCAAAGAGAGAGAAAAAGGGAGATGAATGAGATCAGCTGGGCATGCAACCCAACCAGCATGAATAACACACGATCATGGAGATTCTGGAGATCCCACCACTCCATAAATTGAAGAACAAAGAAGGAAAGAAAAGAGGCTCCACTCCTATATAAACAGCCCTATGGGAGATTCAATGCATGCTTGAGAATTGCTCACCTCTCCTTCTAGAGTTACATACCATCTCACCTTTTCTTGCCCTTCCATCTTAATTCACCAAGGGGATTCTTTCTGAAGGCCATACCACCAACCTTGTGATTTCAATTAGAAAGAGGGATTCTCAACATCCTAATATGTATTCTTGTTTTTTCAATATTATATTCCTTGTAAAGAATTTTCATGCTAGAAAATAAAGTTGTTTCTTTTAATTTGTGTTCTTGATTTTTTGTATCTCTTAATATTAGATTTGTGATCCATGCAATATGGTTAGTGCTTATTTTTGGTTAAATATTAATTTTTTAATTGGTTTCGAATAACTACTAACAACTCACCTTAGCATCTTCACAATATAATTTAATTTCTACGTATACATGATATTTTTGGAGGCAATACAAGGTGAATTTGAAGAGAGTCGACCAAGAAAAGTTTAAGAAACCAACTCTGAAATTTATTTATTAAAAAGTGAGGATTTATCATTCTCAACTTGGATTGACAACCAAAGTTGAAGTATGGGACCCTAGGTTTTCACTTCTAAATATTTTTTTTGGGCCCTAGATTGGGAATAATATTTTAAAAAGAAACTCACCACCTTTCTATTTTTTTAGCACCTTTGATTTATGCACACCATCTTTATTTTCTACATTTTTTTAGTTTCTGCACTTTATCTTTCTATCTTTACATCAATATGTTAGGATTATATTACTGCTAAAAGTACATTAGTTTTCATGCATATTTTACATTTTTAAAGCATCTTAGGATTGGTGTAGTTTATGTTGAATTCCAAAATCAGATTTGAAAGTCATGAGCTAAATATGTTTGGATTAGAAAATAGCCCTTTGAAATTTATTACACATCTTCAAGACTGATTTTTGGAACCATTTGCATAATTCATGTAGTTCATGTATGAAAAAAAAGAAAATAAAAATAATACTGTGCTGGAAGTATAGTGTAAATGTGAGAGAAGAAAATGCATACATATGGCAATTCTATTTCAACAACTAGAGATCCGGGCCTTATATTAAGCTTCTGGTCTGTCCGGTATTCAAACTGCTAGTACTCCTGTCTACAAAGAGATTACAGAGATGGTTTCTTTTTAGAAGGGAAGAAGGCCTCTCAGGGTGCCCTTTTTCCTTCTAGATGAGATTTTCCCTTTTGGTCCCTGCTCCCCTCTCGGGATCAACGCCCTTTCCTTATATAAGGCCTTTGCACGTGCCTCTCTTTTTTGCCTTTCACCGGCCTTCGTCTATGGACAAAAGCCGTATTCCCAGAGTCGGGTCCCTTTTCTTTTCTTTCCACTGCCTCCTTCTATGGGCAAAGGCAGGTTCCCAAAGTTGGGTCCCTTTTCTTTTCTTTCCCCTGCCTCCGTCTATGGATGAAGGCGGGGTTCCCAGAGTCGGGTCCCTTCTCTTTTCTTTCCCTTGCCTCCGTCTATGGACGAAGGTGGGGTTCCCAGAGTCGGGTCCCTTCTCTTTTCTTTCCCTTGCCTCCGTCTATGGACGAAGGCGGGGTTCGCAGAGTCGGGTCCCTTCCCTGCCTTGGTGATATAACTGTGGTGGGACGCCTCATTCTCTCCTTTTGTTTGCCCATTTGCTTTTACTAATAGGCGGGGTTCATTGTTTCCAAACCTTCCTTAGCAAATTTTATCGAGACGGGCCCTTCTTATATTCCCTCAAACGACTGTGGACCCATGACCAATTATATTTTGGCTCGTAACTTTCTTCGTGCCTACATATTGCCTCCCCTCAATTAATCAGGGAAGGTTTCGATCTTTAGGCGAAGGCTTCTGTGATTGGTTGAAGTTCTGTGCGTGGCATTCTAGGGTTTATGATGACATCTTTTTTTTCCCATTCCAGGCGGGGCCTCCTTGTCTTCCTGGGCCGCAGTCCCCACTGTTGGGCCAAATCTCCCGAAGCTGAATAATCATTCTCCTCCAGAGGAGACTCCTCGAGCGCACCCTCTATCATTCTATCATACTCTGACGACGACAGAGGGATCTCCCGCTTTGTCTTCCTGCCCTGATTTTATCTTTGGGAATCGTCACTCGGATTCCGTTCGTTATGGAGAGTCAGTTCCTCAAAGTTCATCGTCCAGGGTGGGTCAATGCTTCTCTTACCCCCAACGTCATCCATCTCGCGTTTCTTATTCCGGCGAGGCCCCAATTCGGGAAGAGGATCCTATTGACTGGGTGGAACTGCACGAATTGGACTGAAGTTTGCTGGTCGATGGTGACAAACCTTATCCCTCCACTTCCGTGCGTAGGTGTTTCCTTTTTCCTTGCTCATTGGATGACCTGCCCTCTTCTTATCGGGGGGGGGGGAACTTCGCCCGCTTATCCGAATCCTCTTAGGGCCTGTTTGGATGTATGGTGAACTGAAGTATGGTGAGGTGAAGCATCAAATCAAGATAGAATAAAATATAAGGTGTTATGATGGTGTTTTATTTTTAGTTGTTTGGTATGGAATCTTTTTGACTTTTTGTATAGGAAAGTGGAGATTTTTTGTCTTTTAGTGGAAAAAGGAGGTTGCTTTTTTGGCTTTTTTTGAAAAAGATGGAGGGAATTTTGAAATTGTGTACTTTTGATATGACCCATTGTCTTTTCTTGTTTGGATAATGGAGGCTTTACCTCACCCCACCTCACTTCACCACACATCCAAACACGCCCTTAGGGTCTTCCAATGGTGGCTTTCCTGGAGATTTGAAG
Organism: Umbellularia californica; assembly: GCA_028538565.1. Lineage (NCBI taxonomy): Eukaryota > Viridiplantae > Streptophyta > Magnoliopsida > Laurales > Lauraceae > Umbellularia > Umbellularia californica. The sequence goes on from JAPQWN010000001.1 coordinate 59,423,454, forward strand.
CCGAAGGGGGGTCTGAATTCTGCGCCAGGTTGGTAGCGGTGGTCTAAGTTTGCGCTCTTCTTTTTCAAACCTCTGCTGAGGGATATCGGCATTTTTGGGGCCATTCATGCCACAGCCATTCTATATCCCCGTTCATACTTTTGGGACAATGTTAGGGACTTATTGTCCTGCTAGCAATACATGTCTTACCCTAGTGGGGGAACTTGGCCTTTTGCTTTTGGAGATGAAGGCCATTACTGGCTTGCCTATTTTTAGGGGATTATACGAGGAGTACATCCCTTTTGAAGAGGAGTTCGCTAGTATAAGAAGGGATTCCCCCGAATTCACCACCACCCTGGATGTCTTATTTGATTATCATATAGGCTAGGCCGTGTCTCGTTCTAAGAGGGATGTCCTTCATACTCACTGGTTACATCGGGAAATTCCTTCTTCCATTTAATCCCTGCGCAGTGATCCTTCCTTTTGTCAGCCAGGGAATGCTGCAGAGATGGAATGCTTTTTCCGCGGGAATCCCGACTCTCGCACCATTTTGGCATACTTTCTTGCTATTTGGCCCTGTCGAGCGATCTTCCCTGGCTAGGATGGCGACAATGTTAGGGCTTCTTCACTTCTTCCGGCTTGTAAATTGGCGTGGGGAACCCGAACGGCCCTTTGTCCTGCTATGGTGGCGAAATTATGCCACGGTCTCCGTGAAAACATTGACCACATTATTGGGGGTGTTGATCCGAGTGGTCGCTACCCAGGGCACTACTTCTACACCTGGTTTGTGTTCCATTGTCGTGCTCTCCATCCTTGTTCCAGGGATCCTCCTTCCCCCTGATGCGCCTTTCATGTGTCGGCTGGCGACCCAGTTTTTGACTTTTGAATTGAAGTCCTTCAAAGGGTTCTCAGGTCCTCATTCCATCATCTGGGATAGTTAATCCTTTATAATTCGAGAACATTCCTGGTTTTCTGGCATCGATGATACTTCCCACTTCTGCGATGACGAGAGGGTATGTTCCCCGGAACACTCTTTGATGCACGACTCTCAAGTGGAATCGCTTCTATGTGTGAGTCCTTCTATGTTGGTCTTCCATTCTTGGCGATCTAGCTTCATCGAACCTTATTGGCCTAGTCGTTTTGCTTGTTAGTTCGATTATACTAAAGGTAGAGTTGGATTGCCTCGTTCATTTTTTCACAGGGAGATTTTTGTTTTAGACGGGTGGAGAGCTTGGTGCGATTTCTCTTCCCTGCACACTGATGGCCATTTCTTATATCCTTCACTAGTGGGGCTGAATATTGGAGACACTACGTCTTCCCATCTCCGGTGGTGTTAGACCCCGACCCAGACCAACTCGATTAGTACTAATTAAGTGAGTGTTTAGTCTTAAGTGAGTCTTAGTACTAGCTGGGTTAGAATGTGATTAGACTTAGTTTGGATTATAGCTTTGTGAATTTTGAGGACGTTTAGTATGAGTCAGACACGCTCAGGAATGCCCTGAGTACACGTGAAAGAATGGATTTTTATTCTAGATCTTTGGTTTGATCGTGATTTTTATTTCTCTTGAATGGTTTTATTATTTGTGACAACTTTCATTTTTAGCATGCATGTATTTGAGGCCCAGAAACTCAAGTTTTGACCCAAAAAGGGTAAATCTGACTATTCATGATAAATCTGGGCACAATTTTCGAAGTCGTGAAACTATGTCAAAAGTATACTTATCCAAAACTAAATTTTTTGACGATCGTTTTGTTCTTCTTCATCGTTTCCATCCGGGGTCCACAAGACCATGTTTTAATCGTTTCAAGTTTAACTGCTTTGGGACCCACCTTCCAGACACTATATAAACTCTCTTACTCTCTCTCCTCCATTCTTCTTCCCCAAAATCCCTGCAACCCGTCTTGACCTAGAGTGAAGAAGAGAAGAAGGCTTTCTCTTTGGTCTTTTCCCTTGAATCATCCATCAAGAAGGCTCCAATCCCCGATCCGACTCCGCCATTCTCTTCCTCTCTTCTCAAGCTTCATTTGGGATGTTCTTGGAGCCAATCCCTTTTACTATTCATCATCTTCAAGCTCTCTTCTTCTTGTTCAGCTAGCTCAAGGTTAGAACTCTTCTTCTTCCTTTCATTTGATGTGCATTTAGCTCATTTAGAGCTTGTTTTCCATGTTTTCAAACCCATTTTTGAAATGGGGGTTTGTAATGACCAAAATGGTGATTTTGTGTGCTCTATTTTGGAGGTTTTTGTGTAGATTTCGTGGATCTTCCCTTCTTGTTGAGTTTTGTGGAGTTTTGCTTGACATTGGGCTAAGGCAAGTAAACATTTTAATCTTTCTTAGTGCATTGTGAGTTTTGGGTATTTTACCTTGTGAAATGTAGTTTTATTATCAAGCTTATCATTTCCTTCATGTTACTAAACTCTTTTAGTTTGTTTAATCTTTACAAGCTTGGTTGCTAATCACTTTATCTAATCTAAAAGTTTTGTCTTGAATGGAAGCATACCTTTCAATTGAATGATTTACAAGTTATTAAATACATGATTTGAATGTGAATGGTTTAGTGATTTTGAAGTTTTGATTGAATGAGAATGGATTTTTGTGTGAAAATCATCCCTTGGAAAGCATGTAGGCTTGGGGAGTGCAGGTGGTTCAAGTGTGGGAGTGAAGAGGGGAAGAAGTGTGAAAAATCTGAACTGAAACGCATTGCCCGTGTTTTATCGGTCAGGTGTCGGTCAGCTGTCGGCTGACCGAACTCCCAAGTTCGGTCGACCAACAGCCAACCGAGACCTGTTGGTCCGAATTCCAGAGAGCAACATTGTGCCAGAAATTCCGTGGGTCAGGTGTCGGTTGATGGACCCGAAAGAGGGGGAATCTTCCTTCCTCTCCCTCCGCACCCCGGGGGCTGACCTGGGTCTCAGCGGAGGAGGGAAGATCTCGGGCACCAACATTTTTGTAGGGGTATGCCAGATTTACTTTCTACTTGGAATTTGGAATGGTGATAATCCGGAGATTCACCTTCACAAGTGGAAAGGAAATCAATCCTTTTTTTTAACTTTTCAAATTGCATTAATATTAAGAAAAGAGACAAGTTTTTAGAATGCCGTAAGAGACGTTTTTGTTTGTTTGCCGTGAAAGGCGATTTTACAAAACTCATCAAATATGAAAGACAAGAATTGTGATTTCTTTTTGTCTCTTTAAGAAATACAAACTACAATAGAAAAGGAAGAAAAGGGATCTAACTTCTCAGGAGATTGTGGGGACACGTTGAGATCGACGGTCGCAAATCATGTGTGGGCTTCGCTATCGTCCTTCAAATGAGAACATGTGATGCTTTGATTCTTTGGCTTGGCTCCTAACCTCAGTTTTTTAAAGGATAAGGACCAAGAGAAGGTCCTATATCCAATGAAAAACCGAGTAAACGGGCTGAAAAGCCGCGTTTATGCCATGTTGGAGAAGGAGGAGGCCTTGGGGGTGTGGCCCCCCAAGGGACGTTGATCACCTTGTGGTGTTCTTTGCAGCAGAGCAGCAGGACTTCGTCTGAATTTCTTTGGGAGAAGTGCAGAACTTCAAGTCGATAGATGTCGATATCTGATCCTCTTTCTCTTGGAAATGGATCTCCTTTTATAGGCTTTTGGTAGCCATGGGATGGTTATGGGCATTGATAGCCATGATGAGAGCATTGATGAGGAGTTACAAGTTGATTTTGTAACTCCTTTTTCATGGCTTGTGATTGGCCGATGAAGGTAGTGGGCTTTTAATTGCCTTTATGCTTCATGATGTTGGGAGTTTCATGGGTTTAATGCCATGATTACTTGGATTTGTAACTCCCAAATGCTTGAATCTGATTGGGCCGTCCAAAATAATGAGTTAATGACCGCATTAATTTGTCATAAACGGGTCAATTAACGTCATTAAGTGGTCGCCAGGGCATGTGAAGAGTCGCGGGCCGCGCCGTGCCTTTTGAGATTCCTTTTGCGATCATCACAGGTGGATCCACGCATTGTTTGATGTCGGATTGAGATGCAATTTCAGACATTGATTGATGTTGGCGGGCTGGTGACATCTGTCTTGTCGATTTCACGATCGGTTGGACAGAAATTGCACTTTCTTGGTCAGCCGGTTGGCGATCTTGAGGTGATCGATGATGATTTCATGCTTTTGACAGTGGATCCGAGATGTCGACGAAGATCAGTCGTTTTCAAGCATCAAACATTGCATTTTTCGAAAATCACAGAGGCCGGAACACCCGAAACGCGAAAAGAATCGGAAAACGGACGATTTGGTGCAAAATCCGGCAACCCGGATTTGCAGGGCCGCCGGGCCACCATGCACCCAGGGTCGCCGGTGACCCTGGGCCATTGTCGCCAGCAACCTTGGGCCAGGGTCGCCGGCGACCTTAGGGTTTTTTGCCCTTTGGTCGCCGAGCTTCGTTTTCGGCCGATTTTCCGTCTTTTTCGTTCCTTTTTTCTTCTGTATTTTTCTTGACAATTTTCCTCAATTATTGACTTCATTTTCTTGGAGAAAACTTGACGAGAACCCGCACGAAATCGGAAGTTTCCCATTTTTCGGGAAAGCCGAAGACTTTGTAGCCGATTTTCCGTCAAGAGTCGAAACTAGGTCAAACGATGTCGGAATGACTTGAAAATTGAGGTGAAGCTTCTTGAGCAGTGGATAGGACCAACCATGGGCTTTTATTTGAGTTTTGAAGCCGTTTGGGGTCCCATCGATGCTTCACTTGATTTTGCTGCGGGGAAAATGCCGAGCTTTGATATGTGGTCAAACGATGTCCGATTGACCTGAAATTTGACGGGGAGCCTATTGGAGTCATTTTGAGACGTTCCATGGGCTCCGTTTTGGATGTCATGGTGCCGGGTTGCTCCGCCGCCGGCAGGGTTGATTATCTCTCGGAGCATCGAAACCTGGTTAAACGTTGTCGGAATGACCTGAAATTCAACGTGCAGCCTTTTGGAAGTATGTTGAAGCCACTCATGTATTTGGTTTGATGAGTGATGGTTTCGGCGATTTCCTTCACTGGGAGGCTTGATTTTGCTGCTCGAGCATTGATGGAGGGTCAAACGTTGTCGGTTTGACTTGAAATTTGGCATGGAGCCCTTTGGAGACATTTTGGAGTCATCCGTAGGCTCTGATCAAAGTTTTGGTGTCTTTGATGATGTCGCCGCCGGGAGCGCTTGTTTAGCTGTCGGAGCAGTGAAGTTAGGCCAAACGCTGTCGGAATGGCCCGAAACCTCAGGTGTACCCCTCTTTTAGCTGTCTTGAAGGATCTCTCAGTTTCTATCTGATTCTGAAAAGATCTGATGCTTGAATTAGCCTTGCCTGTTTTGTAGCAGGATGCAACTTCACGAGGCTTCTTGATGTGGAGGAGACATAGTGACTTTTTTGGTGTCAACAAATGCCCCCTCGAGGTACAACGACGAGTAGCTTTTTGGAGTCGATGTGCCTCGAAGAGAAACTTGGAGGAGAGATTCCAACTTGACCAAGAGTCTTAAGCATTTTTTTTTAATAGCCTTCTAAGTTTCCGGGGGAATTTTATGGTAGTGAGAGGGATCACGTACCATCTCAAGGCAAAGTTTTGAAAGTGACATGGGGTGTTTGGATTTTGGGTTTTGGATTTTGGTTTTTGACCTTGTGACTTAACAAGCTGTATGTGGCAAGTTAGGGGGTCAGGGTTTGATTTTTTATTTTGACCTTGTGACCCAACAAGCTGTATGTGGCAGGTTGGGGGGGTCATATTTGGGTTTTTGGTTTTGGTTTGGTTTGGATTTTGATTTTGGTTTTGGTCTTGTGACCTAACAAGCTATATGTGGCGAGCTAGGGGACCGGAATTTGGTTTTGTGAAATGTCAATTTCAAGATTTTGGCTCAATTTGGTTCATGAGGTTGGATGGTTTGGTTTTTGGAAACTCATGAGACTTTCTTTTCTCGTTTTCTTTTTTTTTTTTTTTTTTGAATGGTCCCATCAACTCAAAAGAGGCATGGGAGCTTTTTTGCTCTTTTTTCTTTTTTTTTTTTTGCTCTTGGTAAGAGGAATATTTTGACTAAAAGCCACTTTTAGTGCCTAGGTGGTCAAACCTGGCTCATATGGGCTAACCCATGGGACCTTAGGCTTTGGAGATGGCCTAGATCTCATATGGTGTCATATTTGTAAAGAATATCTAAAATATCTCTTTTGTGTAGAGAATATCTAAAAATATCTTTACTTGGAGAGAATTTCTCAAGTTTTCTTTTTATGGAAAGATTCTCTCAAAATATCTTTCTTTTTGGGAAAGTAGCTAAAGTTTAGCACTTACCTCCTTTCTTTCTCCTTGTTTCCTCTTTTGGCTTGCTCTCTTCTATAAAAGCAAGAGGGTTGATGCTTTTGCTCCATTGCTTTCTTTTTGCAAGAAATTTTCAAGAGTGCTCTCCAAGATAAGAAGTGCTTTCTCTTCTTCAAGGATCTCCAAGCTTTTCTTCTTCTTCTCCATCAATGGCTTCAAGTAAGTTTTCTTCCTCGTCAAGAATCTCCATCGTAGAAGTAGCTTCTTCATTTTTTTCTTTTCTTCTTCTTTTTCTTTTCTTTTCTTTCTTCTTCTTCTTCTTTTTTCCTTTTTTTTTCTTTTCATGCACGTTTTCCTTCTCTTTTTTTTTTTTTCGTGCTTCTCTCTTTTTTCTTTCTTTTTTTTTCTCTTTCCACGGTTTTCTTCTTTTTTTTTTTTAACCGTGTACTCTCTTTCTTTTTTTTTCTGTTGTTTTTTTTTTCACGCTGATTTCTGTTTTTTTATTTTTTCAGCGTTTTTCTCTTCTTTTTTTTTTCTGTTTTTTTTCCTGGTTGTACGGACAGGTCCGTACTGCCACGTGGCAGAGGGCCACAGCCTGTGGGCCAAAATTTTGTTTTGTTTTTTTTTTTTTTTGCTGAGATTTTTTTTTCTCTTTCTTTTTCTTTTTCCTTGTTTGCTCACTATGATAATGAGGCTATGCAATTTCAATATGTATGCAATGTTTTTTCTCTTTTTTCTTTTTGATGCATCAAGATAGAAGGCTAGAGTCTCTAGGTCAAGCCAACATGATTTTTGACTTGGACAAAGTTTGATTGGTTTTGACCAAATAGGGTTGGAATTGGTCAAACTTTGGTCGAGGTTTCCTAGCATCTAATGCATGATGATATTCTTTGATGCATGATTTTCGTAAATGGATTTGGAAGTATGATGATGCATACCTGAAAATCTTTTGCAAGTATCGGGATTTTGAGCTCACAGCGATGTTGAGCTCTTTCTCGGTCTTGCTGGATTTTGAGGAAGTTTTGCAATTTTTGGATTCTGAAGCTCGCAGCAATGTTGAGCTCTTTTCCAGATTTTGCGGAAGTTTGATGAGATTGGCTTGTTCTCGCAGCGATGTTGAGTTCGAGCCTTCTTTGAGAATTCTCCACTGACTATGAGCTCGCAGCGATGTTGAGCTCATCTTCAGGCTTCCTGTCTTTGTCGGAGTATTTTCCTTTTCTTCGGAATTGCCCCGGAACCATGTCAAAATTTTGCTAGAATTTTTGTAGCAGAATTCTGTCATTTTGATGTTGATTGATCTTTTCTCTTCCACCTTTTGCAGGTAGTTCTTCTAGAACGAACAAAGGTAAAGGCCCTGTTACTGACGCACCTCGTCGGTCTGCTAGATCTTCCAATGCTGTCGTTCAGTAGGCTTGGGAGAAGGTTCAGTTTGTGGAGAAAAACTTGGAAGAATGCGATTCCCTCAATCGTGATGAGATAAGATAGCGATTGATCGCTCTCAAAGATGAGGAGTTCTATAAGATCATGGTAAGCGGTCGTCCTTGGGTTACGGACGATCAGAGTGTTGTGCTCAAGCCTACCTTCTTCTTCGGTGATGCAGTCCCTGACGACTTGACATACCAAAGGAGATGTTTTCAGTTCTCTTACACAACAGATGGTGAGGAGAGAACTATTTCTACCCGGTCGTCTTTTGACCGGACCATCTCGATCATGAGCCTTTCTCCCACGTGCCCTAAGAGGGAAGATCCTCCGAGCTGGGTGAAGAGGACCAGTGTGATCAAGACCGGGGTTTTTGTTGGTGGACCTTCCGGTTTGCAGAGAAGCCACCTGTCCGTATGGACATGTTGATGCCAGCCAGTGGCTACCAAGGTTCTGATCATCCATCGGTTGATTTGAGACCGGTGGGCCTTGGCGTTTTTCGGGGTGACGACAGCAATTGGGTGAAGCCTTTTCGACTTCGTGGCCGTTTCAGCGCTGACTCAAACTGGGAATCATGGACTGATCACACCCTGAGGATTGGTGAGGCCGTTCTTCGGGAGGCCGAGGTTTTTGATGCGGTTCGCGCTTTTCGGCAAACCGTCGTTTTCTCCGATGAGGCTTTCATAGCCATGCTGGAGTCATTCCTTCCACAAACCAACACCTTCATTGTGACGAATGGTGAGATTGGTTTTTCTTTGAAGGAGCTGAGCGCCATCACCGGATTACCTATCCTCGGCAAACTCTATGAGGAGTTTATACCTATTGACAGCGTCCTTGAGGAGCAATTTGAGGAGTTTAGGCTTGTGTACTTTCAGCTCGTCGCCTTCTATGATTTTTTTAAGGAGAAGGAGGGCACGAAAGTTAGATGCAGCAGTTGGAGAAGTTGCAGCTCCAACTTTTTTAACAGCGGGGATTCTTCTGATGGCATGGCCCAGGATGTTAGGGCTAAAGCATCAAGTTTGAAGAAGATCGCTACTATGCGAGAAGATTTGAAGAAGTTCTTCGCAAGCACGGATGCCAATTATCCTGACATTGCGTTGCGGAGAGATCTCGCTGTTTACCTCACTTACTGGCTGGGTGAGGCTGTTTTTGCTGGAGGAGATGGGACGCACATCAGGCCGCACTGTATTTTTCCGGCTTGTCAGATGGCGTTTGGAGATTGGCTGGCTTTGGTACCTACTCTTTACTCCTATTTGTGTACCGAACTGCAGGCTGCTGCTTTCCTGGTTCGGCTTGGGCTTCCCATGAACAGGGTATTTTCTGCCCACATCTTCTATTCGTGGTATGTATACCACTGTCCTAGCTTCCATCGTTTGGGAGTTGCACAGGACGAAGATCCCTTTATAATTCGTTTGGCTAGAGGGACAGCCGTTCCCGAATCGCTTTTGTCTGCCCGTTTAAGAATCTGACGATTTAGGGACGTCGAGATTGGGCAGTCTTCGGTGAAGCTTTCTCCGGGTTTGCGGAAGAAGGCTTTTGACTTTGGTGTCTCCCGTGATTCGACCAGGGCAGGGTCGGGAAGACACTATGCTTTGACGGACGCGGAGAAGAGGTGGCTTTTCAACATACGGGTTGGTACGATGGTTACCGTAGACATCTTTTCGTCGACATCCAGCCGTATGTCCCTTCGCGTTTTGCATTGCAGCTTGGCTTCTCTCAAGGCGTTGTTGGAGCGCCTTCGAGCATGGTGAAGCGTTTTGGAGGTTTGCAGGATGGGAGAAATGCATGGGCTTTTTACAGTGCAGAGGAGACTACCGCCATGATTTCCTATCCTGAGCTGCCCACTTTCCGGACTGCTGGCTTCACGAAGTGGTTCGTGGAGAGCTTCTCAGTGCACCGGGGGCTTTCCAAGAAAGAGCTCGATATTAAGCAATCTCCTGGGAAAGGTCTTGGCAAATCGGATGGTGTCCATCGAGAGGAAGTTTTGGCCTTCCTTTCTGGAGAGAAGCACAAGATAGGCTTTCTCAACGGGCAGGACGTCATCAGATCAGGAGCTGCACAAGGGATTCCAGGTGAGGTCTTGAGACAGCTGGAGGAGGAGGAGGCCGAGATCGATGCTATGATACAGGCAGAGCATACGAAGGCTTCCATGGAGTCTACTGAGAAAAGTAGACCATCCAGTGAGGACTCTTGTGAGAGGCCTGATGTTGATAGTGGGGCAGGATCGTCGAGCAGATTGACCCGCCGAGGCAAGAGGAGGAGAGGACAACGCCGTAACATGAGACGGCATGATAGTCCTTCTGATCTCGAAGTTCCTCTCACCATTGTTGAGGAGGTGTCTGAGGATGCTGACGAGCCTCCGGAGAAGAGAAGCAGAGAAGAGGAGATAGCTGGTATGATCCCCTTTCTTTCCTTTTGTTTCTTCCTTTTTTTCTTATGAAAGTTTTTGTTTTGATCCGTTGCTTCTTTTTTTAGCAGAGGATGATGACCTGGTGATGCCTAAGTTTCCTGCCGATGAGGCGATGACGGATCCAGTCGTGGCATCTGAGGAAGAGCCCAGGGACTCTGGAGTGGTTCCAGAACCTTCACCTGGTATGATTTGCTTTGGCTTTTGCTTTCTTTTTTTTTTCTTCTTCTTTTGCTGTCATTTGCTAACATGTAGCTGATTTGCCAGAGGATTCCGACGATTTCGAGCCATCTATGGACACAACTTTTGACGATGCTTTGGATGAGCTCAAAGAGGCAGAGAGTACTCCGCCGGTCGTCGAAGCAGGTATATTTGCAATAATAATCTTGATATATTTTTGACAAGATTATATTCATACCTTTTTGTCTTTTCTCTGTTTTTTTTTCTTTGACAGATTGTGAAGCAGCAGGAGAGATTCCTCCGTCTTCCTCAGAGCCAGAACAGGGGATACCTACGACTGATCAAGGGGCTTCTTCTTCTTTCAATGAGTCAGCTTCTTCCGTTGGAAAGAGTCTATTGATTACTCTTCCAATGGAGCATGATGTGGGCAGTCGGGCACCAGAGCATGGCGAATCCTCATCTGCACCGCACCTTCAGTATGCAAGGAAGGTGTTGAAGACTGTCTTGAGCTCATGGGTTGAGACTCTTTCTTCAGGTCATTTGGAAGCTGGTTTTGGCATGATCAAGCATGTGCAGGACATCCTGGCTGATAGCAAAGAAGTCGGTCTGGACATCGCAAGCGCCAAGGATTTTGTTGAGGAAATCATCGCCTTGGGGAACAAATGGACTGAGACCAAGAGTTTCCCAGATGGTGACTTCTTTGATGAGATGTTTATAAAACCTTTCAGCAAAGTCAAAGCTGAGCCGACTGAGGTCACGAAGACTCGGAGGCAGATCGTTCGGGAGAAGAACGTTACCGAGTTATCCATCATGGGGCTGAAGCAAGACTTGGACCGCCTTGATAAGGAGGTCGTCGAGGTTAGGCAGCGTCTTGATCTTTTAGAGGAAGAAGCTGCTGCCAAATGGACCGCCATTGTGGAGGCTCGTGACAAGGAGGGAACTCTCATTCGCCAGGTTGAGGAAGCGGAAGGTAATGTCCGGAGGAAGACTCAGGAGCATGAGCAGTGGCAGGTCCTCTGGGAAGAACTTCCCCGTGCTGCAGATGGGTCACGGCATTCGGCCGCGTTTTATGGGGATATCTTGAAGAAGCGTGGCCTAAAAACTTTGGAAGTTAAGGCCAAGGGTCTGCTTGAGGAGTTGAACCTTTGGTTGAAGACCATGTCGGATTGAGCTCCTGAGTTGTAACAAACTCTTTTCTTCTTCTTTTTTTTTGGTACCTCCATGTATAAACAATTTTGGTACTATATTTTGTATCCCCTTCCTTTCACTTAAATCATTTTTTGTTTTATGAAAACAATTTTGAGCAAAAGTTGATGGGAATGTTTGTTTAAGAATTTGATCAAAAGGTTGTCATTTTGTGAAAATCTTTTGTCAAAGAGTTGTTTTGGGCATGAAAGCCAATTTTTGTGGCGAAAAGATTGGTTTTTTTATGGTTTGAAAACCAAATTTTGGATGGCGTGAAAGCCTAATTTTGTGGCGTAAGAGCCAAAATTTGTTTTGCGGCATGGGAGCCAAAATTTTTGGATGGCGTGAAAGCCGAATTTTGTTTTGTTTGTCTTGGCATTTATAACCGAATTTTGGCATTTATAGCCAGATTTTGGCGTTTATAGCCGATTTTTTGGCGTTTATAGCCGAAATTTTTTTTGTTTTGTTTTGGCATTTATAGCCGACTTTTGGCGTTTATAGCCGAATTTTGAGATGGCATGAAAGCCAAAAATTTTGTTTGTGGCATGAGAGCCGATTTTGAGATGGCATGAAAGCCGATTTTGGCGTTTATAGCCGAAAAATTTTTGTTTTGGCATTTATAGCCGAATTTTGGCATTTAAGGCCGGATTTTGGTGTTTATAGCCAGATTTTGGCGTTTATAGCCGAGTTTTTTGAAAACCAAGTTTTGTTTTATTGGCATGAAAGCCGATTTTGGCGTTTATAGCCGAATTTTTTTTTGTTTTGGCATTTATAGCCGGATTTTGGCATTTATAGCCAGATTTTGGCGTTTATAGCCGGATTTTGGCGTTTATAGCCGGATTTGGTTTTCAAAATGCAGGTATCGACTAAATGTCGCCTCCCCGCTGAATGGTCTTGCAAGTATCGATGGAATGTCGCTTCCTTGCTCATTAGGTTTTGCGAGTATTGATGGAATGTCACTTCCTCGCGGGCTAGGTTTTGCGAGTATCGACGGAATGTTGCTTTCTCGCGAATTGGGGTGCAAATATCGACTAAGCGTCACTTCCCTGCTTTTCCCAAAACTTTTGGTTTTACGGGTACTAACTTGGTGTCGTTTCCCTGCGATTTTTTTTTGAAATTTGAGGTTTTCTCGAACCATTTGAAATTTGGGTTGTGGATAGCAGCTGGAATATTGCGTCTCCACGATTTTTGAAATTTGCAAGTATCGAATGGGGTTCGCTTTCTTGCGATTTTTGGGTTTTGGAAGTATCGAATGGGGTTCGCATCCTTCCCGTTTTTTTGGGTTTTGCGAGTATCGACTGAATATCGATTCCCCGCGGTTTCTAAAAACATAAATTTTTGTTTAAAGACACGAAGGTCATAAATTTTGACTTAAAACCATTTTGGTTGTAAAAGTCGAGGCGGTCTAGGGTGAAAATTCCTAAGTCCCGATTTTTGTTTCAAACCATGAGTTTTGGGTTCAAGGATCGAAAATTTTGGTCAAGTCTGGGAAGAGGCTCCTAAACTTGGATTGATTTTTCTTTTGAACAATGAAACGATGAAAGTAAGCATTGTTTTGAGAGATTGTTTTTTTTTTTTTTTTTGGAAACTTCAACATAAAGATGAAAATTTCAAAAGGGGTGGGTTTGACGAGCAAGTACCTTGGAAATACGCTTTAGCCGTGTACATATTGCTCTGACCCGTTTGAGGAAGTCTTCAAGGGTAGTACCGCTTCAAGAACTTGCCGTTGATAGGGAGCATACATCTGTCTCCTTCCATGTTTAGAAGAGCGTATGCACCGTTGGAGAAGACTTTGTCGATGACGAAGGGTCCTCCCATTTTGGTTCGAATTTGCCTTTGGATTTGTGGGCAAAGACTATGGGTCTTTTTACTGCAAGAACCAAGTCACCCTTTTTGTAGGCGTGTTGCCTGACCTTTTTGTCGAAAGATCCTGCCATGCGTGCTTGGTACAACTCAATGCTTTGTAGAGCTTCGAGTTGTCTTTCATCGAGATTATCCAGCTCTTGGAGTCTCAATTTGACATTGCTTTCTTGCGTCATGTCATTTTGCAAAGATACCATTAAGGAAGGAATTTGTACTTCCAAAGGGACAACAGCTTCGCATCCATAGACCAAAGAGAATGGTGTGCTATGGGTTGGTCCTCGAACGGTGGTTCGATAGGCCCACAAAGCTTCTAGTAGTTTGTCGCCCCAGTCTCTTCTGTGACTAGAGACCATTTTCTTGAGAATTTTGCAGAGTGTCTTGTTGAAGGCCTCTGCTAGTCCATTCGCTGCTGGATTATATGGAGTCGAAGGGCAACTTTGGATTTTGTACTTGCCGCAGAACCTATAGAATCTGTGATCCTGGAATTGTGGTCCGTTATCATGGACGAATCTTTTAGGTATGCCGAAGCGACAAATAATGTTGGTGCGCAAGAACTGAAGGACTGATGAAGTCTTCATTTCGCTGAGCACAAATGCTTCTGACCACTTGGAGAAATAATCCGTAGCGGCAAAGATGAAGTGATGACCTTTGCTTGATGGGGAAGAAATAGGACCTATGATGTCCATACCCCAGGCTTCGAAAGGCCATGAGATTGCTGTTGGATGTAGCCATTCTGGAGGCATGTGGACATAATCTCCGTGAATCTGACATTTTTTGGCAGCGCTTGGCAAATTGCATTGCATCAGCTACCATGGTAGGCCAATAGTAACCTAGCCTTTTTATCTGGTTGTAGAGCTTAGGGCCAGCCTGATGGGCTCCACAAAGACCAGCATGTACTTCTTCGAGAGTTTCCTCCGCCTCTTGTTGTGATAAGCAGCGTAGGAGTACTCCATTGAAGGATTTTCTATAAAGTGCTTTTGAAGGTATATCCAAATGAAAGTTTAGGGCTCGTCTTTGGATGCTTACCCGCTCTTTTGGATCGCCAGGTAGTATTCCGAACATGATATGATCAATGAACGGATCTCTACAGTCGCCAATCGGAGGTTTGAGGACGGACATCCGACTTCCAACTACTTGGTGGCATTCAGCAACTGCTTGGTGTGTGTTGAGAGGAGGGAGAATCCTTCTTTGACACATTGTGACTTGCATGTTTTCCCCTTCTTGGATTGCCATGGATGCGGCAAGTCCAGCCAGGGCATCTGCACATGTGTTTTCACCTTTGAGGACGTGGGTGATGTGACAGATGTTGAATTTTTGTCGAAGCGACTGCGCCTTATTGTAGTAAGGTAACAAATCAGGCTTCCTGACTTCATATTTCTGATTCATCTGGTTGACGAATAGTTGAGAGTCTCCAAAAGCTTCCAGTGTGGTGATGCTGGATTCGAGGGCGAGTTCCAATTCTACAATCAGGGCTTGGTACTCAGCTGCATTGTTTGAACATGGTTCCAGTAGCGAGAAGGCGTGTGGAATCATGTATTTGTCGGGACTGACAAAGAGGATGCCCATTCCCGATATTTGCTTTCCCTTTTCATTTGTCCTGGTTGCACCGTCAAAGTACATGTCCCAGGAAGCTTTTGATAAGGAAGTTTCCACATTGTAGACAAATTCGTCTGGGAGATCATCCCTGAGTGGAGAATCTTTAGGCAATGGATGCTCTACGAGGAAGTTTGCTAAAGCTTGGCCTTTGATTGCTTTTTGTGGTACATACTTAATATCAAACTGTGATAAAAGGATGGACAATTTTGCCAGTCGGGCATTGAGAGTACCTGCTTTTGTGACAAGGACCTTTAGGAGGTTGATCCTCGAAATCAGGTAGACTGTGTTTGATAGCAGATAGTGACGCAGTTTTGTACAGCGAACATTACTGCAAGGCATTCTTTTTCGACTGGGGAGTAGCGATGCTCTGCACCTACCATCATGCGGCTAAGGTAATATAGAGCAGCCTCTTTTCCGTCATCATTTTCTTGTGTGAGCAGAGCACCCAAAGAGTGGTCGAGAGCTCTTGTGTACAAGATAAATGGTTTTCCAGTTGTGGGGGCAGCCAGCACTGGAGGTTTGATGAGGTATGCTTTGATGTCTTGAAATGTACTTTCACATTCAGCATCCCAGACAAAGTCCACGCCTTTCTTCATTAGGCGAGAGAATGGACGGCATTTCCCTGATAGATTGGAGATGAACCGCCGAATGTAGGCCAGCCTTCCTTGAAGCCCTTTTAATTTTCTTATGGTTCTTGGAGATGGCATTTCCAGGATAGCCTTGACTTTGGTGGGGTCAAGTTTTATTCCAGCTTTCCGTACTATGAATCCGAGAAACTTACCCGATGAGACACCGAAGAAGCACTTTAGTCGATTCATCCGCAATTTGTGTTTGCGAAGTCGGAGGAAGACTTCTCGAAGATCATTGAGATGGTCTTCTTTTCTTCTGCTTTTATGGCGAGGTCGTCAACATAGCATTCGACCGTCTTGTGCTGCATATCTTGGAATATTTCATCATAGCCCTCTGATATGTTGCACCTGCATTTTTCAGACCAAACGGCATAACAGTGTAGCAATACACGCCGAATGGTGTGCGAAATGACGTATGACTTTCATCTTCAGGATGCATCTTTATCTGATTGTAGCCAGAGAATCCATCCATGAACGTCGTTCGCTCGAATCCATAGGTGTTGTCAATCATCACCTCTGGTATGGGGAGCGGGAATTCATCTTTAGGACATGCACTATTCAGGTCTCTGTAGTCGATACAGACCCTTATCTGCCCATTTTTCGTTGTCACGGGGACGATGTTGGCCAACCATTCAGGATGCTGTTCCTCGCGGATGAAGCCAACGTTTTTGAGTTTTTAAACTTCTTGTTCAATTTTGTCCATCACGTCGGGACGGAATCTTCTTTGGCCTTGTTAGATAGGCTTGATTTCTTTTTTCAAGTTGAGCTTGTGGACTGCTACTCCGGGATCCGAGCCAGGCATTTTGGCATAAGACCATGCAAAGCAATCAACGAACTCACGAAGAAAAGAGATATACTCGGGTAACTCATCATCCTTTATATTCTTGCTTATGAATACAGGACGTGGGTTATCAGGTGTTCCCAAGTCTATCTTTTGAACAGGGTCTTCTGTTGGAAGGTTTGAAGGTGGTTCCTCCACAATGTTTTCGGAGGCTTCCATCTCAACAAGCCCTTTTGGAGTGCCAGAAGCATTTTCAGATTGAGGCTCTGTTTCTGTCCATGAATCTTCTTGATCAGTATCCTTCTCAAGGCTATCCTTCTCAAGGCTTGCAATGAGATGGTCCCAATCATTTGCTGGAATTGGGTTGAAGTAGGGTACTTCTTTTGGAGACGATGGTTCTTCTGGATCAGAGAACCGCGCGTCTATGTCATCGGGCAATTCCTCTTTATTATAAGAGAAATCATACCAATTGGAGGAGCTTTCTGGATTTTTGACGAGTAACTCCTCAAAGAGATATCCAGGGATATCGATGTCTTCATGAGATGTTGAGGCTTGGTCGGTAAAGCGACTTTGCAGCCATGGTGTCAACTGTCTCATAGGAGCGGTAGGATCATACCCCAACCCATATGAAGACTTGCCTTTTTAAAAGTGGATTTTCCAATCTTCTGGTTGACTTTTGGTCAGGGTGGGTTCCAATGGTGTAAGAATACCACAGCCACCTCCCAAACCAGTCGGATTTTAAGCGTCGTAGCCCATTTTCTTCATGATAGCTTGTGCCATTGGACTATACAGGGATAGCAGAGGCATACCTTCGTTTTGAAAAGGTTCATGCAGAGAGTTCAGCGGAGATGCTCCTGATCTGTGGAAGTAAATCACCTTTTCTTCTGGCGAAGTTGCCGGAATAACAAAGGAAGCAGACGTAGGGTCTTCTATGTCTGCAAGTGTCTCCAATGGAGTGAGAGGGAGCTGGTCTTGCTGAGTATCAGCTTGGCTTGATGCTGTGTCATCTTCTGGCTCTGATTCTGAGTCTGTGTCATGCATAATAGACACAAAGGAGACAATGAACTTGCCCCCAGTCTTTTGTTTTGTCTTCTTTGCTTTGGTAGTGATTACCAAAGGCTTTGGAGATTTGAAGGAGACGACGAAGGGAGCTTGACTGCTTACTTCGAGTTTGGTGGAGGGTTTGTTTACCTCCAATGTTTACTGAGGAGCCTTGCCTTTATCTTTCTGGAGACTGTTGCCAAAGCGAATTGTTTTTTCCTCCTGTTCTTCTTTTCCATCTTTATACATTTGAGCATCTGCAAAATGGACATCTCTGCCTTTGAAGGGTTTTTTGTCTGCAAATACTCGATGTATCAGGCCATTGTCGCCAACGAACTTGATGCACTGATATAGAGTTGAAGGGACGACACCATTCTCATGTATCCAGGGGCGTCCAAGGAGTATATTGTAGCATGAAGGGGTCCTTATTGCATACACAGTGACTTCAGAAGTAAGATCACCGATTTGCAATTTGAACCTGATTTTGCCGATAGGCCTTTGAGCGCTCCCGTCATATCCGAAGATGGATACGGATGTGTGACTCAGCTTGCTAGGTGGGATGCCCAGCTCTTCGAGTGCCGAAGTAGAGATGAGGTTGAGTGCAGAACCTGGATCAATCTGAACTCTGTGTACCGGCATTTCTTTGATGTACGTCGTAAAGTACAAGGGACGGTTGTGCTTTGTTTCGCCTAGGAGGAGGTCATCTTTGTCGAAGACAATTGTTGCACTTGCTGCTTTTTGTACCGAGAGGCATTCATTGCTTGATCCCTCAGTTTTCTTCTTTTCTCCCTTTGAGGGAGTATTTGATTTTTTGACCCTATAGTCCATTTTAATTTGTAGGACTTGTGGGGCATGTTTGTCGACATCCGCATTCAGCCTTTGTATTTCTGAAATGAGACTATCACGAGTTTGTGGAGACATCGTAATAAGTCAAGGATGTGCAGATGTGCAGGTATGTGTTTGAAGTGCTCGATCAAGTCGTACTTGAAAGCCTCTTTCGGGCCTGCATTTTCATTATTATTGCCACTTGGGGCGCTTACAACTTGTTTTCCCGAAGGATTTACATAAGAAGAAGAGGGTTGATTGTAATTTTTGTGGTAATCCTGGCCAGAACGGGTACCTCTACCAACTTCAAGAGCCTCTAAAGAAGGGTCTTCTTTTGGAAGATCGTTCTCAGGATCAAGAGGTTGATCCTTTGCTGAGGACGTCTCTGTAACAGCATTGGCGTCTTCAGTGATTGTGTTGCACGGAGCAATTTCCGGGAACAAGTCCTGAACAGCATCCGACAACCTTTCTTTATTAGCCCAGACATCGCCCGTGAGATAGGGTATATGGGACCAATTGACTGAGTTTTTATTGAAGAAGATTTCATTGGCAGAAGTTTCTTCAAGATGATCAATCGGGAGAGGCTTGAATTCCGATGTCACAGCTTCAGGAGACAAGGGCTGAGGGGATGATATCTTAGTGGAAGTCACCTGAGAAGATGTAGCTCCAGAAGATACGCTACTGGTTGGGGAGTACGTGTCTTCGGAAGCTTCAGAGGCACTGTCGTCCTGAGCTATTGCATTGCAGGTTATCCTGACAGGAGATGCCCCCAGTGCAGACTGTTGGGAATCGGACTCATCCTCGGATGTGAGAGGATCATCGATCCAACTGTTTTCTCCATTTTCAGGAGTTAAGGGAGAAAGTTCCCGCTGATTTTCAGGGACTTCCGGTTCTGGATCATGACGAAGATTGCTGCGATCCTGCTTCTGCTCTATAGCAAGATATTGCAAGATTCTTGCATATTCTTCAAGATCAGGCATGGGAGCCAAATCTTCTTCGTCATTTTCTCCTTGTGGTTTACCAATGTTGGGTTCCACCGGAGCATTGTTTGGTGCTGGATTGACAGCGTTTTCTTGAACAGGGCCCTGGTCTTCTTCATCATCAGACCAAGATCCTTGTGGCTATAATGGGTTATACCAGATTACTGGCATAAGATGAGACTCGGGAATCCATTCCTCGTCGGAGAGGTATTCTCTTGTTTCAAAGGATTCTTCCCACTCATCTATATCACTGGCAGTATCACTGGACTCGTATCCATTCATGGAGAATCCAACTACTGAGTTGCAAGAGTATGATGCCCCCTGCACATTTTCATTTTTGTATAGAGGTGGCATGAAATCATCAAGAGTGAATTTTCTTACCGCCTTGGAGGTTTTGGGAAGAGATTCTTCCGTCATCCCGAGTGAAGCAGTGGAAGAAGTTTCTGCTTTCTCAAGGACTCCTTGTTTTGGTTGAGATTTCTGCTGCTGTTTGAGCTTGCGGACTTGTCTCTTGGCTTGCCTTCGCTGCTGAGCGGTCGGCTTTGTTTTGACGATCTCCCAATTTACATCATCTAGGAGATCGGGATGCACCCATATAGGTTGTCCATCTGATGTTGGATAGGGAACCAATTCTTGGGACGCTTGGGCCATTTTTATCACCTTGAATGAAGTAGTGATCTTCTCCTTCGGTGACTTTGAAGTTTGCCGACATGACACCATGTTGACAGAGGTGATGGACCCGAAAAAGGGGGAATCTTCCGTCCTCTCCCTCCGCACCCCAGGGGCTGACCTGGGTCTCGGCGGAGGAGGGAATATCTCGGGCATCAACATTTTTGTACAGGTATGCCAGATTTACTTTCTACATGGAATTTGGAATAGTGATAATCCGGAGATTCATCTTCACAAGTGGAAAGGAAATCAATCCTTTTTTCTAACTTTTCAAATTGCATAAATATTAAGAAAAGACAAGTTTTTAGAATGCCGTAAGAGGCGTTTTTGTTTGTTTGCCGTGAAAGGCGATTTTACAAAACTCATCAAATATAAAAGACAAGAATTGTGATTTCTTTTTGTCTCTTTAAGAAATACAAACTACAATAGAAAAGGAAGAAAGGGGATCTAACTTCTCAGGAGATTGTGGGGACACGTTGAGATCGACGGTCACAAGTCATGTATGGGCTTTGCCATCGTCCTTCAAATGAGAACATGTGATGCTTTGATTATTTGGCTTGGCTCCTAACCTCAGTTTTTAAAAGGACAAGGACCAAGAGAAGGTCCTATATCCAATGAAAAACAGAGTAAACGGGCTGAAAAGCCGCGTTTAGGCCATGTTGGAGAAGGAGGTGACCTTGGGGGGGTGGCCCCCTGAGGGACGTTGATCACCTTGTGGTGCTTCCAGGAGCAAAGTAGCAGAACTTCGTCTCTCTCTCGGATTTTCTGAATTTTCAGAGCTTGCAGTTGGGATCTATTTTCATCATGCTTTCTTCTTGGAATGGACCTCCTTTTATAGGCTTTTGGTAGCCATGAGGTGTTTATTGGCATTGATGGCCATGATGAAAGAATTGATGAGGAGTTACAAATCGATTTTGTAACTCCTTTTTCAAGGCTTGTGATTGGCTGATGAAGGTAGTGGGCATTTAATCACCTTTATGCTTCATGATGATGGGAGTTTCATGGGTTTAATGCCATGATTGCTTGGATTTGTAACTCCCAAATGCTTGGTTCTGATTGGGCCATCCAAAATAATGAGTTAATGACTGCTTTAATGGGTCAATTAACGACATTAAGTGGTTGCCAAGGCATGTGAAGAATCGCGGGCCGTGCTGCGCCTTTTGAGATTCTTCTTACGATCATCACGGGTGGATCCACGCATTATTTGATGTCGGATTGCGATGCAATTTCAGACATTGATTGATGTTGGCGGGCCGGTGACGTCTGTCTTGTCGATTTCACGATCGGTCGGACAGAAAGTGCACTTTCTTGGTCAGCCGGTTGGTGATCTTGAGGCGATCGGTGATGATTTCATGCTTTTGACGGCGGATCCGAGATGTCGACGAAGATCAGTCGTTTTCAAGCATCAAACATTGCATTTTCCGAAAATCACAGAGGCCGGAACACCCGAAACGCGAAAACCATCGAAAAATGGGCAATTTGGTGCAAAATCCGGCGACCCCGATTTACAGGGTTGCCGGGCGACCATGCACCCAGGGTCTCCGGCGACCCTGGGCCAGGGTCTCCGGCGACCATGGGCCAGGGTCGCCGGCGACCTTGGGCCAAGGTCGCCGACGACATTAGGGTTTTTTGCCCTTTGGTCGCCGAGCTTCGTTTTCAGCCGTTTTTTCATCTTTTTCGTTCCTTTTTTCTTTTGTATTCTTCTTGAAATTTTTCCTCAATTATTGACTTCATTTTCTTGGGGAAAACTTGACGAGAACCCGCACGAAATCGGAGCACAAAGTTTCCCATTTTTGGGAAAGTCGAGGACTTTGTAGCCGATTTTCCGTCAAGCGTCGAAACTAGGTCAAACGATGTAGGAATGACCTGAAAATTGAGGTGAAGCTTCTTGAGCAGTGGATAGGACCAACCATGGGCTTTTATTTGAGTTTTGAAGCCGTTTGGGGTCCCATCGATGCTTCACTTGATTTTACTGCGGGGAAAATGCCGAGCTTTGATATGTGGTCAAACGATGTCCGCTTGACCTGAAAATTGACGGGGAGCCTATTGGAGTCATTTTGAGACGTTCCATGGGCTCCGTTTTGGATGTCATGGTCCCGGGTTGCTCCGCCGCCGGTAGGCTTGATTTTCTCTCGGAGCATCGAAACCTGGTCAAACGTTGTCGGAATGACCTGAAATTCAACGTGCAGCCTTTTGGAAGCATGTTGAAGCTACTCATGTATTTTGTTTGATGAGTGATGGCTTCAGTGGTTCCCGCCGCCGGGAGGCTTGATTTTGCTGCTCGAGCATTGATGGAGGGTCAAACGTTGTCGGTTTGACTTGAAATTTGGTATGGAGCCCTTTGGAGACATTCTGGAGTCATCCGTAGGCTCTGATCAAAGTTTTGGTGTCTTTGATGATGTCGCCGTTGGGAGCGCTTGTTTAGCTGTCGGAGCAGTGAAGTTAGGCCAAACGCTGTTGGAATGGCTCGAAACCTCAGGTGTACCCCTCTTTTAGCTGTCTTGAAGGATCTCTCAGGTTGTGTCTGATTCTGAAAAGATCTGATGCTTGAAGTAGCCTTGCCTGTTTTGTAGCAGGATGCAGCTTCACGAGGCTTCTTGATGTGGAGGAGACATAGTGACTTTTTTGGTGTCAACAAATGCCCCCTCGAGGTACAACGATGAGTAGCTTTTTTGGAGTCGATGTGCCTCGAAGAGAAACTTGGAGGAGAGATTCCAACTTGACCAAGAGTCTTGAGTTTTTTTTTTTTTTGGAATGCCTTCTGAGTTTCCGGGGGAATTTTATGGCAGTGAGAGGGATCACGTACCATCTCAAGGCAAAGTTTTGAAAATGACATGGGGTATTTGGATTTTGGGTTTTGGATTTTGGTTTTTGACCTTGTGACCTAACAAGCTGTATGTGGCAGGTTAGGGGGTCGGGGTTTGATTTTGATTTTGACCTTGTGACCCAACAAGCTGTATGTGGCAGGTTGGGGGGTCAGATTTGGTTTGTTGGTTTTGGATTTTGATTTTGGTTTTGGTCATGTGACCTAACAAGCTGTATGTGGCGAGCTAGGGGACCGGAATTTGGTTTTGTGAAATGTCAATTTCAAGATTTTGACTTAATTTGGTTCATGAGGTTGGATGGTTTGGTTTTTGGAAACTCATGAGACTTTCTTTTTTCTCTTTTTTTGAATGGTCCCATCAACTCAAAAGAGGCATGGGACTTTTTTTGCTCTCTTCTTTTTTTGCTCTTGGTAAGAGGAATATTTTGACTAAAAGCCAATTTTAGTGCCTAGGTGGTCAAACCTGGCTCATATGGGCTAACTCATGGGACCTTAGGCTTTGGAGATGGCCTAGATCTCATATGGTGTCATATTTGTAAAGAATATCTAAAAATATCTCTTTTGTGTAGAGAATATCTAAAAATATCTTTACTTGAAGAGAATTTCTCAAGTTTTCTTTTTGTGGAAAGATTCTCTCAAAATATCTCTCTTTTTGGGAAAGTAGCTAAATTTTAGCACTTACCTCCTTTCTTTCTCCTTGTTTCCTCTTTTGGCTTGCTCTCTTCTATAAAAGCAAAGAGGGTTGGTGCTTTTGCTCCATTACCTTCTTTTTGCAAGAAATCTTTAAGAGTGCTCCCCAAGACAAGAAGTGCTTTCTCTTCTTCAAGGATCTCCAAGCTTTTCTTCTTCTTCTCCATCAATGGCTTCAAGTAAGTTTTCTTCCTCATCAAGAATCTCCATTGTAGAAGTAGCTTCTTCATCATTTTTTTTTCTTTTCTTTTCTTTTCTTTTAATGCACGTTTTTCTTCTTTTTTTTTTTCGTGCTTTCTTTTTTTTCTTTTTTTTTTCTTTTCATGGTTTTCTTTTTTTTTTTTTTTTCGTGAACTCTTTTTTTTCTTTTTCTCTGTTTTTTTTTCACGCTGATCCTTTTTTTTTTCAGCGTTTTTCTCTTCTTTTCTTTTTTTTTTCTGGCTGTACGGACAGGTCCGTACGGACCTGACCGTATTGCCACGTGGCAGTGGGCCACGGCCTGTGGGCCAAAATTTTTTTTTTCTGCAGATTGTGAAGCAGCAGGAGAGATTCCTCCGTCTTCCTCAGAGCCAGAACAGGGGACACCTGCTGCTGATGCAGAAGTAGGGGCTTCTTCCACTTTCAATAAGTCAGCTTGTTCCGTTGGAAAGAGTTTATTGATTACTCTTCCAATGGAGCATGGCATGGGCAGTCGGGCACCAGAGCATGGTGAATCCTCATCTGCACCGCACCTTCAGTATGCAAGGAAGGTGTTGGAGACTGTCTTGAGCTCATGGGTTGAGACTCTTTCTTCAGGTCATTTGGAAGCTGGTTTTGGCATGATCAAGCATGTGCAGGACATCCTCGCTGATAGCAAAGAAGTCAGTTTGGACATCGCAAGTGCCAAAGACTTTGTTGAGGAGATCATCACCTTGGGGAACAAATGGACTGAGACCAAGAGTTTCCCAGATGGTGACTTCTTTGATGAGATGTTCATAAAACCTTCCAGCAAAGTCAAAGCTGAGCACGGTTCCAGTAGTGAGAAGGCGTGTGGAATCATGTATTTGTCGGGGCTGACAAAGAGGATGCCCATTCCCGATATTTGCTTTCCTTTTTCATTTGTCCTGGTTGCACCGTCAAAGTACATGTCCCAGGAAGCGTTTAACAAGGAAGTTTCCACATTATAGACAAATTCGTCTAGGAGATCATCCCTGAGTGGAGAATCTTTAGGCAATGGATGCTCTACGAGGAAGTCTGCTAGAGCTTGGTCTTTGATTGCTTTTTGTGGTACATACCTAGTATCAAATTATGATAGAAGAATGGACCATTTTGCCAGTCGGGCATTGAGAGAACCTGCTTTTGTGACAAGGACCTTTAGGAGGTTGATCCTCGAAATCAGGTAGACTGTGTTCGACAGCAGATAGTGACGCAGCTTTTGTACGGTGAACATTACTGCAAGGCATTCTTTTTCGACTGGGGAGTAGCGATGCTCTGCACCTACCATCATGCGACGAAGGTAATATAGAGCAACTTCTTTCCCGTCATCGTTTTCTTGTGCGAGCAGAGCACCCAAAGAGTGGTCGAGAGCTCTTGTGTACAAGATAAATGGTTTTCCAGTTGTGGGGGCAGCCAGCACTGGAGGTTTGATGAGATATGCTTTGATGTCTTGAAATGCATTTTCACATTCAGCATGCCAGACAAAGTCCACGCCTTTCTTCATCAGGCGAGAGAATGGACGGCATTTCCCTGATAGATTGGAGATGAACCGTCGGATGTAGGCCAGCCTTCCTTGAAGCCCTTTTAATTCTCTTAGGGTTCTGGGAGATGGCATTTCCAGGATAGCCTTGACTTTGGTGGGGTCAAGTTTTATTCCAGCTTTTCGTACTATGAATCCGAGAAACTTACCCGATGAGACCCCGAAGAAGCACTTTAGTGGATTCATCCGCAATTTGTGTTTGCGAAGTCGGAGGAAGACTTCTCGAAGATCTTCGAGATGGTCTTCTTTTCTTTTGCTTTTGATGGCGAGGTCGTCAACATAGCATTCAACCGTCTTGTGCTGCATATCTTGGAATATTTTCATCATAGCCCTTTGATATGTCACACCTGCATTTTTCAGACCAAACGGCATAACAGTGTAGCAACACATGCCGAATGGTGTCCGAAATGATGTATGCCTTTCATCTTCAGGATGCATCTTTATCTGGTTGTAGCCAGAGAATCCATCCATGAACGTCGTTCGCTCGAACCCATAGGTGTTGTCAATCATCACCTCTGGTATGGGGAGTGGGAATTCATCTTTAGGACATGAACGATTCAGGTCTCTGTAGTCAATACAGACCCTTATTTGCCCATTTTTCTTTGTCACGGGGACGATGATGGCCAACCATTCAGGATGCTGTTCCTCGCGAATGAAGCCAACGTTTTTGAGTTACTGAACTTCTTGTTCAATTTTTCCCATCACGTCGGGACGGAATCTTCTTTGGCTTTGTTTAATAGGCTTGATTTCTTTTTGCAAGTTGAGCTTGTGGACTGCTACTTTGGGATCCAAGCCAGGCATTTCGGCATAAGACCATGCAAAGCAATCAACGAACTCACGAAGAAAAGAGATATACTCAGGTAACTCATCATCTTTTATATTCTTGCTTATGAATACAGGACGTGGGTTGTCAGGTATTCCCAAGTCTATCTTTTGAACAGGGCCTTCTGTTGGAATGTTTGAAGGTGGTTCCTCCACAATGTTTTCGGAGGCTTCCAACTCAACAAGACCTTCTGGAGTACCAGAGGCATTTTCAGACTGGGGCTCTGTTTCTGTCCATGAATCTTCTCGATTAGTATCCTTCTCAAGGCTATCCTTCTCAAGGCTTGCAATGAGATGGTCCCAATCATTTGCTGGAATTGGGTTGAAGTAAGGTACTTCTTTTGGAGAAGACGGTTCTTCTGTGTCAGAAAACCGCTCGCCTGTATCATCGGGCAATTCCTCTTTATTATCAGAGAAATTATACCAATTGGAGGAGCTTTCTGGATTTTTGACGAGTAACTCCTCAAAGAGATATCCAAGGATATCGATGTCTTCATGAGATGTTGAGGCTTGGTTGGTAAAGCGACTTTGGAGCCATGGTGTCAACTGTCTCATAGGAGCGGTAGGATCATACCCCAACCCATATGAAGACTTGCCTTTTTAAAGGTGGATTTTCCAATCTTCTGGTTGACTTTTGGTCAGGGTGGGTTCCAATGGTGTAAGAATACCACGGCCACCTCCCAAACCAGTCGGATTTTGAGCGTCGTAGCCCATTTTCTTCATGATAGCTTGTGCCATTGGACTATACAGGGATAGCTGAGGCATACCTTCGTTTTGGAAGGGTTCAAGCAGAGAGTTCAGTGGAGATGCTCCTGATCTGTGGAAGTAAATCACTTTTTCTTCTGGCGAAGTTGCCGGAATAATAAAGGAAGCAGACGTAGGATCTTCTATGTCTGCAAGTGTCTCCAATGGAGTGAGAGCGAGCTGATCTTACTGAGTATCAGCTTGGCTTGATGCTGTGTCATCTTCTGGCTCTGACTCTGAGTCTGTGTCATGCATAATAGACACAAAGGAGACAGTGAACTTGCCCCCAGTCTTTTGTTTTGTCTTCTTTGTTTTGGTAGTGATTACCAAAGGCTTTGGAGATTTGAAGGAGACGACGAAGGGAGCTTGACTGCTTACTTCGAGTTTGGTGGAGGGTTTGTTTACCTCCAATGATTGCTGAGGAGCCTTGCCTTTATCTTTCTGGAGACTGTTGACAAAGCGAATTGTTTTTTCCTCCTGTTCTTCTTTTCCATCTTTATACATTTGAGCATCTGCAAAATGGACATCTCTGCCTTTGAAGGGTTTTTGGTCTGCAAATACTCGATGTATCAGGCCATTGTCGCCAACGAACTTGATGCACTGACGTAGAGTTGAAGGGACGACACCATTCTCATGTATCCAGGGGCGTCCAAGGAGTATATTGTAGCATGAAGGGGTCCTTATTGCATACACAGTGACTTCAGAAATAAGATCACCGATTTACAATTTGAACTTGATTTTGCCGATAGACCTTTGAGCGCTGCCGTCATATCCGAAGATGGATACGGACGTGTGACTCAGTTTGCTAGGTGGGATGCCCAGCTCTTCGAGTGCCGAAGTAGAAATGAGGTTGAGTGCAGAACCTGGATCGATCTGAACTCTGTGTACTGGCATTTCTTTGACGTACCCCGTAAAGTACAAGGGTCGGTTGTGCTTTGTTTCGCCTAGGAGGAGGTCATCCTTGTCGAAGGCAATTGTTGCACTTGCTGCTTTTTGTACCGAGAGGCATTCATTGCTTGATCCCTCAGTTTTCTTCTTTTCTCCCTCTGAGGGAGTATTTGATTTTTTGACCCTATCGTCCATTTCAATTTGTAGGACTTGTGGGGCATGTTTGTCGACATCCGCATTCAGCCTTTGTAATTCTGAAATGAGACTATCACGAGTTTGTGGAGACATTCGTAATAAGTCAAGGATGTGCAGACGTGCAGGTATGTGTTTGAAGTGCTCCATCAAGTCATACTTGAAAGCCTCCTTCGGGCCTGCATTTTCATTATAATTGCCACTTGGGACGCTTACATCTTGCTTTCCCGAAGGATTTACATAAGAAGAAGAGGGTTGATTGTAATTTTTATGGTAATCCCGGCCAGAACGGGTACCTCTACCAACTTCAAGAGCCTCTAGAGAAGGGTCTTCTTTTGGAAGATCGTTCTCAGGATCAAGAGGTTGATCCTTTGCTGAAGACGTCTCTGTAACAGCATTGGCGTCTTCAGTGATTGTGTTGCACGGAGCAATTTCCGGGAACAAGTCCTGAACAGCAGCCGGCAACTTTTCTTTATTAGCCCAGACATCGCCCGTGAGATAGGGTATCTAGGACCAATTGACTGAGTTTTCATTGAAGAGGATTTCATTGGCAGAAGTTTCTTCAAGATGATCAATCGGGAGAGGCTTGAGTTCTGATGTCACAGCTTCAGGAGACGAGGGTTGAGAGGGTGTTATCTCAGTGGAAGTCACCTGAGAAGATGTAGCTCTGGAAAATACGCTACCGGTTGGGGAGTACGTGTCTTCAGAAGCTTCAGAGGCACTGTCGTCCTGAGCTATTGCATTGTAGGTTATCTTGACAGGAGATGCCCCCAGTGTAGACTGTTGGGAATCGGACTCATCCTCAGATGTAAGAGGATCATCGATCCAACTGTTTTCTCCATTTTCAGGAGTTGAGGGAGAAAGTTCCCGTTGATTTTCAGGGACTTCCAGTTCTGGATCATGACGAAGATTGATGCGATCCTGCTCCTGCTCTATGGCAAGATGTTGCAAGATTCTTGCATATTCTTCAAGATCAGGCAAGGGAGCCAAATCTTCTTCGTCATTTGCTCCTTGTGGTTCGCCCATGTTGGGTTCCACTGAAGCATTTGCTGGTGCTGGATCGACAGCGTTTTCTTGAACAGGGCCCTGGTCTTCTTCATCATCAGACCAAGATCCTTGTGGTTGTAATGGGTTATACCGGATTACTGGCATAAGATGAGACTCGGGAATCCATTCCTCGTCGGAGAGGTTTTCTCCTGTTTCAAGGGATTCTTCCCACTCATCTATGTCTCTGGCAGTATCATTGGACTCGTATCCATTCATGGAGAATCCAACTACCGAGTTGCAAGAGTATGATGCCCCCTGCACATTTCCATTTTTGTATAGAGGTGGCATGAAATCATCCAGAGTGAATTTTCTTACCGCCTTGGAGGTTTTGGGAAGAGATTCTTCCGTCGTCCCTAATGAAGCAGTGGAAGAAGTTTCTGCTTTTTCAAGGACTTCTTGTTTTGGTTGAGACTTCGGCTTTGTTTTGACGATCTCCCAGTTTTCATCATCTAGGACATCGGGATGCACCCATATAGGTTGTCCATCTGATGTTGGCTAGGGAACCAATTCTTGGGACGCTTGAGCCATTTTTATCACCTTGAAAGAAGTAGTGATCTTCTCCTTCGGTGACTTTGAAGTTTACCGACATGACACCATGTTGACAGAGGCGGGGCCATAGTTTTTATCAAAGGTTATGACTCCGTTTTTCCACATCTCATTGATCTTCTCTCTCACAACGAAGCATTGATTGAGAGGATGTGAGATCATCTGATGGTAAGGACAGTATCGGGGATCATTGGTTTTGCCAACATCTCCCGGTCTTTTGGGCTCTGGCAAAATGAGTTTGCCATTTGCTAGGAGAGCCTCAAAGATTTCTTCAACATCTTCATCGAACGGATATTTCTTTTCTACACGCTCTTTGAAGGCATCAGAGAGTTCAGGCCTTTTACCTGCAGTTTTGTTTTCAGGTTTCTTTGGTTGCTGAGGGGCTGACTTAGTCTGCACATTGAGAACCTCCTTTTTCTTTGGTTTTGAGGTTGTAACAGCAGTCGGCTCTTTCTTTGATGATTTCTGACTGTTAAGGTCTTTGATCACCATTTCAGCTTCCATGGAGGCTTCGAGGAGTTCCCCCAGGTTCTTTGATTTATTGCCGATAATCATGGAGCGGATTTTTGCTCTCATATTGTTACGGCAGATGTCGACTAGCGACGCTTGTGGCAGTACATCTGAGCATTTGTACGCCATTGCCTTCCATTTGTGAATGAAGTCGTATGTTGACTCATTCTCTCCCTGTTTTAGGCTGCAGAGTTGAGCCATAGTAACAGGATGATCCTCACCTTGGATGTGGGTCAGGAAGCGTGTCTCCAGCATAACCCAGTTTTGGATGGAGTTCTCCGGCAGAGTGGAGTACCAATCAAAGCCTGTACCTTTTAGGGTACTTGCAAAGAGGCGAATCTTGAGGGCATCTTGGTCCACAATAGCTCCCGTCAGGATCTTGAAATGGATGACATGCTATCTGGCTGAACCTTTTCCAGTATATGTATGGAGAGTAGGTTGCTTGAATTTTGCCGGGAACGGAACCAAGTCCATCCATAGAGGGTAGGGTGGCTTGATCCCATGTTCTTTCAATGTATCCTCTTCTTTTGCTTTTGCAAGGATATCGTCCACGTCCTTTCTGGTAAGGGCGCGAGACTCATTGTTTTCTGCATTGCCCTCATCATCTTCATGATTCGGAGGGGTTTCATTGTTAGGTGGTGGACGCTGTAGAGTGAGAATCAGATTTTCCATTAGAGTCTCAATTCTCTGCTGTCCTTGCTCCAACTACTGGATGCGTGCAGTTACATCGTCATGCGGTGGAGGCGGCTCAGAACTTGTAGCCAAGATGTTCATCCCTCGGGATTCAAACGAAGAAATCGTCCTGGTGGCTGAGCTGGGGCTCATTCTTCTGGATGAAGAATCTGAGGAGTGGTTACTCCGATGTTCTTGGCTTGGAAGAGTGGAAGACTCTTGGCAGGTACAGTGTCTTCTGCGGGGAGTGGGATTGGTCCCAGCGACCCGAAGACGATGGTCCGGGGAGTTGAAGTTGACCCGGTGTTTGGAGAGTTGTCGAGGGAGATGACGCTTCAGCAACTGGCAGGGCGCTTATGCTTGTTTTGTTTGTCTTGCAGCATAAGCTGGTACTTGTTCTCATCAAAAGTGATGGTCAATGAAGCTGCCATTGTTAGTTTTGGAAAACTTCTGAAACAAGACCAAATCCATTAGTAATCACAAGAATATGGTGATCGTAAATGGAGAACAACTATGGTTTT
This sequence comes from Umbellularia californica, assembly GCA_028538565.1. Lineage (NCBI taxonomy): Eukaryota > Viridiplantae > Streptophyta > Magnoliopsida > Laurales > Lauraceae > Umbellularia > Umbellularia californica. The sequence goes on from JAPQWN010000001.1 coordinate 59,454,470, forward strand.
GTCTTTTCAAATCACTTGAGGGGACATGGCCCAACCCAAGGACGATGAAGAAGGTAAAAAGCCATAGAGGATACAATTCTTCTAAAATGCGAGTATGGTAGGCTCAGAGTGAGCGTTCCAGTGACTGCTAGAAGCAATTGTGGACCTTAATTCAAATTACCGAGAAGCAAGGCTCACTCGAGGTAAAATGATATAAGGTTGGAGATACAAATGTGTCGGTCGCGAATACAGTAGACCCGAAAGGGCGTACTAGCTCAAGATTGAAAGGTCAAGATTGAATTCATCGAAGAGAGCAAATGGTGTTCCATTCCGAACAAGGCTCAACATTTCTACGAGCGCTAAATCCGAGAGGGAAAGAACCAAGATTTCTCAACTCTGAATTCAAAGTGACAGAAGTTTTTTTTTTTTTCAAAGATTTTTTTTAGAGGATTTTTTTTAAAAGGTGCACATAGATTTCCAATTCGATCTTATGAAACCTTAGTAGATAGATCAGCCCCTAGGTAAGGGTAGGATTACTTAATGAACCCGTTTGGAGGACCCTTGCCTCGAACAGTCTAGCTGTCTCCACACTCTGGACAAGGCTTTTCTTAAATCCACTTTGGTCAAAGAACACAATTGGTGGAACCTTAGTGTTTTTTTTTTAACTCTTTTTTTTTAAAGGGTTTTTTTTTTAATGAACTCATCAAAGAGAGCGAATGGTGTTCCAATCCGAACAAAGGCTCAACATTTCTGCGAGCGCTAAATCTGAAAAGGAAGGAACCAAGGTTTCTCAACTTTGAATCCAAAAGAGAGAAAACTAATTTTTTTTTGAAATTATAATTTTTTTTTTGAAATCCCAATTGGACTCATCAAAGAGAAAAGATGGCCCAATCCCCGATATGAACGATAGCTGCGAACATTTCTGTGAGCTATCGAGTTCAAGGAGGAGAGGATCAAAATTTCTCAAAGTTGAATCTTGAGAAAGAGAGATCATTTTTTCTTGAAAGAGTTTGACATGAAGGTGTTTTTTTTTTTTGAAATCCCAATTGGACTCATCAAAGAGAAAAGGTGGCCCAATCCTTGATATGAACGATAGCTGCGAACATTTCTGTGAGTTATCAAGTTCGAAGAGGGAAGGATCGAAGTTTCTCAAAATTGAGCTTTTAAGAAAAAAGAGATCAGATTTGTTTTTTTTTTTTTTTTTTTGAAGTGAGAAAGACCAATTGAAATCCCATCTCATGTGTTTCTTTTTTAGATGCAAGATGCAACATAGGGCACCAACTAGAAAGGAGCCAAGTGATCAAAGCATCACGTTCTCAAGTCAACGTGTCCCACCGGGTATGCCAACTTGATGGACCCGAAAAAGGGGGAATCTTCCGTCCTCTCCCTCCGCACCCCGGGGGTTGACCTGGGTCTCGGCGGAGGAGGGAAGATCTCGGACATCAACATTTTTGTACGGGTATGCCAGATTTAATTTCTACTTGGAATTTGGAATAGTGATAATCCGGAGATTCACCTTCACAAGTGGAAAGGAAATCAATCCCTTTTTCTAACTTTTCAAATTGCATAAATATTAAGAAAAGCGACAAGTTTTTAGAATGCCGTAAGAGGCGTTTTTGTTTGTTTGCCGTGAAAGGCGATTTTACAAAACTCATCAAATATGAAAGACAAGAATTGTGATTTCTTTTTGTCTCTTTAAGAAATACAAACTACAATAGAAAAGGAAGAAAGGGGATCTAACTTCTCAGGAGATTGTGGGGACACGTTGAGATCGACGGTCGCAAGTCATGTATGGGCTTCGCCATCGTCCTTCAAATGAGAACATGTGATGCTTTGATTATTTGGCTTGGCTCCTAACCTCAGTTTTTAAAAGGACAAGGACCAAGAGAAGGTCCTATATCCAATGAAAAACCGAGTAAACGGGCTGAAAAACCGCGTTTAGGCCATGTTGGAGAAGGAGGTGACCTTGGGGGGGGGGGGGGGGGGGTGGCCCCCCAAGGGACGTTGATCACCTTGTGGTGCTTCCGGGAGCAAAGTAGCAGAACTTCGTCTCTCTCTTGGATTTTCTGAATTTTCAGAGCTTGCACTTGGGATCTATTTTCATCATGCTTTCTTCTTGGAATGGACCTCCTTTTATAGGCTTTTGGTAGCCATGAGGTGTTTATTGGCATTGATGGTCATGATGAAAGAATTGATGAGGAGTTACAAATCGATTTTGTAACTCCTTTTTCAAGGCTTGTGATTGGCCGACGAAGGTAGTGGGCATTTAATCACCTTTATGCTTCATGATGATGGGAGTTTCATGGGTTTAATGCCAAGATTGCTTGGATTTGTAACTCCCAAATGCTTGGTTCTGATTGGGCCCTCCAAAATAATGAGTTAATGAATGCTTTAATGGGTCAATTAACGACCTTAAGTGGTTGCCAAGGTATGTGAAGAGTCGCGGGCCGTGCTGCGCGTTTTGAGATTTTTCTTACGATCATCATGGGTGGATCCACGCATTATTTGATGTCGGATTGCGATGCAATTTCAGACATTGATTGATGTTGGCGGGCCGGTGACGTCTGTCTTGTCGATTTCACGATCGGTCGGACAGAAAGTGCACTTTCTTGGTCAGCCGGTTGGTGATCTTGAGGCGATCGGTGATGATTTCATGCTTTTGACGGCGGATCCGAGATGTCGACGAAGATCAGTCGTTTTCAAGCATCAAACATTGCATTTTTCGAAAATCACAGAGGCCGGAACACCCGAAACGCGAAAACCATCGAAAAACGGGCAATTTGGTGCAAAATCCGGCGACCCGGATTTGCAGGGTCGCCGGGCGACCATGCACCCAGGTCGCCGGCGACCTTAGGGTTTTTTGCCCTTTAGTCGCCGAGCTTCGTTTTCAGCCGTTTTTTCGTCTTTTTCGTTCCTTTTTTCTTTTGTATTTTTCTTGACATTTTTCCTCAATTATTGACTTGATTTTCTTGGAGAAAACTTGACGAGAACCCGTACGAAATAGGAGCACAAAGTTTCCCATTTTTGGGAAAGCCGAGGACTTTGTAGCCGATTTTCTGTCAAGCGTCGAAACTAGGTCAAATGATGTCGGAATGACCTGAAAATTGAGGTGAAGCTTCTTGAGCAGTGGATAGGACCAACCATGGGCTTTTATTTGAGTTTTGAAGCCGTTTGGGGTCCCATCGATGCTTCACTTGATTTTGCTGCGGGGAAAATGCCGAGCTTTGATATGTGGTCAAACGATGTCCGATTGACCTGAAATTTGACGAGGAGCCTATTGGAGTCATTTTGAGACGTTCCATAGGCTCCGTTTTGGATTTCATGGTCCCGGGTTGGTCCGCCGCCGGTTGGCTTGATTTTCTCTCGGAGCATCGAAACCTGGTCAAACGTTGTCGGAATGACCTGAAATTCAACGTGCAGCCTTTTGGAAGCATGTTGAAGCTACTCATGTATTTTGTTTGATGAGTGATGGCTTCGGTGGTTTCTGCCGCCGGGAGGCTTGATTTTGCTGCTCGAGCATTGATGGAGGGTCAAACGTTGTCGGTTTGACTTGAAATTTGGTATGGAGCCCTTTGGAGACATTCTGGAGTCATCCGTAGGCTATGATCAAAGTTTTGGTGTCTTTGATGATGTCGCTGCCGGGAGCGCTTGTTTAGCTGTCGGAGCAGTGAAGTTAGGCCAAACGCTGTCGGAATGGCCCGAAACCTCAGGTGTACCCCTCTTTTAGCTGTCTTGAAGGATCTCTCAGGTTCTGTCTGATTCTGAAAAGATCTTATGCTTGAAGTAGCCTTGCCTGTTTTGTAGCAGGATGCAGCTTCACGAGGCTTCTTGATGTGGAGGAGACATAGTGACTTTTTTGGTGTCAACAGTCATCCATTTCAAGATCCTGACGGGACCTATTGCGGACCAAGATCCGATTTCGTGCGGGTTCTCGTCAAGTTTTCTCCAAGAAAATGAAGTCAATAATTGAGGAAAAATGTCAAGAAAAATACAGAAGAAAAAAGGAACGAAAAAGACGAAAAAACGGCCGAAAACGAAGCTCGGCGACCAAAGGGCAAAAAACCCTAAGGTCGCCGGCGACCCTGCAAATCCGGGTCGCCGGATTTTGCACCAAATTGCCCGTTTTTCGATGGTTTTCGCGTTTCGGGTGTTCCAGCCTCTGTGATTTTCGGAAAATGCAATGTTTGATGCTTGAAAACGACTGATCTTCGTGACATCTCGGATCCGCTGTCAAAAGCATGAAATCATCACCGATCGCCTCAAGATCACCAACCGGCTGACCAAGAAAGTGCACTTTCTGTCCGACCGATCGTGAAATTGACAAGACAGACGTCACCGGCCCGCCAACATCAATAAATGTCTGAAATTGCATCGCAATCCGACATCAAATAATGCGTGGATCCACCCGTGATGATCGTAAGAAGAATCTCAAAAGGCGCAGCACGGCCCGCGACTCTTCACATGCCTTGGCAACCACTTAATGTCGTTAATTGACCCATTAAAGCAGTCATTAACTCATTATTTTGGACGGCCCAATCAGAACCAAGCATTTGGGAGTTACAAATCCAAGCAATCATGGCATTAAACCCATGAAACTCCCATCATCATGAAGCATAAAGGTGATTAAATGCCCACTACCTTCATCAGCCAATCACAAGCCTTGAAAAAGGAGTTACAAAATCGATTTGTAACTCCTCATCAATTCTTTCATCATGGCCATCAATGCCAATAAACACCTCATGGCTACCAAAAGCCTATAAAAGGAGGTCCATTCCAAGAAGAAAGCATGATGAAAATAGATCCCAACTGCAAGCTCTGAAAATTCAGAAAATCCGAGAGAGAGACGAAGTTCTGCTACTTTGCTCCCGGAAGCACTACAAGGTGATCAACGTCCCTCAGGGGGCCACCCCCCCAAGGTCACCTCCTTCTCCAACATGGCCTAAACGCGGCTTTTCAGCCCGTTTACTCGGTTTTTCATTGGATATAGGACCTTCTCTTGGTCCTTGTCCTTTTAAAAACTGAGGTTAGGAGCCAAGCCAAAGAATCAAAGCATCACATGTTCTCATTTGAAGGACGATGGCGAAGCCCATACATGACTTGCGACCGTCGATCTCAACGTGTCCCCACAATCTCCTGAGAAGTTAGATCCCTTTTCTTCCTTTTCTATTGTAGTTTGTATTTCTTAAAGAGACAAAAAGAAATCACAATTCTTGTCTTTCATATTTGATGAGTTTTGTAAAAACGCCTTTCACGGCAAAATCGCCTTTCACGGCAAACAAACAAAAATGCCTCTTACGGCATTCTAAAAACTTGTCTCTTTCTTAATATTTATGCAATTTGAAAAGTTAGAAAAAAAAGGATTGATTTCCTTTCCACTTGTGAAGGTGAATTTCCGGATTATCACTATTCCAAATTCCAAGTAGAAAGTAAATCTGGCATACCCGTACAAAAATGTTGATGCCCAAGATCTTCCCTCCTCCGCCGAGACCCAGGTCAGCCCCCGGGGTGCGGAGGGAGAGGACGGAAGATTCTCCCTTTTTCGGGTCCATCAAGTTGGCACACCCGGTGGGACACGTTGACTTGAGAACGTGATGCTTTGATCACTTGGCTCCTTTCTAGTTGGTGGCCTATGTTGCATTTTGCATCTAAAAAAAACATGAGATGTGATTTCAATTGTTCTTTCTCACTTCAAAAAAAACAAATCTGATCTCTTTTCTTAGATTCAACTTTGAGAAATTTTGATCATTCCCTCTTCGAACTTGATAGCTCACAGAAATGGTCGCAGCTATCGTTCATATCAGGGATTGGGCCACCTTTTCTCTTTGATGAGTCCAATTTGGATTTCAAAAAAAAACACCTTCATGTCAAACTCTTTAAAAAAAAATGATCTCTCTTTCTCAAGATTCAACTTTGAGAAATTTTGATCCTCTCCTCCTTGAACTCGATAGCTCACAGAAATGTTCGTAGCTATCGTTCATATCGGGGATTGGGCCATCTTTTCTCTTTGATGAGTCCAATTGGGATTTCAAAAAAAAAATTATAATTTCAAAAAAAAATTAGTTTTCTCTCTTTTGGATTCAAAGTTGAGAAACCTTGGTTCCTCCCTTTTCGGATTTAGCGCTCGCAGAAATGTTGAGCCTTTGTTCGGATTGGAACACCATTCGCTCTCTTTGATGAGTTCATTAAAAAAAAAACCCTTTAAAAAAAAAGAGTTAAAAAAAAAACACTAAGGTTCCACCAATTGTGTTCTTTGACCAAAGTGGATTTAAGAAAAGCCTTGTCCAGAGTGTGGAGAAAGCTAGACTGTTCGAGGCAAGGGTCCTCCAAACGGGTTCATTAAGTAATCCTACCCTTACCTGGGGGCTGATCTATCTACTAAGGTTTCATAAGATCGAATTGGAAATCTATGTGCACCTTTCAAAAAAAATCCTCTAAAAAAATTCTTTGAAAAAAAAAAAAACTTCTGTCACTTTGAATTCAGAGTTGAGAAATCTTGGTTCTTTCCCTCTCGGATTTAGCGCTCGCAGAATTGTTGAGCCTTGTTCGGAATGGAACACCATTTGCCCTCTTCGATGAATTCAATCTTGACCTTTCAAAAAAAAAACTTCCGTCACTTTTGAGTTCAGAGTTGAGAAATCTTGGTTCCCTCCATTTCGGATTTAGCGCTCGCAAAAATGTTGAGCCTTTGTTCGAAACGGAACACCATTTGCTCTCTTTGATGAGTTCAATCTTGACCCTTCAAAAAAAAAAAAAACTTCCGTCATTACTGGATTCACATCCGAGAAATTCTGGTTCTTTCTCTTCTGAATTTAGCGCTCGCAGAAATGTTGAGCCTTTGTTCGGATTGGAACACCATTTGCTCTCCTTTATGAATCCAAATTTTTGACCTTTCAAAAAAAATCCCATCTCGCGTCCTTTCCAAGGATGCGATTTGCAACATTTGTATCTAGCGGTGCTAGTACGCCCTTTCGGGTCTACTGTATTCGCGACCAACACATTTGTATCTCCAACCTTATATCATTTTACCTCGAGTGAGCCTTGCTTCTCGGTAATTTGAATTAAGGTCCACAATTGTTTCTAGCAGTCACTGGAACGCTCACTCTGACCCTACCATACTCGCATTTTAGAAGAATTATATCCTCTATGGCTTATTGCCTTCTTCATCGTCCTTGGGTTGGGCCATGTCCCCTCAAGTGATTTGAAAAGACAAAACCATAGTTGTTCTCCATTTACGATCACCATATTCTTGTGATTACTAATGGATTTGGTCTTGTTTCAGAAGTTTTCCAAAACTAACAATCGTAGCTTCATTGACCATCACTTTTGATGAGAACAAGTACCAGCTTATGCTGCAAGACAAACAAAACAATCATAAGCGCCCTGCCAGTTGTCGAAGCGACATCTCCCTCGACAACTCTCCAAACACCGGGTCAACTTCAACTCCCCGGACCATCGTCTTCGGATCACTGGGACCATTCCCACTTCCCGTAGAAGACACTGTACCTGCCAAGAAGCAGAAAACCGCCCCGCAACGTGTCACTAAAATGGCACCAAGGGCGAACACCAAGAAGCTTGAAGCCCGTGGCGTTCCCACGAAGCCTCAACCCACAAGAAACCAGGTTTACCCCAAAACTTGGTCCCCGAGATCTTCGCCAAAGCAACGGAGGTCCCAAACATCTGCAAAGCTAGCATACCTGGCCCCTCTCAAGGAGAATCGGTTCTACCCTCTCTCTTACATGAAAGAGGAGAAACCTACCCTCCACCCAAAAAACAAACAAAATCATCATGAGCCGGCTTGCTCCTACAAGCCAAAAATCAAATCCTGCATCATTAGGCCTATGCAAAAACATGCTGAAGCCTGCACTCCCGTGAGTCGACCCTTCATCTCAACAGGGGTTGAGCTCGCAAAATTCAAGTCTTCATTGCGACAGACAAAGGACCGCGTCCAGATTCTGTCCTTGCCCAGCTTCAAAGAAGACAAACTCGGCTGCTGCGCACAAGGGACTACATCCTTCATCGCCAGAGCCCAGCCAGAGCTGACTGAAGCTCAAATTGCTCGTCGTATGCGTCGCCGCACTGCATATCGACAAAAGAGACTCGAGAAACAAAGAACCCAGCGTTCTACTCTCCACGTCTCAAACAAATGGGTCGAAAAAGAAAGACCCGACCAATTCATTGCTGTTCATATGGTTGGTAAAACCAGAAAACGCCGGAAGTCAGCAACCAAAATCAGTGTTAGATGTCCAGTGACTCGCAGCGTCTCTCGGACAAGAACACATCTGGAAGAGTCTTCCACTCCTCCAAGCCAAGAACATCGGAGTAATCACTCCTCAGATTCTTCATCCAGAAGAATGAGCCCCAGCTCAGCCACCAGGACGATTTCTTCGTTCGAATCCCGAGGGATGAACGTCTTGGCTACAAGTTCTGAGCCGCCTCCACAGCATGACGATGTAACTGCACGCATCCTGTAGTTGGAGCAAGGACAGCAGAGAATTGAGACTCTGATGGAAAATCTGATTCTCACTCTACAACGTCCACCACCTAACAATAAAACCCCTCCGAATCATGAAGATGATGAGGGCAATGCAGAAAACAATGAGTCTCGCGCCCTTACCAGAAAGGACGTGGACGATATCCTTGCAAAAGTAAAAGAAGAGGATACATTGAAAGAACATGGGATCAAGCCACCCTACCCTCTATGGATGGACTCGGTTCCGTTCCCGGCAAAATTCAAACAACTTACTCTCCAGACATATACTGGGAAAGGTTCAGCCAGACAGCATGTCATCCATTTCAAGATCCTGACGGGAGCTATTGCGGATCAAGACGCCCTCAAGATTCGCCTCCTTGCAAGTACCCTAAAAGGTACAGCCTTTGATTGGTACTCCACTCTGCCAGAGAACTCCATTCAAAAATGGGCTATGCTGGAGACACGCTTCCTGACCCACTTCCAAGGTGAGGATCATCTTGTTACTATGACTTAGCTCTGCAGCCTAAAACAGGGAGAGAATGAGTCAACATACGACTTCATTCACAAATGGAAGGCAATGGCGTACAAATGCTCAGATGTACTGCCACAAGCGTCGCTAGTCCACCTCTGCCGTAACAATATGAGAGGAAAAATCCGCTCCATGATTATCGGAAATAAATCAAAGAACCTGGGAGAACTCCTCGAAGCCTCCATGGAAGCTGAAATGGTGATCAAAGACCTCAACAGTCAGAAATCATCAAAGAAAGAGCCGGCTGCTGTTACAAACTCAAAACCAAAGTAAAAGGAGGTTCTCAATGTGAAGACTAAGTCAGCTCCTCAGCAGCCAAAGAAACCTGAAAACAAAACTGCAGGTAAAAGGCCTGAACTCTCTGATGCCTTCAAAGAACGTGTAGAAAAGAAATATCCGTTCGATGAAGATGTTGAAGAAATCTTTGAGGCTCTCCTAGCAAATGGCAAACTCATTTTGGCAGAGCCCAAAAGACAGGGAGATGTTGGCAAAACCAATGATCCCCGATACTGTCCATACCATCAGATGATCTCACATCCTCTCAATCAATGCTTCGTTGTGAGAGAGAAGATCAATGAGATGTGGAAAAACAGAGTCATAACCTTTGATAAAAACTATGGCCCCGCCTCTATCAACATGGTGTCATGTTGGCAAACTTCAAAGTCACCGAAGGAGAAGATCACTACTTCATTCAAGGTGATAAAAATGGCTCAAGCGTCCCAAGAATTGGTTCCCAATCCAACATCAGATGGACAACCTATATGGGTGCATCCCGATCTCCTAGATGATGAAAATTGGGAGATCGTCAAAACAAAGCCGACTGCTCAGCAGCGAAGGCAAGCCAAGAGACAGCTCCGCAAGCTCAAACAGCAGCAGAAGTCTCAACCAAAACAAGAAGTCCTTGAAAAAGCAGAAACTTCTTCCACTGCTTCACTCGGGACGACGGAAGAATCTCTTCCCAAAACCTCCAAGGCGGTAAGAAAATTCACTCTAGATGATTTCATGCCACCTCTATACAAAAATGGAAATGTGCAGGGGGCATCATACTCTTGCAACTCGGTAGTTGGATTCTCCATGAATGGATACGAGTCCAGTGATACTGCCAGTGATATAGATGAGTGGGAAGAATCCCTTGAAACAGGAGAATACCTCTCCGACGAGGAATGGATTCCCGAATCTCATCTTATGCCAGTAATCTGGTATAACCCATTACAGCCACAAGGATCTTGGTCTGATGATGAAGAAGACCAGGGCCCTGTTCAAGAAAACGCTGTCGATCCAGCACCAGCAAATGCTTCAGTGGAACCCAACACGGGCGAACCACAAGGAGCAAATGACAAAGAAGATTTGGCTCCTATGCCTGATCTTGAAGAATATGCAAGAATCTTGCAACATCTTGCCATAGAGCAGGAGCAGGATCGCATCAATCTTCGTCATGATCCAGAACTGGAAGTCCCAGAAAATCAATGGGAACTTTCTCCCTTAACTCCTGAAAATGGAGAAAACAGTTGGATCGATGATCCTCTTACATCTGAGGATGAGTCCGATTCCCAACAGTCTACATTGGGGGCATCTCCTGTCAGGATAACCTGTAATGCAATAGCTCAGGACGACAGTGCCTCTGAAGCTTCTGAAGACACGTACTCCCCAACCGGTAGCGTATCTTCCGGAGCTACATCCTCTCAGGTGACTTCCATTGAGATAACATCCTCTCAACCCTCGTCTCCTGAAGCTGTGACATCAGAACTCAAGCCTCTCCCGATTGATCATCTTGAAGAAACTTCTGCCAATGAAATCCTCTTCAATGAAAACTCAGTCAATTGGTCCCAGATACCCGATTTCACGGGCGATGTCTGGGCTAATAAAGAAAAGTTGCCGGCTGCTGTTCAGGACTTGTTCCCGGAAATTGCTCCGTGCAACACAATCACTGAAGACGCCAATGCTGTTACAGAGACGTCTTCAGTAAAGGATCAACCCCTTGATCCTGAGAACGATCTTCCAAAGGAAGACCCTTCTCTAGAGGCTCTTGAAGTTGGTAGAGGTACCCGTTCTGGCCGAGATTACCATAAAAATTACAATCAACCCTCTTCTTCTTATGTAAATCCTTCGGGAAAGCAAGATGTAAGCGCCCCAAGTGGGAACAATAATGAAAATGCAGGCCCGAAGGAGGCTTTCAAGTATGACTTGATTGAGCACTTCAAACACATACCTGCACGTCTGCACATCTTTGACTTATTACGAATGTCTCCACAAACTCGTGATAGTCTCATTTCAGAATTACAAAAACTGAATGCGGATGTCGACAAACATGCCCCACAAGTCCTACAAATTGAAATGGACTATACGGTCAAAAAATCGGTGATCTTATTTCTGAAGTCACACGTCCGTATCCATCTTCGGATATGACGGCAGCGCTCAAAGGCCTATCGGCAAAATCAGGTTCAAATTGCAAATCGGTGATCTTATTTCTGAAGTCACTGTGTATGCAATAAGGACCCCTTCATGCTACAATATACTCCTTGGAGGCCCCTGGATACATGAGAATGGTTTCGTCCCTTCAACTCTACATCAGTGCATCAAGTTCGTTGGTGACGATGGCCTGATACATCGAGTATTTGCAGACAAAAAACCCTTCAAAGGCAGAGATGTCCACTTTGCAGATGCTCAAATGTATAAAGATGGAAAAGAAGAACAGGAGGAAAAAACAATTCGCTTTATCGACAGTCTCCAGAAAGATAAAGGCAAGGCTCCTTAGCAATCATTAGAGGTAAACAAACCCTCCACCAAACTCGAAGTAAGCAGTCAAGCTCCCTTCGTCGTCTCCTTCAAATCTCCAAAGCCTTTGGTAATCACTACCAAAGCAAAGAAGACAAAACAAAAGACTGGGGGCAAGTTCACTATCTCCTTTGTGTCTATTATGCATGACACAGACTCAGAGTTAGAGCCAGAAGATGACACAGCATCAAGCCAAGCTGATACTCAGCAAGATCAGCTCGCTCTCACTCCATTGGAGACACTTGCAGACATAGAAGATCCTACGTCTACTTCCTTTATTATTCCGGCAACTTTGGTAGAAGAAAAAGTGATTTACTTCCACAGATCAGGAGCATCTCCACTGAACTCTCTGCTTGAACCCTTCCAAAACGAAGGTATGCCTCAGCTATCCCTGTATAGTCCAATGGCACAAGCTATCATGAAGAAAATGGGCTACGACGCTCAAAATCCGACTGGTTTGGGAGGTGGCCGTGGTATTCTTACACCATTGGAACCCACCCTGACCAAAAGTCAACCAGAAGATTGGAAAATCCACCTTAAAAAAGGCAAGCCTTCATATGGGTTGGGGTATGATCCCACCGCTCCTATGAGACAGTTGACACCATGGCTACAAAGTCGCTTTACCGACCAAGCCTCAACATCTCATGAAGACATCGATATCCTTGGATATCTCTTTGAGGAGTTACTCGTCAAAAATCCAGAAAGCTCCTGCAATTGGTATAATTTCTCTGATAATAAAGAGGAATTACCCGATGATACAGACGAGCGGTTTTCTAACACAGAAGAACTGTCGTCTCCAAAAGAAGTACCTTACTTCAACCCAATTCCAGCAAATGATTGGGACCATCTCATTGCAAGCCTTGAGAAGGATAGCCTTGAGAAGGATATTGATCAAGAAGATTCATGGACAGAAACAGAGCCCCAGTCTGAAAATGCCTCTGGCACTCCAGAAGGTCTTGTTGAGTTGGAAGCCTCCGAAAACATTGTGGAGGAACCACCTTCAAACCTTCCAACAGAAGACCCTGTTCAAAAGATAGACTTGGGAAAACCTGATAACCCACGTCCTGTATTCATAAGCAAGAATATAAAGGATGATGAGTTACCCGAGTATATCTCTTTTCTTCGTGAGTTCGTTGATTGCTTTGCATGGTCTTATGCCAAAATGCCTGGCTTGGATCCCAAAGTAGCAGTCCACAAGCTCAACTTGCAAAAAGAAATTAAGCCTATTAAACAAAGCCAAAGAAGATTCCGTCCCGACGTGATGGACAAAATTGAACAAGAAGTTCAGAAACTCAAAAACGTTGGCTTCATTCGCGAGAAACAGTATCCTGAATGGTTGGCCATCATCGTCCCTATGACAAAGAAAAATGGGCAAATAAGGGTCTGTATCGACTACAGAGACCTGAATAGTGCATGTCCTAAAGATGAATTCCCACTCCCCATACCAGAGGTGATGATTGACAACATCTATGGGTTCGAGTGAATGACGTTCATGGATGGATTCTCTGGCTACAACCAGATAAAGATGCATCCTGAAGATGAAAGGCATACATCATTTCGGACACCATTCGGCGTGTGTTGCTACACTGTTATGCCGTTTGGTCTGAAAAATGCAGGTGCGACATATCAAAGGGCTATGATGAAAATATTCCAAGATATGCAGCACAAGACGGTCGAATGCTATGTTGACGACCTCGCCATCAAAAGCAGAAGAAAAGAAGACCATCTCGATGATCTTCGAGAAGTCTTCCTCCGACTTCGCAAACTCAAATTGCGGATGAATACACTAAAGTGCTTCTTCGGTGTCTCATCAGGTAAGTTTCTCGGATTCATAGTACGGAAAGCTGGAATAGAACTTGACCCCACCAAAGTCAAGGCTATCCTGGAAATGCCATCTCCCAGAACCCTAAGAGAATTAAAAGGGCTTCAAGGAAGGCTGGCCTACATTCGATGGTTCATCTCCAATCTATCAGGGAAATGCCGTCCATTTTCTCGCTTAATGAAGAAAGGTGTGGACTTTGTCTGGGATACTGAATGTGAAAATGCATTTCAAGACATCAAAGCATATCTCATTAAACCTCCAGTGCTGGCTGCCCCTGCAACTGGAAAACCATTTATCTTGTACACAAGAGCTCTCGACCACTCTTTAGGTGCTCTGCTCGCACAAGAAAACGACGACGGAAAAGAAGCTGCTCTATATTACCTTAGCCGCATGATGGTAGGTGCAGAGCATCGCTACTCCCCAGTCGAAAAAGAATGCCTTGCAGTAATGTTCGCCGTACAAAAGTTGCGTCACTATCTGCTGTCGAACACAGTCTACCTGATTTCGAGGATCAACCTCCTAAAGGTCCTTGTCACAAAAGCAGGTTCTCTCAATGCCCGACTGGCAAAATGGTCCATTCTTCTATCACAATTTGATATTAGGTATGTACCACAAAAAGCAATCAAAGGCCAAGCTCTAGCAGACTTCCTCGCAGAGCATCCATTGCCTAAAGATTCTCCACTCAGGGATGATCTCCCAGACGAATTTGTCTACAATGTTGAAACTTCCTTGTCAAACGCTTCCTGGGACATGTACTTTGACGGTGCAACTAGGACAAATCAAAAGGAAAAGTAAATATCGGGAATTGGCATCCTCTTTGTCAGTCCCAACAAAAACATGATTCCACACACCTTCTCGCTACTGGAACCATGTTCAAACAATGCAGCTGAGTACCAAGCCCTGATTGGAACTCGCCCTCGAATCCGACATCACCACGCTGGAAACTCTCAACTGGTCGTCAACCAGATGAATCAGAAATATGAGGTCAGGAAGCCTGATTTGCTACCTTACTACAATAAGGCGCAGTCCCTTCGACAAAAATTTAACACCTGTCACATCACCCACATCCTCAGAGGTGAAAACATCCGTGCAGATGCCCTGGCTGGACTTGCCGCATCCATGGCAATCCAAGAAGGGGAAAACATGCAAGTCACAGTGTGTCAAAGAAGGATTCTCCCTCCTCTCAACACACACCAAGCAGTTGCTGAATGCCACCAAGTGGTTGGAAGATGGATGTCCATCCTCAAACCTCCGATTGGCGACTGGAGAGATCCGTTCATTGATTATATCATGTTCGGAATACTACCTGAAGATCCAAAAGAGCGGGTAAGCATCCAAAGACGAGCCCCAAACTTTCATTTGGATATACCTTCAAAAGCACTTTACAGAAAATCCTTTAACAGAGTACTCCTACACTGCTTATCACAACAAGAGGCTGAGGAAACTCTCGAAGAAGTACATGCTGGTCTTTGTGGAGCCCATCAGGCTGGCCCTAAGCTCTACAACCAGATAAAAAGGCTAGGTTACTATTGGCCTACCATGGTAGCTGATGCAATGCAATTTGCCAAGCGCTGCCAAAAATGCCAGATTCACGGAGATTATGTCCACATGCCTCCAGAATGGCTACATCGAACAGCAATCTCATGGCCTTTCGAAGCCTGGGGTATGGACATCATAGGTCCTATTTCTCCCCCATCAAGCGAAGGTCATCGCTTCATCTTCGCCGCTACGGATTATTTCTCTAAGTGGTCAGAAGCATTTGCGCTCAGCGAAATAAAGACTTCATCAGTCCTTCAGTTCTTGCGCACCAACATTATTTGTCGCTTCGGCATACCTAAAAGATTCGTCCATGATAACGGACCACAATTCCGGGATCACAGATTCTATAGGTTCTGTGACAAGTACAAAATCCAAAGTTGTCCTTCGACTCCATATAATCTAGCAGCAAATGGACTAGCAGAAGCCTTCAACAAGACACTCTGCAAAATTCTCAAAACAATGGTCTCTAGTCACAAAAGAGACTGGGGCGACAAACTACTAGAAGCTTTGTGGGCCTATCGAACCACCGTTCGAGGACCAACCCATAGCACACCATTCTCTTTGGTCTATGGATGCGAAGCTGTTGTCCCTTTGGAAGTACAAATTCCTTCCTTAAGGGTATCTTTGCAAAATGACATGACGCAAGAAAGCAATGTCAAATTGAGACTCCAAGAGCTGGATAATCTCGATGAAAGACGACTTGAAGCTCTACAAAGCATTGAGTTGTACCAAGCACGCATGGTAGGATCTTTCGACAAGAAGGTCAGGCAACGCGCCTACAAAAAGGGTGACTTGGTTCTTGCAGTAAAAAGACCCATAGTCTTTGCCCACAAATCCAAAGGCAAATTCGAACCAAAATGGGAGGGACCCTTCGTCATCGACAAAGTCTTCTCCAGCGGTGCATACGCTCTTCTAAACATGGAAGGAGACAAATGTATGCTACCCATCAACGACAAGTTCTTGAAGCGGTACTACCCTTGAAGACTTCCTCAAACGGGTCAGAGAAATATCTACACAGCTAAAGCGAATTTCCAAGGTACTTGCTCGTCAAACCCACCCCTTTTGAAATTTTCATCTTTATGTTGAAGTTTCCAAAAAAAAACTTTCAAAACAATGCTTACTTTCATCGTTTCATTGTTCAAAAGAAAAATCAATCCAAGTTTAGGAGCTTCTTCCCAGACTTGACCAAAATTTTCGATCCTTGAACCCAAAATTCATGGTTTGAAACAAAAACCAGGACTTAGGAATTTTCACCGTAGTCTACCTTGGCTTTTACAACTGAAATGGTTTTAAGCCAAAATTTATGACCATCGTGTCTCTAAACAAAAATTTTGGTTTTTAGAAACCGCGGGGAAGCGACATTCAGTCGATACTCGCAAAACCCAAAAACCGAAAGGATGCGAACCCAATTCGATACTTCCAAAACCCAAAAATCGCAAGGAAGCAAACCCCATTCGATACTTGAAAATTTCAAAAATCGTGGAGAAGCAACAAACCAGTTGATATCCACAACTCAAATTTCAAAAATCGTGGAGAAGCAACAAACCAGTTGATATCCACAACCCAAATTTCAAAAAATTGTGGAGAAGCAACAAACAAGTTAATATCCACAACCCAAATTTCAAAAAATCGTGGGGATGAAACATACCAGTTGCTATCCACAACCCAAATTTCAAATGGTTCGAGAAAACCTCAAATTTCAAAAATCATGGAGAAACGACATCAAGTCAGTACCCGCAAAACCAAAAGTTTTGGGAAAAGCAGGGAAGCGACGCTTAGTCGATATTTGCACCCCAATTCGCGAGGAAGCGACATTCCATCGATACTCGCAAAACCCAGCCCGCGAGGAAGTGACATTCCATCAATACTAGCAAAACCGAATGAGCAAGGAAGCGACATTCCATCGATACTTGCAAGACCATTCAGCGGGGAGGCGACATTTAGTCGATACCTGCATTTTGAAAACCAAAACTCGGCTATAAACGCCAAAACTGGCTATAAACGCCAAAAATTCTGCTATAAATGCCAAAACAAAAATTTTTCGGCTATAAACGCCAAAATCGGCTTTCATGCCAATAAAACAAAACTTGGTTTTCAAAAAACTCGGCTATAAACGCCAAAATCCGGCTATAAACGCCAAAATCCGGCTATAAATGCCAAAATTCGGCTATAAATGCCAAAACAAAAAATTTTCTGCTATAAACGCCAAAATCGGCTTTCATGCCATCTCAAAATCGGCTCTCATGCCACAAACAAAATTTTTGGCTCTCATGCCATCTCAAAATTTGGCTATAAATGTCAAAAACAAAATTTTCCGGCTATAAACGCCAAATCCGGCTATAAATGCCAAAATTCGTCTATAAATGCCAAAACAAACAAAATGAAATTCGGCTTCTATGCCATTCCAAAATTCGGCTTTCACGCCATCCAAAAAAAAAACTTTGGCTCTCATGCCACAAACAAATTTGGCTCTCATGCCACAAACAAATTTGGCTCCCATGCCACAGACAAAATTAGGCTTTCATGCCATTCAAAATTTTGGTTTTCAAACCATCAAATATCAGGCTTTTCGCCACAAAAATTGGCTTTCATGCCCAAAACAACTCTTTGACAAAAGATTTCCACAAAATAACAACCTTTTGATCAAATTCTTAAACAAACATTCCCATCAATCTTTTGCTCAAAATTGTTTTCATCAAAAAATGATTTAAGTGAAAGGAAAGGGATACAAAAAATATTGTACCAAAACTGGTTATACATGGAGGTACCAAAAAAAAAGAAGAAGAAAAGAGTTTGTTACAACTCAGGAGCTCAATCCGACATGGTCTTCAACCAAAGGTTCAACTCCTCAAGCAGACCCTTGGCCTTAACTTCCAAAGTTTTTAGGCCACGCTTCTTCAAAATATCCCCATAAAAAGCGGCCGAATGCCGTGACCCATCTGCAGTACAAGGAAGTTCTTCCCAGAGGACCTGCCACTGCTCATGCTCCTGAGTCTTCCTCCGGACATTACCTTCGGCTTCCTCAACCTGGTGAATGAGAGTCCCCTCCTTGTCACGAGCCTCTACAATGGCGGTCCATTTGGCATCAGCCTCTTCCTCTAAAAGATCAAGGCGGTCCAAGTCTTGCTTCAGCCCCATGATGGATAACTCGGTAACGTTCTTCTCTCGAACGATCTGCCTCCGAGTCTTCGTGACCTCGGTCAGCTCAGCCTTGACTTTGCTGGAAGGTTTTATGAACATCTCATCAAAGAAGTCACCATCTGGGAAACTCTTGGTCTCAGTCCATTTGTTCCCCAAGGTGATGATCTCCTCAACAAAGTCTTTGGCGCTTGCGATGTCCAGACCGACTTCTTTGCTATCAGCGAAGATGTCCTGCACATGCTTGATCATGCCAAAACCAGCTTCCAAATGACCTAAAGAAAGAGTCTCAACACATGAGCTCAAGACAGTCTTCAACACCTTCCTTGCATACTGAAGGTGTGGTGCAGATGAGGATTCGCCATGCTCTGGTGCCCGACTGCCCACGTCATGCTCCATTGGAAGAGTAATCAATAAACTCTTTCCAATGGAACAAGCTGACTCATTGAAAGTGGAAGAAGCCCCTAGTTCTGCATCAGCCGTAGGTTTCCCCTGTTCTGGATCTGAGGAAGGCGGAGGAATTTTTCCTGCTGCTTCACAATCTGTCAAAGAAAAAGAAAAAGAGAAAAGACAAAAAGGTATGAATACAATCTTGTCAAAAATATATCAAGATTATTATTGCAATTATACCTGCTTCGACGACCGGCGGAGTACTCTCTGCCTCTTTGAGCTCATCCGAAGCATCGTCAAAAGTTGCGTCCATAGATGGCTCGAATTCGTCGGAATCCTCTGGCAAGTCAACTACATGTTAGCAAATGACAGCAAAAGAAAAAAGAAAACAACAAAAACAAATCATACCAGGTGAAGGTTCTGGAACCACTCCAGAGTCCCTGGGCTCTTCCTCAGATGCCACGACTGGATCCGTTATTGCCTCATCGGCCGGAACCTCAGGCATCACCAGGTCATCATCCTCTGCTAAACAAAGAAGCAGCGGATCAAAACAAAATCTTTCACAAAAAAAGGGAAGGAAGAAACAAAAGGAAAGAAAGGGGATCATACCAGTTATCTCCTCTTCTTTGTTTCTCTTCTCTGGAGGCTCGTCAGCATCCTCAGACACCTCCTCAGCAATGGTGAAAGGAACTTCAAGATCAGAAGGGCTATCGTGCCGTCTCATGTTACGGCGTTGTCCTCTCCTCCTCTTGCCTCGGCGGGTCAATCTGCTCGACGATTCTGCCCCACTATCAACATCAGGCCTCTCACAAGAGTCCTCACTGGATGGTCTACTTTTCTCAGTAGACTCCATGGAAGCCTTCGTATGCTCTGTCTGTATCATATTATCGATCTCGGCCTCCTCCTCCTCCAGTTGTCTCAGGACCTCACCAGGAATCCCTTGTGCAACTTCTGATCTGATGATGTCCTGCTCGTTGAGAAAACCTATCTTGTGCATCTCTCCAGAAAGGAAGGCCAAAACTTCCTCCCGACGGACACCATCCGATTTGCCAAGACTCTTCCCAGGAGATTGCTTAATATCGAGCTCTTTCTTGGAAAGCCCCCGGTGCACTGAGAAGCTCTCCACGAACCACTTCGTGAAGCCAGCAGTCCGGAAGGTGGGCAGCTCAAGATAGGAAATCATGGCGGTAGAGTCCTCTGCGCTATAAAAAGCCCATGCATTTCTCCCATCCTGCAGACCTCCAAAACGCTTCACCATGCTTGAAGGCGCTCTAACAACGCCTTGAGAGAAGCCAAACTGCAATGCAAAACGCGAATGGACATACGGTTGGATATCGACAAAAAGATGTCTGCGGTACACCATCGTACCAACCCGTATGTTGAAGAGCTATCTCTTCTCCGCGTCTGTCAAAGCATAGTGTCTTCCCGACCCTGCCCTGGTCGAATCACGGGAGACACCAAAGTCAAAAGCCTTCTTCCGCAAACCCGGAGAAAGCTTCGCCGAAGACTGCCCAATCTCGACGTCCCTAAATCGTCGGATCCTTGAACGGGCAGACAAAAGTGATTCGTGAACGGCTGTCCCTCTAGCCAAACGAATCATAAAGGGATCTTCGTCCTGTGCAACTCCCAAACGATGGAAGCTAGGACAGTGGTATACATACCACGAATAGAAGATGTGGGCAGAAAACACCCTGTTCATGGGAAGCCCAAGCCGAACCAGGAAAGCAGCAGCCAGCAGTTCGGTACACAAATAAGAGTAAAGAGCAGGTACCAAAGCCAGCCACTCTCCAAACGCCATCTGACAAGCCGGAAAAATACAGTGCGGCCTGATGTGCGTCCCATCTCCTCCAGCAAAAACAGCCTCACCCAGCCAATAAGTGAGGTAAACGGCGAGATCTCTCCGCAACGCAATGTCAGGACAAATGACATCCGTGCTTGCGAAGAACTTCTTTAAATCCTCTCGCATAGCAGCGATCTTCTTCAAACTTGATGCTTTAGCCCTAACATCCTGGGCCATGCCATCAGAAGAATCCCCGCTGTCAAAAAAGTTGGAGCTACAAATTCTCCAACTGCTGCATCTAACTTTCGAGCCCTCCTTCTCCTTAAAAAAATCATTGAAGGCGACGAGCTGAAAGTATACAAGCCTGAACTCCTCAGATTGCTCCTCAAGGACGCTGTCAATAGGCATAAGCTCCTCATAGAGTTTGCCGAGGATAGGCAACCCGGTGATGGCGCTCAACTCCTTCAAAGAAAAACCAATCTCACCATTCGTCACAATGAAGGTATTGGTTTGTGGAAGGAATGACTCCAGCATGGCCATGAAAGCCTCAATGGAGAAAACGACCGTTTGCCGAAAAGCGCGAACCGCATCAAAAATCTCGGCCTCTTGAAGAACGGCCTCACCAATCCTCAGGGTGTGATCAGTCCATGACTCCCAGCTCTAGTCAGCACTGAAACGGCCACGAAGTCGAAAAGGCTTCACCCAATTGCTGCCGTCACCTCGAAAAACGCCAAGGCCCACCGGTCTCAAATCGACCGATGGATGATCAGAACCTTGGTAGCCACTGGCTGGCATCAACACGTCCATACTGACAGGTGGCTTCTCTGCAAAACCGGAAGGTCCGCCAACAAAAACCCTGGTCTTGATCACACTGGTTCTCTTTACCCAGCTCGGAGGATCTTCCCTCTTAGGGCACGTGGGAGAAAGGCTCAGGATCGAGATGGTCCGATCAAAAGACGACCGGGTAGAAATAGTTCTCTCCTCACCATCTGCTGTGTAAGAGAACTGAAAACATCTCCTTTGGTATGTCAAGTCGTCGGGGACTGCATCACCGAAGAAGAAGGTAGGCTTGAGCACAACGCTCTGATCGTCCGTAACCCAGGGACGGCTGCTTACCATGATCTTATAGAACTCCTCATCCTTAGAGCTATCAATCGCTGTCTCATCTCATCACGATTGAGGGAATCGTATTCTTCCAAGTTTTTCTCCACAAACTGGACCTTCTCCCAAGCCTGCTGAGCGGCAGCATTGGAAGATCTAGCAGACCGATGAGGTGCGTCAGTAACAGGACCTTTACCTTTGTTCGTTCTAGAAGAACTACTTGCAAAAGATGGAAGAGAAAAGATCAATCAACATTAAAATGACAGAATTCTGTTACAAAAATTCTAGCAAAATTTTGACATGGTTCCGGGGCAATTCCAACGAAAAGGAACATACTCCGAAAAAGACAGTAAGCCAGAAGATGAGCTCAACATCGCTGCGAGCTCATAGTCAGTGGAGAGTTCTCAAAGAAGGCTTGAACTCAACATCGCTGCGAGAACAAGCCAATCTCATCAAACTTCCGCAAAATCTGGAAAAGAGCTCAACATTACTGCGAGCTTCAGAATCCAAAAGTTGCAAACTTCCTCAAAATCCAGTAAGACTGAGAAAGAGCTCAACATCGCTGCGAGCTCAAAATCCCGATACTTGCAAAAGATTTTCAGGTATGCATCCTCATACTTCCAAATCTATTTACCAAAACTCATGCATCAAAGAATATCATCATGCATTAGATACTAGGAAAACCTTGACCAAAGTTTGACCAATTCCAACCCAATTTGGTCAAAACCAATCAAACTTTGTCCAAGTCAAAAACCATGCTGGCTTGACCTAGAGACTCTAGCCTTCTATCTTGATGCATCAAACAAAAAAAAAATGCATACATATTGAAATTGCATAGCCTCATTATCATAGTGAGCAAACAAGGAAAAAAAAGAGAAAGCCGTGAAAAGAAGAAAAAAAAAAGAAAAAAAAGGGAAAGAAAAAAAAGAGAAGCACGAAAAAAAAAAAGAAGAAAAACGTGCATGAAAAGAAAAGAAAAGAAAAAAAAAAGAGAAGAAGAAAGAAAAGAAAAGAAAAAGAAGAAAAAAAAAATGATGAAGAAGCTACTTCTACAATGGAGATTCTTGATGAGGAAGAAAACTTACTTGAAGCCATTGATGGAGAAGAAGAAGAAAAGCTTGGAGATCCTTGAAGAAGAGAAAGTACTTCTTGTCTTGGGGAGCACTCTTGAAGATTTCTTGCAAAAAGAAGGTAATGGAGCAAAAGCACCAACCCTCTTTGCTTTTATAGAAGAGAGCAAGCCAAAAGAGGAAACAAGGAGAAAGAAAGGAGGTAAGTGCTAAAATTTAGCTACTTTCCCAAAAAGAGAGATATTTTGAGAGAATCTTTCCACAAAAAGAAAACTTGAGAAATTCTCTCCAAGTAAAGATATTTTTAGATATTCTCTACACAAAAGAGATATTTTTAGATATTCTTTACAAATATGACACCATATGAGATCTAGGCCATCTCCAAAGCCTAAGGTCCCATGGGTTAGCCCATATGAGCCAGGTTTGACCACCTAGGCACTAAAATTGGCTTTTAGTCAAAATATTCCTCTTACCAAGAGCAAAAAAAAAAAGAGAGGAAAAAAAGTCCCATGCCTCTTTTGAGTTGATGGGACCATTCAAAAAAAAAAAGAAAAAAGAAAGTCTCATGAGTTTCCAAAAACCAAACCATCCAACCTCATGAACCAAATTGAGCCAAAATCTTGAAATTGACATTTCACAAAACCAAATTCCGGTCCCCTAGCTCGCCACATACAGCTTGTTAGGTCACAAGACCAAAACCCAAATCAAAATCCAAAACCAACAAACCAAATCTGACGCCCCAACCTGCCACATACAGCTTGTTGGGTCACAAGGTCAAAATCAAAATCAAACCCTGACCCCCTAACCTGCCACATACAGCTTGTTAGGTCACAAGGTCAAAAACCAAAATCCAAATACCCCATGTCATTTTCAAAACTTTGCCTTGAAATGGTACGTGATCCCTCTCACTGCCATAAAATTCCCCCGAAAACTCAGAAGGCTATTCAAAAAAAAAAAAAAAAAAAAAAAAAACCTCAAGACTCTTGGTCAAGTTGGAATCTCTGCTCCAAGTTTCTCTTCAAGGCACATCGACTCCAAAAAGCTACTCATCGCTGTACCTCGAGGGGGCATTTGTTGACACCAAAAAAGTCACTATGTCTCCTCCACATCAAGAAGCCTCGTGAAGCTGCATCCTGCTACAAAACAGGCAAGGCTACTTCAAGCATCAGATCTTTTCAGAATCAGACAGAACCTGAGAGATCCTTCAAGACAGCTAAAAGAGGGGTACATCTGAGGTTTCGGGCCATTCCGACAGCGTTTGGCCTAACTTCACTGCTCCGACTGCTAAACAAGCACTTCCGGCGGGGACATCATCAAAGACACCAAAACTTTGATCAGAGCCTACGGATGACTCCAGAATGTCTCCAAAGGGCTCCATGCCAAATTTCAAGTCAAACCGACAACGTTTGACCCTCCATCAATGCTCGAGCAGCTAAATCAAGCCTCCCGGCAGCAGGAACTACCGAAGCCATCACTCATCAAACAAAATACATGAGTAGCTTCAACATGCTTCCAAAAGGCTGCACGTCGAATTTCAGGTCATTCCGACAATGTTTGACCAGGTTTCGATGCTCCGAGAGAAAATCAAGCCTACCGGCGGCGGAGCAACCCGGGACTATGACATCCAAAACGGAGCCTATGAAACGTCTCAAAATGACTCCAATAGGCTCCTCGTCAAATTTCAGGTCAATCGGACATCGTTTGACCACATATCAAAGCTCGGCATTTTCCCCGCAGCAAAATCAAGTGAAGCATCGATGGGACCCCAAACGGCTTCAAAACTCAAATAAAAGCCTATGGTTGGTCCAATCCACTGCTCAAGAAGCTTCACCTCAATTTTCAGGTCATTCCGACATTGTTTGACCTAGTTTCGACGCTTGACGGAAAATTGGCTACAAAGTCCTCGGCTTTCCCAAAAAATGGGAAACTTTGTGCTCCGATTTCGTGCGGGTTCTCGTCAAGTTTTCTTCAAGAAAATGAAGTCAATAATTGAGGAAAAATGTTAAGAAAAATACAGAAGAAAAAAGGAACGAAAAAGACGAAAAAACGGCCGAAAACGAAGCTCGTCGACCAAAGGGCAAAAAACCCTAAGGTCGCCGGCGACCTTGGCCCAAGGTCGCCGGCGACCCTGGCCCATGGTCGTCGGCGACCCTGCAAATCCGGGTCGCCGGATTTTACACCAAATTGCCCATTTTTCGATGGTTTTCGCGTTTCGGGTGTTCCGGCCTCTGTGATTTTCGGAAAATGCAATGTTTGATGCTTGAAAATGACTGATCTTCGTCGACATCTCGGATCCGCCGTCAAAAGCATGAAATCATCACCGATCGCCTCAAGATCACCAACCGGCTGACCAAGAAAGTGCACTTTCTGTCCGACCGATCGTGAAATCGACAAGACAGATGTCACCGGCCCGCCAATATCAATCAATGTCTGAAATTGCATCGCAATCCGACATCAAATAATGCGTGGATCCACCCGTGATGATCGTAAGAAGAATCTTAAAAGGCGCAGCACGGCCCGCGACTCTTCGCATGCCTTGGCAACCACTTAATGTCGTTAATTGACCCATTAAAGCAGTCATTAACTCATTATTTTGGACGGCCCAATCATAACCAAGCATTTGGGAGTTACAAATCCAAGCAATAATGGCATTAAACCCATGAAACTCCCATCATCATGAAGCATAAAGGTGATTAAAGGCCCACTACCTTCATCGGCCAATCACAAGCCTTAAAAAAGGAGTTACAAAATCGATTTGTAACTCCTCATCAATTCTTTCATCATGGCCATCAATGCCAATAAACACCTCATGGCTACCAAAAACCTATAAAAGGAGGTCCATTCCAAGAAAAAAGCATGATGAAAATAGATCCCAAGTGCAAGCTCTGAAAATTCAGAAAATCCAAGAGAGAGACGAAGTTCTGCTACTTTGCTCCTGGAAGCACCACAAGGTGATCAATGTCCCTTGGGAGGACACCCCCCAAAGGTCACCTCCTTCTCCAACATGGCCTAAACGCGGCTTTTCAGCCCGTTTACTCGGTTTTTCATTGGATATAGGACCTTCTCTTGGTCCTTGTCCTTTTAAAAACTGAGGTTAAGAGCCAAGCCAAAGAATCAAAGCATCACATGTTCTCATTTGAAGGACGATGGCGAAGCCCATACATGACTTGCGACCATCGATCTCAACGTGTCCCCACAATCTCCTGAGAAGTTAGATCCCTTTTCTTCCTTTTCTATTGTAGTTTGTATTTCTTAAAGAGACAAAAAGAAATCACAATTCTTTTCTTTCATATTTGATGAGTTTTGTAAAAACGTCTTTCACGGCAAAATCGCCTTTCACGGCAAACAAAAAACAACGCCTCTTACGACATTCTAAAAACTTGTCTCTTTTCTTAATATTTATGCAATTTGAAAAGTTAGAAAAAAAGGATTGATTTCCTTTCCACTTGTGAAGGTGAATCTCCGGATTCTCACTATTCCAAATTCCAAGTAGAAAGTAAATCTGGCATACCCGTACAAAAATGTTGATGCCCGAGATCTTCCCTCCTCCGCCGAGACCCAGGTCAGCCCCCGGGGTGCGGAGGGAGAGGACGGAAGATTCCCCCTTTTTCGGGTCCATCAATGACATGCTGTCTGGCTGAACCTTTCCCAGTATATGTCTGGAGAGTAGGTTGTTTGAATTTTGCAGGGAACGGAACCGAGTCCATCCATAAAGGGTAGGGTGGCTTGATCCCATGTTCCTTTAATGTATCCTCTTCTTTTGCTTTTGCGAGGATATCGTCCACGTCCTTTCTGGTAAGGGCTCGAGACTCATTGTTTTCTGCATTACCCTCATCATCTTCATGATTCGGAGGGGTTTCATTGTTAGGTGGTGGACGCTGTAGAGTGAGAATAAGGTTTTCCATCAGAGCCTCAATTCTCTGGTGTCCTTGCTCCAACTGCTGGATGCGTGCGGTTACATCGTCATGCTGTGGAGGCTGCTCAGAACTTGTAGCCAAGACGTTCATCCCTCGGGATTCGAACGAAGAAATCGTCCTAGTGACTGAGCTGGGGCTCATTCTTCTGGATGAAGAATCTGAAGAGTGGTTACCCCGGTGTCCTTGGCTTGGAGGAGTGGAAGATTCCTCCAGATGTGTTCGTGTCCGAGAGACGCTGCGAGTCACTGGACGTCTA
Organism: Umbellularia californica; assembly: GCA_028538565.1. Classification (NCBI taxonomy): domain Eukaryota; kingdom Viridiplantae; phylum Streptophyta; class Magnoliopsida; order Laurales; family Lauraceae; genus Umbellularia; species Umbellularia californica. The sequence continues at coordinate 59,481,236 of JAPQWN010000001.1, forward strand.
ACACTGATTTTGGTTGCTGACTTTCGGCGTTTTCTGGTTTTGCCAACCATATGAACAACAACGAATTGGTCAGGTCTTTCTTTTTCGACCCATTTGTTTGAGACGTGGAGAGTAGAACGCTGGGTTCTTTGTTTCTCGAGTCTCTTTTGTCGATATGCAGTGCGGCGACGCATACGATGAGCAATTTGAGCTTCAGTCAGCTCTGGCTAGGCTCTAGCGATGAAGGATGTAGTCCCTCGCGCGCAGCAGCCGAGCTTATCTTCTTTGAAGCTTGCTAAGGACAGAATCTGGACGCGGTCCTTTGTCTGTCGCAGTGAAGACTTGAATTTTGCGAGTTCATCCCCTGTTGAGATGAAGGGTCGACTCACGGGAGTGCAGGCTTCAGCATGTTTTTGCATAGGCCTAACGATGCAGGATTTGATTTTTGGCTTGTAGGAGCAAGCCGGCTCATGATGATTTTGTTTGTTTTTTGGGTGGAGGGTAGGTTTCTCCTCTTTCATGTAAGAGAGAGGGTAGAACTGATTCTCCTTGAGAGGGGCCAGGTATGCTGGCTTTGCAGATGTTTAGGACCTTCTTTCCTTTGGCGAAGATCTCGGGGACCAAGTTTTGGGGTAAACCTGGTTTCTTGTGGATTGAGGCTTTGTGGGAGCGCCACGGGCTTCAGGCTTCTTGGTGTTCGCCCTGGTGCCATTTTAGTGACACGTGGGGCGGTTTTCTGCTTCTTGGCAGGTACAGTGTCTTCTGCGGGTAGTGGGAATGGTTCCAGCGATCCGAAGACGATGGTCTGGGGAGTTGAAGTTGACTCGGTGTTTGGAGAGTTGTCGAGGGAGATGACGCTTCGGCAACTGGCAGGGCGCTTATGCTTGTTTTGCTTGTCTTGAAGCATAAGCTGGTACTTGTTCTCATCGAAAGTGATGGTCAATGAAGCTGCCATTGTTAGTTTTGGAAAACTTCTTAAACAAGACCAAATCCATTAGTAATCACAAGAATATGGTGATCGTAAATGGAGAACAACTATGGTTTTGTTTTTTCAAATCATTTGGGGGGACATGGCCCAACCCAAGGACGATGAAGAAGGCAAAAAGCCATAGAGGATACAATTGTTCTAAAATGCAAGTATGGTAGGCTCAGAGTGATCGTTCCAGTGACTGCTAGAAGCAATTGTAGACCTTAATTCAAATTACCGAGAAGCTAGGCTCACTCGAGGTAAAATGATATAAGGTTGGAGATACAAATGTGTCGGTCGCGAATACAGTAGACCCGAAAGGGCGTACTAGCACCGCTAGGCACAAATGTTGCAAATCGCATCCTTGGGAAGGACACGAGATGGGATTTTTTTTTTTGAAAGGTCAAAATTTGGATTCATAAAGGAGAGCAAATGGTGTTCCAATCCGATCAAAGGCTCAACATTTCTGCGAGCGCTAAATTCAGAAGAGAAGGAACTAGAATTTCTCAGATGTGAATCCAGTAGTGACGGAAGTTTTTTTTTTTTTTTTTTTTTTTTTTTTTTTTTTTTTTTTGAGGTGTCACCCCCCCAAAACCGGGATCCTATCTCGGGGACGCGAGTTTGGGGGATTTGTATTTCCCCTCCCAGGATCCGCGTGTGCGAGGATGACAAAATTCACAACACATCAAAATATTTCGCGAAAGCTCTACAAGACGTTACGACCCGGAATCCGTATCCATCGGGTTCCGTGTCGTACTCGATCTGTCAGCATAAGATTATCATAAACATATTTAAACTCAGACTGGAACAATTGATAATATCAAAATATACAGAGCTGACAGTAACAGGCTTATCATTACCCAACATATTCGAGTTACAAATTAACGAGTACATTAATTACAATTCCCACGAAAAAGGCTAACAAAAGCTGTACACAAAAACAAGGTAGAACAAATACTACCCAATGGTGTAATGTAACTCTGGAGTCAAGCATGACGTCTACATGACATCACTGACACAACAAGTCTGCAAAACTCGTGGCTCAACAGCCCTCTGCACACGAACTAGCTCAAAGCAAGGATCTACTATCTAGAGCACCAAAGCAGAAGAATATCAGACACGACGGTCTGGCAGGTGATCAAAATAGGCAAGAGCATAAACAAATTTGAAGTTTAAAGGAAACAAGAACTAAAACAATCTATTAAACTTGAAACAGATTTACAAGATTTAAAAACAATGCATGAACAAGATACTTATCAAGAAATCACGAGTGCATGAACGATATACGAAACAAGACATGAATACATCTAATATCATGATTAGTAAATCCACAAAGAGCCCATCCTTTCTCCATCATACATGATGACAAGAGTAAGCACGCATGACAAGCACGACAAGCATGACACGATCCCACATATACGGGGAATTTCCGGCCGCAGAACCGGAACACGAACACGCACGATGTGTCATTCAAGACACGACTAGTCTGCAGACAGTCCACATGCTTAAGGACCCCCAAGTAGTGGATCAAGCTAAAAAAGCAGTCCAAGCTCAGTGGTACTCACTTATATCATGAATGCACAAAACATGGCGATACACGTTCGAGAACACGACAAAACAAGAGGGAAATCATTTAACAAGCACGACACGACGAGACTAGCAAAATAGCATAATATAAATGCTTACCAAACTTAAGAAATTATTCCCTTTTCTTATTCTTGAAACACGTCTTGAAACACGTCTTAAAACAAGCTTATACTTGAAATTCAAACGAATGCACGATGATGCACGAAGCATCAAAACAAGAGCTTTGGTTCTTGAAACAAATCTTCAAACAAACTTGTACTTGAAAATCAAACTAGAACACGATGATGCATGAAGCATCAAAACAAGAGTTCAAACACGAAATCTATCAAGTTTAGGCTAAGACCATTCATTGACCCTTGTGGAGTTGAAACCCAAATGTCGGAGTTTTGATAAGGTTTGGTGCCCCAAAAGTTATAGTACATTTTTGAAATTCCAAATGCACAAAGTCAATAAAAAGGTCTAAAACCTAGTCCAGTTTTCCTTCTCGCAAAAATCCTTCAAAAACAATACTTTTTGTAACTGTCGGTCTGGGTTCAGCATCTCTACCGGTAGAAATTCCGGTTTAAGCTTCTCTACCGGTAGAACTTCCGGTAGAACCATCTCTACCGGTAGAACTACCGATTGGAGCGCTTCTACCGGTAGAACTTCCGGTAGAACTAAGGGTTCATAGCTTTTCACACTTCTCTGCCAAAATTCGAGCCACTTCTACCGGTAGAACTTCCGGTAGAACTAAGGGTTCACAGTTTTTCACACTTTTCTGCCAAAATTCGTGCCACTTCTACCGGTAGAACTAAGGGTCCACAGTTTTTTTTACACTTCTCTCCCTTCTTCACTTCCATATTTGAACCACATGCACTCCCCAAGCCTTCATGCTTTCCAAGGGATACATTTCACACATTTTTAAAGCATTTTATCCACAATTAAACCATTCATTCTATAAAAAGACATCAAGACATTTTCAAGTATAAAATCATAAAAACTAACAAGATCAAACATGATTCTAAGAGCTTGCAAAATCATTGCTAACAAGACAAAAGAAGAAACCAAAACTCATGACTTGAAAGAGTATAACATAACTTGCATTATGAAATTAAACATAGAAAACATGTCTTAATGAAAGTATTAAAACCATAATGAAACCATAAAGCAATAAACATGAGAAATCCTATAAAGATCACTTACCTCGATCCAATGCCAAGGAAAACTCTACAAAAACTCAACCAAAGGGAAGATCCACGAAATCTACACAAAAGCCCCAAAATAGAACACATAAAAATCACCATTTTTGGTCATCACAAACCCCCATTTCGAAAATGGGTTTGAAAACATGTAAAACAAGCTCTAAATGAACTAAAAGAACATAAATGAAAAGATGGTTCCAAGCTCTAACCTTGAGCTAGCTGAACAAGAAGAAGGGAGGTTGAAGATGATGAATAGTGAAAGGGTTTGGCTCCAAAATGTGTCCAGCTGAAGCTTAAGAAGAGAGGAAGAGAATGGCGGAGTCAGATTAGTGATTGGAGTCTTCTTGCTAGATGATTTCAAGGGAAAAAGATCAAGAAAAGAGCTTTCTTCTCATCTCCACTCTAGGGCAAGCACAGTTGCAGGATTTGGAATGGGAAAAGAATGGAGGGGAGAGAATAAGAGGATATTTATAGTGTTTGGAAGGTGGGTCCCAAAGCAGTAGAACTTGAAATGATTAAAACATGGTCTTGCGGACCCCGGATGAAATCGACGAAGAAGAACAAAACGATCGTCGAAAAATCTAGTTTTCAAAAAGTATATTTTCCCCAATTTCTAGAATTTTCAAAATTTATGGACAGATTTAGTGAAAATTGTCATTTTTGCCCTTTTTCTCGAAAAGCGTGATTCCTGAGCCTCAAATCCAAATGGATAAAACATGGAAGTTATTTATAACAATAAAATGAGTCGAAAGGAATAAAAATTGGATTTTTAGAAACCAAGAATAAATTCTCACAAAATACAATTTACAAGGGTCGGGTCAAAACAAAGTCAACGGTCTTTTAAAACTCTCCAAAGTTATGAAAAATCTATTCAAACTCAAAAACAAAGTCAAATCAACTCTAATCTTGTTCAAAAAGCTAAATCATGATTAAAACAATGCTAAACCCAAAAATTGAGGGTCGGGGTCATACATGAGGGGTCAAGATTGAATTCATCGAAGAGAGCAAATGGTGTTCCATTCCGAACAAGGCTCAACATTTCTGCGAGAGCTAAATCCGAGAGGGAAAGAACCAAGATTTCTCAACTCTGAACTCAAAAGTGACGGAAGTTTTTTTTGAAAGCTCAAGATTGAATTCATCGAAAAGGGCAAATGGTGTTCCGTTTCGAACAAAGGCTCAATATTTCTGCGACCGCTAAATCCGAATGGGAAAGAACCAAGATTTCTCAACTCTAAATTCAAAGTGACAGAAATTGTTTTTTTTAAAAGATTTTTTTTAGGGGATTGTTTTTGAAAGGTGCACATAGATTTCCAATTCGATCTTATGAAACCTTAGTAGATAGATCAGCCCCCAGGTAAGGGTAGGATTACTTAATGAACCCGTTTGAAGGACCCTTGCCTCGAACAGTCTAGCTGTCTCCACACTCTGGACAAGACTTTTCTTAAATCCACTTTGGTCAAAGAACGCAACTGGTGGAACCTTAGTGGTTTTTTTTTAACTCTTTTTTTGAAAGGTTTTTTTTTTTTATAAACTCATCAAAGAGAACAAATGGTGTTCCAATCCGAATAAAGGCTCAACATTTCTGCGAGCGCTAAATCCGAAAGGGAAGGAACCAAGGTTTCTCAAATTTGAATGCAAAAGAGAGAAAACTAATTTTCTTTTGAAATTATAATTTTTTTTTGAAATCCCAATTGGACTCATCAAAGAGAAAAGATGGTCCAATCCCCGATATGAACGATAGCTGCGAACATTTCTGTAAGCTATCAAGTTCAAAGAGGAGAGGATCAAAATTTCTCAAAGTTGAATCTTGAGAAAGAGAGATCATTTTTTTCTTTTTGAAAGAATTTGAAATGAAGGTTTTTTTTTTTTTTTTTTTGAAATCCCAATTGGACTCATCAAAGAGAAAAGATGGCCCAATCCCCGATATGAACGATAGCTGCAAACATTTCTGTGAGCTATCAAGTTCGAAGAGGAAAAGATCAAAATTTCTCAAAGTTGAGTTTTTAAGAAAAGGATATCAGATTTGTTTTTTTTTTGAAGTGAGAAAGAACAATTGAAATCCCATCTCATGTTTTTTTTAGATGCAAGATGCAACATAGGCCACCAACTAGAAAGGAGCCAAGTGATCAAAGCATCACGTTCTCAAGTCAACGAGTCCCACCGGGTGAGCCAACTTGATGGACCTGAAAGAGGGGGAATCTTCCATCCTCTCCCTCCGCACCCCGGGGGTTGACCTGGGTCTCGGCGGAGGAGGGAAGATCTCGGGCATCAACATTTTTGTACGGGTATGCCAGATTTACTTTCTACTTGGAATTTGGAATGGTGATAATCCGGAGATTCACCTTCACAAGTGGAAAGGAAATCAATCCTTTTTTCACTTTTCAAATTGCATTAATAGTAAGAAAAGAGACAAGTTTTTAGAATGTCGTAAGAGGCGTTTTTGTTTGTTTGCCGTGAAAGGCGATTCTACAAAACTCATCAAATATGAAAGACAAGAATTGTGATTTCTTTTTGTCTCTTTAAGAAATACAAACTACAATAGAAAAGGAAGAAAATGGATCTAACTTCTCAGGAGATTGTGGGGACACGTTGATATCAACGGTTGCAAGTCATGTGTGGGCTTCGCCATCGTCCTTCAAATGAGAACATGTGATGCTTTGATTCTTTGGCTTGGCTCCTAACCTCAGTTTTTTAAAGGACAAGGACCAAGAGAAGGTCCTATATCCAATGAAAAACCGAGTAAACGGGCTGAAAAGCCGCGTTTAGGCCATGTTGGAAAAGGAGGAGGCCTTGGGGGGGTGGCCCCCCAAGGGACGTTGATCACCTTGTGGTGTTCTTTGCAGCAGAGCAGCAGGACTTCGTCTGAATTTCTTTGGGAGAAGTGCAGAACTTCAAGTCGATAGATGTCGATATCTGATCCGCTTTCTCTTGGAAATGGATCTCCTTTTATAGGCTTTTGGTAGCCATGGGATGGTTATGGGCATTGATAGCCATGATGAGAGCATTGATGAGGAGTTACAAGTTGATTTGTAACTCCTTTTTCATGTCTTGTGATTGGCCGATGAAGGTAGTGGGCTTTTAATTGCCTTTATGCTTCATGATGATGGGAGTTTCATGGGCTTAATGCCATGATTACTTGGATTTGTAACTCCCAAATGCTTGAATCTGATTGGGCCGTCCAAAATAATGAGTTAATGACCGCATTAAGTTGTCATAAATGGGTCAATTAACGTCATTAAGTGGTCGCCAGGGCATGTGAAGAGTCGCGGGCCGCGCTGCACCTTTTGAGATTCTTCTTGCGATCATCACAGGTGGATCCACGCATTGTTTGATGTCGGATTGCGATGCAATTTCAGACATTTATTGATGTTGGCGGGCCGGTGATATCTGTCTTGTCGATTTCACGATTGGTCGGACAGAAAGTGCACTTTCTTGGTCAGCCGGTTGGCGATCTTGAGGCGATCGGTGATGATTTCATGCTTTTGACGGCGGATCCGAGATGTCGACAAAGATCAGTCATTTTCAAGCATCAAACATTGCATTTTCCGAAAATCGCGGAGGCCGGAACACCCGAAACGCGAAAAGAATCAGAAAACGGACGATTTGGTGCAAAATCTGGCGACCCGGATTTGCAGGGTCGCCGGCGACCTTAGGGTTTTTTGCCCTTTGGTCGCCGAGCTCCGTTTTCGGCCGATTTTCTATCTTTTTCGTTCCTTTTTTCTTCTGTATTTTTCTTGAAAATTTTCCTCAATTATTGACTTCATTTTCTTGGAGAAAACTTGACGAGAACCCGCATGAAATCGGAGCACAAAGTTTCCCATTTTTCGGGAAAGCCGAAGACTTTGTAGCCGATTTTCCGTCAAGAGTCGAAACTAGGTCAAACGATGTCGGAATGACCTGAAAATTGAGGTGAAGCTTCTTGAGTAGGATAGGACCAACCATGGGCTTTTATTTGAGTTTTGAAGCCGTTTGGGGTCCCATCGAAGCTTCACTTGATTTTGCTGCAGGGAAAATGCCGAGCTTTGATATGTGGTCAAACGATGTCCGATTGACCTGAAATTTGACGGGGAGCCTATTGGAGTCATTTTGAGACGTTCCATGGGCTCCGTTTTGGATGTCATGGTCCCGGGTTGCTCCGCTGCCGGTAGGCTTGATTTTCTCTCGGAGCATCGAAACCTGGTCAAACGTTGTCGGAATGACCTGAAATTCGACGTGCAGCCTTTTTGGATGCATGTTGAAGCCACTCATGTATTTGGTTTGATGAGTGATGGCTTCGGTGATTTCCGCCGCCGGGAGGCTTGATTTTGCTGCTCGAGCATTGATGGAGGGTCAAACGTTGTCGATTTGACTTGAAATTTGGCATGGAGCCCTTTGGAGACATTCTGGAGTTATCCGTAGGCTCTGATCAAAGTTTTGGTGTCTTTGATGATGTCGCCGCCGGGAGCGCTTGTTTAGCTGTCGGAGCAGTGAGGTTAGGCCAAACGCCGTCGGAATGGCCCGAAACCTCAGGTGTACCCCTCTTTTAGCTGTCTTGAAGGATCTCTCAGTTTCTGTCTGATTCTGAAAAGATCTGATGCTTGAAGTAGCCTTACCTGTTTTGTAGCAGGATGCAGCTTCACGAGGCTTCTTGATGTGGAGGAGACATAGTGACTTTTTTGCTGTTAACATCGGTCAATTGTCGGCTAACCGAACTCCCAAGTTCCGTCGACCTACAGCCAACCGAGACCTGTCGGTCCGAATTCCAGAGAGCAACATTGTGCCAGAAATTCCGTCGGTCAGGTGACAGCTGACCGAACTCCCAAGTTCGGTCGACCGACAGCCAACCGAGACCTGTCGGTCCGAATTCCAGAGAGCTGCATTTCTGGGCTGAGACCTGTTGGTCAGCCGTCGGTCGACCGATAGATCAACGTCGCTTAACCGACGGGTAACCGAGGGCTGACCGAAATTTACCAAAAGTTCTGTTTTTGAGGGATTTTTGTGAGAATGAAAACTAGACTAGGATTTAGAACTTTAATTGACTTTGTGCACTTGGAATTCCAAAATGTACTATAACTTCTGGGGCACCAAATCTTGTCAAAACTCCGACATTTGGGTTTCAACTCTACAAGGGTCAATGAATGGTCTTAGCCTAAACTTGATAGATTTCGTGTTTGGACTCTTGTTTTGATGCTTCGTGCATCATCGTGCATTTCGTTTGAATTTCAAGTATAAGCTCGTTTTAAGACGTGTTTCAAGAATAAGAAAAAAGGAATCATTTCTTAAGTTTGTTAAGCACTAATACTATGCTATTTTGCTAGTCTTGTCGTGTCGTGTTTGATAAATCATTTCCCTCTTGTTTGCCGTGTTCTCGAATGTGTACCACCGTGTTTTGTGCATTCATGATATAAGTGAATACCACTGAGCTTGGACTGCCCTTTTAGCTTGATCCACTACCTGGGGGTCCTTAAACATGTGGACTAACTGCAGACTAGTCGTGTATTATATTACACATCGTGCGTGTTCGTGTTCCGGTTCCGCGGCCGGCCTCCCCGTTTACCTTGTGTAACGTGGGATCATGTCTTGCGTGTCGTGTTTCGTGCGTGCTTGCTCTTGTCACTTTACGTGATAGAGAAATGATGAGCTCAATGTGGATTCATCTTTTCATGATATTATAAGTATTCATACTGGTTTCGTAAACTTGAAACGTGTACTTTAATCTTGAACTGTTTTAGCACTATTTTTCATATTTATGCCTAAATTGTTTATTTTGCCAAACCGTCGTGTTTGATGCTTTCTATTTTGGTGTCCAGGTGCAGGAGGTATCGCGTTTGACGAGGAGTGCCCGGAGGAGGCTATTGAGCCACCCCCAGCACATGAGTGGTAACCCGAAGACGTCATCTAGACGCCGGGCGAGATCTTGACTTTCGTTCATCTAGTTTTGGGTTGTCTTTTGGGACTTTATTTTGTTGTATTGGCCTTTGTTGGCCTTTCTTGGGTATGTAACTTGAATTAATATACTTTTGTTAATGGTGAAACTTTAATCAGGGCAGGAATGCTTTGTGGACATTCCTCTTCGATACCATGCCTTGATATCTGATTTATGTTACAGCTTATGGTATTAAATCTGTATGATTCGTTTTGCCACACGCTTCCGCATACCTATTCGTGTGAGCTCGACCCGTGTCTTGGGATCCTCACCATGGAAACCTGTGGGAAGACAGGCGGTGTGTTTTAATAATGTAATGCACTGCATCGCGGGCCCGGGTCTCGGTTTGGGGTTGCGACAGGACTGGTATCAGAGCGGGACTTGTTTCAGGCACTTAAAAGAAACTAGGAATCTTAGGAACGTGGCGAGGATTCGTGAGTTCGTTAGAACGTTCGTTTAGACCAAGTTGACCAACCCAATTACGCTTAATTATTTGCTAACAAATTGTCTTGCAGCATCATGCCTCCAAGAAAAGCTCCAAATCACAATGCTTCGGGTAGTAATCAGAATGACACAGAACCAGCCAGTGAACCTACTGCATCACAGTTCCAAGAACTCATGCAGGCCATGTTAGAGCAACAGAGACAAGCTAACAAAACACAAACCAATTTCTAGCAACAGATGGCAAAGAAAGATGAGGAGATGGCACAAGTTCAGAGACAACTTCTGGAAGTCCTCCAAAACAGACCTCAACATCAAGCTGCACAAAATGTTGTGTACCACAATAGGGTTGATGACCTTAATGTTCTCTTCAAGAGATTCCGAAAGAGGGGACCCAAGGAGTTCTCAGGTCAAGAGGACCCTTTAACTGTAGATGACTGGCTCACGAACACCGCGAAGATCTTTGATGTTTTCACTTGGACGGGCAGGGAGAGGGTGAACCTCACAGCTTTTCTATTCTATGGGCTTGTTGCCTCTTGGTGGCAGACAATTAAAGAATCGTACTAGGCCATGCCAGATGAGATAGCTTGGACGACCTTCAAAACACATTTTACAGACAAGTATGTCCCTTCACATGTCAAGAGGCAAGAAGGCAGTGGAATCTCAATAGCTGAAACAAGGAAGCATGACAGTTCTGGCGTATGTTACCAAATTTGAGAGGCTTGCTCGCTATGCTACTGAGTTGATTGACACGGAACATAAGAAGATCACCAATTTTTTGGAAGGGTTAAATCCCATTCTAAAGAGGGATGTTACAAGAGTGATTTCACCAGCCACATTTGATGAGGCGGTTAAGCGGGCGTACAAATTTGAAGAATTCAACAATGAGATCATTCAGGATAGGAAGCAGCAACACCAGCAGCATAACCAAAGGCAACAAAGTGGCAAGAAGCCAAGACAAGAACAGAACCAAGTTAGGCAGAGTAGTTGCAATCATTGTGATAAGAATCACCCTACCCATGAATGCCACAAGGCAACGGGTGCTTGCTTCAAATGTGGAGGAATGGATCATGCAATCAAAGATTGCCCACAGCTTTAGAATTAGGGCAATAGATATCAGCAGCAAAGGTAGGCGGCACCACAGAATCAGACACCAGTTCAGAATCAAGTGAGGCCACCACAGCAACAGCAGCAACAAGGCAGATAAGTAGAGAATCAGAATGCTCGTCCACCTCAGAACAGGAACAATCAAGGGAAACAGAATCAGCAGTAGAATAGGCTAAACCAGCAGGGACGCGTGTACAATATCAACCGTGCTGATGTTGAAACAGTAGGTGACGTCATAGAAGGTAAACTTCTTATTTGTGGAGTAGAAGCACAGATCTTATTTAATCCAGGATCCACACACTCCTTTCTATCTCCTTTTTTTGCAAAGAAGATTGATGCACAGTTTAAGGCCCAAAACCGAGTGATCCCGATTAGTACTAATTAAGTCGCGTGCTAGTGCTATGCGTGTTTGATAGAATTGACTAAGTTGGATTAGTAAAGTTCTTATTATAGTTTTGGGCGAGTTTTAATACTTTGTGTGTGTGGTGGGACCCTTTGGGGGTTCCATTTTTTTGGATAGTTTTACGAGTATTTGGGGATTGTTCGTATTCCGGTGATTTGTATTTCTACCCTGTTTCACTTGTCCCTTTGATCCCTACAACTTTCGTGTTGAACCCGTACCCATCCGGAACTCCGAAACCCGATTTTCTTGCATTGAGGGCAAAACAGTCTTTTTACATGAAATCTGTACCCAAAACTTGATATCCCCGAAACCTGCGAAACATATACTTTTTGGAAACTAGATATTTCGGTGATCACTTTTCTCTTCTTCGTCGATTTCGTTCGAGATCCCGAAAGTAGTGATTTCAACCCAAAGAAGTTTCTAGGTGATGGAGCCCACACCCATTGTCTTTAAATAAAGAACCCATCCTCCATTCTTTCTTTTTCCAGCACAAGAGCCAAACCTAGGGTTTTCCCTTTTCTTCTTCCTCTCCTTGCTTCTCCATTGCCAAATCACCACCAACCTTGCATCTTTTAAGAAATGGAGATCACCACCCTCTTCCCCTCCTTGCAAGCTTCTCTTTAATACCATTTGTAGAAGAATCTACTCATCTCAAGACCCTCTTTGAGCTCACCTTGTCTATTTGGAGAACCTACAAGTAAGCTTCCTCCCTAATCTCTTAGATTTGTATTCTTCAAGTCTTGGGAGAGCTCCTTTTTCATTATTGTGAGTTATCTCTCCTTGTTTCTTAGTTTGACCCATTTTAGGGTTTGTATTTGGGGGTTTTTGTGTAGCTTGGAGTTTGGCTTGGAAGAGGAGAGTTATAGCTTGATTTCTTGTCTAGAGACCTTGAGGCAAGTGGATTGAATGGCTGGTTTAGTTTTCAATGATTTCCAAGATAAACATGTTTGATTTATTGCTTCATTAATGCCTTGTTTTGCTTGCATTCAATGTGATTTTAAATGCTATTGGAAGGAAATTGGTTGACTCATTTATTGTTTATGGAAAGGTGAATTGTATCTCCCCATCCTTATGTCTTGTTTTGTTGTAAATGAGTTCTTGTGAATGTGGTTTTCTTCTCTTTCACTTTGTGATTGAATGTGGGAAAGAATGGAGATGAATGGATGGAATCTTGGTGAATGTTGTGAGGAGTTTTGATAGGGATTGAAAGAGGTTTTGGATTTCCCAATTTGATAGAAGAAATGGAGCTCAAAGGCGTAATAAGAAGTGGAAAGGAAGAGGAGCAGAGCTATCCAGGAACCAGTTTCTGGACAGTTCGCTCGAGCAAACTAGAAGGTCGCTCGAGCGAAGTGTCCAGAAAGGGGTTTCAAACCATTCCAGTGGACAGTTCGCTCGAGCGGACCTTATATCGTTCGAACGAACCCTCTCAGAGCTCATTTCAAAGAATGGTTGGCTTGAGCGCACGAATCGTTCGCTCGTGCCATCCTGAACTGGGCAGGTCCACTCGAGCGACCCTTGGTCCGCTCGAGCGAATCCTCCCAGAAGGCCATTCCAGAGAGCACGTCACTCGAGCAAATTCCAGGTCCGCTAGAGCGATGTGTACTGTTTTCCTGGGGTTGTTTGGAAGCAAAGAATGAAAGGTCTTAAGTATTGAGAGAGGTTAGTTGGCATCCCTATTGTAAAGAGAGTACTTATAACCATTGTTTGAAATCCATCTGAGGAAGAAACCATAATCACAAGGAATTCGTTGAAGTTTTGTGGAATCTCAAAGTGCATAAGGAACCGGAATGTCTTCAAACTCAAGGAGTACCAAGTTTCTTATTAAATAGGCATTCGGGATCCCTATTCACTTTGAAATCCCCATTCACCTTGAATTAGTTTTAAACCCTGATATTTCGAAAGTCTATTTCAACTGTTTATTCCAGGAATTTATGAATTATGATTTATCAATTCCGAAAGCATTGTATTTGTACTTGCACCCTTTTTATTAGTCCCGAGGTGCATGCCCGACATGATATGATAGATGTACCCTTGAGCACCCCGTTTTTCCCGCTTATAGTCTTGCACTGGATTTGTTTTATACATGTCTCGATTTATGTGATTTAACTTATGAGTCGGCACCACTAAGCTTGGATGACCTTGTCGGTCTGATATGCCCACTTGGAGATCCCTTCCCGTCCCGCCAGCTGCAGCATGGATCCTGATACCAGGCTCGCTCCCGTGGTTCCCGATATCCGGTTCGCTACCGTGATTCCCGACACCCGATTTGCTACCGTGGTCCCGTCCCGTATTATTGTATATGTATATATAAATTGGTTGCACCTCCTCACTTCGGTGACTGAGGTCAACACCCGATACTCTTGTCACTTCGGTGATAGAGGATTTAGCTTCTTGTGGATGCCATCTTGATTGTTTCCCGATTTCCTTGATTACCTTACATTTTTTGTGACTGCATATGCGTTTTAATTAAATGATTCATTTACTTCTTGAAAGTCATTGTTTAAACGGGTTTATATGTTTTCCAAGGTTTTCCAAGGTAAAGGTTTTTATTATCAAATGTTTATATCTGTTCACCCACCTGCCAGACTGTCGTGTCTGACCCTTTGCTTTGGTACTCAGGTCCCGTTGTAGGTTATCCCGAGGAGGAGTCAGAGGAGGCGGTCGGAGAACCGCAACAGCTAGTTGAGTGGCGTGCCGACGATGTTATGTAAACATCCGGATGTCGAGATGCGAAACATTTTGGGGGTGGTTGGATAGTTATTTTGGTGGATATTGTTCTGTCTATATTGGCCTTTGTTGGCCTCTATTTTTGGGAATTGTAATTAAATGTTATATGTTCAAACTTTAACAGGACCTTTGGGTTACGCTGTAGAACATTGCTCATTCTGATACTCGTTATCTTAAATGTAATCAGTCTTGCTATTTTGGAAATGAAATACATGCTTGATTTGCTACACGCTTCCGCAATTTAACAAAGTATTCATGATGTTGTTGAGATATCCTCACCGCGGACACCTGTGGGAAATCACGTACATGGGTGATGTGTATTCTTTATTATCCCGTGTACGTATAGGCATTAAACATACCTTTTCTTATTTACTTCACAATTAGTCCCGATCCCGGATTGGTCCCTGTTAGACCCCGACCCAGACCAACTCGAATAGTACTAATTAAGTGAGTGTTTAGTCTTAAGAGAGTCTTCGTACTAGTTGGGTTAGAATGTGATTAGACTTAGTCTAGATTATAGCTTTGGGGATTTTGAGGACGTTAGTATGAGTCAGACACGTTCAGGGACACCCTGAGTACACGTGTAAGAGTGGGTTTTTGTTCTAGATATCTTGTTTGATCGTGTTTTTTATTTCTCTTGAATGGTTTTATTATTTGTGGCAACTTCCGTTTTTAACCTGCATGCATTTGAGGCCAGAAACCCAAGTTTTGGCCCAATAAGGGTAAATCTGACTATTCACGCTAAATCTGGGCACACTTTTCGAAGTCGTGAAACTATGTCAAAATTATACTTTTCCGAAACTAGATTTTTGATGATCGTTTTGTTCTCTTTCGTCGTTTCCATCTGGGGTCCACAAGACCATGTTTTAAGTGTTTCAAGTTCAGCTGGAAAGGGACCCACCTCTCAATCCACATAAATACTCTCCTATTCTCTCTCCTCCATTCTTTTCCCAAATCTCTGCAACCTTCTTGACCTAGAACAAGTGAGTGGAGAAGTTTTCTCCTTAGTCTTTCTCTCTTGGAAATCATCTAGCAAGAGAGCTCCAATCTCGAATCCGACTCCGCCATTCTCTTCCTCTCTTCTCAAGCTTCGTTTGGAGTGTTTTTGGAGCCAAACCATTTCACTATTCATCATCTTCAAGCTCTATTCTTCTTGTTTAGCTAGCTCAAGGTTGGTGTTTTTCTTCATTCTTTCTTTTCATGTTCATTTAGCTCACCTAAAGCTTGTTTTTTCATGGTTTCAAACCCATTTTCGAAATGGGGGTTTGTGATGGCCAAAATGGTGATTTTTGTGTGCTCTATTTTGGGGGTTTTGTGTAGATTTCGTGGAGCTCACATTCTTGTTGACTTTATGGAGTTTTACTTGACATTGGACTAAGGCAAGTAAACTCTTTAGGTTTCTTCTTGTACATTGCACTATGGTTTTATGATTTTTGCTCATAGAAATGTCTTGATGTTTCTCCATGGATTGAATGGTTTATTTATGGATTGAGTGTTGTTTTTTTGACCCTTGCTGAGCATGGTGGCTCAGGGGTTTATTTGGTTCAGAAGTGAGAAGAAGAGGGAAGAAAAATGCAGAGAATGGAAGAAGAAAAGTGCAGTTTCTGCACTCACTCGCGTTCAGGCAGAAGCCTGTTCGCTCGAGCGAACATGCCTCTGTTTGAAGGATTTCGAGTAGAAACCCGTCCGCTCGAGCGAACTTTTGGGTTGGCTCGTGCGTACAAGTTTCTGTCTGGGGTCCGCTCGAGCGATGGTATGACCGCTTGAGCGAACCTGATACTCACAGCTTTTGATTTTTCAATCTGTTTCTAAAGTTCTTGGAAATTGAAAACTAGACTATGCTTTAGACTTTTAATTGACGTTGTGTAAATTGAAATTCCAAAATGTACCTTACCTTCGGGGACATCAAGGTATGTAAATTCTAACATTTGGGTTTCAACTTCACAAAGGTCAATGAACAGTCTTAGCCTATGCTTGATGGATTTTGTTTGCACTATTGTTTCGGTGCTTCATGCATCATCATGTTTTTTTTGAATTTCAAGTATAAGTTCGTTTTAAGATGTGTTTCAAGAATAAGAAAAAGGGAATCATTTCTTAAGTTTGTTAAGCATTTATACTATGCTATTTTGCTAGTCTTGTCATGTTGTGTTTGATAAATGATTCCCCTCTTGTTTTGTCGTGTTCTCGAACGTGTATCGCCGTGTTTTGTGCATTCATGATATAAGTGAATACCACTGAGCTTGAACTGCCCTTTTAGCTTAATCCACTACCTGGGGGTCCTTAAACATGTGGACTGTCTACAGACTAGTCGTGTATTGTATTACACATCGTGCATGTTCGTGATCCGGTTCCGCGGCCGGATTCCCCGTCTACCTTGTGTGGTGTGGGATCGTGTTTTTTCGTGTCGTTCTTGTCGTGCGTGCTTGCTCTTGTCATCATGTATGACGGAGAAAGGATGAGCTCAATGTGGATTTATCTTTTCATGATATTATAAGTATTCATGCTAGTTTCGTAAACTTGAAACGTGTATTTAAATCTTGAACTGTTTTAACATAATTTCTCATATTCATGCCTAAATTGTTTATTTGTCAAACCGTCGTGTTTGATGCTTGTTATTTTGGTGTCCAGGTGCCGGAGTTTTCACGCTTGACGAGGAGTGCCCGGAGGAGGCTATTGAGCCACCCCCAGCAAATGAGTGGCAGCCCAACGACGTCATCTAGACGCCGGTCGGGATCTTGATTCTCGTTTCGCCTAGTTTGGGTTATCTTTTGGGATTGTAATTGTTGTATTGGCCTTTGTTGGCCTCTCAAGGTTTTGTAACTTGAATTAACATACTTTGTTTAAATGTTGAAACTTAATCATGATGGGAATGCTTTGTTGACATTCTCTTTTGATACCAAGTCTCGATATTATAATGTCTCTTGCATTCTATTGTTTAAGATTCGTATGACACGTTTTGCTACACGCTTCCGCATACCTATTCGTGTGAGCTCGACCCGTGTCTTGAGATCCTCACCGCGGAAACCTGTGGGAAAACAGGCGGTATGTTTTATGTTTGATTAATCATATCACCGCAGTCGCGGGCCCGGGTCTCGGTTCGGGGTCGCGACAGTCCCCAAACCCGGTCCGGGGTCGCGACAGACTGGTATCAGAGCGAGACGTGTTTCAAGCAATTAAAAGAAACTAGAAATCCTAAGGATGTGGTGAGGATTCGTTAGATCTTTCATTAGCTAGAATCGCGTGAGCAATGTGTGACCCATATTTGATTTATATGTGCTAACAACTTGTTTTGTAGCATCATGCCACCTCGTAAGCGACCGGTAAATGGCAATCCCACCGCAAGTAACAGTGATTATACCGGGCCAGTTGAGGGTACAAGGCCAGTTGGAGAAGATAGAACTGAAAACATAATGCCAAATCAATTTCAGTAGATGTTGCAGGCTATGCTTGATCAGCGGCGTCAAGCCAATGAGAATCAGACTAGACTTCAAGAGCAAATGCTGAAGAAGGCTGAGGATCATGCCAGAGAGTTGGCAGAGATGAAGAGACAGTTATTGGAGGTGTTATAGAGAAGGCCAGAGCCAGTCCAGCCTCAACCTGCAATTGTCATCAACTAGAGGGAGCATGACCCCAATGCATTGTTTGAGAGATTCAGAAAGAGGGCACCCAAAGATTTTATTGGTTCAGAAGATCCCTTGACTGCAGATGATTGGCTGGACCATACAGAGAATATCTTCGAAGTCTTCAGGTGTAAAAAAGCTGGCAACATCTCTATTCACCGGGTTGGCAAACATCTGGTGCAAAACAGTAAGGGAAGAGTATAGAACAATGGCTGACGTAGTTGCATGGCGAAACTTCAAGATACAGTTTCGTGACAAATATGTGCCCACACACATTAGGAGGCAGAAGGCAGTGGAGTTTCAACAGCTTGTCCAAGGCAATACGACCGCTCAACAATACCTCACTAAGTTTAAGAGGTTGTCCAGATATGCCCCCGAATTAGTGGATATGGTGGAGAAAAAGATAACCAAGTTCCTTGAAGGACTTCACCCCATCATCGAAAGAGATGCTACGGGAGTTATACCGCCGGTCACTTTTGAAGAGGCGATCAAGAGGGCCTACAAGTTCGAGAACTTCCACCACAAGGTCCTTAGATCTTAAGGCAAAGGACAAGGGCAACCCCAGCAGCAGAATCACCAGCAAAGGAATCAGCAGAACAAGAGGCAGAGGCAAGACCATAATTTGCAGCTCGTTTGTATCCATTGTGGCAAAAACCATGAGAGTGCCCAATGTCGTACCATCACCGGAGCATGCTTTAGATGTGACTCCATGGATCATCAGATGAGGAATTGCCCGAGACCGAATAGACAGAATCAACAGCCTCAAGCAGCACCGCGTCCAGCACTGCCACAGAATGCACTAGTAGTGCAGAATCAGGCAAGGCCACTTCAGCAGCAGGCACCACCGCAACAGTATAGACCTCAACAACAGCAGCAGTCCCGTCAGCAAGGACAGCAGCAGAATCAGCGTCCACCACAACAGAACAGAAATGCCCCTCAAGGCAGGCAGCAGCAAGCTCCTATAAGGCCACAACAGCGAGGACAAGTGTATGATGTCAACAGAGCTGATGCAGAGGCAGCAGGCAATGTTGTGGAAGGTACACTTCTTGTCAGTGGGATATAAGCTAGAATATTGTTTGACCCTGGCTCCACGCATTCATTCATATCCCATGCATTTTCTAGATTGATTGATGTGCATGGTAGAGATCTTGAGCACATTTTGACTGTAGCTACACCAGTAGGAAAACAAGTTGTGTGTACGGTCTATTACCCTAGTTGTACAGTCCGGATAGGAGAAGTTGTGTTACCCACAGATCTTATTCTGTTGGAGATGAAGGATTTTGATGTCATCCTGGGTATGGATTGGCTGGCAGGGTACCATACCACGATGGACTGTTTCCATAAGACCCTTACCTTCAAGTTGGATGAGACACCGGCAGGGTTGTTATTCCAGAGAGAGAGGAGGAATCCTCGTGCAGGGTTTGTCTCAGCGTTGAAAGCTGATAGACTATTGAAAAGTGGATGTGAAGCCTATTTGGCGTTTATCACGGAGGATAAACGGTCCCAAGGGGTGGAGGAGATCCCTATTGTTTGGGAGTTCCCGGATGTATTTCCGGAGGAGATTCCGGGATTACCACCCATGAGAGAAATTGATTTCACCATTGAGTTGTTACCGGGGACCGCTTCGATATCTATTGCACCATATAGAATGGCTCCGGCGGAATTGGGAGAGTTGAAGATACAATTACAAGAGTTGTTGGACAACGGTTTTGTGAGACCTAGTATTTCGCCATGGGGAGCTCCAGTTTTGTTCGTTAAGAAGAAGGATGGTTCGATGAGAATGTGTATTGATTACCGAAGATTGAATCAAGTGACCATCAAGAACAAGTATCCGTTGCCAAGGATAGATGAACTGTTTGATCAGTTACAAGGTGCCTCGTACTTTTCAAAGATTGATTTGAGATCCGGTTACCATCAGCTTAGAGTTAGAGAATCAGATGTGTTGAAAACAGCTTTCCGGACAAGATATGGCCACTATGAGTTTCTAGTGATGCCATTTGGGTTGACCAATGCACCGGCAGTGTTCATGGTATTGATGAACAAGATATTTGCCCAATATCTGGATCAGTTTGTAGTGGTGTTCATCGATGATATTTTGGTATACTCTAAGACCAGAGAAGAGCAAGAAGAGCATCTAAGGATAGCATTACAGCTTCTGAGAGACAACCAACTATATGCGAAGCTCAACAAGTGTGAATTTTGGCCAGAGCAAGTGCATTTTTGGGACACATTATCTCTAAGGAAGGATTGTCAGTAGACCCGTCCAAGATTGAGGCAGTAGTGAAGTGGGAAAGACCAAAGAATGTGTTAGAAATTAGGAGTTTTCTTGGATTGGCAGGGTATTACCGGAGGTTTGTACAAGGATTCTCGTCGATTACAGCCCCGTTGACGAAGTTGACAAGGAAGAATGTGCCTTATGTATGGACAGATCAGTGTGAGACTAGTTTCCAAGAGCTAAAGAAGAGATTGACCAACGCACTAGTCCTTACTTTGCCCTCTGGAAGCGGCGGTTTTACCATCTTTACCGATGCTTTGAACATTGGATTTGGTTGTGTGTTGATGCAAGAAGGAAAAGTTCTGGCATATGGGTCCCGGCAGTTGAAAGATCACGAGAAGAACTATGCGACCCATGACCTTGAATTGGCAGCGGTCGTCTTCGCATTGAAAATGTGGAGACATTACCTCTACGGAGAGAAGTTTGAGGTTCATTCTGATCACCACAGCCTACAGTATCTGTTTTCTCAGAAGGAATTGAACATGAGGCAGAGAAGATGGATGGAGTATATCAAGGATTACGATTTTCCGATCAAGTATCACCCGGGGAAAGCGAATGTAGTTGCCGATGCTTTGAGCAGAAAATCAGTGGACATGGCAAATCTAAGTGGTACTTGTATTTTTGAACAGTTTGAGGAGTTGAAGATAGACCTACGGCCACTGAGGAAGGGTGTTA
Organism: Umbellularia californica; assembly: GCA_028538565.1. NCBI lineage: Eukaryota > Viridiplantae > Streptophyta > Magnoliopsida > Laurales > Lauraceae > Umbellularia > Umbellularia californica. The sequence continues at coordinate 59,502,103 of JAPQWN010000001.1, forward strand.
TATGCGCCAATATGTCAGTGTCAGAGTCTTCGTTTATTCAGAAGATCAAGAATAGTCAGTTGCAAGATCCAAAGTTGGCCAAGATTGCAGATCATATAGCAGAACGTCCTGATTTCCATATCGTTGATGGAGTTCTTTACTACCGTGATCATCTGTGTGTGCCTAACATCGAAGATTTGAGAAATGACATCATGGCAGAAGCTCACAGTACAAAGTATTCCATGCACCCGGGCAGCACGAAGATGTATCAGAACTTGAAGGGCAGATTTTGGTGGAACAACATGAAGAGAGATTGCAGTATTTGTCTCTCGTTGCATGACGTGTCAGTTGATAAAGGCAGAACATCAGAAGCCTCCAGGATTGTTACAGCCCTTAGAGATCCCGGAATGGAAGTGGGAACATATTACCATGGACTTTATTTCGGGACTACCAAAGACTAGTAGAGGCAATGATGCGATATGGGTTATTGTGGACAAACTCACCAAGTCAGCTCATTTTATCCCCATGAAGACAGGAAAGAAGATGCACATGTTACCCCTGGCAAAGCTGTTTGTTAATGAGATCGTCAGTAGACATGGATAGCCAGTTTCCATTACTTCCGACAGAGACAGCAGATTCGTCTCGAGATTTTGGAGGACCCTACATGAGTCTATGGGTGCGAAGTTATAGTTTAGTACAACTTATCACCCTCAGACAGATGGCCAGTCAGAGAGGACAATTCAGACCCTTCAGGATATGTTACGTACTTATGTGTTAGACTTCAAGACCCAGTGGGACGAGACTCTGTCGTTGTGTGAGTTCGCTTACAACAACAGCTACCATTCATGCATTGGAATGGCGCCATTTGAAGCTTTGTATGGCGGAAGATGTAGACACCTGTATGTTGGGAAGAAGTTGGCACCCGCAGTTTCCATGGACCGACCATAGTAAGTGAGACCAGTGACAAAGTGAGACAGATTCAGGAATGTCTGAAAGTAGCCCGAGGTAGACAGAAGAACTATGCAGACTCTCACCGAAGGGATCTACAGTTCAAAGAGGGAGATAAAATCTTCTTGAAGGTGTCACCTACCAGAGGAACATTGAGGTTTGGGCAGAAGGGCAAGTTGTCACGGAGGTACATTGGACCGTATGACATTGTGAGTAAGATTGGTGATGTGGCTTACAGATTAGCCTTACCACCCGAGCTGTCAGATGTACACAACGTCTTCCATGTGTTGATGTTGAAGAAGTACGTCCCCGACCCTTCACATGTACTCCGACATGAGCCACTGGAAATCAGAGAAGGTGCTACCTATGTTCAGAAGCCCATTCAGATCATAGACTCGAAAGAGCAAGAATTGAGGACTCGGACTATTCAGTGGATGAAAGTACTTTGGGAGAATCACGGGCCGGAAGAGGCAACATGGGAATTACGAGATCAAGTGCAAAAGAAGTACCCGTATCTCCTACCCGATGTGAGTTTTATATTTTATTTGGAGGACTAAATGCCCTAAGGGGTGGAGGATGTAAGACCCCGAACCGAGTGATCTCGATTAGTACTAATTAAGTCATGTGTTAGTGCTAAGCGTGTTTGATAGAATTAACTAAGTTGGATTAGTATAGTTCTTGTTATAGTTTTGGGAGAGTTTTAGTACTTTGTGTGTGTGGTGGGACCCTTTAGGGGTTTCATTTTTTTGGATAGTTTTACGAGTATTTGGGGATTGTTCGTATTCCGGTGATTTGAATTTCTACCCCATTTCACTTGTCCCGTTGATCCCTGCAACTTTCGTGTTGAACCCGTACCCGTCCGGAACTCCGAAACCCGATTTTCTTACATTGAGGGCAAAACAGTCCTTTTACATGAAATCTGTACCCAAAACTTGATATCCCCGAAACCCGCGAAACATATACTTTTTGGAAACTAGATATTTCGGTGATCACTTTTCTCTTCTTCGTCGATTTCGTTCGAGATCCCGAAAGTAGTGATTCAGCCCAAAGAAGTTTCTAGGTGATGGAGCACACACCCATTGTTTTTAAATAGTGAACCCATCCTCCATTCTTTCTTTTTTCCAGCACAAGAGCCAAACCTAGGGTTTTCCTTTTTCCTCTTCCTCTCCTTGCTCCTCCATTGCCAAATCACCACCAAACTTGCATCTTTTGAGAAATGGAGATCACCACCCTCTTCCCCTCTTTGCAAGCTTCTTTTTAATACCATTTGTAGAAGAATCTACTCATCTCAAGATCCTCTTTGAGCTCACCTTGTCTATTTGGAGAACCTACAAGTAAGCTTCCTCCCTAATCTCTTAGATTTGTGTTCTTCAAGTCTTGGGAGAGCTCCTTTTTCATTATTGTGAGTTATCTCTCCTTGTTTCTTGGTTTGACCCATTTTAGGGTTTGTATTTAGGGGTTTTTGTGTAGCTTGGAGTTTGGCTTGGAAGAGGAGAGTTATAGCTTGATTTCTTGTCTAGAGACCTTGAGGCAAGTGGATTGAATGGATGGTTTAGTTTTCAATGATTTCCAAGATAAACATGTTTGATTTATTGCTTCATTAATGCCTTGTTTTACTTGCATTCAATCTGATTTTAAATGCTATTGGAAAGAAATTGGTTGACTCATTTATTGTTTATGGAAAGGTGAATTGTATCTCCCCATCCTTATGTCTTGTTTTGTTTTAAATGAGTTCTTGTGAATGTGGTTTTCTTCTCTTTCACTTTGTGATTGAATGTGGGAAAGAATGGATGGAATCTTGGTGAATGTTGTGAGGAGTTTTGATAGGGATTGAAAGAGGTTTTGGATTTCCCAATTTGATAGAAGAAATGGAGCTCAAAGGTGTAATAAGAAGTGGAAAGGAAGAAGGCAGAGCTGTCCCGGAACCAGTTTCTGGACAGTTCGCTCGAGCGAAGTGTCCAGAAAGGGGTTTCGAACCATTCCAGTGGACAGTTCGCTCGAGCAGACCTTATATCGCTCAAGCGAACCCTTTCAGAGCTCATTCCAGTGAATGGTTGGCTCGAGCGTACGAATCGTTCGCTCGTGCCATCCTGAACTGGGCAAGTCCGCTCGAGCGAATCCTCCCAGAAGGCCATTCTAGAGAGCACATCACTCGAGCGAACTCCAGGTCCGCTCGAGCGATGTGTACTGTTTTCCTGGGGTTGTTTGGAAGCAAAGAATGAAAGGTCTTAAGTATTGAGAGAGGTTAGTTGGCATCCCTATTGTGAAGAGAGTACTTATAACCATTGTTTGAAATCCATCTGAGGAAGAAACCATAATCACAAGGAATTCGTTGAAGTTTTGGGGAATCTCAAAGTGCATAAGGAACTGGAATGTCTTCAAACTCAAGGAGTACCAAGTTTCTTATTAAATAGGCGTTCGGGATCCCTATTCACTTTGAAATCCCCATTCACCTTGAATTAGTTTTAAACCCCGATATTTTGAAAGTCTATTTAAACTGTTTATTCCAGAAATTTATGAATTATGATTTATCAATTCCGAAAGCATTGTATTTGTACTTGCACCCTTTTTTATTAGTCCCGAAGTGCATGCCCGGCATGATATGATAGATGTACCCTTGAGCACCCCGTTTTGTCCGCTTATAGTCTTGCACTGGATTTGTTTTATACATGTCTCGATTTATGTGATTTAACCTATGAGTCGGTACCTCTAAGCTTGGATGACCTTGTCGGTCTAATCTGCCCACTTGGAGATCCCTTCGCGTCCCGCCAGTTGTAGCATGGATCCCGATACCCGGTTTAATAACCGTGGTCCCGTCCCGAAACCCATCTCGCTCCCGTGGTTCCCGATATCCGGTTTGCTACCGTGATTCCCGACACTCGGTTTGGTACCGTGGTCCCGTCCCGTATTATTGTATATGTATATGTAAATTGGTTGCACCTCCTCACTTCAGTGACTGAGGTCAACACTCGATACTCTTGTCACTTCGGTGATAGAGGATTTAGCTTCTTATCGATGCCATCTTGATTATTCCCGATTCCTTGATTACCTTACATGTTTTATGACTGCATATGCGTTTTAATTAAGTGATTCATTTACTTCTTGAAAGTCATTGTTTAAACAGGTTTATATGTTTTCCAAGGTAAAGGTTTTTATTATCAAATGTTTATATCTGTTCACCCACCTGCCAGACCGTCGTGTCTGACCCTTTGCTTTGGTACTCAGGTCCCGTTGTCGGTTATCTCGAGGAGGAGTCAGAGGAGGCGGTCGGAGAACCGCAACAGCTAGTTGAGTGGCGTGCCGTCGATGTTATGTAAACATCCGGATGTCGAGATGCGAAACATTTTGGGGGTGGTTGAATAGTTATTTTGGTGGATATTGTTCGATCTATATTGGCCTTTGTTGGCCTCTATTTTTCGGAATTGTAATTAAATGTTATATGTTCAAACTTTAACAAGACCTTTGGGTTACGTTGTAGAACATTGCTCATTCTGATACTCGTTATCTTAAATGCAATCAGTCTTGTTATTTTGGAAATGAAATACATGCTTGATTTGCTACACGCTTCCGCAATTTAACAAAGTATTCATGATGTTGTTGAGATATCCTCACCGCGGACACTTGTGGGAAATCACGTACACGGGTGATGTGTATTCTTTATTATCCCGTGTACGTATAGACATTAAACATACCTTTTCTTATTTACTTCACAATTAGTCCCGATCCCGGATTGGTCCCAAAACCCGGTCCGGGGTCGCGACAGACTGGTATCAAAGCGAGACGTGTTTCAAGCAATTAAAAGAAACTAGAAATCCTAAGGACGTGGCGAGGATTCGTTAGATCTTTCGTTAGCTAAAATCGCGTGAGCAATGTGTGACCCATATTTGATTTATATGTGCCAACAACTTGTTTTGCAGCATCATGACACCTCGTAAGCGACCGGTAAATGGCAATCCCACCACAAGTAACAGTGATTATACCGGGCCAGTTGAGGGTACAGGGCCAGTTGGAGAAGATAGAACTGAAAACATAATGCCAAATCAATTTCAGCAGATGTTGCAGGCTATGCTTGATCAGCGGCGTCAAGCCAATGAGAATCAGACTAGACTTTAAGAGCAAATGCTGAAGAAGGATGAGGATCATGCCAGAGAGTTGGCAGAGATGCAGAGACAGTTATTGGAGGTGTTACAGAGAAGGCCAGAGCCAGTCCAGCCTCAACCTGCAATTGTCATCAACCAGAGGGAGCATGACCCCAATGCATTGTTCGAGAGATTCAGAAAGAGGGCAACCAAAGATTTTATTGCTCAGAAGATCCCTTGACTGCAGATGGTTGGCTGGACCATATAGATATCTTCGAAGTCTTCAGGTGCACAGGAGGAGAGAGAGTAAAGCTGGCAACATCTCTATTCACCGGGTTGGCAGACATCTGGTGGACAACAGTAAGGGAAGAGTATCGAACACTGGCTGACGTAGTTGCATGGCAAAACTTCAAGATACAGTTTCGTGACAAATATGTGCCCACACACATCAGGAGGCAGAAGGCAGTGGAATTTCAACAGCTTGTCCAAGGCAATACGACCGCTCAAGAATACCTCGCTAAGTTTGAGAGGTTGTCCAGATATGCCCCCGAATTAATGGATACGGTGGAGAAAAAGATAACCAAGTTCCTTGAAGGACTTCACCCCATCATTGAGAGAGATGCTACGGGAGTCATACCACCGGTCACTTTTGAAGAGGCTATCAAGAGGGCCTACAAGTTTGAGAACTTCCACCACAAGGTCCTTAGATCTTAAGGAAAAGGATAAGGGCAACCCCAGCAGCAGAATCACCAGCAAAGGAATCAGCAGAACAAGAGGCAGAGGCAAGACCAGAATTTGCAGCTAGTTTGTATCCACTGTGGCAAAAACCATGAGAGTGCCCAATGTTGTACCATCACCGGAGCATGCTTTAGATGCGACTCCATGGATCATCAGATGAGGAATTGCTCGAGACCGAATAGACAGAATCAACAGCCTCAAGGAGCACCGCGTCCAGTACCGCCATAGAATGCACTAGTGCAGAATCATGCAAGGCCACTTCAGCAGCAGGCACCACCGCAACAGTATAGACCTCAACAACAGCAGCAGGCCCGTTAGCAAGGACAGCAGCAGAATCAGCGTCCACCGCAACAGAACAGAATGCCCCTCAAGGCAGGCAGCAGCAAGCTCCTATAAGGCCACAACAGCGAGGACAAGTGTATGATGTCAACAGAGCTGATACAGAGGCAGCAGGCAATGTTGTGGAAGGTACACTTCTTGTCAGTGGGATATAAGCTAGAATATTGTTTGACCCTGGCTCCACGCATTCATTCATATCTCATGCATTTTCTAGATTGATTGATGTGCATGGTAGAGATCTTGAGTTACATTTTGACTGTAGCTACACCAGTAGGAAAACAAGTTATGTGTACGGTCTATTACCCTAGTTGTACAATCCGGATAGGAGAAGTTGTATTACCCGCAGATCTTATTCTGTTGGAGATGAAGGATTTTGATGTCATCCTAGGGATGGATTTGCTGGCAGGGTACCATGCCATGATGGACTGTTTCCATAAGACCCTTACCTTCAAGTTGGATGAGACACCAGCAGGGGTTTTATTCCATGGAGAGAGGAGGAATCCTCGTGCAGGGTTTGTCTCAGCGTTGAAAGCTGATAGACTATTGAAAAATGGATGTGAAGCCTATTTGGCGTTTATCACGGAGGATAAACGGTCCCAAGGGGTGGAGGAGATCCCTATTGTTTGGGAGTTCCCGGATGTATTTCCGGAGGAGATTCCGGGATTACCACCCATGAGAGAAATTGATTTCACCATTGAGTTGTTACCGGGGACCGTTCCGATATCTATTGCACCATATAGAATGGCTCCGGCGGAATTGGGAGAGCTGAAGATACAATTACAAGAGTTGTTGGACAAAGGTTTTGTGAGACCTAGTATTTCGCCATGGGGAGCTCCAGTTTTGTTCGTTAAGAAGAAGGATGGTTCGATGAGAATGTGTATTGATTACCGAAGATTGAATCAAGTGACTGTCGCGACCCCGGACCGAGGTCCGGGCCCGCGACTGCGGCGATACGATTAGCTAACACAAAACATACCGCCGCTTTTCTATTCCCACAGGTTTCCGCGGTGAGGATCCCAAGACACTGGTCGACCTCACACAAATGGGTATGCGGAAGCGTGTAGCAAAACATGTCACTCAATTCTTAGACAATACGATGCAAGAGAATTATAATATCAAGACTTGGTAACAAAAGAGAATGTCAACATAGCATTCCTCTCATGATTAAGTTTCAACATTTAAACAAAGTATTTTACTTCCAATTACAAAACCATGAGAGGCCAACAAAGGCCAATACAACAATACAATCCTAAAAGATAACCCAACTAGGCGAAACAAGAATCAAGATCCCGATCGGCGTCTAGATGACGTCGTTGGGTTGCCACTTGTGTGCTGGGGGTGGCTCAAAAGCCTCCTCCGGGCACTCCTCGTCAAGCATGAAACCTCCGGCACCTGGACACCAAAATAACAAGCATCAAACACGACGGTTTGACAAATAAACGCTTTAGGCATGAATTTAAGAAATAATGCTAAAACAGTTCAAGGTTTAATATACACATTTCAAGTTTACGAAACTAGCATGAATACTTATAATATCATGAAAAGATAAATCCACATTGAGCTCATCCTTTCTCCATCATACATGATGACAAGAGCAAGCACGTACAACAAGCACGACACAAAAAACAAGATCCCACTCCACACAAGGTAGACGGGGTATCCGGCCGCGGAACCGGATCACGAACACGCACGATGTGTAATACAATACACGACTAGTCTGCAGACAGTCCACATGTTTAAGGACCCCCAGGTAGTGGATCAAGCTAGAAGGGCAGTCCAAGCTCAGTGGTATTCACTTATATCATGAATGCACAAAACACGGCGATACACGTTCGAGAACACGACAAAACAAGAAGGAAATCATTCATCAAACTCAACACGACAAGACTAGCAAAATAGCATAGTATAAATGCTTAACAACTTAAGAAATGATTCCCTTTTTCTTATTCTTGAAACACGTCTTAAAACGAGCTTATACTTGAAAAATCAAACAAGAACATGAGGATGCATGAAGCATCAAAACAAGAGTTCAAACATAAACTTATCAAGCATAGGCTAGGACCAAATCTTTGACTCTTGTGGACTTGAAAACCCAAACGTCGGAATTCTATATAACTTGGTGTCCCCGAAGGTAAGATACATTTAGGAATTTCAAGTGCACAATGTCAAATGGAGGTCTAAGGCATAGTCTAGTTTTTTATTCCCCCGAAAATCCTTCAAAAACTGCATTTTTGGTAAATGTCGGTCAGTCCTCTGTCACTTGTCGGTCAAACGACGTTAATATGTCGGTCGACCGATGGATGACCGACAGGATCCAGCCCAGAAATGCTGCTCTCTGGAAATTGAACCGACAGATCCTCGGTTGGCTGTCGGTCAACCGACAACTGACCGACAGATGACCTGAATAAAATGTTACTCTTTGGAATTTGAACCGGCAGATCCTCGGTTGGCTGTCGGTCGACCGACAGCGGACCGACAGCTGACCGACAGGCACAGACAGTGCATTCTGTTCAGATTTTTCACAACTTTCTTTCCCTTCTTCACACCCCCACTTGCACACAGTCCTTCTCACATCATTCCACACGAGCCTTTATAGATTCGAGAAGACCCTTCATATGTGGAGAAACCGGTTAGAATCGTCGACACCAAAGAACATGAATTAAGAAATCGCACTATCCATTGGGTCAAGGTACTTTGGGAAAACCACGAGCCAGAAGAAGCCACATGGGAGTTGAGAGATCAAGTCCAGAAGAAGTATCCACACCTGTTACCAGAGGTATAATTATTTATATTTGGTAGACCAAATATCCTAAGGGGTGGAGGATGTTAGACCCCGACCCAGACCAATTCATTAGTACTAATTAAATGAGTGTTTAGTCTTAAGTGAGTCTTAGTACTAGCTGGGTTAGAATGTGATTAGACCTAGTCTGGATTATAGCTTTGGGGATTTTGAGGCCGTTTAGTATGAGTCAGACACGCTCAGGAGCGCCCTGAGTACACGTGAAAGAATGGATTTTTGTTCTAGATCTTTGGTTTGATCGTGGTTTTTATTTCTCTTGAATGGTTTTATTATTTGTGATAACTTTCATTTTTAGCCTGCATATATTTGAGGCCCAGAAACCTAAGTTTTGGCCCAAAAAGGGTAAATCTGACTATTCATGCTAAATCTAGGCACAATTTTCGAAGTCGTAAAACTATGTCAAAAGTATACTTTTCTGAAACTAGATTTTTCGACGATCGTTTTGTTCTTCTTCGTCGTTTCCATCCGAGGTCCACAAGACCATGTTTTAATCGTTTCAAGTTCAACTGCTTTGGGATCCACCTTCCAGACACTATATAAACTCTCTTACTTTCTCTCCTCCATTCTTCTTCCCCAAAATCCCTGCAACCGGTCTTGACCTAGAGTGAAGAAGAGAAGAAGGCTTTCTCTTTGGTCTTTTCCCTTGAATCATCCATCAAGAAGGCTCCAATCCCCAATCCAACTCCGCCATTCTCTTCCTCTCTTCTCAAGCTTCATTTGGGACGTTCTTGGAGCCAATCCCTTTTACTATTCATCATCTTTAAGCTCTCTTCTTCTTGTTCAGCTAGCTCAAGGTCAGAACTCTTCTTCTTCCTTTCATTTGATGTGCATTTAGCTCATTTAGAGCTTGTTTTCCATGTTTGAAAACCCATTTTCGAAATGGGGGTTTGTAATGACCAAAATGGTGATTTTGTGTGCTCTATTTTGGGGGTTTTTGTGTAGATTTCGTTGTTGAGTTTTGTGGAGTTTTGCTTGACATTGGGCTAAGGCAAGTAAACATTTTAGTCTTTCATAGTGCATTATGAGTTTTGGGTATTTTACCTTGTGAAATGTAGTTTTATTATCAAGCTTATCATTTCCTTCATGTTACTAAACTCTTTTTGTTTGTTTAATCTTTACAAGTTTGGTTGCTAATCACTTTATCTAATCTAAAAGTTTTGTCTTGAATGGAAGCATGTCTTTCAATTGAATGATTTACAAGTTATTAAATACATGATTTGAATGTGAATGGTTTAGTGATTTTGAAGTTTTGATTGAATGAGAATGGATTTTTGTGTGAAAATCATCCTTTGGAAAGCATGTAGGCTTGGGGAGTGCAGGTGGTTCAAGTGTGGGAGTGAAGAGGGGAAAGAAGTGTGAAAAATCTGAACTGAAACGCACTGCCCGCGTTCTGTCAGTCAGGTGTCGGTCAGCTGTCGGCTGACCGAACTCCCAAGTTCGGTCGACCGACAGCCAACCGAGACCTGTCGGTCCGAATTCCAAAGAGCAACATTGTGCCAGAAATTCCGTCGGTCAGGTGTCGGTCAGCTGTCGGCTGACCGAACTCCCAAGCTCGGTCGACCGACAGCCAACCGAGACTTGTCGGTCCGAAATCTAGAGAGCTGCATTTCTGGGCTGAGAACTGTCGATCAGCCGTCGGTCGACCGACAGATCAACGTCGGTTAACCGACGGGTAACCGAGGGCTGACCGAAATTTACCAAAAGTGCTGTTTTTGAGGGATTTTTGTGAGAATGAAAACTAGACTAGGATTGAGACCTTTAATTGACTTTGTGCACTTGGAATTCCAAAATGTACTATAACTTCTGGGGCACCAAATCTTGTCAAAACTCCGACATTTGGGTTTCAACTTTATAAGGGTCAATGAATGGTGTTAGCCTAAACTTGATAGATTTCGTGTTTCGACTCTTGTTTTGATGTTTCATGCATCATCGTGCATTTCGTTTGAATTTCAAGTATAAGCTCGTTTTAAGACGTGTTTCAAGAATAAGAAAAAGGGAATCATTTCTTAAGTTTGTTAAGCTCTAATACTATGTTATTTTGCTAGTCTTGTCGTGTCGTGTTTGATAAATGATTTCCTTCTTGTTCGTCGTGTTCTCGAACATGTACCACCGTGTTTTGTGCATTCATGATATAAGTGAATACCATTGAGCTTGGACTGCCCTTTTAGCTTGATCCACTACCTGGGGGTCCTTAAACATTTGGACTGTCTGCAGACTAGTCGTGTATTATATTACACATCGTGCGTGTTCGTGTTCCCGTTCCGCGGCCGGCCTCCCTGTTTACCTTGTGTAACGTGGGATCATGTCTTGCGTGTCGTGTTTCGTGCGTGCTTGCTCTTGTCACTTTACGTGATAGAGAAAGGATGAGCTCAATGTGGATTCATCTTTTCATGATATTACAAGTATTCATGCTAGTTTCGTAAACTTGAAACGTGTACTTTAATCTTGAACTGTTTTAGCACTATTTTTCATATTCATGCCTAAATTTTTTATTTTGCCAAACCGTTGTGTTTGATGCTTTCTATTTTGGTGTCCAGGTGCAGGAGGTATCGCGTTTGACGAGGAGTGCCCGGAGGAGGCTATTGAGTCACCCCCAGCACGTGAGTGGCAACCCGACGACGTCATCTAGACGCCGAGCGGGATCTTGACTTCTCGTTCATCTAGTTTTGAGTTGTCTTTTGGGACTTTATTTTGTTGTATTGGCCTTTGTTGGCCTTTCTTGGATATGTAACTTGAATTAATATACTTTTGTTAATGGTGAAACTTTAATCAGGGTAGGAATGCTTTGTGGACATTCCTTTTCGATACCATGCCTTGATATCTTATTTATGTTACAGCTTATGGTATTAAATCTGTATGATTCGTTTTGCTACACGCTTCCGCATACCTATTCATGTGAGCTCGACCCGTGTCTTGGGATCCTCACCGCGGAAACCTGTGGGAAGACAGGTGGTATGTTTTAATAATGCAATGCACTGCGTCGCGGGCCCGGGTCTCGATTCGGGGTCGCGACAGGTGGCATGTTGTTTCGCTAGGGAAGTACCTCTGATTGGGCGAGGATCCGAATTTTATACGCGGCATTAGTTGCCCTCGCATACTAGGAACCAAGATTTTGGCCAACAAAGGAGCCAGAAGGCCGCCGGCATTAGCTTTCTGGGAGCACCTATGGTGAAGAAGTGCCGGTCCTCTATGGCTGCTCCTAGTGGCTCGGCGGACCCTCATTTTTCCTTTAGCAGGTCCCTCGCTCAGAGCTCTACGAATCCTTCTGACAAAGCCGAGTGGACTAGTAGTGACTTACACGCTCTAATGGATCCCGTGGGGCTGGTCGTCAGTGCTTCTGTTCTTTCGGAGGGTGGCGGCTCTCCCTTACTTCCTCCTAATGGCATATTGCCTGGCGAAGAAAGCAATGTGGATGGTGCGAGGGAAGTCGTGCCAAAAGACCACCGCGCTTACCTGGAGGGCGAAGCAGAGAGTTTTCCTTCTAGCCAGCCTTCCGTTACTTCGCAGTTGCCTTCAGATCTTTGCTTTCTCTCTTCTTCTTTTTTTCTACTTTCTTCTTCTATTCCCCTCCCTTTGTCGTCTTTTTTGTTTATCAGTGGTCGTTCCTCCCTTTATGTCATTTATTTAAGAAGGATAGAAAGGAAGGGGGGCTAGTGCTTTGTCCAGCTTGTTTCCTTTGTCTATATATGCGCTTTGCTTATATGGTGGTGTGATTGATTTTTTTTTTCTCATTAGGTGAAAAGGAAACAGATCCTCCAGTCTAGACCTAATCTTCGGGCTCCCAGGGCTCCCAAACCCCTGTTCCTCGTTTGACCTTCGGTCCAATTTCTTTGATTGCTCGGGATAGTGTTCTGATGGAGATTTCCAACGCCCCGATTCCACTGGCTAGGCCTTGCGCCAGGAAGGAGTTATCTTCTATTCCCCCCCTTTTAGGTGATCCTTTATGCGATCTAGCGCTTTCCTCCTTTGGGAGGGGTTCTCCTGCTGCTGTTCACCATTTGTCAGCGGCCGTTGGTGTCCTCCGATATTTGTTAGATGAGGCACGTCAATCTCCTTTGTTAGAGTTAGCAGAGGATTTAGCCTATTATGAAGGGATCATGGCTTCTCCGCTTCAATTGGTGCAGTCTTCTGGGGAATCCCTTTCTTCTATTGGTTCTAAGGTCACCCGTATCTTGGTTTTGTATGCTAAATTCACACGCATCGGAAAGGGTCCTGCATTGGTTGTCACGTCCCCGAACCCGATTAGAGATTAAACCGGATATGGGATGTGAAATTTAGGGCTAATTAAAAAAATTTGCCCTTAATGCCCAAGGATCGCAGTCCGCTGTGAGGATTGTGTAGTTGAGCCTCATTAACAAATTAATCAACGGGACTTGTCCGGTAAACACAACATTAACCTGTAGAAGTATCAAAGCAAGTACGGTATTCATCCCATTATATATATTCAAGTTTCAAAAGATAAGACATATAAAGTATATAAACATTAAGACCATCCCCAAAAACTTAGGTCTTGGTACAAAAGATATACGGTAATAGAATAGACAAGTCCACAAGATCTAAGACCCAAAAGATGAAATGAGGGGGTACGATAGAAGATATCCCCGTGTAACTCACCCTAGTGCCGGAAGTGATGACACTAAACTATGTCGTCTGCACCCCACTCTCATACCTCGTCCTCCTCCGTCGATTGAGGATCCTCTGGGATTGCCTTCCGGGTCGGTGTAATAGAAGAAGGTGTCCTCTTCACACCATGGAATAAAGGGTCAACAATATGTTGGCAAGAAGATAAGCAATATACATTATTCATAACATGTTTCAAAAGAGAATAAAGACAAGTACATGATTATAAGATAGCAAAGTACAAGCTATGCATAAGTATGAATAGTACGAGAGTCAAGTAACAATATAAATCCTAGCAAGATAAATAAGAATAACAATCCATGAAATGCAATGTCAAGCAAGAGGAGACTCCGAGGATGTCCTAGCTATCTCACGGGGGTATAAGTGACATCCAAGCCGACTACGAATACCCAAAGTCCAGCTCTAGGGAGATCCTAGCTCCCAGTCCTAGGAATAGCAGCACGGTCCTAACCCGCTCCCAGTTATTCTTGCCATGGACACCGTCCAAAGCCGACTGTCCACCCTAGTGTCTGGTATCTTGCCCACTTTAAAATCCTGAGTCTGTAGCTGGCCATGAATGCAAGATGATGATGATGATGGTTTGTATACAACACAAGTTCCAAGAGGCTTCCAAGTACATGATAACAAGCTGAGGGCTACTCCAAGTCAAGCCAATATACGAGTCAAGTTCCAAGTTCCATGAGTAGTCCTCTTTCAAGTCTATCCACATGTGTTCATCAATACAAGACAAAGGTAACTAAGGATACACTCTAAGTCCGGTCACATCCTAATTCTACAAGTCATACAAGTATAAGGATGGAGTGTACAAGGTACGACAAGCTCCAGATACAAGATTAGCGAGTCAAGAGTGAAGAACAAGCCAATCCTAGGTCAAGAGTTGTCCACCGTGTATCAAACATGTCCCCAATGGAGTACGTATGGAGAATGAGTCGATGGTGTCCAAATTCGGCGGGCCCATGGTGTACGGAAGTTGTTAGGCACCAATTAACTCATTTCCACATGCATTCGGCCAAGTTACGTTGATATACTAAAAATCCGGGACAACCAATAAAGCACACCAAGCCAAACATGCTCCGTTTTCATTTTCCCCAATTGATGATGCAAGGGTAGGGTCAATGGGTTCCAACCTAGGGTCCAAACTAGGTTTAGAATCCCTTTCCAAAGTGATAAAGGGTTGGTTCATTGATCCAATACCAACTTCCTTTTTCAAACTCTGACATTCAAGATTAGTATACCATTGGATTCTACGTCTCAAGAGCTTTCCAACGGTATATAGAACTCCAAATTTCGATGAACGAGTCAAAAGTTATGGCTTCCGGAAGATGGTCATCCTAAGTCCGGACAGTTCGCTCGAACAAACTGGAAGTTGGCTCACGCGAGCTGGTCATAGAACTTCTTTGGCTCGAGCGAACGAAGGTCCGCTCAAGCCAAACTTCCCAGGGGCCACTTGGCTCAAGCGAACTGAAGGTTGGCTTGAGCCAAGTGTCCAGAATATGCAGAAAATGACTCATTTTTTAGTCTAAAACTTGGGGAATCAAATCCCATCTCCTCCAAGACCAATCCCCGCAAGAAAAAGAGCCTCCTACTCTCTCCACATCCATTCCATTCCTCCCATCACAAACCCAAACATTCAATTAGGGTCCAATTCCATCAATGAGCTCATCTAGCATGCAATCACGATGACTAGAGTGTGTTGGTTGTGACGTGGTGGGACAAGAGCCATGGGGGTGGTTTTAGTCTGAATGGGGGTTTACTTTACTTGTTCTTAATCCTTTTCTTTTTCTTTTAGTCCTGGTTATTGGTTTCACCTTTGTTCTTTGATTGATTTACTTTAGGATTGGTTTCGTCAATGTTTTCCACTTTAATGTTCCTCTTGGGTTCAGCTTGGTTCTTTTGCACAGTCTTCGATGTGACATTTTCAAATTTTACATTGTTGCTCGTGTGTTTCTTAATTGCTATTTCCCATATGTACTTTCCTTTCTTTTCAAATGTGCAGGATGGTCAAGACAAGGCTTGCTTGCAAGAGGGCCTCGATGGCAGTTGAGTCAGTAGAGGGTTCATCGGGAGATCCAGGGGATGTCCCCTTAGGTAGACTCAGGGAGGATCCTGGAGTTGGGCTTGTAGAGGAGCTAGAGAAGGGTCAGACTGCTGCCCGGTCTAGAAAAAGGCTCAAGAAGTTGCGAACCACGGAGGATCCTCATCTTGTTGACGAGATAAAGGTGGGCAAGGTAGTAGCATTCTCTCTTTCCTGCATTATTTCTTGCCATTATTTATCTTCAATTGTTGGGCTAACAATTATGATGCTTTCTCAATTTCAGCTTGTGCCTCTTGCTCGTATGCGGGTGGGATGGCTAAAGGTGAAAGAGTGGTGGACGGAGCTGCCGGACACTCTGAAGGATCGCGTTCGGGCCATGGGTTTCAGAGATTTCATGTCGATCGTCGCCTTTCGACCTGACCGTTCTCTTATCAACGCACTCTTGGAAAGATGGAGGGATGAAACTCATTCTTTCCATTTCCCGACTGGCGAGATGACCATCACTTTGGAGGACATCGCGAGATGTTGGGGGTTGAAGGTCAACGGCTTGCCAGTCTCGACTAGTGTGGCCTATGCTAATCATGAGCTCGTTCGGCCCTTGCTTCAACGTCTCTTTGGTGCGCGGCCTTATCTTGGCTCTAGCCAAATTGACATTGAGTGGCTATTTGAAGCCTATGGTCAGGCGAGGGCGAGGATCTCAGATAGTGAGTATTTTACCTTTGCTCTTATGACTTCAATTCATTTGTTCTATTTCTCACTATCGTCTCTTATGCATACCAGGGTGGTCTCGCGATCAAGCGGAGTTTTTGGCCGATCATGAGGCGCAAATGGCAGCAGCCGGAGCGAGCATGAGTGAGCATGCGAGGACAGATGAGGCAGATACTGTTTGTCTGGATGCTGGGATTTATGATGGTGAAGGTACGGCCACCTACGGCCTTGGCAACGAGGGTGACAAAGGGGCAAGCGACTCTTATGATGAGGAGTATGTAATGCCCCTAGATGAGTCACTTGCGTCTAATAGTAGCGACAACTTTATTGATGATGGGGATGGTGAGGATGAGGGGGTGAAGCCTCGCCAGGTTGTTGCTATTGATGAGAGATGTGATGAAGATGCAAACGAAGGCGACGAGGGGAACGATGCTGGGCCTTCCGGGGGTAAATATTCAGTATAGCTATCTTTAATCAATTTCAAGTACTTCGTACTTTCTCCATCTTTGTTTCTCACGTTCTTTCTCCTTTGGTTTCAGGGTATGAGTGGATACTATCGTCGATGGATAGTATCGTTGGAAGAGGGTCGGGATACCCTGTGAGACCTTCCACGTGGTGAGTGAGTATTAAGTTAAGACTTTAACATTTCTTTCCATGAGTGGATGAATTTTATTGACCGCGAGATCTTTTGCTACTTTGATAGAGAAGAAGGAGACCCGATATGATGTCGCATTGAGATGTCCTCAGTTGATATCGGCCAGGCCAGGGGATGATGAGAGTCTCCAGGCATTCCTCCCTTACTTCTTTGGAAAGTGTTTATTTGCGAATGCCACGGGCAATAGGGTGTCCGGTAACTTGCTTAGATTTGTTGATGATTTGACCCGGGTTGGTGACTATGCTTGGGGTGCGGCGGCCCTCGCCTTCTTCTTCCATAGTCTAGATGATAGGTGCCGGGTGCAGAAGGGCCATAGGAGTCTCCGAGGTTTTGTCCCAATACTTCAGGTAAATCAGCTTCTTGCATCTGTTGATTTTCCGCCTCAAATGTTTTTCTTGACTAATGACTTGACTGTGTTGAAATAGGTGTGGATGTGGGAGCTTATCTCGCGGTGTCGCCCCGAACGCTTGCCCGCGCGGTTGAATCTTGCTCATCGGGCGGCGCAATAGTGTCCGAATGCTACTGTGCGGGGTTTTGCCAACATTCAACCTGCAGAATTAGCAAAAAGAACGAAAGATTTGGGAATGAGACCTAGTGAGCAAGGCTATTGCTACATTCTGAATGAATTGATGGACCAAGAGGTGAGTCATTCTTCCTTTTATTGAGTCATTAGCTTGCTTTCAAAATTGGCCACCATCTTATTTCAGGTTGTTGATTGTTGATGTTCTTTGGGATTATGATCTCTTTTTTTTTTTTTTTTTGGTAGATTACTTGGCATCCTTATCAGGGTGACCTTGATGATGATTTGGTGGCGGTACGAGAGGGGGCACATCTATTTGCGAGAGACATATGGTTACACGCCCCTTAGATCGTTGTTAGGCTCATTGTGAGTCGGGTTGCTCGCCAATTTGGAAGTCATCAAGTTGTCCTACCCCCCGAGGTTGTCATGAGCCATTCATATAGGGGATGGGTAGAGGCAATATTTGGTCATTCCCACCCGCACCAGCATGAAATCAATGATTGGGATAGAGGGGGCCAAACGCCTACTTTCAGTGTGGATGAAAAAGCATCAGGTGATTATGAACAGTGCTGGAGGGATATAACGCACCGGTACATATTCCTCGAGTAGTATTCTGGCAGGTCTTCCTATTCTATCCGAAATTGTGCTGAGGCGATGGAGACATTATTGTCACTTCGGGTAATCAATTAACCATTGCTTGTCTAGACATTGTCCCCTATTCTCGATTTGATCCAATATGTTGTTTTCCTGTTTCAGACGACTTCCTCAGCTGAGATGGAATGTCGAGGGACACATCCGTTAGGCAATGATTCAAGCGAGGTAAATTTCACCAGGTTTATTAACTGTATTGTCTCATCCTTATCTTCTAATTGTACCTGTTATGCCTTGTGGCAAGGGACCTCTAGGGGAGCGACGTCTGATGTTGAATTAGTCCTTCGTGAGAAGGTGTTTCGATTGACATAGCTGGTGAGAGAGAAGGTAATACCTATTCAAGTTGTAGCATAAGGATTGGGGAGTCCTGTCTTTTGATGTCGTGCATTAAGGCATTCATTTACCGCGTCATATTATTATTACATATTTTTATTTTTATTTTTTTATTATATATATTTTATAATTCCAGGAAGCCATGACAGTGAGGCTACAAGCATCGTTGACAGCTAAAGAGGTATGGAAATCGCGGTTCTCTATTCATTATAGAAGTAGCTTTTTGAACCCAACAATTCCTTTTACCTTATTTGATGAGATCTTATAGGATGAGCTAAAGCTACGTGATGCTGTCATTGACGCGCTTGCAGACACCTATGAGGTACAAGGTCACTAACTTGGTTGTTCATTTTGAGTTGATGTTTATGACATCTGGTTGTTGTGCAGAGGGATAGGGACTTGGCAGCATCTGAGGCTACGAGGATCAAACTAGAGCGTGATCTACGAGCTAAGGTGGATCGACTACGGGCTAGTGAGGTTTGGGTCTCAGTTTGTTGTCCTCGTGTTCAAGGCATATAGTGACTGATCCTTAATCATTCGTTTTTGTGATATGCAGGCAGAGGCTTGCAGCGAGCGTGATAGGGCATTCGCGGAGAGAGCCACTTCAGTAGCGCATAGGTATGAGCTCTGCTTATGCAGTGATTGGATTTTTAATTCTCTAACATTGATGTGCTTTATAATCATGCTGTGTGCAGATCGAGGAATTACAGGCCAAACTCAGGAGCTTTGAGGCTTTCGCACATGTGAGCATCCTTTATCCTTTCAGATTTCATTTTTTTATATTACAGGTTTCCTGGATGTAATGCTTCTTTGTATGTTTTCCCGTAGGGCGGTGCTATTGTCGCTTTTGTTCCCCCACTCCTTAGCTTTGGTGAGGAGAAGGCTCGGATTCATGAGGAGTATGCCCGACGCATAGATCGCATGCAGCTAAGCCATGACGAGGTGGTCGCCGATTTGTGGAGGCGTCTTGAGCGGCATCACCGGAGGGCGGAGGAAAGAGGTTATGTGCTTTTGGATTTGACTCGTGCTCCTTCTCGGTGTGCTCCTGGTCGGTCTTCGTTTGCTTCATCAGCTCGCCATGAGGAAGCAGCTCCATAGAGTTGTTACTCTTTGATCGATTTCTCCAGGATTTTGTCTCTTGTGCATCCCTGCTCCATGTCGTATCTATATGTGTTGATCATGTATTTATGTCGTTTCATGTCGTCTTTGGCTCATGTGTGAGCTCGCATGTATCCGATTTGAGATGTATGATGTTCACATGTGTATCATGTATATGTATTGAGATGGTGCATTTGGTGCCTTAGGAGTGCTATGGGAATGTGTTTGATTGGTGAGGAGCTTTTGTGGGGCTGTATGCATAGCATGCATCTATAATCATAAGGTATCATAACAGACATGATTTATATCCCCCAAATTTGATTACCATCATTTTGGTCTTTTCAAGTCATAAGGAGTTGTGCACAAAATAATACATGTAAAAAAAATGCCCCAGCTTATGGGATGTTTTGGGTGTGATCGGGTTTGGTTTCCCTGCAAGGTCTCGAAACAAACTTGTTAGTTTAATATTTTTAGGCCCCATGTATAGTCTGGCTAGGGTGGCATTTTTCTTTTTCGGTAAAAATGTCAGGTGGCTATTTTGGCACCCAAGCTTTGAGAATAACAAGATTGAATTCATACCTCGGGGGATATGTTTTTCCTGCATCCGACCAAAAGTCATTAGTAGTATAAGTGTGCATGAGGTGGGTGTGTGTGGGCTAGAGAGTGCTTATGACAACTGTGTATGTGATGAGGACCCAGATTGGGAAGCCTTGTGAGGTAAACATTTATTCATGTGTGTGTATAAATAAAAAATGACCCAGCATAAGACTAGTGTCTACTCTAGCCGTGGGTGAGGGTGTGAAAGGAGATTGGCTTCTCGATCCATGATTGTCACCTTGGTGGCAACATGGTCTTCCCTAACTATCCTCTGGAAGTCGAGCCCTCACAAGTCTTCTGTTGTAGCTGCTTAGTCTTTTTCGGTTGAACTTTGGAGAGAATCTGACCGCATCCGGGGCTCATTTTCGAGTACTGTTTGTGTGTGGGGTGGTGAGTCATCGCGCTACCTTAGTGTTGTGATTTTCGACCACTTTCTGCTCAATTCGCCTGATGAGTATCCATGTCAGTCCAGCAAGCCTAATTCTTATAGAATTTTTTTTCTTTTCTTTTCTTTTTTTTTCTTTTTTTTTTTTTTTTTTTTTGACATGTGACTGTGCAATGCATGGGTCCTTTAAGCTTTCTAATTAACCCGTGTAACGAGCATTCGGCCAATGACTCCCAAACCAGGTGGCTTTAGGGCACTAGATATGTAAATACCCTTACGGGCTTACTGGCTCGAGTTAAAAAGGCTACGAATCTAAACTAGTCACAAAACTTTTATTCTCTTCAAGACTTCTTGTAAGACCCCGACCCGAGTGACTCGATTAGTACTAATTAAGTTGTGTGTTAGTGCTAAGCTTGATTAGTGATTTTGAATAAGCTTAGATTAGTATAGTTCTTTTGTAGCTTTGGGGAATTTTAGTGTCTTGTGTTTAGTGGGACCCTTTGGGGGTTTCCTTTTGATAGTCTTGCTTGCTTTTGGAGGTTACTTGATTTCCCCTAATTCTTGTCTTGATCCCATTTTACTTATTTCATCGATCCTTAACACTTTCATGTTGAGCCCGTACCCGTCCGGAACCCCGAAACCTGATTTTCTTGCATTGAGGGCAAAACAGTCTTTTTACATGAAATCTGTGCCCAAAACTTGATATCCCCGAAACCTACGAAATTTATACTTTTTAGAAACTAGATATTTCGACGATCACTTTTCTCTTCTTCGTCGATTTCGTCTGAGGTCCCGAGAATAGCGATTTCAGCCCAAAGACATTTGCTAGTAGTGGATCCCACACCCACTTATATATATATATATATATATAGTGAGGTTATCTTCTTCATTCCCTTTTTCCAGCACAAGAGCAATCTAGGGTTTCCTTGTTTCCATTTCTTTCTTTTTCTTCTTGCTTCCCCACCATCAAGCACCACCTATCTTGCTCCAATCAAGGAATAGAAGTCATCATCTTCTTCCTCTCTTCTAGAGCTCTCCATCGATACAACTTTTGTAGGAAGACCTCCATCCTAAGACCTTCTTTGAGCTAGTCTTGTCTGTTTGAAGAGCTTCCAAGTGAGTTTTCCCTCCTATTCTTTTAGATTTGTATTCTCCTAGTCATAGAAGAGCTCCATTTCTATTATTGAGAGTTATCTCGTCTTGTTTCTTGGTTTGACCCATTTTAGGGTTTGTTTTGGGGGTTTTTGTGTAGCTTGGAGTTTGGCTTGGAAGAGTAGAGAAATAGCTTGATTTCTTGATTTGAGACCTTGAGGCAAGTGGTTTGAATGGGTGTTTTAGTTTTGAATGATTTCCATGACAAATGTGTGATTTATTACCTCATTAATGGTGGATTTCAATTGCATTCAATGTGATTTTTAATGCTTTTGAAAGGGGTTGTTGAGCCCATTTATTGTCTTGAAATATGATTGATAGCCTTTGTTTTATCTTGTGCTTAAAAACTTGAATGAATCTATGTAATTGTGGTTATGTCTTTCTCCTTTTGATTGAATGTGAAAATGAATGAATGAATGGATCATTTGTGGAGGTTGTGAGAAGTTTTGATGGAGTTTTGAAGAGGATGTTAAGGTGCTTACATGCCCTCTTTGGTGTATGATAGAACCTCAAGAAATGTGGATTTGTAAGAGAAGGAGAATGGAGAAAAGAGCTGTTCACGAAACCAGTTCTGGACAGTTCGCTCGAGCGAACTTGACACATCGCTCGAGCGAACTGCCCAGGAAAGGGTTCGTGCCATTCCAGAGAGTTGTCCGCTCGTACGAACCCCATGTCCGCTCGAGCGAACCCTCTCAGCAGCCATCCAGAGAATGGTTGGCTCGAGCGCACTAATCGTTCGCTCGTGCCATCCTGAACTGGGCAGGTCTGCTCGAGCGAACCTTTATCCGCTCGAGCGAACCCTCCCAGAAGGCCATTCCAGAGAGCGCATCGCTCGAGCGAACTCCATGTCCGCTCGAGCGACGTGTACTGTTCATCTGGGGCCACTTTGGAAGCAATAATGAAATATCCTAGCTATGGAGGGAGGTTTGTTAACGTCCCTATCGTGATGAGAAGACTCATAACCGTTGTTTGAAGCTCGGATGAGAAAGAAACCATAATCACAAGAATTCATTGAAGTTTTGGAAACCTCCAAGTGCCTAAGGAGCCCGGAATGCCTTCAAATTCAAAGAGTACCAAGCAATTGTAAGATAATCATACGGGATCCCTATTCACTTGAATTAGTTTAACCCCGACACTGTCTTGACATTTCGAAAGGGTACTTTACCTTTTTATTCTCGAAATTGATGATTTGGGATCTATCCATCCCGAAAACCTTGAAAGCATACTTGTACTGTTTTGCTAGCCTTGACATACATGCCTGACCAGTTATGTTAGTTGTGCCTT
This sequence comes from Umbellularia californica, assembly GCA_028538565.1. Taxonomy (NCBI): domain Eukaryota; kingdom Viridiplantae; phylum Streptophyta; class Magnoliopsida; order Laurales; family Lauraceae; genus Umbellularia; species Umbellularia californica. Next base: position 59,525,045 of record JAPQWN010000001.1, read on the forward strand.
CGAGTACCCACGTCTTGCCCGAATATAGTCTTGTACTTGATCTATTTTACACATGTCTTGATTTCCATGTTTTGACCTATGAGTCCTCACCACTAAGCTTGGATACCTTGTTAGTCTGATCTACTGACTAGGTGATCCCCCTCTTGTCCCGCCAGCTGCAGTTTGGATCTTGCTACCCGGTTATTTAACTGTGGTCTTGTCCTGATACCGCAGATTGCTACTGTGGTTCCTGATGCCCGGCTCGCTACCGTGGTCATGTCTTGTATATAGTATATATGTATATGTATTTCGTTGTACCTCCTCACTTCGGTGACTGAGTCAACGCCTTGACTTGCTTGCTCTATCACTTCGGTGATAGAGGATTTAGCTTCGTGTGGTTGTCATCTTGCTCGTTTCTTGAATTCCTTGGTTACCTTTACTTGTTTTACTTTGCATACATGTTTTTAACTAAATGATGCGTTTTACTCATGAAAGTATTATTTAGACAGGTTTAAATGTTTTCCAAGGTAAATGTTTTATTATTAAATGTTTATACTTTTTATCCACCTGCCAGACCGTCGTGTCTGATCCTTTGCTTTGGTACTCAGGTCCCGTTGTTGGTTTCCCCGAGGAGGAGCCTGAGGAGGCGGTCGGAGAACCGCAGCAGCTAGTAGAGTGGCGCGCCGATGATGTTGTTTAAACATTCGGTTGCCTTAAGAGTTGCGTGACATTTTGGGGGTTGTTAGAAACTATATTTTTTGTGGTTATTGTTTTCTTCATATTGGCCTTTGTTGGCCTCTAATTTTGGGATTTGTAACTAAATGTTATATGTTCTAACTTTAACAGTATTTTGGTTTACGCTATAGAACATTGCTCATTTTGATACTTGTTATTTAAATGCAAATAGTCTTGTTATCATGGAAATGATTTACATGTTTGATTTGCCATACGCTTCCGCAATCTTACTGAATGTTTATGTGTGTTAGAAAATCCTCACTGCGGACACCTGTGGGAAATCACGTGCACGGGTAACGTGCGTCCTTTTATTAACCCGTGTACGCTTGGGCATTAAACATATATTTATTTATTGTCATCACTCCATGTGATCACATGCCCATCTTCACATCATCACAATTAGTCCCGATCCCGGATTTGGTCCCTAGGCCTGGTCCGGAGTCGCGACACTTCTAACTACACTTTTCTTTTTTTTTTCTCTCTTTTTTTATTTACATATATATATTTTTTGAACAATCGAGAAGCTTTCATGACATGAGCGATCTCACCTACAAACCTTCATAGTGGGTGGTTTTAATCGTGCGGAATTTGTGTGGGGCAGACTCGCCATTTTGTGTATATTTCAGGTACTGGTGTGTGTTCATGCTCCAAGTTTGATTAGAGTACATCTTTTCGATCCTCCTACGGGATTTCTACAAAAACGCTAAGGAGCAAGGAGGGTCATACTCCGTAAGAAGTAGGGGAGCGTCATACTGTGTACCTTTTCAGGTACATAGCGTTCCTTGGATCGGGGAGCTCTTCCCCTTCTGTATTTACTAGTCTATATGCGTTACCAGAATATGCTTCTTTAATTACATAAGGGCCTTCCCAATTGGGTCGTAACTTACCTCTAGGATGAGGAAGCTGGAATGGAGTAATGTGTTTCAACACGAAATCATCAACTTTGAATTTTCGTTCTTTGACATTTTGTCGTAGGCTTTGGCAATTTACTTCCGATATACTTGTGCATGCTTTGCTGCCTTCTTTCTTTTCTCATCAAGTAGGTCTAGCTGAAGTAGCAATGCTTCTCTCCTCCGGTCTTCTGTCATATCTACATCTAGCTGGATACACAGTGACGGGTGAAGGACTTCGAGGGGAAGGACTGCTTCCATTCCGTAGGTCAAAGAGTATGGGGTTTCTCCTGTAGGAGTCCTTATGGAAGTTCGGTGCGCCCACAACGCTTAGACCAAACGGTCTGACCAATCAATAACTTTGACGGTTTTCACGGTCTTCTTGATGCTCTTCAGTAAAGTCTTGTTGGTTGCTTCGGCTTGACCATTTGCTTGAGGATAATATGGGGTTGAATGATGCAGTTCTATGTCATATTTTGTGCACAACTCGTTCATTTGTTGGGATATAAACTGGGGGCCATTGTCTATTATAAATACCTTAGGAATACCAAATATGGCTATTATGTTCTTTTTGATGAATTTGACTACAGAGGTAGCCTTGATATTAACATATGCCTCCGTTTCTGCCCATTTATTGTAATATTCTGTGGCTGTCAATATGAATGCCTTATTTTGTGTGTTTTCTAGAGTAGAGGCCAGAGGTCCTATGATATCAAAAGCCTAGGTCGAGAAAGACCATGGAGCTATGGTAGGGTGAAGGGATGATATGGGGGCAAGAATTAGGTCGGCATGCAGCTGACACTCTTTGCATCTCCTAACATAATGGACCGAATCCGACTTTAGGGACGGCCAATAATAACATAAACGGATGATCTTCTTAGCTAACATCTGGCTATTGAGGTGTCCTTCGCACTCTCCTGAATGCACTTCTTCAATTATCTCTTGCCCTTCTTCTGTGGTCACACATCGTAGGAGAACTCCACTGAATGATATACGGTACAATAGTCGCGCGACTATGAAATACCTCTGAACCATTTCTTTCAACTCTCTTTTATCCGATTGGGTGGCATATTCAGGGATGTAGTCGTCACGTAAGTAGTTCCAGATATCGTAGTACCATGGGTGATCTTTTGCCAGGTCATCGTCATGTTGTATGCAAGCTAGGACTCCTTCGGGCTTTTTACTCTTCTCTTGATTGGACTCTTTGGCCTTGATTTTTTTACTCTTTTCTTTTGGAACTTTCAGCAAGGTTTCAGCAGGTTCCCTTTAGTTAAATCTATCGGTTTGACGGACAATGAATCTAGCCTTCTAATCAGGAACTCTTCAGAATCTTTGTCGTCAGGCATCTCTATGATCGAAGCTAAGATTGTTAACGAATCAGCTAATCGGTTCAAGGCTCGAGGGATGTAGAGGAAGGAAATTTTCATGAAACCAGACATTAGTTCTCTTGCTTTTGCATGGTAATGTGCAAGCTTGGGGGCACTGACCTTCCATTCTCCGGCTATTTAGGAAATAAAAACTTTGGAATCACCGAAGACTTTCAGTTTCACGACACCTAGGGCATGGGCCTCTCTCAATCCTGTTATCAAAGCTTCATATTCCATCATGTTGTTGGTTGCTGGAAATCTGATCTTGTAGGCCTTTGGTATGACAACTCCTTTCGGGGATAATAGCACTACCCCGACTCCTTTGCCATTTTGGTTCAAATCTCCGTCAAAGTACATGGTCCATGAATCATCATCCTTAATCTCTTCAACGTCTGTAAACAAAATGCTTTCGTCAGGGAAATCAGTTTTGACTGCCTAGTACTGAGGCAAAGGGAGGTTTGCTAAATGGTCAGTGATCGCCTGTCGTTTTATGGACTTCTGTCTAACATAGGTTCTATAGAATTCAACCAGGAGCATTTGCCATCGCGCGACTCTTCCCAAAGTGACGGGTTTCTCGAAAATATACTTCAAGGGATCCATCCTTGTTAGGAGTTTGATATGATGGGCTAGAAAATAGTGTCTCAGTTTCTGAGCCGCCCAAACTACGGCCAAGCAGGTTCTTTCCATTGGGGAGTATTCCTTTCTAGGGTAATAGAGATTTGCTCAGGTAATAAATAACATTCTCCTTTCGGCCGGTCTCATCATGTTGACCCAGGATGACACCTATCGCAGATTCTGTCGCTGACACATATAAAATGAGAGGTTGTTTCTGATAGGGGGCTTCAGAACGGGAGGACTCAACAGATATTTTGGGTTACGCTATAGAACATTGCTCATTCTGATACTAGTTATTTAAATGCAAACAGTCTTGTTATCATGGAAATGATTTACATGTTTGATTTGCCATACGCTTTCGTAATCTTACTGAATGTTTATGTGTGTTGGAAAATCCTCACCGCGGACACCTGTGGGAAATCACGTGCACGGGTAACGTACGTCCTTTTATTAACCCGTGTACTCTTGGGCATTAAACATATCTTTATTTATTGTCATCACTCCATATGATCACATGCCCATCTTCACATCATCACAATTAGTCCCAATCCCGGATTTGGTCCCTAGGCCCAGTCTGGGGTCGCGACACAAAGTAAATGAAACTAATGAACATGTTCATGACATGTAGACAAAGGTACCCCAAAGGTACAATTCATAGTCAAAGCGAATGAACAACGAAATCCTAGGAAAAAGTCGTTCCTAACGCATCGTACATCACTACTCAGCCAATAGAAGGGATGGGGTTCACGATACCCAAAGCAAAACCCTCTCAGTGCATAGTATGAGGTGGTATCACAAGCTGCGTCGCTTCCATGATTGACTAGTTAGTATCTAAGATGATAAGTCCACAAAACTAGGTCATTAAGTCATCATTTCATTAGCATTTGTGGACTTAATTAGGTTTAATTGCATAGAATTGCATTTAATTTCATGATTACATGCATTTGAGGATATTTTTGGAGAAATGGTCAAAATTGGTCAAAATTCATTGAATTGCATGACTTTTTGAAATTAAGTTTTTCTCATCTCATTTATCACCCCAAAATTAGGCTTTTGGTGTCATCAATGCATATCTTGCTATTTTTGGCACCATGTGCTATTTTTGGAAAGTTGGTCATTTTGGTGCATCACTAGGAATGTAGGATCCCATACATGGTTCAAAATTATTTTATTACATATGATTAATGTTAAAATTGCCTCTTTCAATTTGGTGGAGAAATCAACATGGGACCTACATTGATGAAATTCGAGAAGAGAGGTCAAAGAAAAGTCAAATAAGCAAGCAAAGAGAGAGTCCAAGCATGCTTGGACATCCAACATGGTCCCCACACACCCCATTGCATGCCAACATAGAAGCTTCCATTTTTACACAATTATTCCCGGATTTTTTCAGGGGCAGCAACTTCAAATGGCAATAAATTTCAATCCGACCGTCGGATCGATGAAATTTACCTACCGTTGGAAAGATTATTCAAAGTAGATATCTGTGGAGCCCAAGACCATACAAATCAGAGCTATATTGTTAAAGTTATGGGCCTGGAGATTTTCATGTTCATTTTAGACGGGATTGCAATTAAACCCGTACCGTTGATAATCAATTGCTACACATCCTTTGTGGGACCCCATCTGAAGATTAGCCAACCCACCCAGAGGTTTCCAGAAGCTTCCACCTCATTCAAATTCAAAGAGGATAAGAGATATTCCTTATCAATGAAGAAAAATCAAATCTGCAGAAAAGGTGTCCAGATTCAATGCATCTGATAGATAACCGGAGAAATAAAAGGAACCAAGATATAGCATTCGAAGAAATGAACTCCTCCCTTGGACATCCCTAATACTCTCTCTCTCTTCTTCCCTACTTCTCTTCTCTCTCTACCTTTTCTCTCTAGAAAAAAGAAAGAAAAGAAAAGAATAATCTGTAGGTATTCTGGAGCCCTGTTCCAGAACTAGGTTAGAAGAGTGTGAGAGAAATTTGTAATTGCTATGAAGTTCTTAATGAAAACCACATCTTTTGCAATGGAGGAGTAGATCTCTGGATCAGAGTGTCAGATGAAGTTAAGTATTTCTCATCGTTAATTTATGTGATATTTTTGTCTCTTGTGTATTGATTATAATAATAAATCTGCCTTCTGTCATTGACAACCTATGTTATTCAATTTTTTATTTGAACAATGCTTTAATCATGTATGTTTTCTTAATAGATTATTCTTATATTGAAATTCTTTGATCATCTATCTTTGATCAATATGTGATATTTAGTTAAGTTCATAATTTTATTAGGTTAAGGAGATTTTTGCCTTAAATAAATTGTGTAAAATTGTGCTCTTTGATAGACAAACTATCCAAATCAGAAACATTGATTTGTTTCTGATTTGAAGAATTTGTGGGACAAATTTATTTTATCTATTGCATAGAATGATGATGGGACTACTTAATGGATTCATGATATTCTGATCTGCATATTCTCATATTTTTGCTGCACTCTAGATCTAGCATTTTCTCAATCTTATTATTGTTTTTCTTTTCTTTATCTCTCTTGTCATTATCATTGAAATAAAAAAATCAGATTTTAAATTTTAACTTAGTAGTGCTCCTTGTGGGATTTGACCTGTACTTGCCATTGTCTCAAAAAGACAACTGTGCACTTACAGTATTAAAAGATTGGATTTAAAAATCACATCAAGTTTTTGGCGCCGTTGCCGAGGAGCCAAATCTGAGTTTTTATTAAAAATCTGATTTTTTTTATTAGATTCATATGCATGCTCATAGTTAGGTTGCATTGGTTGTTTAGTCATCTAATTTGCATTAGTAGTGTTCTTTGCAATTAGTATTAGTTAATATTTCACTTTGCTAATTTTTTAGACTTTTCTGATTTTTCTGATATTTTTTTTTCATAATTAATTGAATTTTCGGAATAATTAATTAATTAATAAAAAACCAAAATTTTCTTTAAGGATTTCTTTTAATTCCGAATTTCAGTAAATAAAAATAAAAAAAATTAGATTGGTCTAACTAGTATCTTGATTAGATTAGGATTGGTAAGATAGAGATTAAAATCTTTAGGACTAGTTGTTTTGATTAATATGCTAACCTTTAAATTCTGAAATTAGGTAGTTGAAAATTTTAAAATTCCATCTCTTAATTTGTTTAGATGAGTTAGAGTTTTAAAATCTGAAATTTGAATTGGATGAAATTGGATTTCTTATAATTGAAAACTTTTTGAAAACTCTAACCATATCTAGACACTTGTTCGGATAATTTAGAATTTTTGATATTTTTTTTAGATAGAATTTTTGATTAGTTTCAATAACTTAGAATCCACTTTGATAGAGTTTTTATTAACTTGGTATCTTTTGAATTTTCTTATTTTTTTTTAATTAGGATAAGATAGAATTTTGAGTTGATTTGTTAACATAGAATTTACTAACAAGAGTTTCTTTTGAACAGGTCACCTTGGTAAGAGGAGAGTTGCACAAAAGCAGGAAACTGCGTGGATTTGCTCTAAGCAAACAAGTTGCTCTTAGAATTGCTAAAAACAAATTGCTCTCAGAATTGCAAAATTTCCCAAAAAAAAAAAAAGAAGAGAGAAGCGTGGGCCCCCTGTAAGAGTTTCTAAACTTTACCCCACGAATCTTTTACTTGCAAGTGGGGCTTGGGTGATTTAAATTTCAGCAAGTATGATTGTGTGATTGACACACCAAGTAAATTGGACCACACACACTTAGTTAAGGGCAATTAACCCCAATAAGATAAGGACTGGATTTCATCACCAGATCCTTGCCCAATTAGGTTTAATTACCTCTCATATAGTAACCTAAATATTATTTAAAATAAAGTAGAAACGAGACCATAGGACTCGAGCTCATTAGGATGAAGACCACAAAAGGTTACACCAATTGCACTCTTTGGTCAAGTCGATGTCTAGGTAAGTCCTGTCCCTCCAAAGGGTGGCAGTCTCTGTTCTCGGAGTTTGGTTCTTAAGCGGGACCCTTGCCAAGTGCATTGTGACCCCACCACTCATCCTGGGGACTTACCTGGTCGATTTGGCTTCATAAGACCAGATTGGAGGCCTTAGTGCATCTTCAAACCAGTTAGGAGTTGTCTAGTGAGTTAGGTTAACCCTAGGATAATTTCTGGTGCTCAATCTTTGTGCTTGACTGCTTGTGCATCATTTAGTAGGACCATTAGGACCCCACATATAGATTAGGTTGGCATTTCCTTAATGTTGAAACCGATGCATGTGTTCTAAACCTGAAGAGGTAAACTGTGGGTACGCAAGTGTAAAAGGTTAGTCAGGATAGAGCCCGAATTAGCCTTAACCATTGTCGAAAAGTCTTTAATTTTTGAAGAAATTGTTAGAATGGCAGATCAAATGGACCCACCCATGACTTTAAAGGACTATATGTACCCCACCAGGACAACTCAACCGTCCTGCATCACCCTGCCTCAGACCAATGCCACATTTGAGCTAAAATCTGGCATGATCCAGATGCTCCCTGTAAGACCCCGACCCGAGTGACTCGATTATTACTAATTAAGTTATGTGTTAGTGCTAAGCTTGATTAGGGGTTTTAACTAAGCTTGGATTAGTATGGTTCTTCTATAGCTTTGGGGAACTTTTAGTGTCATGTGTTTAGTGGGACCCTTTGGGGGTTCCTTTTTTATAGTTGTGCTTGCTTTCGGATGTTAATTGATATTCCCCTAATTCTTGTCTTGATCCCGTTTTACTTATGTTGTCGATCCTTACAACTTTCATGTTGAGCTCGTAATCGTCCGAAACCCCGAAACCCGATTTTCTTGCATTGAGGGCAAAACAGTCTTTTTACACCAAATCTGTACCCAAAAGTCGATATCCCCGAAACCCGCGAAACATATACTTTTTGGAAACTAGATATTTCAACGATCACTTTTCTCTTCTTCGTCGATTTCATCCGAGGTCCTGATATTAGTGTTTTCAGCCCAAAGAGATTTCTTAGTGAGGGGACCCACACCCCACTTGTATATAACGAGACCCATCCTCTCCATTTACCCTTTTCCAACACAAGAGCAACCTAGGGTTTTTCTCTCCCTCTTCTCTTCTCCTTCTTGTTTCCCCATCCTAAATCCTATCAAACCTTGCACCAATCAAGAAATGAACTTCACCTTCTTCTTCCTCTCTTCTAGAGCTTTCCATTGATACAACACTTAAAGGAAGACCTCCATTCTAAGACCCTCCTTGAGCTCACCTTGTCCATTTGGAGAACCTACAAGTAAGCTTCCTCCCTAATCTCTTAGATCCATGTTCTTCTAGTCTTGGGAGAGCTCTATTTTTATTATTGAGAGTTATCTCTTCTTGTTTCTTGGTTTGACCCATTTTAGGGTTTGGATTTTGGGGGTTTTGTGCAGATTGCATTCTTGGCTTGGAGGAAGAGAGTAATAGCTTAATTTTCTTGCATAGAGACCTTGAGGCAAGTGGAATGACTAGATGCTTTGAGTTTTAAATGGTTTCATGACAAACATGATGGATTTTATATTTTCACTAGTGGTTTGTTTGCTTGCATTCAATGTATCATAAATGCCTTTGAAATTGGTTGGTTAGCATCTTTATGATCTTGAAAACATGATTTATATTTCCTTGTTTTACTTCTTGTTGAAGATTTAAATGATTCATTGTGTTGGTGGATGTTCTTCTCACTTTTGTGTGGTTGAATGGGGAGGAAGAGATGTTTGGGAAGTAAAGGTTCGTGGGAGTTTATGGGGGTTTCAAGTAGCATTTGATGCTTGATTATTGGGGGCAAGAAGGCCATTTTATTGTAGGAGAAAATGTATGAGAGCATGGGAAAAGAAAGGCCATGAATACCATTCTCGGGCAGCTGGGATTGGCTGCCCGCTCGAGCGCGCTACAGGGCGCTCGAGCGCGCAGCCAATCTGCTGCCAAACTCGGGCAGCAGTAAGACTGCCCGCATGAGCGGACATATGTTCGCTCAAGCGCGCATGTCGTCCGCTCGAGCGCGCAACCTTGCTGGTTGTCCCTTGATACCGGAATACCCGTAGGACAACGTTTGAAGTTCATTTGAGAAGGGAAACCACAACACAAAGATCCATTAAAGTTCTTTAGAAATTCTCAAGGTGTATAAGTGTTCCGGAATGTCTCCAATTCCAAGAGTACCAAGCTATCTTTAGATCGACATACGGAATACCTATTTACCTTAAACGAATCTTGAATCCGATATTTTGCCCGAAACCCCAATAGTTCATTTGTATTTTTCTTTTACCCGAGATTTACACCAAGTGACTGTTATTCTCGAAAGCTTTGAAAAGCATACTTGTATTGTTTTTACTAGTCTTGACATACATGCCCGACCTGATATGATAGCTGTGCCTTGAGCACCCCGTCTTGCCCGATCATAGTCTTGTACTTGATTATTATTACACATGTCTTGATTTCCATGTTTTGACCTATGAGTCGGCACCACTAAGCTTGGATACCTTGTTAGTCTGATCTACTGACTAGGTGATCCCCCTCTAGTCCCGCCAACTGCAGTTTGGATCTTGCTACCCGGTTATTTAACCGTGGTCTTGTCCTCATACCGCAGATTGCTACCGTGGTTTCTGATGCCCGGCTCGCTACCGTGGTCATGTCTTGTATATAGTATATATGTATATGTATTTCGTTGTACCTCCTCACTTCGGTGACTGAGGTCAACACCTTGACTTGCTTGCTCTATCACTTCGGTGATAGAGGATTTAGCTTCGTGTGGTTGCCATCTTACTTGTTTCCAGTATTCCTTGGTTACCTTTACCTGTTTTACCTTGCATATATGTTTTTAATCAAATGATGCCTTTACTTCATGAAAATATTGTTTAGACAAGTTTAAATGTTTTCCAAGGTAAATGTTTTATCATTAAATGTTTTACCTTCTTATCCACCTGCCAGACCGTCATGTCTGACCCTTTGCTTTGGTACTCAGGTCCCGTTGTTGGTTTCCCCGAGGAGGAGCCAGAGGAGGCGGTCGGAGAACCGCAGCAGCTAGTAGAGTGGCGCGCAGATGATGTTGTTTAAACATCCGGTTGCCTCGAGAGTTGTGTGACATTTTGGGGGGATCGTTATTAATAGTTTTTGGTGGATATTGTTTTGTTTATTGGCCTTTGTTGGCATCTATTTTTGGGAACTGTAATTAACTGATATATGTTCTAACTTTAACAATATATTTTGGGTTTACGCTTTAGAACATTGCTCATTCTGATACTTGTGGATTAAATGCAAACAATCTTGTTATTATGGAAATGATTTCTATGCTTGATTTGCCATACGCTTCCGCAATCTTACTAAATGTTTATTTGTGTTAGAAAATCCTCACCGCGGACACCTGTGGGAAATCACGTGCACGGATTGTGGGTATTCTTTTATTAACCCGTGTACGAATGGGCATTAAACATATCTTTATTTATAGTCGTCATTTCATGTGATCACATTCCCATCACCATCACATCACAACTAATTAGTCCCGATCCCGGATTTGGCCCCTAGGCCCGGTCCGGGGTCGCGACAGACAAGTTTTTTTTTTTTTTAGAATGCCGTAGGAGGCGTTTTTGTTTGTTTGCCGTAAAAGGCGATTTTGCCGTGAAAGGCGATTTTACAAAACTCATCAAATATGAAAGACAAGAATTGCGATTTCTTTTTTGTCTCTTTAAGAAATACAAACTACAATAGAAAAGTAAGAAAAGGGATCTAACTTCTCAGGAGATTGTGGGGACACGTTGAGATCGACGGTCGCAAGTCATGTATGGACTTCGCCATCGTCCTTCAAATGAGAACATGTGATGCTTTGATTCTTTGGCTTGGCTCCTAACCTCGGTTTTTTAAAGAACAAGGACCAAGAGGAGGTCCTATATCCAATGAAAAACCAAGTAAACGGGCTGAAAAGCCGCGTTTAGGCCATGTTTGATGAGATTGGCTCGTTCTCGCAGCGATGTTGAGTTCGAACCTTCTTTGAGAATTCTCCACTGACTATGAGCTCGCAGCGATGTTGAGCTCATTTTCAGGCTTCCTGTCTTTTTCGGAGTATTTTCCTTTTCTTTGGAATTGCCCCGGAACCATGTCAAAATTTTGCTAGAATTTTTGTAGCAGAATTCTGTCATTTTGATGTTGATTGATCTTTTCTCTTCCATCTTATGCAGGTAGTTCTTCTAGAACGAACAAGGGTAAAGGTCCTGTTACTGACGCACCTTGTCGGTTTGCTAGATCTTCCAATGCGGCCGTTCAGCAGGCTTGGGAGAAGGAGGGGACTCTCATTCGCCAGGTTGAGGAAGCTGAAGGTAATGTCCGGAGGAAGACTCAGGAGCATGAGCAGTGGGAAGTCCTCTGAGAAGAACTTCCTCGTACTACAGATGGGTCGCGACATTCGGCCGCGATGGGGACATTCTGAAGAAGCGTGGCCTAAAAACTTTGGAAGTTAAGGCCAAGGGTCTGCTTGAGGAGTTGAATCTTTGGTTGAAGACCATGTTGGATTGAGCTCCTGAGTTGTAACAAACTCTTTTCTTCTTCTTTTTTTTTTTTGGTACCTCCATGTATAAACAATTTTGGTACTATATTTTTGTATCCCCTTCCTTTCACTTAAATTATTTTTTTGATGAAAACAAATTTGAGCAAAAGTTGATGGGAATGTTTGTTTAAGAATTTGATCAAAAGGTTGTCATTTTGTGAAAATCTTTTGTCAAAGAGTTGTTTTGGGCATGAAAGCCAATTTTGCGGCAAAAAGCCTGGTTTTTGATGGCTTGAAAACCAAATTTTGGATGGCATGAAAGCCTAATTTTGTGGCGTGAGAGCCAAAATTTGTTTTGTGACATGGGAGCCAAAAATTTTGAGATGGCATTAGAGCCAAAGTTGTTTTTTTTTTTTTTTTTTTTTTTTTTTTTTTTTTTTGTAGCATAAAAGCCAAAGTTTTTGTTTGTGGCATGAAAGCCAAAAATTTTTTTGTGGCATGAGAGCCAAGGTTTTTGGATGGCGTGAAAGCCGGTTTTTGGAATGGCATAGGAGCCGAATTTTAAGATGGCATGAAAGCCGAAGTTTTTTTTTTGTTTTGTTTTGGCATAGGAGCCAGATTTTTGAAAACCAAGTTTTTGTTTTGTTGGCATGAAAATTGATTTTGGCGTTTATAGCCGAAATTTTTTTTGTTTTGGCATTTATAGCCGAATTTGGCGTTTATAGCCGGATTTTGGCGTTTATAACCGAATTTTGGCATTTATAGCCGGATTTTTTTTGTTTTGGTATTTATAGCCGGATTTTGGCGTTTATAGCCGGATTTTGGCGTTTATAGCCGAATTTTGCTTTCTTTGTTGTTTGTTTTGTTTTGGCATGGAAGCCAGATTTTTGAAAACCAAGTTTTTGTTTTCTTGGCATGAAAGCCGATTTTGGCGTTTATAGCCGAATTTTTTTTTGTTTTGGCATTTATAGCCGAATTTGGCGTTTACAGCCGGATTTTTTTTTGTTTTGGCATTTATAGCCGAATTTGGCGTTTATAGCCGCTTTTTGGCGTTTATAGCCGTATTTGGTTTTCAAAATGCGGGTATCAACTAAATGTCGCCTCCCCGCTGAATGGTCTTGCAAATATCGATGGAATGTCACTTCCTTGCTCATTCGGTTTGCGAGTATTGATGGAATGTCACTTCCTCGCGGGCTATGTTTGCAAGTATCGACGGAATGTCGCTTCCTCGCGGATTGGGGTGCAAATATCGACTAAGCGTCGCTTCCCTGCTTTTCCCAAAACTTTTGGTTTTGCGGGTACTGACTTGGTGTCGTTTCCCCGTGATTTTTGAAATTTGAGGTTTTCTCGAACCATTTGAAATTTTGGGTTGTGGATATCAACTGGTATGTTGCTTCTCCATGATTTTTGAAATTTAGGTTGTGGATATCAATTGGTATGTTGCTTCTCCACGATCTGAGGTTTTGCAAGTATCGAATGGGGTTCGCTTCCTTGCGGTTTTTTGGGTTTTTGGAAGTATTGAATGGGGTTCGCATCCTTCCGGTTTTTTGGTTTTTACGAGTATCGACTAAGTGTCGCTTCCCCGCGGTTTCTAAAAAAACCATTTTTTTTGTTGAAAGACACGAGGGTCATAAATTTTGACTTAAAACCATTTTGGTTGTAAAAGCCGGGGCGAACTAGGGTGAAAGTTCCTGAGTCCTGGTTTTTGTTTCAAACCATGAATTTTTGGGTTCAAGGATTGAAAATTTTGGTCAAGTATGGGAAAAGGCTCCTAAACCCTGATTTTTGGATTTTGATTTTTTTTTTTTAACAATGAAACGATGAAAGTAAGCATTGTTTTGAGAGAGTTTTTTTTTTTTTGGAAACTTCAATATAAAGATGAAAATTTCAAAAGGAGTGGGTTTGACGAGAAAGTACCTTGGAAATAGGCTTTGGCCGTGTAGATATCGCTCTGACCCGTTTGAGGAAGTCTTCAAAGGTAGTACCGCTTCAAGAACTTGCCGTTGATGGGCAGCATACATCTATCCCCTTCCATGTTTAGAAGAGCGTATGCGCCATTGGAGAAGACTTTGTCGATGACGAAGGGTCCCTCCCATTTTGGTTCAAATTTGCCTTTGGATTTGTGGGCAAAGACTATGGGTCTTTTGTTGATCATACTTTGGTTTGAATTGGAATTGAAATTGTTGTCAACATAGTATGGTTTTCTTTTAGTGGGTCAGCCCACTTGTAACCCAGTTGTGCAAAGGCCCAATCTAATGGGAATGAAAAAGTCTTCATAGTGGCTCATAAATGGGCCCCACAACTATTGGGTATGCACTTATAGGAGGGAACAGTTGTATAGAAACTTTGATCCAAGTTTTTAGGATCTAAGGTCTAAGATAAGAAAGTGGTGTCATATGAGAATAGTAATTATTCATTGAATAGAAAGGAGAGAAAACGTCTGTGTATTAGGGTCGTTGTTTATTCATCACACAGCAAGAAGAAGAAAAAAGTCTCTGCATGAGAGCTTTTTTATTCATCACATAGAGGAGAAAAGTGCATGGGAAAAAGAGTTTTTTTATTCATCATAGAGAGGAGAAAAAGTGACTGGGCATAAAGTTATTTTTCTTTTCCTTCATCAGAGAAAAGTGCAGAGATTTGTGTGCAATAGTGCTTGCTGGCAGTTTCTCTTTTGGTCTGCAAAAATCATTGCTTGACTTTCAACCAAGAGTAAAAAGTGTGTGCAAGTGTTGGCTGGGACAGTCTATCTTTTGTGTTGAACTGCTGCCGTCTTTATGATCCGATTTATGAAGGTGTTCTTTAGTATATGCTGATTCGTTCTTCATCTGTGGTAAGGTCATCCTGCTCTCTATTTCATTGAGAACTGATCACTATTTTAATTGAGAACTGTGATTGATATTTTTGACACATGTGTGTGTCTGTGTGTGTTGCTGGAGTTTTATTGTAAGGCACCTGCGCGTGTCATAAATTCTTTATATCCTTGTAATCACTCAAGTGGGTGCTTGAGTGTAGGGGTTGGTGCTCCTATCCGTTGGTGCGGGCGAAGTTGTAGGGGTTGGTGCTCCTGGCAATTGGTGTTGCTAAAATAGTGGAAGTGCATTCTTTGTGCACCGTGGACGTAGCCTGCGGGTGAACCACGTAAAAACTTCTGTGTCGTGGTTGTGTGATTGATTATTTGCATATAATTATTTTTTTTAAGACCGACACTGATTCACCCCCCCTCTCAGTGTCCGTGTGGGTACAACAATTTGGTATCAGAGCAAGGTCCCATTTACAAGCATAATCTGCTTTGGGTGATCTTGTTACAACTCACATGGCTTCAGGAGAAGGTTTTTCTTCTAATAAGGCACCACTATTTGATGGGACAAATTACTCCTTTTGGAAATTCAGAATGCAGACTTATCTTTCAGCACTGGGGTATGACATATGGGACTGTGTAAGAAAAGGTTACAAAGGAAAAGAAGAGCCTACTGATGTGGCTGAGAAGAAATTATTTGAGAATGATTCAAAGGCGAGGAATGCGCTGTTGTGCGGCTTGTCAAACAGCGAACTTGTCAAAGTCATGAATTGCAAAACTGCGAAAGAGATATGGGATAAACTAAAAAGTGTACATGAAGGAGATGAGAAGATCAAGGAGGCTAAGCTCCAGACTCATCGATCACAGTTTGAAATGCTCAAGATGAATGAGGATGAGAACATTGACTCTTACATGCTTAGAGTTAATGAAGTTGTTAATGCTATCAGAGGGCTTGGTGAGGAGATTAAGGAACCAGCACTTGTGAAGAAAATTCTGAGGTCTCTTCCTCCCGGATTTGACTCAAAAGTATCAGCTATTGAGGAGGCCAAAGACTTAAATGTCTTTAATATGGATGAACTGCAGGGATCTCTTACAGCATATGAGATGAGAATAGGCAAGACCAAACCCACTAAAAAGGAAGCAGCATTCAAAGCCCACAAAAAGAACAAACAGGTAGCACAGTTCAATGAAGAGGACTCAGATGATGAATTGACAGCTAATTTTGTGCGGAAGCTAAGGAAGGGAAAAGGAAAATTCAAAGGAAAGCTTCCATTCAAATGCTTCAATTGTGGAGGTATCGGTCATTTTGCAGCCAAGTGCCCTCTTGCTAACATAGATGAAGATGACAGTGACTCCAATAAATCAAAGAAAGATTATTCTCGTAAGTCATATATCAAGAAAGGAAAGTCAAAGAGTTATATCTCAAAAAGGACAGAAAGTTCTTCAGAAGATAGTTCAAATGAAAATTCTGAAGAATCAAATGAGGTTCTGTTTATGGCAGTCCTAGAGGATGAAAAGAAAGAGGAAAAATCTGATAATGAGGAGATTGAGACTGAGATTAATTTGGAAGAGGAGCTTATAGCAGCTTTGGAGCACTTGAGTACGGAAAGAAAGAAAAACAAAAAGATTTCAAAGAAGATGACAGAAACTGAAGAAATAGTTGAGACACTCAAGGTTGAAATAGAAGAAGGGAGGAAAATTAAAGAAGAGCTTGAGTCACAAGTTATCATAAAGACAAAGGAGTGCAGCAGAATGGAAGAGGAAATTACAGGTTTGAAAGCTCAAGTTGACAAGACTAATCAGAAACTGAAGGCATATGAAGGATCAATCAAGTTGAATGAAATTCTGAAAAATCAGCGACCTTCACATTTAAAGTTTGGTCTGGGTTTTGAGAAGGGTGAGTCTTCAACCAAACAAGATAGGTCACATGTTGAGAAGATTCAGAAAATAATTGCTCAGCCTACTCAATCTAAACCTGTGCAACAACCAAAGAAACATGTAGCATCTATGGCGCAGCAATCTCAGCAAAGATTCATGGCACCTTTACAAAGGCAACCATCATTTTACAGGTCTACTCCTTACTTTAATGGTCATTGTTTTAAGTGTAATACTTTTGGCCACAAAATAGCTACCTGTAAATTTAATGGAAGGCCTAGAAATTATGTTAGTAGAAACCCATTTGAAGCCCTGGTTATGAACCCCTTAGAATGCTACAATTGCCACAACTTTGGGCATATAGCCAGGGACTGTATGTATGCATACCAATATCCTATTAACACTTTTCAGGATCACTATTATCATGCTAATGCTTTGAAACAAAAGCAAAATATTCACATGGCGCAACAGGTGCATTATGAAAAAGAACAACAAAAAGGGAAGTATAAGAAAGTGTGGAAAACGAAGGAGAGTCAGAAAGACAAAGCTGAGTCTTTGATTGTTCAGACAGCTCTCAAAGCACAGAATGGGCCAACACCTTGGATACTTGACAGTGGCTGCTCAAATCATATGTCAGGAGATAAGGACAAGTTCATGAATCTAGAACAGTATGATGGAGGCTCTGTAAAATTTGGAAATAATGATGGTGCCAAGATAGTTGGGAAAGGAGCAGTTCAACTGAATCATGGCAAGATAACTTCCAAAGAAGTTTTGTTTGTGAATGGGTTGAAGCACAGTCTTCTGAGTGTGAGTCAGATATGTGATCAAGGACATGAGGTGGTGTTCAAGAAGCTGGGATTTGAGATAAGGAAGTCTAGCAATGGCAAAGTTGTAGCAGTTGGCTCAAGGACATCCGGAAATCTCTACACACTATCTGAAACTATCAAGGAAACATGCGCTATTGGACAAGTTGATGAGAGCAGATTATGGCATAGAAGACTTGGACATATAAGCTTTGATAACCTATCAAAAATCCATTCAAAGAAGGCAGTAAGGGACATTCCTCATATAGGAAAGTCTTCAACCGTTGTTTGTGATGCATGTCAAAAAGGAAAACTTACTAGAACTTCTTTCAAGTCAAAAGAACATCACTCAAGCAAGTCATTGGAGTTAGTGCATACTGATCTGTGTGGTCCTATGAGGACTCAAAGCATCAACGAGCATAAATACTTCATGTTATGCATTGATGACTTTTCAAGAATGACTTGGATAATGTTTCTGAAACATAAAAATGAAGCTCTTGATATGTTCAAAGTTTTCAGAAAACAGGTTGAGAATCATACTGGAAGGAGAATCAAATGTTTAAGATCAGACAGAGGTGGTGAATTCACTTCTGGAGAATTTGAAGAGTATTGTCAGAAGCATGGCATCAGAAGACAGTTCTCAACAGCTTGGACACCTCAACAAAATGGTTGGTAGAAAGAAAGAATAGAACTGTTCAGGAGATGGGAAGAACCATGTTAGTAGACAGCAAGCTCTCTAACAGGCATTGGAAAGAAGCAGTTCAAACTGCTGTATACATTCAAAACAGGTGTATGCTCAGGCCTCATGAAGAGAAAACTCCGTATGAACTATGGTTTGGAAGGAAGGCAACTGTCAAACATTTCAAAGTATTTGGAAGTAAATGCTACATCAAGAGAATTGAGCAGAACATGGGAAAGTTTGATGAAAAAGCAGATGAAGGCATCTTTCTGGGTTACTCAACTAGAAGCAGGGCCTACAAATGTTATAACAAAAGACTAAACAAAATAGTTAAGAGTATTGATGTCAAGTTTGATGAACAGGTTGAACAGCCAGAAAACAGCAAACAGGAACTTCCAGTACATGAGGATGACAATGATGACAGTGAACCTGTAGCACAGTCTGATGATGGAAAGGAAGGAGAATCTGAGGATCATTCAGATAAGAAGAGAGAAAACAGCAGATGGCATGAATATCATGGCATCAAGGAAACCAACATTCTTGGTGATGCAAAAGCAGGAATTCAGACAAGAAGGATGACGACAAGTATGTACTCTCTCTTATCCAGCATTGAACCCAGGAATGTCAGTGAAGCAAGCAAAGATGAAAGCTGGGTAAAGGCTATGAATGAAGAGTTAGATCAAATTGAGAAGAACCAGACATGGGAACTTGTACCAAGACCTGCAAACAAGAACATAATTGGTACCAAGTGGGTTTTTCGGAACAAGTTAAATGAAGAAGGAAAGGTGGTGAGAAACAAAGCAAGGTTGGTTTGCAAGGGTTATGCACAAGTTGAGGGGATCGACTTTGAAGAGACTTTTGCACCGGTGGCTAGACTTGAAGCCATCCGTATGTTACTTGCTTTGGCAGTATACAAAGATTTCAAGATATATCAGATGGATGTCAAGTCTGCATTTTTAAATGGCAATCTTGACGAGGAGGTGTACATTGAGCAGCCGGATGGGTTTCAGATTGGTGATGATTTGAACATGGTATGTAAGTTGAAAAAGGCTCTCTATGGCTTAAAACAGGCACCTAGGGCATGGTACTCTCGGCTGGACTCTTACCTACAGCAGCTTGGATACAAGAAAGGGGTAGTGGACAGCAACCTATATGTAAAGACAACAGAGGGTAATCAAGTAGTTGTAGTGGTATATGTGGATGATATTATCTTTGCTGGCAACCGAGATGAACAGTGTAAGGACTTTGCAGAGAAGATGAGAACTGAGTTTGAGATGTCTATGATAGGAGAATTATCGTTCTTTCTTGGACTACAAGTGAAACAGATGAAGGAAGGACTTTTCATGTCTCAGATCAAGTATGTGAAAGAGATGTTGAAAAAGTTCAACATGGAGGACAGTAAGCCTGTCAGCACTCCCATGACAACTAGCTGTAAACTTAGCAAAGATGACAATTCTGACTCAGTTGATCACACTCTGTACCGCTCAATGATAGGGACTCTACTTTACTTGACAGCTACTCGTCCAGACATTCTTCAAGCAGTTTGAATGGTTGCAAGGTTTCAAGCGGATCCCAGACAAACACATGTAACAGCAGTGAAGAGAATTTTCAGATATCTTAGAGGCAATTGGAATATGGACTGTGGTATCCTAAAGGAAAGGACTTCACTTTAATTGCGTATTCCGACGCTGATTGGGCTGGCTGCATTGATGACAGGAAAAGCACAAGTGGAGGAGCCTTTTACTTAGGAGACAAACTTGTAGCATGGCACAGTAAAAAGCAGGAATCTGTCTCTCTATCTACAGCTGAAGCAGAATATATTGCTGCATCTACTAGTTGTACTCAGGTGTTGTGGATGCGACAGATGTTAAAAGATTTGGGGATCCAGATTATAGAGCCTATTTCCATCATGTGTGACAACACAAGTGCTATCAACATTTCCAAAAATCCAGTGCAACATGCAAGGACAAAGCACATAGCCATTCGATACCATTTTCTGAAAGACAAAGTGACAGATGGTGAAGTCAAACTAGAGTATATCCCTACCTCAGAACAGGTTGCAGATATCTTTACAAAGCCTCTACCAAAAGAAGTTTTTGAATATCTTCGGAAGAAATTAGGAGTTATTGAGGCTCCAAAGAAATAGGAGATCTTGTTCATAGGGGGAGCATGACATTTTATTGCTCTCTATGGGTGCCCTTTGTTATTGTTGTCAAAGGGGGAGAATGATTGGTATCTTAAGGCATTGAAGCTATAGTTGAGCGGTGTTTGGTGTCAGGGGGAGTTCACTTGTTTAGAAGAAAATTTTTTTTGGTTGACAACAATTCCAAAGGGGGAGATTGTTGATCATACTTTGGTTTGAATTGGAATTGAAATTGTTGTCAACATAGTATGGTTTTCTTTTAGCGGGTCAGCCCACTTGTAACCCAGTTGTGCAAAGGCCCAATCTAATGGGAATGAAAAAGTCTTCATAATGGCTCATAAATGGGCCCCACAACTATTGGGTATGCACTTATAGGAGGGAACAGTTGTATAGAAACTTTGATCCAAGTTTTTAGGATCTAAGGTCTAAGATAAGAAAGTGGTGTCATATGAGAATAGTAATTATTCATTGAATAGAAAGGAGAGAAAACGTCTGTGTATTAGGGTCGTTGTTTATTCATCACACAGCAAGAAGAAGAAAAAAGTCTCTGCATGAGAGCTTTTTTATTCATCACATAGAGGAGAAAAGTGCATGGGAAAAAGAGTTTTTTTATTCATCATAGAGAGGAGAAAAAGTGACTGGGCATAAAGTTATTTTTCTTTTCCTTCATCAGAGAAAAGTGCAGAGATTTGTGTGCAATAGTGCTTGCTGGCAGTTTCTCTTTTGGTCTGCAAAAATCATTGCTTGACTTTCAACCAAGAGTAAAAAGTGTGTGCAAGTGTTGGCTGGGATAGTCTATCTTTTGTGTTGAACTGCTGCCGTCTTTATGATCCGATTTATGAAGGTGTTCTTTAGTATATGCTGATTCGTTCTTCATCTGTGGTAAGGTCATCCTGCTCTCTATTTCATTGAGAACTGATCACTATTTTAATTGAGAACTGTGATTGATATTTTTGACACATGTGTGTGTCTGTGTGTGTTGCTGGAGTTTTATTGTAAGGCACCTGCGCGTGTCATAAATTCTTTATATCCTTGTAATCACTCAAGTGGGTGCTTGAGTGTAGGGGTTGGTGCTCCTATCCGTTGGTGCGGGCGAAGTTGTAGGGGTTGGTGCTCCTGGCAATTGGTGTTGCTAAAATAGTGGAAGTGCATTCTTTGTGCACCGTGGACGTAGCCTGCGGGTGAACCACGTAAAAACTTCTGTGTCGTGGTTGTGTGATTGATTATTTGCATATAATTATTTTTTTTAAGACCGACACTGATTCACCCCCCCTCTCAGTGTCCGTGTGGGTACAACATCTTTTTACTGCAAGAACCAAGTCACCCTTTTTGTAGGCGCGTTGCCTGACCTTCTTATCGAAAGATCCTGCCATACGTGATTGGTATAACTCAATGCTTTGTAGAGCTTCGAGTCGTCTTTCATCGAGATTATCCAGCTCTTGGAGTCTCAATTTGACATTGCTTTCTTGCGTCGTGTCATTTTGCAAAGATACCCTTAAGGAAGGAATTTGTACTTCCAAAGGGACAACAGCTTCGCATCCATAGACCAAAGAGAATGGTGTGCTATGGGTTGGTCCTCGAACGGTGGTTCGATAGGCCCACAAAGCTTCTGGTAGTTTGTCGCCCCAGTCTCTTTTATGACTAGAGACCATTTTCTTGAGAATTTTGCAGTGTCTTGTTGAAGGCTTCTGCTAGTCTGTTCGCTGCTGGATTATATGGAGTCGAAGGACAACTTTGGATTTTGTACTTGTCGCAAAACCCGTAGAATCTGTGATCGCGGAATTGTGGTCCGTTATCATGGACGAATCTTTTAGGTATGCCGAAGTGACAAATAATGTTGGTGAGCAAGAATTGAAGGACTATGAGGTCTTCATTTTGCTGAGCGCAAATGCTTCTGACCACTTGGAGAAATAATCCGTAGCGGCGAAGATGAAGCGATGACCCTTGCTTGATGGGGGAGAGATAGGACCTATGATGTCCATACCCCAGGCTTCGAAAGGCCACGAGATTGCTGTTGGATGTAGCCATTCTGGAGGCATGTTGATATAATCTCCGTGAATTTGGCATTTTTGCAGTGCTTGGCAAATTGTATTGCATCAGCTACCATGGTAGGCCAATAATAACCTATCCTTTATATCTAGTTGTAGAGCTTAGGACCAGCCTGATGGGCTCCACAAAGACCAGCATGTACTTCTTTGAGAGTTTCCTCAGCCTCTTGTTGTGACAAGCAGCATAGGAGTACTCCGTTGAAGGATTTTCTGTAAAGTGCTTTTGAAGGTATATCCAAATGAAAGTTCGGGGCTCGTCTTTGGATACTTACCCTCTTTTTTGGATCTTCAGGTAGGATTCCGAACATGATGTAATCAATGAACGGATCTCTCCAGTCGCCGATCGGAGGTTTGAGGATGGACATCCGACTTCCAACCACTTGGTGGCATTCAGCAACTGCTTGGTGTGTATTGAGAGGAGGGAGAATCCTTCTTTGACACACTGTGACTTACATGTTTTCCCCTTCTTGGATTGCCATGGATGCGGCGAGTCCAGCCAGGGCATCTGCACGGATGTTTTCACCTCTGAGGATGTGGGTGATGTGACAGATGTTGAATTTTTGTCGAAGCGACTGCGCCTTATTGTAGTAAGGTAGCAAGTTAGGCCTCATGACTTCATATTTCTGATTCATCTGGTTGACGATCAGTTGAGAGTCTCCAAAAGCTTCCAGCATGGTGATGCCGGATTCGAGGGCGAGTTTCAATCCTACAATCAGGGCTTGGTACTCAGCTGCATTGTTTGAACATGGTTCCAGTAGCGAGAAGGCGTGTGGGATCATGTATTTGTCGGGATTGACAAAGAGGATGCCGATTCCCGATATTTGCTTTCCTTACTCATTTGTCCTGGTTGCACCGTCAAAGTACATGTCCCAGGAAGCATTTGATAAGGAAGTTTCCACATTGTAGACAAATTCGTCTGGGAGATCATCCCTAAGTGGAGAATCTTTAGGCAATGGATGCTCTGTGAGGAAATCTGCTAGAGCTTATCCTTTGATTGCTTTTTGTGGTACATACCTAATATCAAACTGTGATAAAAGGATGGACCATTTTGCCAGTCGGGCATTGAGAGAACTTGCTTTTGTGACAAGGACCTTTAGGAGGTTGATCCTCGAAATCAGGTAGATTGTGTTCGACAGCAGATAGTGACGCAGCTTTTGTACAGCGAACATTACTGCAAGACATTCTTTTTCGACTGGGGAGTAGCGATGCTCTGCACCTACCATCATGCGGCTAAGGTAATATAGAGCAGCTTCTTTTCCGTCGTCGTTTTCTTGTGCGAGCAGAGCACCCAAAGAGTGGTCGAGAGCTCTTGTGTACAAGATAAATGGTTTTCCAGTTGTGGGGGCAGCCAGTACTGGAGGTTTGGTGAGGTATGCTTTGATGTCTTGAAATGCATTTTCACATTCAGCGTCCCAGACAAAGTCTACGCCTTTTTTCATCAAGCGAGAGAATGGACGGCATTTCCCTGATAGATTGGAGATGAACCGTCGAATGTAGGCCAACCTTCCTTGAAGCCCTTTTAATTCTCTTAGGGTTCTAGGAAATGGCATTTCCAGGATCGCCTTGACTTTGGTGGGGTCAAGCTCTATTCTAGCTTTCCGTACTATGAATCCGAGAAACTTACCCGATGAGACACCGAAGAAGCACTTTAGTGGATTCATCCGCAATTTGTGTTTGCGAAGTTGGAGGAAGACTTCTCGAAGATCTTCAAGATGGTCTTCTTTTCTTCTGCTTTTGATGGCGAGGTCGTCAACATAGCATTTGACCGTCTTGTGCTGCATATCTTGGAATATTTTCATCATAGTCCTCTGATATGTTGCACCTGCATTTTTCAGACCAAATGGAATGACAGTGTAGCAATACACGCCAAATGGTGTGCGAAATGACGTATGCATTTCATCTTCAGGATGCATCTTTATCTGATTGTAGCCAGAGAATCCATCCATGAATGTCATTCGCTCGAACCCATAGGTGTTGTCAATCATCACCTCTGGTATGGGGAGCGGGAATTTATCTTTAGGACATGCATTATTTAGGTCTCTATAGTCGATACAGACCCTTATATGCCCATTTTTGTTTGTCACAGGGACGATGTTGGCCAACCATTCAGGATGCTGTTCCTCGCGGATGAAGCCAACGTTTTTGAGTTTCTAAACTTCTTATTCAATTTTTTCCATCACGTCGGGACGGAATCTTCTTTGGCCTTGTTTGATAGGCTTGATTTCTTAAGTTGAGCTTGTGGACTGCTACTTTGGGATCCAAGCCAGGCATTTCAGCATAAGACCACGTAAAGCAATCAACGAACTCACGAAGAAAATAGATATACTTGGGTAACTCATCATCCTTTATATTCTTGCTTATGAATACAGGATGTGGGTTATCAGGTGTTCCCAAGTCTATCTTTTGGACAGGATCTTCTGTCGGAAGGTTTGAAGGTGGTTCCTCCACAATATTTTTGGAGGCTTCCAACTCAACAAGACCTTCTGGAGTGCCAGAGGCATTTTCAGACTGAGGCTCTATTTCTATCCATGAATTTTCTTGATCAGTGTCCTTCTCAAGGCTTGCAATGAGATGGTCCCAATCATTTGCTGGAATTTGGTTGAAGTAGGGTACTTCTTTTGGAGACGATGGTTCTTCTGGGACAGAGAACCGCTCGTATGTGTCATCGGGCAATTCCTCTTTATTATCAGAGAAATTATACCAATTGGAGGAGCTTTCTGGATTTTTTACGAGTAACTCCTCAAAGAGATATCCAGGGATATCAATGTCTTCATGAGATGTTGAGGCTTGGTCGGTAAAGCGACTTTGCAGCCATGGTGTCAACGGTCTCATAGGAGCGGTAGGATCATACCCCAATCCATATGAAGACTTGCCTTTGTGAAGGTGGATTTTCCAATCTTCTGGTTGACTTTTGGTCAGGGTGGGTTCCAATGGTGTGAGAATACCACGGCCACCTCCCACACCAGTCGGATTTTGAGCGTCGTAGCCCATTTTCTTCATGATAGCTTGTGTTATTGGACTATACAGGGAAGCTGCAGCATACAAGGGCCAAATTGGATACACTGGTGAGGAGAATAGAGGCCTTAGAGCTGAACCAAAAGCCCACTCCAAACACTTTGGAGTCATTAAGATATAATCAGGCCATGAATGGAGGGATTGACCCAACAATTTTGGGTCAGACCGAGTCTGTTTAGGAGGTGAATGCACTATATCAAGACACTCATTTTGATAATCGACAGAGGTATGATGTCGCGACCCCGGACCGGGATCCGGGCCCGCGACTGCGCAGTGATGTGATTAACCAACACAAAACACACCGCCGCTTATATTTTTCCCACAAGTTTCCGCGGTGAGGATCCCAAGACACGGGTCTAGCTCACACGAATGGATATGCGGATGCGTGTAGCAAAACATGTCATACAATTCTTAAACAATGAGATATAAGAGAAATTATAATATCATGACTTGGTATCAAAAGAGAATGTCATCAAAGCATTCCTAGCATGATTGACGTTTCAATGTTTAACAAAAGTATATTAATTCAAGTTACAAAACCAAGAGAGGCCAACAAAGGCCAATACAACAATAGATCCCAAAAGAATATCCCAACTAAGTGAACGAGACATCACGATCCCAACCGGCGTCTAGATGACGTCGTTGGGCTGCCACTCGTGTGCTGGGGGTGGCTCAACAGCCTCCTCCGAGCACTCCTCGTCACGCGGGAACTCTCCTGCACCTGGACACCAAAATAACAAGCATCAAACACGACGGTTTGGTAAATAAACAATTTAGGCATGAATATGAGAAATAATGCTAATACAATTCAAGATCTAGATAAACGTTTCAAGTTTACGAAACTAGCATGTATACTTATAATATCATGAAAAGGTAAATCCACATTGAGCTCATCCTTTCTCCTTCATACATGTTGACAAGAGCAAGCACGCACGACAAGCACGACACGAAAACACGATCCCACGCCACACAAGGTAGACGGGGTATCTGGCCGTGGAACCGGATCACGAACACGCACGATGTGTAATATAATACACGACTAGTCTGCAGACAGTCCACATGTTTAAGGACCCCCAGGTAGTGGATCAAGCTAAAAGGGCAATCCAAGCTCAGTGGTATTCACTTATATCATGAATGCACAAAACACGACAATACACGTTCGAGAACACGACAAAACAAGAGGGAAATCATTTAACAAGCACGACGTGACAAGACTAGCAAAATAACATAGTATTAATGCTTACAAACTTAAGAAATGATTCCCTTTTTTATTCTTGAAACACATATTGAAAACGAACTTTCACTTGTAAATCAAACGAGAACACAAAGATGCATGAAGCATCAAAACAAGAATTCACACATAAATCTATCAAGCATAAGCTGAGACCAATCCCTGACCCTTGTGGAATTGAAAACCAAATGTCGGAATTCAATAAAACTTGGTGTCCCCGAAGGTATATTACATTTTGGAATTCCAAGTGCACAAGGTCAATAAAAAGGTCTAAAACCTAGTCTAGTTTTCATTCCCGCAAAAATCCTTCAAAACAGTACTTTTTGTAACTGACGGGCTGGTTCCAGCATCTCTACCGGTAGAACTTCCAGTTTAAACGTCTCTATCGGTAGAACTTCCGGTAGAACCACCTCTACCAGTAGAAATACCGGTTGGAGCACTTCTACCGGTAGAACTTCCGGTAGAACTAAGGGTTCTCCATTTTTTTCACTCTCTGCCAAAATTCGAGCCACTTCTACCGGTAGAACTTCCGGTTTAAGCGCTTCTACCGGTAGAACTTCCGGTAGACTAAGTGTTTTAAATTTCCTCGACTCTCTGCCAAAATTCGAGCCACTTCTACCGGTAGAACTTCCGGTTTAAGCGCTTCTACCGGTAGAAATTTCGGTAGAACTTATGACATTCAACTTTTTTCACACTTCTCTCCCTTCTTCACTTCCACATTTTCACCACCTGTACTCCCCAAGCCTACATGCTTTCCAAGGAATGATTTCCACAAAAAATCCACTCCCATTTTAATCAAAACTTCAAAAATCACAAACCCACTTACATTCAAAGCATATATCTAATAACTTATAAAGCATTCCATTGAAAACATGCTTCCATTCAAGGCAAAACTTCTAAATTAAAAGGAGTAATTAGCAACCATGCTTATCAAGATTAAAACAAGCTAAAAGAGATTAATAACCTGAAAGAAAAGACAAGTTTCATGATGAATAACATTTCCAATGTAAAATGCCCTAAAACTGGCACTGTATTAGGAAGGACTAAAAGGTTTACTTGCCTCTAACCAAAGTCAAAGAAAGCTTTACAAAATCAACAAGAAGAGGTGCTCCACGAAATCTACACAAAAACCCCCAAAAAGAGAGCACACCAAATCACCATTTTGGCCACCACAAACCCCCATTTCGAAAATGGGTTTGAAATCATGATAAACAAGCTCTAGGTGAGCTAAAGAACAAGAAAAGAAAGAATGAAAAGGAAGACCAACCAAGAGCTAGCTGAACAAGGAGGATAGAGCTTGAAGATGATGAATAGTGGAGAGGTTTGGCTCCAAAAACGCGTCCAGCTGTAGCTTGAGAAGAGAGGAAGAGAATGGCGGAGTCGAATCGGAGAATGGAGCCTTCTTGCTAGATGATTTCCAAGGGAAAAAGACCAAAGAAGAGAACTTCCTTCACTAACTTTCTCTAGGTCAAAAAGTTGCAGAGATTGGGAAAAAGGGCAAAAAAGGAGAAGAAGAGCTTATATAGTGTCTGGAAGTGGGTCCCCGAAGCAGTGCAACTTGAAACGCTTAAAACATGGTCTTGTGGACCCCGGATGGAATCGACGAAGAAGAACAAAACGATCGTTGAAAAATCTAGTTTCGGAAAAGTATACTTTTGACAAAGTTTCACGACTTCGAAAGGCATGCCCAAATTTTGCATGAAAAGACAGATTTACCCTTATTGGGCCAAAACTTGGATTTTCTAGGCCTCAAATGCATGCAGGTTGAAAATGAAAGTTGTCACAAATAATAAAACCATCCAAGATAAATAAAAACCACAACCATAGCAAAGATCTAGAACAAGAACCCATTCTTACACGTGTACTTAGGGCATCCCTGAGCGTGTCTGACTCATACTAAACGTCCTCAAAATCTCCAAACTATAATCCAGACTAAGTCTAATCACATTCTAACCCAACTAGCACTAAGACTCACTTAAGACTAATCGCTCACTTAATTAGTACTAATCGAGTTGGTCTGGGTTGGGGTCTAACATATGACCTGTACTCTAACACTTACAATCTAGGTTGGAGGGATAACCCGAACTTTTCTTGGACCTAAGGCCCAACTCACGGTGGCCCATCTCAGTAAACTCAATTTCATCTCAATCAATCTTAAGTGAGTGCCCCACCCGGTTTCCAAAAATCCAATTTCAACTCCAGTCCATTGACTCATAGGGTAGATTCTTTAGAAGAGGCCATGAAACTCATGTCTCAAACCACGACCCAATTGACTCAGAGTACTGCTCAATTCCGGCATACCACTACTCAACTTTTGAATGGCCACACTCAAACCCTTGCAAAATTAGAATATCAAATGAGCCAACTGGCCAACTCCATCAGTGCCAGAGACAAGGGAACCTTCCCTAGTCAACCCGAACCTAATCCTAAGGGCCAGGTTGTTCATGATCCTAAAGGAAAAGGCCCGGAACAAGTGAAATCCATAATCACCCTTACGTCTGGTACACAGGTTGATAACAAGGTCAAACTATTGAAGGAATCTGAGGATGAATCAAGTGAGCAAGTAGAAACTGGGGAACCAAGTGTGAATGCTGAACCTATATTAGAACCAGAGAACCCAGTCAACGCTGAACCATCACCTAGTGAGCCCACTCTTAGGACCTATATTCCTAAGGCACCATACCCACAGAGGCTAGGCCCAGCAAAATCAACTGTTCAATTGGATAAAATGTTAGAAGTATTCAAACAAGGCTTTTCTAGCCCAACAAGCTAGCTCAATTATTTCCTGTCCAACCCCGATCAAATATAAGGACCCAGGGTGTCCTACCATTTCTTGCCAAATAGGGGACCATCACATAGAGAAAGCTTTGCTAGACTTGGGTGCAAGTGTGAACCTTCTTCCATACTCTGTTTATGAAGAATTAGGTTTGGGGGAGTTGAAAAACACCCATGTGACCTTGCAATTAGCTGATGCATCGATTCGATACCCCAAAGGGGTACTTGAAGACATTCTTATCATAGTCGGAGACTTTGTGTTCCCTGTCGATTTTATTGTTTTGGATAACAAACACACATCTAGGGCTGAAACTAAAATTCCAATAATCTTGGGAAGACCATTCCTAGCCACCTCAAATGCCTTGATCAATTGTAGGAATGGAGTGATGCAAATTTCTTTTGGGACCATGATAGTTCAGGTGAACATTTTTAATGTCAGTAAGCAACCTCCTGATGAGGATGATGGGGTTTTTTAAGTTAGTTACATTCATGAATTGGTGGAAAATCACTTACCCCATTTGAAAATTGAAGATCCACTAGAGGCTTGTCTGACCCACTTTGGAAGTGATTTTGATGTAGATGGACATATTGAGAAAGTCAACGCACTGTTAGACTCAACCCCATCCATGGATTGCTCCAGGTGGCAACCAAAGCATGAGGTTCTGACTCCATCTGCTTCCCCACCTGTCCCATCAATTGTACAGCCCCCTAAGTTAGAACTCAAGCAATTGCCGGATACCTTGAAATATGTATTTTTAGGCCCGCTAGAAACCCTTCCAGTGATTATAGCTTCAGACTTGGACCCTGTCAGGAAAAACTCGTTAAAATTTTGGAAGAGCATAAGGAAGCTATAGGGTGGTCCATTGCAGACATTAAAGGAATTAGCCCATCTGTGGTCCAACATAGAATTCATTTGGAAGAAAATGGAAAAACTTCTCGTGAACCACAAAGGCGACTAAACCCTGCAATGAAGGAAGTGGTTAGGTCAGAAGTCTTAAAATTACTCGATGCAGGAGTGCTTTACCCCATATATGATAGTGCATGCGTGAGCCTGATTCAAGTGGTACCAAAGAAATCTGGAATAATAGTGGTTCAAAATGAAGGCAATGAATTGATACCCACTTGAATACAGACTGGATGGAGGGTATGCATTGATTATAGGAAGTTGAACTCAGTCACTCGGAAAGATCATTTTCCCCTCCCATTTATGGATCAGATGCTCGAAAGGCTAGCCGGTCATGCATATTATTGTTTTTTTTATGGTTATTCTGGTTATAATCAAATCTCAATTGCACCCGTTGACCAGGAAAAGACCACATTTACTTGTCCGTTTGGTACTTTCGTTTACAGACGCATGCCCTTTGGGCTATGCAATGCACCGAGCACCTTTCAAAGGTGCATGTTGAGCATATTTTCTGACATGGTAGAAAGATTCATTGAGGTTTTCATGGATGATTTCTCGGTTTTTGGCAATTCTTTTGAGGAGTGCTTACATCATTTGTCCCTTGTGCTTGAAAGATACAAAGAAAAGAATCTAGTATTAAATTGGGAGAAATGTCATTTTATGGTAAAAAGGGGCATAGTTTTGGGACACATTATTTCTGATAATGGAATTGAGGTGGACAAAGCAAAAATTGATTTGATCTCCAAATTGCCACCACCAAAATCAGTTAAGCAGATTCGATCATTCCTGGGCCATGCTGGTTTTTATCGTAGATTCATCAAGGATTTTAGTAAAATTGCTAAACCTTTGTGCCGATTACTTACAAAAGAGGCCCCGTTTGAATTTGATGAGAAGTGTGTAAAGGCTTTTGAAAGACTAAAAAATGAACTAACTTCAGCCCCTATAATTCAGCCACCTGGTTGGACCATTCCATTTGAGCTAATGTGTGATGCATCCGATACTGTTGTTGGAGCTGTTTTGGGTCAACGGGTTGGAAAGGTACCTCATGTGATTTACTATGCTAGTAGGACCCTCAATGATGCACAGCTCAATTACACAACCACTGAAAAAGCATTACTCGATGTAATTTTTGCCTTAGAGAAATTCCGGTCCTACTTAATAGGGTCTAAAGTCATCATTTACACAGATCATGAAGCCCTGAGACACCTTCTGTCCAAAAAGGATGCGAAAGCCCTATTGATCTGGTGGATCCTTTTGCTACAAGAGTTTGATTTGGAAATAAGAGATAAAAAAGGATGTGAGAATGTTGTAGCAGACCATCTTTCGAGGATACCTTTAGAGCCTTCAGATGAGGTCCCACTGAAGGAAAATTTTCCTGATGAACAATTGCTCAGTATTTCTCAAATCCCCTTTACAGATATAATCAATTACCTTGTTATAGGGGAGATGCCCACCCATTGGTCAAAACAAGATCGATCAAAATTTCTAGCTGAGGTCAAGTACTTTTTCTGGGATGACCCGTATCTTTTTAAGTACTGCCCAGACCAGATCATCAGAAAATGCATTCCTGATCATGACCATTACTCGGTCATTTCCTTTTGCCATGATCATGCTTGTGGGGGCAACTTTAGTTCGAAAAAGACTGCTGTAAAAGTTTTACAATGTGGATTTTACTGGCCCACTATTTTTAAAGATTGCCACACATTCTGTTTGAACTATGAAAGGTGTCAAAAGCTTGGCAAGCTCAATCGAAGGAACATGATGCCCTTGAATCCCATACTTGTAGTGGAAATTTTTGATGTGTGGGGAATTGACTTCATGGGGCCATTTCCAAATTCCTTTGGAAATCTTTACATTTTACTGGCAGTAGACTATGTTTCCAAGTGGGTAGAAGCCATACCAACAAAGAAGAATGACCATCATGTGGTGATTAAGTTCGTGAGAGATCATATCTTTTCTCGTTTGGTACACCTAGAGCGATCATTAGTGACGGAGGCACTCACTTTTGCAACCGTCCCTTTGAGCATTTGTTGCAAAAATATTCTGTCACCCATAAGGTTGCTACACCTTATCACCCACAAACAAGAGGCCAAACGGAAATTTCAAATAGGCAAATTAAATAAATTTTGGAAAAGACGGTCAATCCCACTCGGAAAGACTGGTCTTTGCGATTGATCGACGGACTGTGGGCCTATCGAACCGCTTACAAGACCCCTATTGGGATGTCCCCATATAGGTTGGTCTATGGTAAGGCATGCCACTTGCCTGTTGAATTGGAGCACAGAGCTTATTGGGCCATTAAGAAGTTTAATTTTGACTTACCCACTGCGGGTACTCTGCGCAAATTGCAACTCAATGAATTGGAAGAACTTCGAAATAATGCCTATGAGAATGCCAAGATCTATAAAGAACGAATGAAGTTGAACCATGATAAGTTAATTTTAAGAAAATCATTTGAACCAGGTATGAAAGTCCTTTTGTATAATTCCCGATTACACCTATTTCCAGGGAAGTTACGTACCCGATGGACTGGTCCATTCATTGTCAGGACTGTTTCCTTTCATGGTGCGATGGAAATTGAAAATCCCAAGAATGGCGATATTTTCAAAGTGAATGGTCAACGGTTGAAACCGTTTTTGAAACTGAAGGATAAAAACATTGAGGATATCCTTCTGGAAGACCCAATTTACCAGGACTAATCATTTTTGTCATGTCGGGCTGACGACATTAAACTTAGCGCTGTTTGGGAGGCAACCCAATTTTGGAAGGTAATTGAGCTGGTTGATCACATTCTTTTGCAATCACCCCGCATGGTAACATGCTCCAATTTTCCTTATTGTTTATTTTCACGTTACACTTGCATTCATAACATTGAGGACAATGTTTAATTTAGGTTTGGGGGTGTGAGTTAGAACTTGACATGTGATCATTTGTTCAATTTTCATTCTACATTTTCTTTTTCGTTTTTTTAGTTCAAAAAAAAATAAGAGGGAAACTTTCAAGAGAAATTTTATTGGCTGAAGATATTTATTTTGGGCAAAAGAAA
This sequence comes from Umbellularia californica, assembly GCA_028538565.1. Classification (NCBI taxonomy): domain Eukaryota; kingdom Viridiplantae; phylum Streptophyta; class Magnoliopsida; order Laurales; family Lauraceae; genus Umbellularia; species Umbellularia californica. Next base: position 59,558,412 of record JAPQWN010000001.1, read on the forward strand.
ACAATGGTTCACTATTTTATTTATGGAAAGAGTTTTTGGAAAAGTACTGAATTTCGATCCCTCACTTTTATACAGATTGTATATGGTTTCAAGGTTTTGAATGTGAAGCTATGATTTTCGCTTTTCTTTGATAAAAAAAACAAATGGAAAATCAACCCTTAGTGTACAAAGCTTTATGGTTCGATGGGTGGATACATGAAAATGGCTACCTATTGTTGGGGACCGCAAAAAAAAAAAAAAAAAAGAAAAAGAAAAAAAAGAAAAAAAAAGACGAAAAAAAAAGTGTTTAGTTAAAGTCTTGGAAAGAATAAAAAAAATTTGTGACTAGTTTGGGTTCGTAGCCTTTTTAACCCGAGCCAATAAGCCCATAGGGGTATTTACATACCTAGTGCCCTAAAGCCATCTAGTTTGGGAGTCATTGGCCTAATGCTCGTTACATGGGTTAATTAGAAAGCTTAAGGAACCCAGGCATTGCATGGTCACATGTATGTGTTAATAAAAAAAAAAAGAAATAGAGAAAAGAAAAATTGCGCCCTTTGAAAAAACAGTAGTGCAAAAGCCGTCATTATCGCCTTGAGAGGAAGAGTGTTTTTTTTTTTTTTTTTTTTTTTTGCTACATTTAGGCGGCCCTGAACTCAATTTAAAAAAAAATTTATTTTCACGAAAATTATTGGTGGATCATTTGATGCTTATTTCGTATACATGCTCTTCACCGTGCATGATCAATTAACATGATTTCGAGAATTTCTGACCAAAAGATGGGATTTGTGAACCGAATTTAAGATTTGTCCTTGAAAATTCTGAGAATCGAGAATAGTCAGTGTCTATAGATTTTCTCTTGGAAGAAGTTTCCCTAGATTTTTATAGGTTTTAAAAAAATCTTTTGCAAAAAAAAAAAAAAAAGAATTTTGTGGGTGTATTCACTGCAAACCCTCACGAGGCACAACTCGTCCACTAGGGGGAACCTAGGGTTTTAAGGGCTTACTGTATACGCTAAATGCAGTCGAGAGTACTAACAAAAGTGGTGTTTTTCATTTCTATTTTCTACATTAGTTTTTTTTCTTTAGGATTAGTTTATGTGTTTTATTCCTTGTCACTTATTTTACTAAGGGACAAGCAAAAGGCTGGTTGGGGAGTGTGATAAGTCCACAAAACTAGGTCATTAAGTCATCATTTCATTAGCATTTGTGGACTTAATTAGGTTTAATTGCATAGAATTGCATTTAATTTAATGATTACATGCATTTGAGGATATTTTTGGAGAAAAGGTCAAAATTGGTCAAAATTTATTGAATTGCATGACTTTTTGAAATTAAGTTTTTCTCATCTCATTTATCACCCCAAAATTAGGCTTTTGGTTTCATCAATGCATATCTTGCTATTTTTGGCACCATGTGCTATTTTGGAAGTTGGTCATTTTGGTGCATCACTAGGAATGTAGGGTCCCATACATGGTTCATAATTATTTTCTTACATATGATTAATGTTAAAATTCCCTTTTTCAATTTGTAGGAGAAACCAACATGGGACCTACACTGATGAAATTTGAGAAGAGAGGTCAAAGAAAGTCAAATAAGCAAGCAAAGAGAGAGTCCAAGCATGCTTAGACGTCCATTATGGGCCCCACACACCCCATTGCATGCCAACATAGAAGCTTCCATTTTTGCACAATTATTCCCGAATTTTTTCAGGGGCAACAACTTCAAATGGCAATAACTTTCAATCCGGCCGTCGGATCGATGAAATTTACCTACTGTTGGAAAGCTTATTCAGAGTAGATATCTGTGGAGCCCAAGAACGTGCAAATAAGAGCTATATTGATAAAGTTATGGGCCCGGAGATTTTCATGTTCATTTTTAAACGGGATTGCAATTAAACCCATACCGTTGATAATCAATTGCTACACATCCCTTGTGGGACCCCATCTGAAGATTAGCCAAGCCACTCAGAGGTTTCCAGAAGCTTCCACCTCATTCAAATTCAAAGAGGATAAGAGATATATCTTATCAACGAAGAAAAATCAAATCTGCAGAAAAGGTGTGTCTAGATTCAATGCATCTGATAGATAACCAGAGAAATAAAAGGAACCAAGATATAGCATACGAAGAAATGAACTCCCCCCTTGGACGTCCCTAATACTCTCTCTCTTCTTCCCTACTTCTCTTCTCTCTCTACCTTTTCTCTCTAGAAAAAAAAAGAAAAGAAAAGAATAATCTGTGGGTATTCTGGAGCCCTGTTCCAGAACTAGGTTAGAAGAGTGTGAGAGAAATTTGTAATTGCTATGAAGTTCTTAATGAAAATCACATATTTGGCAATGGAGGAGTAGATCCCTGGATCAGAGTGTCAGATGAAGTTAAGTATTTTTCATCGTTAATTTATGTGATATTTTTGTCTCTTGTGTATTGATTATAATAATAAATCTGCCTTCTGTCATTGACAACCTATGTTACTCAATTTTTTATTTGAACAATGCTTTAATCATGTATGTTTTCTTAATAGATTATTCTTAGATTGAAATTTTTTGATAATCTATCTTTGATTAATATGTGATATTTAGTTAAGTTCATAATTTTATTAGGTGAAGGAGATTTTTGCCTTAAATAAATTGTGTAAAACTGTGCTCTTTGATAGACAAACTATCCAAATCAGAAACATTGATTTGTTTCTGATTTGAAGAATTTGTGGGACAAATTTATTTTATCTATTGCATAGAATGATGATGGGACTACTTAATGGATTCATGATATTTTGATCTGCATTTTCTCATATTTTTGCTGCACTCTAGATCTAGCATTTTCTCAATCTTATTATTGTTTTTCTTTTCTTTATCTCTCTTGTCATTATCATTGAAATAAAAAAAATCAGATTTTAAATTTTAACTTAGTAGTGTTCCTTGTGGGATTCAACATGTACTTGCCATTGTCTAAAAAAGACAACTGTGCACTTGCAGTATTAAAAGATTGGATTTAAAAATCACATCATAAGACCTGTCTAGAATAACTGTAAGGAAATGTCGGCTCAAAACATTCCTCACTCAAAGTCCCATAGTGAGGCATCAAAGTGTATTACCAAGGGTCCCACCTAAGTCCCCAAAGACTAAGGAAAATGGTCACTTCCAAAAGGAAACCAAACGTCTCGACAATTACCTTACAGTTAGCCGTGGGGCCTTCTATGTTTTGGCTCACGGCTGACCGTGAACGGTCAGTAGGCACTGAGTTGAAATGAAAATCAAAGTTTCATCAGTCAAGTTCTAAGACAAAACCTAACTCCAAATAACACGGTTAGCCCTGAGCTCGTCTTGATCTCACCGTAGAACAACAATAGAAAATAAAAATCGTGAGGCTCAGGCATCCTAGGCTTCACGGAAGCAAATGCCCATTTTACGGTTAGTCGTAACCCAGTTTTGGCTAGCAGTAACCCTTCAGAACTCTCAATCCGAGTTCTGTTTTGGTTTAGAACTCTCCCTTTTATCCACACCTGTAGACAAAACAAAGATAGGGTCTTGCCCTCTCCAATTGACATCAATATCCTCCCAATACAAGACCATTCAAACCCATCCAATCCATTCAATTCCATTTGAACCTAATTAACAAAAACCAAAGCTATAAACATCATTGAGCAAAATAGGTATCTAAATGAACATCAAACCTCAAAATCAAAGAATAGGCAAACATATCCAAGCAATCATATACATATCTACTTGCCTTAGTTCTGAGAGCTCCAAAGCAAGAAGAAGATTTTGGGAAAAAACTTCTTTTGAGCTCAAATGGTGAAGACAACTCCAAAACCCAAAATCACTCCTACAAATGAATGCAGAGGGAGGAAGTGAGCTAATCTAATCCATTTCTAAGCAAGGGGGCTTTCCTAGAGGTGGGTGATGGAAGAGAGGCTTGAAGAAGAAGGTCCTTGGAGTCTAGAAGCCTTGGGGAAGACAACCGGAAGTCCGGCTAGCGAAGATGGAGCTCTGGTGGCCTTCAACGTTGAGGACGCAGTGAGGGGAAGAGTGGTAACGAGAGAGCCAAAGGGAGGGAATGACAAGAGAGAAAGAAAGAAGAGAGATGGGATCGTGGGTTTTATTAGGTCTTGGGCTTGGGGAAATAATAAAATAGTCCTTGGCCGACTAAAAGGAGATTATTTGAGGTCCTTTGGCGCGTCGGATCGTAATGCGACTGAAGGAAAAAGTCCATGAAATGACGAGAGCTACTTGATGCTACCAAACTTACAAAAACTCGAAATCTCAGAAAAACACCTGAAAACTTCCCAAAACTGCAAACCACGCCCTACTAACCCCAAACGAGTTCGGAATCGTGCGAAACTTCGCACCCGCGACTCACACACCAAACCCGACTCGGTTAGACTCTAAACATGCTTAATTAGCTAAAATATAATTAAATATAAATAATACTGCATTAGGGATCAGTATCTTACAATATCACCCGGTTCGATCATGAATCTTGATATGCACCCCATTCAGAGGCAGTGAAGTCAGTAACTAACTGATTAAGAACCACATACACTTTGTTATCACTGCTTTTGATCGGACTGCTAACAAATTTATTTAGTGTGAATTGTTGTAAATATATTATCCATAATGCCCTCTTTCATGTGGTGCAATCAGTGGGTCACACGCCTTTGACAACTTCATCAATTGTTGACAAAATATCATGTCTTTGGCTATTTCTTTTCTTAGGGCTAATTTGGCATTTTTTTTTAATACAAAATCTGATCAAAAGGCCTAAGGATCAAAGGTCAACGGTGACACACTAGTAACCATGAACTTTTCACCTATTAATGGAAAATGACACTCGACCATCTGCCTTATGGCTATTAGAAGATCCTCTAATTCTCATAATAATGGAAAATCTGGTAATGCTTAGTGAGGCCTACTTAGTAAATCTGAACATCTTAAAATAAATGTTCCCCTCTTCTTTAGGTCCTCTCTAAATTTCTCTTCTATATAAGAGTGTCCCATAGTTCGGTCGTATATGGAAGATGCCAATAAGATATCAGAAAGCATTGTTGAAGGGGCAGATATTTATTTTGATCAATCTCATGGTGTACAACTTTTATTGGAGTAAACTTTAAGGAGAGAGTGTCGAAGTGGGAGACGTTTATTTTGGATGATTTTATCGAGAGAGCTCCACTAAAAAGCGTCACTATGTGGAAAACTGGTTGGTCACTACTCATTACATTGACCCCTCGCCTTTCACCTTCTACATTTGTCAAGTTCCTCTCCTTGTTAAGAACCTGCCTTTTGTGCATTTTCTGAACTGATTTTCAAAGAAAGGAGATAAATGAAGTTTTAGGGAACATTTGTGTAGAAATGAGGATTCCTCTGTAATATGGATGAGGCTTTGATTTTCCGCACGTGCCACGTTTTCACTATTTGGTGTGATGCTCTTTTTTTTTTATATGGAAAGAGGAAATAATCGAACTATTTTTGTTGAATCCTTAGAAAACCATATCTTATAGTGTTTTTCCATGGAATCAAGGAAACAGAAATCCTAAAAGCTCAGAATTTCATTGTTACACAAACATGCTCTTGCTAAATAAGAAGATAAAAGGTCAACGGTGAGGAATCAATCTGAGTTGAATTTCATTTTCCTAGGGGAGGGTGAAAATATATTTTCTGCAGGAATATGGACCATCCCTTCCTTGATGATGCTCCCCATTAACATCTCAGCCCTCTTACCGCAAATCCAGGCGGGAGCATATCAACATGTCCTTAGTGTTATTCATTTTTATATATAGGGCTAGGTGAAGATCTATTTTCCTACCAAAAAATGGACCATACACTCCTTGATTATTCACACAATTAAACTCATCCCTCTTCTTTATGCAAAACTCAGGTGGAAGCTCATCAACGTGCTCTTATGCCCATTTATTTGATGGGCATTGAATTCTTTAGGATTCTAAACAATGCATTTCTACGAAAAGTGCAAAAATCAAAAAAATATAACCGAAAATCTGCAAATTGCCATCAAATGGTCTCTCATTTAGTAGCTAGTAAACTAAATCCTAGAAAAGTGGGGGTTAATCTTTATCTCCATCATTCACTCATGTTCTCTTTTAAGTTTTTTTGTTTTAATTGAATTTACTTTTGTGCGTGCCTAAAAATTACGGACTTGGTTTAGACGGTAATGGGGCTTACAAAGATGTTGTTTAGCTGATTAGGAACGTCGCCGATGACCTGAAACCTGAAAGGGAGAAGAAACAGAGGTCAGGGCCCCGGGCTGCTGCCAGCCAAAGGCACTCCGTCGCCTGAGTTAGTGCAGTCACTGAACTAGGGTGAAGTGAGGAAGAAGATGTGAGCAAAATAGCACAGTGCGGTGTATATTTGCGTACATGTTCATGGCTTACCATGCAAGCATATATAGAAGAGAGTAGAAGGTTCCATAGTAGAGGTAGGTGAGGATACTTGTCCCATCAGCCCATACCTAGGACCCTTAGTGAGGGTAGGTGAGGGTACTGTCCCATCGGATCTCTCCTCAAATCCCTCACATAAATGTGGACATGATAGGGGCGACCCCTTATCAGTATTCGGTGGCCACTCTATCTGTCAGGACACCCTGTAATGTGGCCGTCCCATCTCATAATGGGGATTAAACGCCCAGTATTCACCTCGGTCAGGAGACCGAACTGGATAAGGCATTGAGGTCGGCCATGCCTGAGGTCGGACACGGATGTCGAGACGCTCGAGGTTGAGCTTGGAGGGTGTGGTCGGTACTTTTTACTGAGACCAACCCCATCTTGGTATTAGCTGGCACACTGCAGCACTGGACAGATGTTGTTGAGGCTTTTCTTGGTTGGTACTGTTACCGAAGTCAGTAGTAACCTCGGTTTCGGTAAAACACTCCCCACAATTGCCCCCCCCCCCCCAAGCTCCTGACCTCGAGGGTGTTGCAACCCTTTGGGGTCGGGAGCTAAGTAGGATGGGAGTTTTCCGAAACAGAACCCGTAGCCTTTTAAGAAGCGTGGGGCGTCGTTTTGCTTTCCGAGGCTCATTGATGGCGCGCAGCTGTCCGGAGGTGGTTTAATAGCCCGCCCAAATCATTATGAAGGCGGTGTGGTGCTGCCACGTGTCACGCCCCTGATGCTTGTGAAGTCATATCGAGGAGACAGGTGGCGTGCCCGAGGCGGCATCTGCACGCGCGTCATCTGGGATACGAAGAGATTTTCATCTCTGTATAAAAGACCTCGTCCTCGAAGGAGGACTACTTTTGCTGAAACTGTTCTTCTGCGCCTGTGTTTTTGCCTGAGATCTACCTGAGAAACTTCGTCGCCTGAGAAGTCCCGTCCGTTCAGATTGTTCTAAAACCCAAGTCTCTGTTCATCTCTCCGTCTGTTCAAGCCTCGCTTTCCCAATGAGTTTCTTTCTGCTCTTCTTCTGTAATTTTTTTTTCTGGGGTTTTCCTTTGGGGCTCTTTCTCTGGGTTGCTCTTCCTATCTCTTCTCTTCTCCGTCATCATCCACTGTTTTCCGGTCCAAGCTGGGGGATATGGGTGTCTTTAGGCATTGGATAGATACTGAGCTCGTCCTGGCTAAGTTGAGAAGGAAGTGTGAGATACCGAAGAGTGTCCAAATCAGGGCGGATGGCCCTGAAGATGCCGTCCGACCCCGGATATTTTGGGATAGATGGATGCCATTTCCCCTGGTGTCCATCATAGAGGGCGGGGAGAGGTTCCCTGTCCACCCACTCCTGAGGGCCTGCCTCAGGAGGTGGAACCTCACCCCCTGTCAGCTCATGCCCAACGGCTTCAAGGTTATCATGGGTATAGCCGAGTTGAACAGAATATTGGGGATTGACTTCGGTGTCGAAGACATCGAAGATATATACGACCTCTGCAAGTCCCCGAAGGAGGACGCATATTACCTTCGAGCCCGGTCGAAGGAGGTCCCATTGATAATCGACCTTGAAGACTTCAGCAGATACGCCGGAGACGATTGCCTGTATGTCTCTGGGAACTGGGAGTTTGGCCCCGACGAGACTAGGGCGGACCGTATTCCTCGCCGGCTCGGAGAACCACCGAGTAAAACATCTACTCTTGATCCTTTTTAGCGCTGTATTTCAAGTTCTGCCGAACTGACATTGTTTGGTGTGCAAGCCACAAAGAGAGAAGGCGACAATCGAAGGGTTTTGGTTGGCGGCAAAACGTCAACTAGCTGAAGAAAATACACAGCTACCGAGGCCACCATAACCAAGCGGCTTGGTCTCTCCTTGAGTACGAGCCCATCTATCGCTCTTTCTCCCGGTGGAGGAACGAGAATTTGAGGGGGGAGAGGGTGCAGACTTTGGCCGAGGCCGAGCAGCAAGTGACACCAGCCGCGGGACCTCAAGCGTCAACCGGGGCCGGACCCTCTCAGGTCGGCAACGAGGAGATCCGCCAGACCGACCCCGAGGCCGACTCCGGAGAAAAAACCCACTTAGAGGGCGAACCCGAGGGGGCTAGGAAAGAAGGGGCCATTAACCTTCAGTCTTCTAGCTCAGAAGAAGAGGTTGAGATGGGGCGACGCCGTCCGAACCTTCGGGACCTCGACGCTGTTGTCTTCGGGGGCTCTCCTACCCCCACCTCGGGAGCCGTCATCCCACTCAGTCCGGTGGATGCCGAGACCTCCCCTCCTACTCAGCCTGCTACCTCGGGGACCGGGGAGCGCTCAACCGGGTCCAGCCGGGACAAGATTCGGGCAGGGAAAAGGCCTAGAATCGCGGATCCAGCCGTGGGCGAAGCCAACCTGTCCTCTCATCCCCCGCCGTCCCTCGGCCCGGGCCCTTGGAGGCCAAGCTTTTTACAAGAAGATGGCCAGCCATTGCTAGTGGACTGCCGGGTGAGTGACGGCACCTCAGTCATCAGTGCCCTCGCGCACGCCTGTGCTTTGCCGGAAGATATGGCGGAGTACTGGAAGCTGAGCGATGTGGACCTGGCAGTGGCTTAGATGGGCGACGCCCTCAGGGTAAGTCTCCCCCCTCTTTCTTAGCTTGTGATCTTCCAAACTTTTTGACCTTTGTGGTTTTGTGACTAATACTTGTCTTCACAAATCCTGCAAAGGAGCCTAGTACTGGCGGATAAAACCCATCAGGGCGCTGCCCGGGCTGAGAGGGTGGAGAAGAGGAAGGCGGCCCTCGAGGTGGAGCTCGGGGAGGCGAAGAAGAAGGCGGCCGAACAGGAGACGATCGTCGTGGGCCTCAAGTCTGAGCTTGAAAAGGCCAGAGCTGAATTGGAAAATCAAGCGAAGAACATGGCCGAGTTCGAGAAGAGGAGGGAGGAGATGGAGGCTGAACTCCAAGCCGAAGCTGACCGGGCCTACAATGAAGGGGTGGAAGCAGCCTCTGAGCTGTACGTCGCCTAGGTTCATGAGGTCAGCCAGAAGGCCTGGAGATTGGGGTGGACGAGCTCGATGAGAGCTACTGGTGTCCCTGAGGACCATGCCGCCTATGCGGAGATTCCCCAGTTCCCTCCTCCACAGCCCGCGCCGAACCCCCCGCCGGAGGCCCCCGCTGGACACATTGAGGTGAACACCACTGAAGGATATGCCGAAGAGGCTGCTGTCTGAAAAAACTGATTGATGTATTTCTTTTTATTGTACTTGGGTAAAAATCGTTTGTATTTTTGCAAAGACTGTAATCATTTCTTAATGAATGAAACTGTCTTCTACTCCAAATTCGTGCAATGTGATGAATGTTTTCCTCTCTTCCTATTCTTCTGTGTTTGGCTTTGTAACCAAGAATAAATAACAGGAATTAAGGCAAGTAGTTGGGCTCGACTCTATAGCCGAACTTAATAATATGCTAGGTTCGTAACCAAAGAAAGTGTTTTAGCTAGGTTCTATAACCATAACAAAGCACTGATCTCGGTAGAACAAAATCAGCCGGGTCCCATGACCGTAGCTAGTGGGCTAGGTTCCGTAACCGTAGCGGAATTCGGTTCTTCAAGGCCAGAACTTGAGGCTGGTCCGATGACCGAGCCGAAGTAGCTGACTCCGTAACTGAGATGGAGATGGCTAGTCCTGTGACCGCGCCATGGAGATGGCTAGTCCTGTGACCGCGCCGAATGTAAGTTGGTCCTGTGATCGAGCTGGATGCAAGCTGATCTTATGACCAAGCTGTGTGCATTTTGTCGAGCTCCATGACTTGGTCAGATTTGAAAGTAAAAAACATTCTTTAAAAAGAATCAATTTTATTGTCTTTCAAAATCTGAGTACATGTTAAAAGTAGTGCTTTTTGAGGTGCGTGGCATTCCATGGACGTGGTAGCTCTCTACCCTCCATGTCCTCAAGTCTGTAAGCAGACTGCCCAGCTGTCAAAGTCACTCTGAATAGCCCATGCTAGTTCGGTGCCAGCTTTCCTTCGCTGGGATTTTTGTCTGCTGGAAGTGTCTTCTATAAGACTAGTTCTCCAGGTGATAACTTCCTTTCTTTGACCTTCTAATTGTATCCTCTGGCCAGTTGTTACTGGTAGGAAGAGAGGCGGATGGCTGCTGCATCCCTTCTTTCCTCAGCTAGGTCAAGCTCTGTGGCGAGGTTTACATCGTTCTGACCTTAATCGAACAGTTCTGACCTGAGGGTCGGGAGCCGACCTCAAGTGGAATCACAGCTTCCATCCCGTAGGCCAGGGAGAAGGGTGTAGCCGAGGTCGAGCGCCTTGGGGTAGTTCTGTACGCCCAAAGGACACTCAAAGTTCCTCTACCCATCTTCATTTGGCTCGGTCCAGTCTCTTCTTGAGTCCGTCGAGCACTACCTTGTTAGAGATTTCAGCCTATCCATTGCTCTGGGGGTATGCTGGAGTGGAGTAGTAGTTCCTGATGCCAAGCTTTTCACAGAAGTTCTTGAAGAAGTTGGAGTCGAACCGCGTCCCGTTGTCTGAGATCAAAGCTCGAGGCACTCCAAATCTCGTCACGATGTTCTTCCATACGAAGTTTTTAGTGTCCTTCTCAGTGATGGAGGACAATGCTTCAGCTTCTATCCACTTGGTGAAATAATCAGTGGCTACTATTAACCACCTCTTATTCCCTGGAGCTCGGTGGAGAGGTCCCACCAGGTCCAGTCCCCATTGGGCAAAAGGCCAAGGACTGGAAAGAGGGCTTAGGTCATGTGCCGGTTGATGGAGAGAGTGAGAGAACTTCTGGCACTTCTCACATTTCCTGGCATAGACCTAGGCATCCTTCTGGATGTTGGGCCACCAGTAGCCTTAGCTAATAGCTCGGTAAGCCAGTGACCGACCTCCAATGTGACTGCCGCAGATCCCTTCATGAATTTCATAAAGGAAGTCTTCGACTTTGCTCGGGTGAACGCACAGGAGGTAGGGGCCATTGTAGGACTTTTTATAAAGCTTGTCATCCGGAGAGAGCCAAAACCGAGCTGCTTTCAGCCTGATTTTGTGGACCTGATTTTTGTCCTCGGGGAGCCGGTCATCCTTGAGGTAGGCAATGAATTCGTCCATCCAGCTCGGACCGAGGTCGGCACACAGGATCTGCCGAGGTGGGTGGAGCTCTATGCTCGGGCTGTCTAGTGTTTCCACTTCGACAATCCTTTTTCTTCCTGCCTTGACAGCAGAGGCCAGGTTGGCAAGTGCGTCGGCGTGGGAGTTGGAATCTCTGCCGATCTGCCTGACTTCAGCTTTTCGGAACTGAGAGAGGAGTTGCTTGGCGTGGGCTAGGTAAGCTGCCATCGTATCGTCACGGGCCTGGTAGTCTCCATTCAGTTGGCTCGTCACCAGCTGTGAATCACTGAAGACCACCAGTTGTCGTGCCCCCAGAATTTTTGCACTGCCCAGCCCTGCGATCAGCGCTTCGTACTCAGCTTCGTTGTTTTACGCTTTGAAGTCCAGAGTCAGGGCTTGCTCGATGGCAAGGCCTTCCGGAGATTAGTGGACTATGCCTGCGCAAGCCCTCTTGGAGGTTGAGGATCCATCGACGAAGACCTTCCAAGATGAGTCGAGGAACTGTTTCCTAGACCGCTCATGTTCTGTCTCGGTCTCGGTGGTTGTCCCCACCTCCTCGCCCCCCAGTTCGGTGTCGAAGTGACTTGGTGCCGAACTAAGAGAGGTGAATTCCACAATGAAGTCTGCCAGAACCTGGGCCTTGATTGCCGTTCTGGGCTGATATTGGATATCATACTGCCCCAATTCGACAGCCCATTTGGACACTCTTCCAGAGAAGTCTGCTTTTCTGAAGAGAGACTTGAGTGGGCGTTCTGTCACAACCACTATAAAGTATGTCTGGAAGTAGTGGGAGATCCTGCAGGAGGCGCTGATGAGAGCAAGTGCGAGCTTTCCAATGACAGGTATCTTGTCTCGACATCCAGCAGGATTTTGCTCGCGTAGTAGATGGGCTTTTGCTGCCTGTCTTCTTCTCTTACGAGTACCGAGCTCGCTGCATGGTCTGAAACTGCCAGGTACAAGTATAAGACTTCACCCTACGTTGGGGTGGACAACAGGGGAGGTGAAGAGAGGTATCCTTTGAGCTCCTGAATGGCACTTTCACACTCCGGAGTCCACTGGAACCTCGAGCTCTTCTTCAAGAGTTGGAAGAAGGGACGGCATTTATCCGAAGCTCTGCTAATAAAGCGGTTCAGTGTTACCGCCATCCCTGTAAGCCTCTGAACTTGCTTCACCGTGGTCGGACTTTGGATGGCCTGGATTGCCAAGATCTGCTCGGGATTGGCTTCTATTCCGCGTCTAGTGACCAGGCTGCCCAGGAATTTGCCTGAGCCGACGCCAAATGCGCATTTGGAGGCGTTCAGCTTGAGCCTGAATTTTTTTAGGACGGTGAAGGTTTGATGCAAGTCTGTCAAGTGGTCCTGTGACTTTTTAGACTTGACGACCATGTCGTCAATGTACACCTCGACCGTCTTGCCGAGCTGGGCCTGAAACATTTTTTTACCAGCCTCTGGTAAGTGGCACTAGCGTTTTTTAACCCAAAGGGCATCACTTTGTAACAGTAGATGCCTCTGGGTGTTGTGAATGCGGTTTTTTCTTCGTCGGGCCCATGCATCGGAATTTGATGGTAACCTCGGTAAGCATCGAGGAAACTCATCCTATCATGCCCGGCGGTGGCATCGATCAACCGGTCTACCTTTGGAAGGGGAAAGCTGTCTTTGGGACAGGCTTTGTTGAGCTCGGTGAAATCCATGCAGACCCTCTAGCTTCCATTCTTTTTCTTGACCACTACTGTGTTGGCTAACCACACAGGGCAGTGGACTTCCCTGATGGCTTTTGCCTCCAACAGTTTTTTGACCTCTTCGGTCACCGCCTCTGCTTGCTGGATCCCAGTCCTGCGAGTCTTTTGGACTACAGGTTTGTGCTCTGGATCCACATTCAGCCTGTGGCTCATGACCTCGGGGTCGATACCGGACATTTCATATGGGGTCCAAGCAAAAACCTATATGTTCTGTAACAGGAAGTCAAGCAGCTCGGCCCTCTCACCGTCAGCAAGCTGACTCCCGAGCAGGAAGTACCTCTCTGGATCGTTAGGGTCGATACTGATCTCGGTGAGGTCCTCTACGCTCTACTGCTCAGGAGCTCGGCCAACAGCTTCGAGCTCGGCCATTTGGACTCGCTGTGGCTCCTCTTCGCCGGGGACGACAACCATAAGGCATTCTTTGGCCATCTGCTGGTCGCCCTGGACTATGATTACCTCAAAGCTTCCATATACAGACTTGAGCCTTTGGTGATGGGTGGAGGGAACAGCTTCCATATTGTGCAGCCAGGTCCTTCCCATGATGGCATTGTATGGGGATGGCGCGTCCACCACCAGGAAGTCCGCTGTCATGGAGGCTCCTCCCACTTCGACCTTGAGGGAGATTTTCCCTTTGGGATATACAGACTTGGAGTTGAAACCCACCAATAGGGTGCAGGCTTCCTGCAGGTCCTCCTCTCTCAGACCCATTTTCTTGAAACAGTCAAAATAGAGGATTTCCGAGGAGCTCCCGGGGTCCACTAAGATCCTTTTGACATTGAAGTTCCGCAACCTCAGAGTCAGAAGTAGGGAATCATTGTGGGGTAGCTGGACCCCGTCCAAGTCTTCATTAAAGAACCAAATCTTTGGTCTCTCTTGGCGTGCCTTCTTCGCTGAGGGACCGAGCTCAACCGTCATCACTTGCTTGTCATGCTGGGCCCTCCTGGCCTCAGTACGAGCCCGGCCACTTCCCTTGGGAGCGGGAGCTAGATGGATGACGTTGATGGTCCCTATCGGCTCATCGTTGTCCCGTTCATCAGGCTGGTGTTGTTGAGCGCGGTTCACTCTGTCTTCCTCCTTGACGAGGTCCTTCAGATGCCAGTCCTTCACGAGCCTCTCGAGGTGTGCCTTAAAGGCATGGCAGTCCTCGGTTCTATGTCCATTCTGTTTATGGTAGCTGTTGACACCAAAAAAGTCAATATGTCTCCTCAACATCGAGAAGCCTCCTGAAGCTGCATCCTGCTAAAAATAGGCAAGGCTACTTCAAGCATCAGATTTTGTCAGAATCAGACAGAAACTGAGAGGTCCTTCAAGACAGCTAAGAGAGGGGTACACCTGAGGTTTCGGGTCATTTCGACATCGTTTAGCCCAACTTCACTTCAAAGATCAGCTAAACAAGCGCTCCCGGCGGTGACATCATCAAAGACACCAAAACTTTGATCAAAGCCTACGGATGACTCCAGAAGGTCTCCAAAGGGCTCCATGCCAAATTTCAAGTCAAACCGACAACGTTTGACCCTTCATCAATGCTCGAGCAGTAAAATCAAGCCTCCCGGCGGCGGAAACCACCGAAGCTATCACTCATCAAACCAAGTGCATGAGTGGCTTCAACATGCTTCCAAAAGGCTGCACGTCGAATTTCAGGTCATTCCGACAACGTTTGACCAGGTTTCGACGCTCCGAAAGAAAATCAAGCCTACCGGCGGCGGAGCTCCCCGGGACCATGGTTTCCAAGACAGAGCCTGTGGACCATCTCAAAATGACTCCAATAGGTTCCCTGTCAAATTTCAGGTCAATCGGACATCGTTTGACCGCACATCAACGCGCGGCATCTCCCTCGCGGCAAAATCAAGTCTACTGGCGACAGGACCCCAAACGGCTTCAAAACTCAAACAAAAGCCTATGGTTGGTCTTATTTATTGCTCAGGAGGCTTCACCTCAAATTTCAGGTCATTCCGACATCGTTTGACCAAGTTTTAGCTTCTGGCGGAAAATCAGCAGCTCTACGCGAAAAAGTCTTCGGCTTTCCCGGAAAATTGGAAACTTTGCACTCTAAAAATGCAAGGATTCTCATCAGGTTTTCTACAGGGAAATCAAGCCAATAAATGAGAAGAAATGTCAGGAAAAATACAGAAGAAAACGGCGACGAAAAAGACCGCAAAACGGACCAAAAAGGGGAGAAAACCCCCTAGGGTCGCAACCCGCGACCATGGCCCACGGTCGCCGGCGACCATGGAAGTCCGGGTCACCGGATTTTTCGCCGGTGACCAGTTTTTCTGTCCCTTTTCGCGTTTCGCGCACTTTGGCCCCTGTGGTTTCCTGAAAATGTGATTTTTAGTGCTTGAAATTGACTCATATCCGACGACATCTCAGATCCGCCGTCAAAAGCATAAAATCATCATTGATCGCTCCAAGATCGCCGACCGGTTGACCTAAAAAGTGCTCTTTCTGTCCGACCGATCGAGAAATCGACAAGACAGATGTCACCGGCCCGCTGCTAGCTATCAATGTCTGAAATTACACGGTCATCCGATGTCGATCAGCATGTAGATCCATCGGTGATCATCTCCAAAAGAATCCCAAAAGACGCGGCGCGGCCCGCGACTCTTCAACTGCTCGGCGACCATTTAATGCAGTTAATTGACTAGCTTTATTGCAGTCATTAATTCATTTCTTTGGACGGCCCAATCAGAAGCAAGCATCCAGGAGTTACAAATCAATTAAGTCATGGCATTCAAGCCATGAAACTCCTCCCATTATGGTAATTAAGGTAATTAAAAGCCCTTAATCTCCATCGGCCAATCAGATTCAAGGAAAAAGGAGTTACAAAATCAAGAAATAAATCTTGTAACTCCTCCCATTAAAGCCATTAAAGCCCATAAACTCTCCTAATGGCTACCAAGAGCCTATAAATAGGAGAGCTTTCCAAGAAGAAAGGGATCGGAAAAGGACGAACGAAAAACCGAAGATCGAAAATCAAAAGGTGCAGAGAATCCCGAATTCCAGACAGACAGAGTCTAGAGAAAGAGAGAAAATTCTGCAGAAATTCTACATCAAGCACCACTACAAGGTGACAAAAAGTCCCTTGGGGGGTACTCCCCCCCAAGGTCCTTGCCTTCTCCCGCTGCCTCCAATGGCTTAGACGTGGCTTTTCAGCCCGTCTACTTAGCTTTTTATTGGACATAGGACCTTCTCTTGGTCTTTGTCCTCTAAAAACCTGAGGTTATAGCCAAGCCAAGCGAATCAAGAGCATCATCTGTTCTCATCTGCATGGATGATGGCGAAGCCCATACATGGCTTGCGACCGTCAATCTGAACGAGTCCCCCACAATCTCCTGAAAAGTTAGATCCTCCTTTTCTTGCTTTTCATTGTAGTTTGTATTATTCTAAAAGAGACAAAAATCACAACTCTTGTCTTTCATTATTGATGAGAATTGTAAATCGGCTATAAACGCCAAAATCGGCTATAAATGCCAAACAAAATCGCCTTTCACGGCAAACCAAGAAAATGTCTCTTTTCTTAAATATTTGTGCAATGGAAAACTTGAAAGAAGTAGATTTTCTTTTTACTTGCGAAGGTTGATCTCCGGATTACCACTTGCAATTCCAAGTAAAATAGAAAATCTGGCACACCCACACAAAGAAATGTTGTTGCACGCTTCAGGCCCCCGGGCGCGAAAGGGCCGGACCAGACGGACTCCCACGTCCGCCGACCCCGGTAGCACCCTCGGCAGGAGCGCGTTCCATCAAGCTGGCACACCCTGTGGGACCCGTTCATTTGAGAACACGGTGCTCGGAAATGAAATATTTGCATATCATACTTTTTGCTCTATGCTTATACTTCTTTTCCGGATTCCTTGGCTACTTTCTAGCTGGTAGCCTATGTTGGATTTTGCATCCTAAAAAAAAATGAGATGGGATTTTTTGGAAATTTCTATTTCTTTGAGTTTGTTTCCACTCTTTCTCTTTTCAAAAAAAAAATAAAAAAAAAATCAGTTTTCTTAGTTTGAATTCAAAATTGAGAAACTTTGATCATATCCTATCGTTCTTTGGTGCTTGCAGAAATGTTGAGCCCGTTCGACTAAGGTTTTGGGCCATCGTTTCTCTTCGATGAGTTCATTAGAGATTTCAAAAAAAAATTAATAAAAAAATCAAAAAAATCAGTTTTCTTAGTTTGAATTCAAAATTGAGAAACTTTGATCCTATCCTATCGTTCTTTGGTGCTTGCAGAAATGTTGAGCCCGTTCGATTAAGGTTTTGGGCCATCGTTTCTCTTCGATGAGTTCATTAGAGATTTCAAAAATAATAAAAAAAATCAAAAAAAATAATCAGTTTTCTTAGTTTGAATTCAAAATTGAGAAACTTTGATCCTATCCTATCGTTCTTTGGTGCTTACAGAAATGTTGAGCCCGTTCGACTAAGGTTTTGGGCCATCGTTTCTCTTCGATGAGTTCATTAGAGATTTAAAAAATATATATATATAAAAAAAATAATAAAAAATCAAAAAATCAGTTTTCTTAGTTCTGATTCAAAATTGAGAAGCTTTGATCCTATCCTATCGTTCGTCGTGCTTGCAGAAATGTTGAGCCCGTTCGACTAAGGTTTTGGGCCATCGTTTCTCTTCGATGAGTCTATTTGGGATTTGGAAAAAAAAAGACATAGACCACTAAGGTTAAACCAATTGCGTTCTTTGATCATGATTGACTCAAGAAAAGCCTTGTGCAGAGTGTGGAGACAGCTTGACTGTTCTAGGCAAGGGTCCTCCAAACGGGTTCATTAAGTAATCCTACCCTTACCTGGGGGCAATTCTATCAATTGAGGTTTCATAAGACCGGGTTAGGAGGCCTATGTGTACTCTCTCGTCTTTTAAAAACCTTAAAAAAAAATATATATAAAAATAAAAAAAAATCTTCAAAAAAATAAAAATAAATAATCTTAAAAAAAATATTTTAAAAAAAATAAAAAAATAAAAAAAAATCATTTCAAAAAAAAAATCTTCAAAAACTCGTCACTTTTGATTTCAGATCTGATAAATTTTGGTTTCTTCTTTTCTGAGCACTGGCGCTCGAGGAAATCGCCGAGACCGTGTTCAGGTTGGAATACCATTTGCTCTCCTTGATGGAACCAATCTTTGACATTTCAAAAAAAAAAAAAAAACTCGTCACTTTTGGATTCAGATTCGAGAAATTGTGGTCTCTTTCCTTCTGAGTACTGGCGCTCGCGGAAATCGTTGAGCCCGTATTTGAATCGGAATGCCACCTGCTCTCTTTGACGAATCCATTTCTGACCTTTCAAAACAGAGAATCCCATCTCATGGATGCGATCTCCAACATTTGTGCATAGCGGTACTAGTACGCCCTTTCAGGGTCTACTGTATCTGTGACCGGCACATTTGTAACCCTACCTTATATTCTTCTTATCTCGAGCAAGCTCCGCTTCTCGATAAGTCGAATTTAGGTATACAATTGCTTCTAGCAGTCATTGGATCGCTCATTTCGAGCCTACCATGCTTGCAACCAGAACAATTGTACCCTCTATGGCTTTTGCCTTCTTCATATTGCTTGGGTCATGTCCCTTGAGCGATTTGAAAAGACAAAATCATAGAATTCCCCATTTATGATCATCATATTCTTGTGATTACTAATGGATGTGGTCTTGTTTCAGAAATTTTGAAACTAACAATGGCAGCTTCACTGATCATCACCTTCGATGAAAACAAGCACCAGCTCATGCTTCAACAGAAGCAAACCGAGCACACTTACAAGCACCCTGCTAGCTGCCGAAGCACCAACTCCTTCAGCAACTCTCTGAACTCCGGGTCGACCTCGACTCCCCGGACCATCGTCTTCGGGACACTGGGACCATTCCCACTTCCCGAAGAAGAAACTGCTCCTGCCAAAAGGCAGAAGGTCGCCTCGCAACGTGTCACTACTGTGACACCAAAGGCAACTGCCGAGAAGCAGAAGATCGCCCCTCAACGTGTCACTTCTGTGACACCAAGGGCGAACCCCAAGAATACTAAAACCCGCAGCATCCCCGCGAAACCTCAACCAACAACCAACCAGGTCTACCCTAAGACTTGGTCTCCAATACCTTCTCCAAAACAAAGAAGGTCTCAAACCTCCACCAAGCCAGCATACCCGGTCCCACTCAAAGAGAACCAGTTCTACCCTCTTGCCTACATGAAAGAGGAGAG
The DNA here is from genome assembly GCA_028538565.1 of Umbellularia californica. NCBI lineage: Eukaryota > Viridiplantae > Streptophyta > Magnoliopsida > Laurales > Lauraceae > Umbellularia > Umbellularia californica. The sequence goes on from JAPQWN010000001.1 coordinate 59,577,780, forward strand.
ACCCATCTCCAACTTGACTCCCAAGTCAACCCAGCATGAACCGGCTTGCTCTCACAAGCCCAAAATCAGATCATGCATCACTAGGCCTCTACAAGCACCTGCCAAGGCCTACACTCCTTCAGTTCGACCCTTCATCTCTACAGGGGCCGAACTCGAAAGGTTCAAAGCTTCACTGCAACAGGCAAAGGACCGGGTCTGCATCCTGTCCTTGCCCAATTACAAAGAAGACAAGCTCGGCTGCTGCGCCTGAGGGAGTACATCCTTCATTGTTAAAGCCCAGCCAGAGCTGACTGAAGCTCAAATCGCTCGTCGAGCACGCCGCCGTGCGTCATATCGACAAAAGAGACTAGAGAAGCAACGGACCCAGCCTCCTACACTTCAAGTCTCCCACAAATGGGTCGAAAAAGAAAGACCCGACCAAGTTGCTGCCGTCCATATGGTTGGAAAAACCAGAAGGCGCCAAAAGTCAGCATAAAAAATCCATGTCCGACGTCCGGTGACCCGTAGCGTCACCAGGACACGAAGACATCCCAAAGAATCTCCTGCCCCTTCAAGCCAAGGACAGGAGAGTAATCCTTCATCAAGCTCTTCATCAAAAAGAATGAGCCCCAGCTCAGTCACCAGGACGGTTTCTTCGTTTGAATCCCGAGGAATGAACGTCCTGGTTACAAATTCTGAGCCACCATCTCAGAATCCACCTCAAGATGATGCGCTCACACGCATCCAGCAGTTGGAACAAGGCCAGCAGAGGATTGAAACTCTGATGGAAAACCTTCTCCTTGTTGTCCAAAATCAGGTGAACAATGAGCCTCCTCCGAATCATCGCAATAACGAGGAAAATTGTGAAGAAAATGAGTCACGCGCCCTTACCAAAAAGGACGTAGACAGTATCCTCGCCAAAGCTAAAGAAGAGGATATACTCAAAGAGCATAGGATCAAGCCACCATATCCCTTATGGATGGACTCAGTCCCATTCCCAACAAAATTCAAACATCCTACTCTCCAAACATATACGGGGAAAGGATCAGCCAGACAGCACGTCATCCACTTCAAGATTTTGACGGGAGCTATCGCGGATCAAGATGCACTCAAGATTCGCCTCTTTGCAAGTACCCTAAAAGGTATGGCCTTCAATTGGTACTCCACTCTTCCGGAGGACTCCATCCAAAATTGGGCCATGCTAGAGACACGCTTCCTGACTCACTTCAAAGGTGAGGATCATCCCGCTACCATGGCTCAGCTTTGTAGCCTGAAGCAGGGGGAGAATGAGTCAACATACAACTTCATTCACAAATGGAAGGCAATGGCGTACAAATGCTCAGATGTACTGCCACAAGCGTCGCTAGTCGACATCTGCCGTAACAATATGAGAGCAAAAATCCGCTCCATGATCATCGGCAACAAATCAAAGAACCTGGGGGAACTCCTCGAAGCTTCCATGGAAGCTGAAATGGTGATCAAAGACCTCAACAGTCAGAAATCATCAAAGAAAGAGCCGGCTACTGTTACAACCTCAAAACCAAAGAAAAAAGAGGTTCTCAATGTGCAGACTAAGTCAGCTCCTCAGCAGCCAAAGAAACCTGAAAACAAAACTGCAGGTAAAAGGCCTGAACTCTCTGATGCCTTCAAAGAACGTGTAGAAAAGAAATATCCGTTCGATGAAGATGTTGAAGAAATCTTCGAGGCTCTTGTGTCAAATGGCAAGCTTACCTTGCCTGAACCCAAAAGACCGGGAGATGTTGGCAAAACCAATGATCCTCGGTACTGTCCATACCACCAGATGGTCTCGGATCCTCTCAATCAATGCTTCGTTGTGAGAGAGAAGATAAACGAGATGTGGAAAAACGGAGTCATCACCTTTGACAAAAACTATGGGACTGCCTCCGTCAACATGGTGTCATGTGGACAAACACCAAAATCACCGAAGAAGAAGATCACTACTTCCTTCATGGTGATAAACAAAATTCAAGCGTCCGAGGAGCTGGTTCCTTTCTCGTCACCAGACGGACAACCTATATGGGTACATCCCGATCTCCTAGAAGATGAAAATTGGGAGATCGTGAAAACAAAGCCGACCGCTCTACAACGAAGGCTGGCTAGGAAACATCTCCTCAAGCTCAAACGGCAAGAGAAGACCCAGCCAAAACAAGAAGTCCATGAAAAAGCAGAGTCTTCCTCTACTGCTTCACAGGGGGCAACAAAAACGTCCCTTCCAGAAACTTCAAAGGGGGTAAGAAACTCACTATCAGTGATTTCATGCCACCTCAATTCAGAGAAGAAGCCACGCAGGGGGCATCATACTCTTGCAATTTAGTAGTCGGATTCTCCATGGAGGGATACGAATCCAGTGACACCGATGATGGATTCGAGTCCGGCTACACCGATGAGTGGGAGGAATCCCTTGAAACAGGAGAATATCTCTCCGATGAAGAATGGGTTCCTGAAACTCACCTTATGCCAGTAATCTGGTATAACCCTTTGCAACCATAAGGATCCTGGTCTGATGATGAAGAAGATCAAGTGGCTGCACAAGAAGATGCTGTTAACCCAGCACCTGTCATTGCTCCAGTAGAAATCAACTATGTTGAGCCACACGGAGAAGACGAAGAAGAGGATCTGGCTCCCATGCCTGATCTTGAAGAATATGCAAGGATCTTGCAGCGTCTCGCTCTAGAACAAGAGCATGATCGCGTTAACGAGCCTCCTCGCAACCCAGAGCCTGAAGTCCCTGAAGATAATCAGGTACATCCACCCTTAACTCCTGAAAATGGAGAACATTGCTGGATAGACGATCCTCTTACATCCGAGGATGAGTCTGACTCCGAGCAGGCAACATCTCCTAGCAGAGCTTCCTGTAATGTAATATATCAGGACTATAGCTCTTCTGAAGCGTCGTCTGATGAGATTACCTATACTCCGACGACGCCTAGCAATGTATCCTCTGGAGCTACCTCGTCTCACGTGACTTTCACAGAGATGACACCCTCTCAGGTTTCTTCTCCTGAGACTGTGACTTCAGGATACACATTCTTCCCGACTGATCATCATGAAGAAAACCCAGATAATGATGCTTGGGATGATGAAATAGTCAACACAGAAGAAAAGCTGCTGGATGCTGTTCGGGACTTGCTCCCGGAAAATGCTCCGTGCAACACAATCACTGAGGATGGCAACTCTGCTGCAGATACATCCCCAGTAGATGAAAAACGACAGCCTCTGTTGACACCAAAAATGTCACTTTGCCTCTTCAACATCAAGAAAGCTGCATGAAGTCGCAACCTGCCATAAATAGGCAATGCAATTTCTCCAAAAAATCAAATCTTGTCAGAATCAAACAAAAACTGCAAGATCCTTCAAGATAGCCAAGAGAAGAGTACACATGAAGTTTCGGGCCATTTCGACAACATTTGGCCTAACTTCACTTCTCCGACAGCTAAAATGGCGCTCCCGGCGGCGACATCATCGGAGACGTCAAAACTTCGATCAGAGCCTACGGATGACTCCAGCATGACCCAAAAAGGCTCCATTCCAAATTTCAAGTCAAACCGACAACGTTTGACCCTCCATCAATGCTCGAGCAGCAAAATCAAGCCTCCCGGCGGCGGAAACCACCGGAGCCTTCGCTCATCAAACCAAGTGCATGAGTGGTTTCAACATGCTTCCAAAAGGCTGCACGTCAAATTTCAGGTCATTCCGAAAACGTTTGACCAGGTTTCGATGCTCCGAGAGAAAATCAAGCCTACCGGCGGCAGAGCAACCCGGGACCATGACATCCAAAACGGAGCCCATGGAACGTCTCAAAATGACTCCAATAGGCTCCCCGTCAAATTTCAGGTCAATCGGACATCGTTTGACCGCACATCAAAGCTCGGCATTTTCCCCGCAGCAAAATCAAGTGAAGCATCGACGGGACCCCAAACGGCTTCAAAACTCAAACAAAAGCCTATGGTTGGTCTTATTTATTGCTCAGGAGGCTTCACCTCAAATTTCAGGTCATTCCGACATCGTTTGACCAAGTTTCGACTTCTGGCGGAAAATCAGCAGCTCTACGCGACAAAGTCTTCGGCTTTCCCGGAAAATTAGAAACTTTGCACTCTAAAAATGCAAGGATTCTCATCAAGTTTTCTACAGGGAAATCAAGCCAATAAATGAGAAGAAATGTCAAGAAAAATACAGAAGAAAACGGCGACGAAAAAGACCTCAAAACGACCGCAAAACGGGCTCCGAAGGGGAAAAATTCCCCAGGGTCGCAGACCCCTGCGACCATGGCCCATGGTCGCAGGCCCCTGCGACCATGGGCCATGGTCGCCGGTCCATGGTCGCCGGCGACCATGGCCCATGGTCGCCGGCGACCATGGAGGTCCGGGTCACCGGATTTTCCGCCGGTGACCCGTTTTTTCGTCTTTTTTCGCGTTTCGCGCACTTTGGCCCCTGTGGTTTCCTGAAAATGTGATTTTTAGTGCTTGAAATTGACTCATATCCGACGACATCCGTCAAAATCACGGGTCAACCTCCAAAAGCATAAAATCATCAGTGATCGCTCCAAGATCGCCAACCGGCTGACCAAGAAAGTGCACTTTCTGTCCGACCGATCGTGAAATCGACAAGACAGATGTCACCGGCCCGCTCTTAGCTATCAATGTCTGAAGTTACATGTTCATCCGATGTCGATCAGCATGTAGATCCATCGATGATCGTAGCCAGAAGAATTCCAGAAGACACGGCATGGCCCGCGACTCTTCGACTGCTCGGCGACCAATTAATGTGGTTAATTGACTAGCTTTATTGCAGTCATTAATTCATTTCTTTGGACGGCCCAATCAGAAGCAAGCATTTGGGAGTTACAAGTCAATTGATTCATGGCATTTAAACCATGAAACTCCTCCCATTATTGTAATTAAGGTGATTAAAAGCCCTTAATCTCCATCGGCCAATCAGATTCAAGGAAAAAGGAGTTACAAAATCAAGAAATAAATCTTGTAACTCCTCCCATTAAAGCCATTAAGGCTCATAAACCCTCCTAAATGGCTACCAAATGCCTATAAATAGGAGAGCATTCCATTGAAATGGAGATCGGAAAAAGATCGGAAAAAGATCGGAAAAAGATCGAAAAAAGATCGGAAAAAAAGATCAGAAAAAAGAGGAGAAAATCAGAGGATCAGAAAAACAAAGATCAGAAAGAGATCTGAGAGAAAGAAAAAAAGAGAGAAAACTCTGCTGAAGTTCTGCACCGGCCACCACTACAAGGTGACAAAAGTCCCTTGGGGGGCACCCCCCCCCAAGGTCCTTGCCTTCTCCTGCTGTCTCCAATGGCTTAGACGTGGCTTTTCAGCCCGTCTACTTAGCTTTTTATTGGACATAGGACCTTCTCTTGGTCTTTGTCCTCTAAAAACCTGAGGTTATAGCCAAGCCAAGCGAATCAAGAGCATCTTCTGTTCTCATCTGCATGGATGATGGCGAAGCCCACACATGGCTTGCGACCGTCAATCTGAACGAGTCCCCCACAATCTCCTGAAAAGTTAGATCTTCCTTTTCTTGCTTTTCATTGTAGTTTGTATTTTTCCAAAAGAGACAAAAATCACAAATCTTGTCTTTCATTATTGATAAGAATTGTAAATCGGCTATAAACGCCAAAATCGGCTATAAATGCCAAACAAAATCGCCTTTCACGGCAAACCAAGAAAATGTCTCTTTTCTTAAATATTTGTGCAATGGAAAACTTGAAAGAAGTTGATTTCCTTTTTACTTGCGAAGGTTGATCTTCGGATTACCACTTGCAATTCCAAGTAAAATAGAAAATCTGGCACACCCACCCACACAAAAGAAATGTTGATGCACGCTTCAGGGCCCGCCAGGGCGCGAAAGGGCCGGACCCGACGGGCTCCCACGTTCCGCCGACCCCGGTAGCCGCCCCAGCTGGCGCCTCGGAGCGCGTTCCATCAAGCTGGCACACCCGGTGGGACTCGTTCATTTGAGAACACGGTGCTTGGAAATGAAATATTTGCATATCATACTTTTTGCTCTATGCTTATACTTCTTTTCCGGATTCCTTGGCTACTTTCTAGCTGGTAGCCTATGTTGGATTTTGCATCCTAAAAAAAAATGAGATGGGGTTTTTTGGAAATTTCTATTTCTTTGAGTTTGTTTCCATTCTTTCTCTTTTCAAAAAAACAAAAATCAGTTTTCTTAGTTTGAATTCAAAATTGAGAAACTTTGATCCTATCCTATCGTTCTTTGGCGCTTGCAGAAATGTTGAGCCCGTTCGACTAAGGTTTTGGGCCATCGTTTCTCTTCGATGAGTTCATTAGAGATTTCAAAAAAAAAAATATATAAAAAATAAAAATAAAAAAAAAATCAGTTTTCTTAGTTTTGAATTCAAAATTGAGAAACTTTGATCCTATCCTATCGTTCTTTGGTGCTTGCAGAAATGTTGAGCCCGTTCGACTAAGGTTTTGGACCATCGTTTCTCTTCGATGAGTTCATTAGAGATTTCAAAAAAAAATATATTAAAAAAAATAAAAATAAAAAAAAAATCAGTTTTCTTAGTTTGAATTCAAAATTAAGAAACTTTGATCCTATCCTATCGTTCTTTGGTGCTTGCAGAAATGTTGAGCCCGTTCGACTAAGGTTTTGGGCCATCGTTTCTCTTCGATGAGTTCATTAGAGATTTCAAAAAAAAAATATTAAAAAAAAAATATAAAAATAAAAAAAATTAGTTTTCTTAGTTTGGATTCAAAATTGAGAAACTTTGTTCCTATCCTATCGTTCTTTGGTGCTTGCAGAAATGTTGAGCCCGTTCGACTAAGGTTTTGGGCCATCGTTTCTCTTCGATGAGTCTATTTGGGATTTTTTATAAAAAAAAAGGGACATAGACCACTAAGGTTAAACCAATTGCGTTCTTTGATCACGATTGATTCAAGAAAAGCCTTGTCCAGAGTGTGGAGACAGCTTGACTGTTCTAGGCAAGGGTCCTCCAAACGGGTTCATTAAGTAATCCTACCCTTACCTGGGGGCAATTCTATCAATTAAGGTTTCATAAGACCGGGTTAGGAGGCCTATGTGTACTCTCTCGTCTTTAAATCTTAAAAATAAAAAAAAAATCAAAAATAAAAAAAAAAGATTTTCAAAAAAAAATCTTAAAAAAAAAATAAAAAAAAATCAAAAATAAAAAAAAAAGATCTTCAAAAAAAAAAATCTTAAACAAAAAAAAAAGATTTTTTTAAAAAAAAAAAATGAAAATCTTAAAATAAAAAAAAAAATCTTCAAAAAAAAAAAAAAAAAACTCTCGTCATTTTAGATTCAGATCCGAGAAATTGTGGTTCCTTCCCTTCTTGGTACTGGTGCTCGCGGAAATCGTTGAGCCCGTATTCGGATCGGAATACCATCTGCTCTCTTTGATGAATCCAATCTTGACATTTCAAAAAAAAAAAGAGAATCCCATCTCGTGGATGCGATCTCCAACATTTGTGCATAGCAATACTGGTACGCCCTTTCAGGGTCTACTGTATCTGTGACCGGCACATTTGTAACTCCTACCTTATATTCTTCTTATCTCGAGCAAGCTCCGCTTCTCGATAAGTCGAATTTAGGTATACAATTGCTTCTAGCAGTCATTGGAACGCTCATTTCGAGCCTACCATGTTCGCTGTCAGAACAATTGTACCATCTATGGCTTTTTGCCTTCTTCATGTCGCTTGGGTCATATCCCTTGAGCGATTTGAAAAGACAACCATAGAAATTCCCATTTATGATCATCATATTCTTGTGATTACTAATGGATGTGGTCTTGTTTCAGAAATTTTGAAACTAACAATGGCAGCCTTAACCATTATCTTCGACGAGAACAAGCACCAACTCATGCTTCAACAGAAGCAAAGCACGCGCACCCATAAGCGCCCTGCCAGCTGCCGAAGCGTCAACTCCCTCGGCAACTCTCTGAACTCCGGGTCGACCTCGACTCCCCGGACCATCGTCTTCGGGACACTGGGACCATTCCCACTTCCCGAAGAACAAACTGCGCCTGCCAAAAGGCAGAAAATCGCCTCTCAACGTGTCACTCCCGTGACACCAAAGGCAAGCGCCCAAAAGCCCGAAGCCCGCGGCACCCCCGCGAAGCCTCGACCAACAACCAACCAGGTCTACCCTAAGACTTGGTCTCCAAGACCTTCCCCAAAACAAAGAAGGTCTCAAACATCCACCAAGCCAGCATACCTGGCCCCACTCAAAGAAAACCAGTTCTACCCTCTTGCCTACATGAAAGAGGAGAGACCCATCTCCAACTTGACTCCCAAGTCAACCCAGCATGAGCCGGCTTGTTCCTACAGGCCCAAAATCAGATCATGCATCACCAGGCCTCTCCAAGGCCTACACTCCTTCAGTTCGACCCTTCATCTCTACAGGGGCCGAACTCGAAAGGTTTAAAGCTTCGCTGCAACAGGCAAAGGACCGGGTCCGCATCCTGTCCTTGCCCAACCACAAAGAAGACAAGCTCGGCTGCTGCGCCCGAGGGAGCACATCCTTCATCGTCAGAGCCCAGCCAGAGCTGACTGAAGCTCAAATCGCTCGTCGAGCACGCCGCCGTGCGTCATATCGACAAAAGAGACTAGAGAAGCAACGGACCCAGCCTCCTACACTTCAAGTCTCCCACAAATGGGTCGAAAAAGAAAGACCCGACCAAGTTGCTGCCGTCCATATGGTTGGAAAAACCAGAAGACGCCAAAAGTCAGCATCAAAAATCCATGTCCGACGTCCGGTGACCCGTAGCGTCACCGGGACACGAAGACATCCTGAAGAATCTCCTGCCCCTTCAAGCCAAGGACGGGAGAGTAATCCTTCATCAAGCTCTTCATCAAAAAGAATGAGCCCCAGCTCGGTCACCAGGACGATTTCTTCGTTCGAATCCCGAGGGATGAACGTCTTGGCTACAAGTTCTGAGCCGCCACCTCAGAATCCACCTCGAGATGATGCGCTCGCACGCATCCAGCAGTTGGAACAAGGCCAGCAGAGGATCGAAACTCTGATGGAAAACATTCTCCTTGTCGTCCAAAATCAGGTGAACAATGAGCCTCCTCCGAACCATAACAATAACGAGGAGAATTGTGAAGAAAATGAGTCACGCGCCCTTACCAAAAAGGACGTAGATAGTATCCTCGCCAAAGCTAAAGAAGAGGATATACTCAAAGAGCATGGGATCAAGCCACCATATCCTTTGTGGATGGACTCGGTCCCGTTCCCCACAAAATTCAAGCATCCTACTCTCCAAACATATACGGGGAAAGGATCGGCCAGACAGCACGTCATCCACTTCAAGATCTTGACGGGAGCTATCGCGGATCAAGATGCACTCAAGATTCGCCTCTTTGCAAGTACCCTAAAAGGTACGGCCTTCGATTGGTACTCCACTCTGCCGGAGAACTCCATTCAGAACTGGGCTATGCTGGAGACACGCTTCCTGACCCACTTCCAAGGTGAGGATCATCCTGTTACTATGGCTCAGCTCTGCAGCCTAAAACAGGGAGAGAATGAGTCAACTTATGACTTCATTCACAAGTGGAAAGCAATGGCGTACAAATGCTCAGATGTACTGCCACAAGCGTCGCTAGTTGACATCTGCCGAAACAACATGAGAGCTAAAATCCGCTCCATGATCATCGGCAACAAATCAAAAAACCTGGGAGAGCTCCTGGAAGCTTCCATGGAAGCTGAAACGGTGATCAAAGACCTCAACAGTCAGAAATCATCAAAGAAAGAGCCGACTGCTGTTGCAACCTCTAAACCAAAGAAGAAAGAGGTCCTCAATGTGCAAACCAAGTCAGCTCCTCAGCAGCCAAAGAAAGCTGAAAACAAAACTGTAGGTAAAAGGCCTGAACTCTCTGATGCCTTCAAAGAACGTGTAGAAAAGAAATATCCGTTCGATGAAGACGTTGAAGAAATCTTTGAGGCTCTCCTAGCAAATGGCAAACTCATTTTGCCAGAGCCCAAAAGACCTGGAGACGTTGGCAAAACCAATGATCCTCGGTACTGTCCATACCACCAGATGGTTTCGCATCCTCTCAATCAATGCTTTGTTGTGAGAGAGAAGATAAACGAGATGTGGAAAAACGGAGTCATCACCTTTGACAAAAACTATGGGACTGCCTCCGTCAACATGGTGTCATATGGACAAACACCAAAGTCACCGAAGAAGAAGATCACTACTTCCTTCAAGGTGATAAATAGAATTCAAACGTCCGAAGTGTTGGTTCCTTGCCCGACACCAGACGGACAACCCATATGGGTACATCCCGATCTCCTGGAAGATGAAAATTGGGAGATCGTCAAAACAAAGCCGACAGCTCAACAGCGAAGGCAGGCTAGGAAACATCTCCTCAGGCTCAAACGGCAAGAGAAGACCCAGCCAAAACAAGAAGTTCATGAAAAGGCAGAGGCCTCCTCTACCACTTCACTCGGGGCAACAGAAACATCCCCTCCAGAGACTTCAAAGGCGGTAAGAAACTTCACTCTTAGTGATTTCATGCCACCTCAATTCAAAAAAGAAGCCATGCAGGGGGCATCATACTCTTGCAACTCGGTAGTTGGATTCTCCATTGATGGATACGAGTCCAGCGACACCGACGATGGATTCGAGCCCAACTACACCGATGAGTGGGAGGAATCTCTTGAAACAGGAGAATATCTCTCCGATGAAGAATGGGTTCCTGAAACTCACCTTATACCAGTAATCTGGTATAACCCCTTGCAACCACAAGGATCCTGGTCTGATGATGAAGAAGACCAAGAGGCTGCACAAGAAGATGCTGTTAACCCAGCACCTGTCATTGCTCCAGTGGAAATCAACTATGTTGAGCCACACGGAGAAGACGAAGAAGAGGATCTGGCTCCCATGCCTGAACTTGAAGAATATGCAAGGATCTTGCAGCGTCTCGCTCTAGAACAAGAGCAAGACCGCGTCAACGAGATTCCTCACAATCCAGAGCCGGAAGTCCCTGAAGCCCATCAGGTACCTCCTCCCTCAACTCCTGAAAATGGAGAACATTGCTGGATTGACGATCCTCTTACATCCGAGGATGAGTCTGACTCCGAGCAGGCAACATCTCCTATCAGAGCTTCCTGTAATGTAATATATCAGGACTATAGCTCTTCTGAAGCGTCGTCTGATGAGATTACCTACACTCCGACGACGCCTAGCAATGTATCCTCTGGAGCTACCTTGTCTCACGTGACTTTCACAGAGATGACACCCTCTCAGGTTTCTTCTCCTGAGACTGTGACTTCAGGATACACATTCTTCCCGACTCATCATCATGAAGAAAACCCAACTTGGGGTGATGGATGGGTCAACGAAGAAGAAAAGCTGCTGGATGCTGTTCAGGACTTGCTCCCGGAAAATGCTCCGTGCAACACAATCACTGAGGATGGCAACTCTGCTGCAGATACATCCCCAGTAGATGAAAAACGACAGCCTCTTGATCCTAAAGACAATCTTCCAAACGAAGATCCTTCTCAAGAAGCTCTCGAAGTTGGTAGAGGCACCCGTTCGGGCCGGGACTACCACAAGAATTACAACCAATCTTCCTTTACTTATGTAAATCCTTCGGGAAAAGATGTTGTAAGCGCCCCCAGTGGCAAAAACAATGAACATGCAGGCCCTAAGGAGGCTTTCAAGTATGACTTGGTTGAGCACTTCAAACACATACCTGCACGTCTTCACATCCTGGATTTATTACGAATGTCTCCACGCACTCGTGATAATCTCATCTCAGGATTGCAAAAACTGAATGAGGATGTCGACAAACATGCCCCGCAAGTCCTCCAAATTGAAATGGACTACCGGGTCAAAAACTCTGAAACTTCCTCAAAGGGAGAAAAGAAAACTGAGGGATCATGCATCCAATGCCTCTCGGTTCAAAAGGCAGCCAATGCAACCATCGCCTTCACTAAGGAAGACCTCCTACTTGGCGAAGCAAGGCACAACCGACCCCTGTACTTCACAGGGTACATCAAAGAAATACCGATACACAGAGTTCAGATCGACCCAGGTTCTGCACTCAACCTTATCTCCACTTCGGCTCTTGAAGAGTTGGGCATCCCACCCAGCAAGCTAAGCCACACATCTGTATCTATCTATGGATACGATGGGAGCGCTCAAAGGCCTATCGGCAAAATCAGGTTCAAATTGCAAATCGGTGATCTTATCTCTGAGGTCACTGTGTATGCAATAAAAACCCCCTCATGCTACAACATCCTTCTCGGACGTCCTTGGATACACGAGAACGGTGTTGTCCCTTCAACTCTACATCAATGCATCAAGTTCGTCGGCGACGACGGCATGATACATCGTGTCTTTGCGGACAGAAAACCCTTCAAAGGTAAAGAAGTCCACTTCGCAGACTCCCAGATGTATGAAGGCGAAAAAGAAGAAAAAGAGGAAATAGCACCCCCTGCTGAATATCTCCAGAAAGATAAAGGCAAGGCCCCTCAAAAATCACCGGAAGAAAACAAACCCTCCGGTAAATTAGAAGAGAGTAGTCAATCTCCCTTCGTTATCTCCCTCAAGAATTCAAAACCTTTTGTCATCACGACTAAAGTGAAGAAGGCGAAACAAAAGCCTGGGGGCAAATTTGTTGTCTCTCTCGTGTCTATCATGCAAGACACAGACTCGGACTCAGAGCCAGAAGACGATGCATCGTCAAGCCAAGCTGACACTCAGCAAGTTCAGCCTGCTCTCACTCCGATGGAGACACCTGCAGATGTAGAAGATCCTACGTCTGCTACCTTTGTTGTTCCGGCAACATCACCAAAGCAAGGGCCGATCTTCTTCCATAGATCGGACGCTTCTTCATCAAACTCCATGCTGGAACCTTTTCAAAATGAAGGTATGCCTCAGCTATCTCTATATAGTCCTGTGGCACAAGCAATTATGAAGAAAATGGGCTTTGACGCTCAAAACCCAGTCGGTTTGGGAGAAAGACGCGGTATTCTCACACCATTGGAGCCCGCCTTGACCAAAAGCCAGCTGGAAGATTGGAGACTCTACGGTCATGTAGAAAAGTCTTCATATGGGTTAGGGTATGATCCTGATACTCCTCTGAGACAGTTGACACAAAGGCTTAAAAGTCGTTTTACCGACCAAGCCTCAACATCTAAAGTCCACGAAGACATCGATCTCCCTGGATATCTCTTTAAAGAGTTACCTGACAAAAATCCAGGAAGCTCATCCAATTGGTATGATTTCTCTGATGATAAAGAGGAATCGTCCGATAATGCAGACTTGTGCTATTCTGACCCAGAAGAACCCTCGTCTCCAAAAGAAATACCAGACTCAACAGGCGATTGGGACTATCTCATAGCAAGCCTTGAGGAGATCACCAATCAAGAAAATCCATGGAAAGGAACATAGCCTTGGTCTGGTAATGCAGTTGAAACTCCAGAAGGTTTCGTTGAGTTGGAAGCCTCCGAAAATATTGTGGAGGAACCACCTTCGAACCTTCCGACAGAAGATTCTGTTGAAAAGATAAACTTCGGAACACCTGATAACCCACGTCCTGTATTCATAAGCAAGAATATAAAGGATGATGAGTTACCCGAGTATATCGCTTTTCTTCGTGAGTTCGTTGATTGCTTTGCATGGTCCTATGCTGAAATGCCTGGTTTAGACCCCAAAATAGCAGTCCACAAACTCAATCTTCAAGAAGAAATCAAGCCTGTCAAACAAGGCCAAAGAAGATTCCGTCCAGATGTGATGGATAAAATTGAACAAGAAGTTCAAAAACTCAAAAGCGTTGGCTTCATCCGTGAGGAACAACATCCAGAATGGTTGGCCAACATTGTCCCCGTGACAAAGAAAAATGGGCAGATCAGAGTCTGTATTGACTATAGAGACTTGAATGGCGCTTGCCCTAAAGATGAATTCCCGCTCCCCATACCGGAGGTGATGATTGACAATACCTGCGGATTCGAGCGAATGACATTCATGGATGGCTTCTCTGGTTACAATCAGATAAAGATGCATCCCGAGGATGAAAAACACACTTCATTTCGGACTCCATTTGGCGTGTATTGCTACACTGTCATGCCATTTGGTCTGAAAAATGCTGGTGCCACATATCAGAGGGCTATGATGAAAATATTCCAAGATATGCAGCACAAGACGGTCGAATGTTACGTTGATGACCTCGCCGTCAAAAGCAGAAGAAAAGAAGACCATCTCAAAGATCTTCGGGAAGTCTTCCTCCGACTCCGCAAACACAAACTGCGGATGAATCCTCTAAAATGCTTCTTCGGCGTCTCGTCGGGTAAGTTTCTCGGATTCCTTGTTCGGAAAGCTGGAATAGAACTTGACCCCATAAAAGTCAAGGCTATTCTAGAAATGCCCTCTCCAAGAACCCTAAGGGAACTAAAAGGGCTTCAAGGGAGATTGTCCTACATCAGACGGTTCATCTCCAATCTTTCGGGGAAATGCCGTCCGTTCTCTCGATTGATGAAAAAAGGTGTAGACTTTGTCTGGGATGCCGACTGTGAAGCCGCATTTCAAGATATCAAGTCATACCTGACCAAACCTCCAGTGTTAGCTGCCCCTGCCACTGGAAAACCATTCATCTTGTACACAAGAGCTCTTGATCATTCTGTAGGCGCTCTGCTTGCACAAGAGAATGGTGAGGGAAAAGAAGCTGCTCTATACTACCTCAGCCGCATGCTAGTAGGTGCAGAGCATCGCTACTCTCCAGTCGAAAAGGAATGCCTTGCAGTGATGTTCGCCGTACAAAAGCTACGTCACTACTTGCTTTCCAACACAGTCTACCTGGTCTCGAGGATCAACCTCTTGAAGGTCCTTGTCACAAAGGCAGGTTCTCTCAATGCCCGACTGGCAAAATGGTCCATCCTTCTGTCACAATTTGATATAAGGTATGTGCCACAAAAAGCAATCAAAGGCCAAGCTCTAGCAGATTTCCTCGCAGGGCATCCATTGCCTAAAGATTCACCACTCAGAGATGATCTCCCAGACGAACCTGTCTACAACGTGGAGACTTCCTCACCAAATGCCTCCTGGGACATGTACTTTGACGGTGCAACCAGGACAAATGAAAACAGAAAGCTGATCTCGGGAGTTGGCATCCTCTTTGTTAGCCCCGACAAATGCATGATTCCCCACGCTTTCTCGCTACTGGAACCATGCACAAACAATGCAGCTGAATACCAAGCTCTGATCCTAGGATTGGAACTCGCCATCGAATCCGGTATCACTATGCTGGAAGTCTTTGGAGACTCTCAACTGATCGTCAACCAGATGAATCAGAAATATGAAGTCAGGAAGCCCGATCTGCTGCCTTATTACAACAAGGCACAATCGCTTCTGCAAAAGTTTGACATCTGCAACATCACCCACATTCGTAGAGGTGAAAACATCCGTGCAGATGCCCTGGCTGGACTTGCCGCATCAATGGCGATCCAGGAAGGGGAAAACATGCAAATTACAGTGTGCGAGAGAAGGACCCTCCCTCCTCTTAACACACACCAAGCAGTTGCTGAATGCCACCGGGTGGTTGGAAGTCGGATCTCTATCCTTCAACCTTCAATCGGCGACTGGAGGGATCCGTTCATTGATTACACTATGTTCGGAATCCTACCTGAAGATCCAAAAGAACGGATAAGCATCCAAAGGCGAGCCCCAAACTTTCATTTGGATATCCCTTCAAAGATCCTTTACAGGAAATCCTTCAACGGAGTACTTCTACGCTGCTTGTCACAACAAGAAGCTGAAGAAACACTCAAAGAAGTTCACGCTGGTCTTTGTGGAGCTCATCAGGCTGGTCCCAAGCTCTACGACCAAATCAAAAGGTTAGGTTACTACTGGCCTACCATGGTTGCTGATGCAATGCAATTTGCCAAACGCTGCCAGCTATGCCAAGTTCACGGAGATTACATTCACATGCCTCCAGAATGGCTGCATCCTACAGCAATCTCATGGCCTTTCGAAGCATGGGGCATGGACATCATAGGTCCTATCTCCCCCCCTTCAAGCAAAGGTCATCGCTTCATCTTCGCTGCTACGGATTATTTCTCCAAGTGGTCAGAAGCATTTGCGTTCAACGAAATGAAGACCTCATCAGTTCTTCAGTTCCTGCGCACCAACATCATTTGTCGTTTCGGCATACCCAAGAGATTCGTCCATGATAACGGACCACAATTCCGGGATCATCGATTCTACAGGTTTTGCGACAAATACAAAATTCAAAGCTGTCCTTCGACTCCATACAATCCGGCAGCAAACGGATTAGCAGAAGCCTTCAACAAGACACTCTGCAAAATCCTCAAGAAAATGGTCTCTAGTCACAAAAGAGACTGGAGCGATAAACTGTCTGAAGCTTTGTGGGCCTATCGAACCACCGTTCGAGGACCAACCCATAGCACACCATTCTCCTTGGTCTATGGATGCGAAGCTGTCGTGCCCCTAGAGGTACAAATTCCTTCTCTGAGGGTATCTCTACAAAATGACATGACTCAAGAAAGCAATGCGAAATTACGACTTCATGAGCTGGACAATCTCGATGAGAAACGGCTCGAAGCTCGACAAAGCATTGAACTTTACCAAGCACGCATGGCAGGATCTTTTGACAAAAAGGTCAGGCAACGCGCCTACAAGAAGGGTGACTTGGTTCTTGCGGTAAAAAGACCAATGGTCTTCGCTCACAAGTCCAAAGGCAAGTTTGAACCAAAATGGGAGGGACCCTACGTCATCGACAAAGTCTTCTCCAACGGCGCATATGCCCTCCTAAACATGGAAGGCGACAGATGTATGCTGCCTATCAACGGCAAGTTCTTGAAGCGATACTACCCTTGAAGACTTACCCAACTGGGTAAGAGCAATGCCTGTATGGCCAAAACCTGTTCTCAGGTACTCGCTCGTCAAACCCACTCTCTTTAGAATTTTCATATCAAATGTCAAAATTTCTAGAGATTCAAAAACAATGCTTACTTTCATTGTTTCATTGTTAAAAAAAAAAACAAAAAAATCCAAGTTTAGGAGCCTCTCCCTGACTTGACCAAAACTTTCGATCCTTGAACCAAAATTCATGGTTTGAAACAAAAATCCGGATTCAGGGATTTCCACCCTAGTCCACCTTACCTTTTACCGCCAAATGGTTTTAGGTCAAAATTTACGACCCTCGTGTCTTTAAACAAAAAAATGGTTTTTCAAAAACCGCGGGGAAGTGACACTTAGTCGATACTCGCAAAACTCAAAAATCGGAAGGATGCGAACCCCATTCGATACTTCCAAAACCTCTAAAATCGTGGAGACGCAACATTTCAGTTGATATCCACAACCCAAATTTCAAAGGTTCGAGAAAACCTCAAATTTCAAAAATCGCGGAGAAACGACATCAAGTCAGTACCTGCAAAACCAAAAAGTCTTGGGAAAAGCAGGGAAGCGACGCTTAGTCGATATTTGCACCCCAATTCGCAAGGAAGCGACATTCCATCGATACTTGCAAAACCCAACCCGCGAGGAAGTGACATTCCGTCAATACTCGCAAAACCGAATGAGCAAGGAAGCGACATTCCATCGATACTTGCAAGACCATTCAGCGGGGAGGCGACATTTAGTCGATACCTGCATTTTGAAAGCCAAAAAATCTGGCTATAAATGCCAAAACCTGGCTCTTTTGCCAAAAACCGGCTATCAATGCCACCAAATCGGCTATAAATGCCACACAAAAAAAATGACTCTCATGTCAAAAACCGGCTATAAATGCCACAAACCGGCTATCAATGCCACAAAAATTGGCTTTCACGCCGACAAACCAAAACTTGGCTTTCAAAAAATGGCTATCAATGCCACCAAACCGGCTATAAATGCCACAAATTGGCTATCAATGCCACCAAACCGGCTATAAATGCCACAAATTGGCTATCAATGCCACCAAACTGGCTATAGATGCCACAAAACAAACACCGGCTTCCATGCCAACCCAAATTTTGGCTTTTACGCCATAAAATTTCGGCTTTCATGCCAACCCAAATTTTGGCTTTTACGCCATAAGATTTCGGCTTCCATGCCATCTCAAAATTGGCTCCCATGCCACGAATAAAATTTTTGGCTCTTATGCCATCTCAAAAATCGGCTATAAATGCCACACAAAAAAAAAAAACCTGACTCTCATGTCAAAACTGGCTGCAAATGCCACAAAAATCCGGCTTTCATGCCAAATTCGTTTCCCCTACCAAAACAATCATTTGACAAAAGATTTTCACAAAATGACAAAACTTTTGATCAAATCCCATTTAGCAATTGCTTTCATCACAAAAAGATTTGAGTGAGCGTAGGGAAAACAAAAAAAAAAAAGGTACCAAAAAAAAATACATGTGGTACCAAAGCAAAAAAAAAAAAAAGAAAGTGTTCACAAGCACTACAAAAAAAAAAGAAAAGAAAAGTACCAAAAAATACATGTGGTACCAAAGCCAAAAAAAAAAAAGAAAGTGTTCACAAGCACTACAAAAAAAAAAAAAAAGAAAAGAAAAGTACCAAAAAATACATGTGGTACCAAAAAAAAGAAAGTGTTCACAAGCACTACAAAAAAAAAAGAGTACCAAAAAATACATGTGGTACCAAAAAAAAAGAAGAATGGTTTCTGCTATAAAAAATCAGGAGCTTAGCCAAAAATGGTCTCCAGCCAAAGCTTCAGCTCCTCAAGCAAACTCTTGGCCTCAGCCGTCAGAGTTTCCAAGGCACGCTTCTTCAGGAACTTGCCATGAGATGCTGGCGAATGCCGTAACCCTTCTTTTACACCGGGAAGCTCTTCCCCAGCAGTTTGCCATCGTTCGTTTTCTAGAGTCCTCCTCTCGAGAACTTGACCGGCATCTGCAACCCTGCGGATCAGAGTACTCTCCCTGTCACGAGCCTCTGTTATAGCAGCCCACTTCGCATCGACTTGTGCCTTCAAATGCTCAAGACGTTTCCTGGCCTCCTCAACTTCCCTATCAAGGACGTGTAGGTCATGCCTCAATCCGATGATGGCTAGCTCTTCCTTGTTCTTCTCCCGAACTAGCTGCTTCTTGCTTTGTGTAGCCTCATTCAGGTCAGACTTAGCCTTATCAGCAGGGTCCAAGAACATCTCCTTGAAGAATTGGTCGTCAGGGAAACCCATGGTCTCAAACCACTTGTCACCCAGTGCAATGATCCTATCAACGGTCGCCCTGGCACCTGTGACATCCAGACCAACCTCTTCGGTATCAGTGAGAATCTCCTGCACATGTGGGATCATGCCAAATCCTGCTTCCAAGTGTCCAGAAAGGAGAGTCTTGATCCAAGAACTCAAAACCCGAGCCAGCACCTTCTTCGCAAATTGAAGAGACGAACTGGATGAAGATTCACCCTTCTCCGCTGATCGGCTGCTCATGTCATGTCCCATTGGAAGAGTAACAAAAGAACTCTTTTCACTTGGAGCCACTGGAGAGGGAATCTCAACACGAGGCATCTCCTCAATCATGTCTGAACTGGTCTCTACCTCCGGATCGACCTCTGGCATCCCTTGCTCTGGTTCTGAAGAAAGCGATGGACTCTCTTCTGTCACTTCAAAACCTGCAAATGAAACACAAAAAGGTATGAATATGATCCTGTTCAAAAAAAAAAAAAAAAAAAAAAAAAAAAAAAAAAAAAACATCAGGGTCATCACTACAAAGTACCTTCTTCGACGACTGGCGGAACACTCTCTTCCTCCATGAACTCATCAGAAGCATCATCGACATTTGCGTCCATTGATGGTTCAAAGTCATCGGAATCTTGTGGCAAGTCAGCTGGCAAGAAAAAAAAAACTGTTAGCAAATCAAGTCGCAGGCAAAAAAAAAAAGAGAAAGCGATAGAAGTTATACCAATTGGAGATTCCGGAGTCATTCCAGAGTCCCTCGGTTCTTCTTCAGATGCCATAACCGGCTCCATCACCGCCTCATCGGTCGGAACCTCAGGCATCGGCAAGTCTTCATCCTCTGCTAAAAAAAAAAGAGCAGCAGCAGGGTGAGAAAACAAATCAGAACATGGAAAGCCCCATGAAAGAAGTAGAAAAAGAAAAAGGAAGAATCATACCTTCACCAATGGTCTCTTCCCCACGACTCCTCTTCTCTGGAGGCTCGTCGACAGCCTCTGGCACCTCCTCGTTGATGGTAAGAGGGATTTCCATGTCAGGAGAGTCCTCATGTGGCCCTTCGCTGCGATGATGACTCCTCCTCTTCTTACCTCTACGGGTTCGCTTCCTAGAAGAACCCGCCCCACTATCAGAGTCAGGTTTCTCACTTGACTCCTCACTGGATGGTCTGCTCTCGCCAGTAGACTCCGCGGAAGCTCGCCTCTGTGCCGCTTGCATCCAAGCGCCGAGCTCGGCTTCCTCCTGTTCTAGCTGCTCCAAAGCCTCATCAGGTACTTCTCGAACAGCTTCAGAACCAATGACGCCCTGGTCACCGAGAAAGCCTATCTTGTGCTTCTCTCCAGAAAGGAAGGCCCAAACTTCCTCTCGCCGGACGCCATCCGACTTCCCAATGCCTTTTCCAGAAGACAGCTTTACATCAACTCCTTCTTGGAAAGCCCCCGATATGCCAAAAAGCTCTCCGCGAACCACTTCGTGAAGCCGGCAGTTCGGAAAGTCGACAGCTCAGGATAAGAAATCGTGGCAGTAGTGTCTTCAGCACTATAGAAAGCCCATGCATTTCTGCCATCCTGCAAACCCCCAAAACGCTTCACCATACTCGAAGGCGCTCCAACAACGCCTTGAGAGAAGCCCAACTGAAGCGCAAAGCGAGAAGGTACATACGGCTGGATGTCGACGAAAAGATGTCTACGGTACACCATCGTGCCGACTCGTATGCTGAAAAGCCACTCTTTCTCTGCATTGGTCAAAGAGTAATGCCTTCCTGACCCTGCTCTGGTAGAGTCTCGGGAGACACCAAAATCAAAAGCCTTCTTCCGCAACTCCGGAGAAAGCTTAACTGAAGACTGCCCCATCTCGACGTCCCTGAACCGTCGGATCCTCATGCGGGCAAACAAAAGTGATTCAGATACGGCTTTTCCCTTAGCCAATCGAATCATCAGAGGATCATCATCCTGTGCAGCACCCAGCTGGTGGAAGCCAGGACAGTGGTATACAAACCACGAATAAAAGATATGGGCTGAAAATACCCTATTCATAGGGAGCCCAAGCCGAACCAAGAAAGCAGCATCCTGCAGTTCGGTACACAGGTAGGAGTAAAGAGCGGGCACCAAAGCAAGCCGCTCTCCAAACGCCATCTGACAAGCCGGAAAAATACAATGCGGCCTGATGTGCGTCCCATCTCCACCAGCAAAAATAGCCTCACCCAGCCAAAAAGTGAGGTAAACAACAAGATCCCTCCGCAGTGTAATGTCAGAACAAATGGCATCTGTGCTCGCGAAGAAACCCTTCAACTCTTCCTGCATGGCCGAAGTCTTCTTCCTGTCTTCCCGGGTCATGCTATCAGAAGGTTCTCGACCGTCAAAGGAGTTGAAGAATGAAAAGCCACAACTCTTCCAACTGCTGGATCTAACTTTCGAGCCCTCCTTCAAAAAATCATAGAAGGCGACGAGCTGAAAGTATAGGAGCCTGAACTCCTCTGACTGCTCCTCAAGGACGCTGTCAATCGGCATGAACTCCTCGTAGAGTTTGCCAAGGATGGGCAATCCAGTAATAGCACTCAACTCCTTCAGAGAAAAACCAATCTCACCGTTCGTGACAACGAAGGTATTGGTCTGAGGGAGAAAAGACTCCAACATAGCCATGAAGGCATCATCGGAAAAAGTCACGGTCTCCCTGAAAGCGGGGACCGCGTCAAAAATCCCGGCTTCCTTCAAAACGGCGCCCCCAATCAGCAAGGTGCGGTCAGTCCATGACTTCCAATCGGAGTCAGCATTGAAACGGCCACGAAGTCGAAAAGGCTTCACCCAAGTACTGCCGTCACCGCTGAAAACGCCAAGGCCCACCGGTCTCAAATCGACCGACGGATAATCAGAGCCCTGGTAGCCGCTGGCTGGCATCAACATGTCCATACGGACAGGTGGCTTCTCCGCATATCCGGAGGGTCCACCAACAAAAACCCCAGTCTTGATCACACTGGTCCTCTTCACCCAGCTCGGAGGATCTTCCCTCTTAGGGCACGTGGGAGAAAGGCTCAGGATCGAGATGGTCCGGTCAAAAGACGACCGGGTAGAAATAGTTCTCTCTTCACCATCAGCTGTGTAAGAGAACTGAAAACATCTCCTTTGGTATGTCAAGTCGTCAGGGACTGCATCTCCAAAGAAGAAGGTAGGCTTGGGTAAAACCCTCAGATCGTCCATAACCCAAGGACGGTTGCTTGCCATGATCTTATAGAACTCCTCGTCCTTGAGAGCGATCAATCGCTGTCTCATCTCATCACGATTGAGGGAATCACATTCTTCCAAGTTCTTCTCAATAAACTGGACCTTCTCCCAGGCCTGCTGAACGGCCACATTAGAAGATCTGGCGGATCGACGAGGTACGCTTGTAGCAGGCTCTTTACCCTTGTTCGCTCTGGAGGAACCACCTGCAAAGGTCGGAAAAGAAAAAGATCGTCATCAAAATGACAGGATTTCGCTAAAGAAAGAAAAAAGGGTCACTTTGTCCCACTAAAAATCTGGCGAAATTTTGGCATGACCCCGGGGCAATTCCGAAGAAAAGGGAAATACCCCGAAAGAAATAGAAAGTTTTGAAGATGGGCTCAACATTGCTGCGGGCTCCGAAACTCCAAACTTTCGAAACCTCAAAATCTCCGCAAAATCAAGAAGGGCTCAACATCACTGCAAGCTCCAAATTCCCAAATTTGCAAAGATTTTCAGGTATGCTATCATGCTCAATCTACAAATAGTATATGCATGAACATCTAGATTTGCACAAAAAACGCATTATCATGATGAGCAAAAAAAAAAAAAAAAAAAAAAAAAAAAAAAAAAAAAGAAGAAGAAACTTTCTCGAAAAAAAAAGGGGAGAAAGAAAAGAAAAAAAAAGAGAAGAAAGAAAACAGCAAAAAAAAAAAAATAAATAAATAAATAAATAAATCAGGGGCTGGCCCATCAGGCCGTGGCCCACAGGCCACGTGGCCGTACGGACCAGATCCGTACGGATCTGTCCGTACGGCCCACAAAAAAAAAAGAAAAAAAAAAAACGTGAAAAAAAAAAAAAAAAAAAAAAAAGAAATCACGTGGAAAAGAAAAAAAAAAGAGAAGAAGAATAGAAAGAAAAGAAAAAGAAAAGAAAAAAAAAAGAAGAAAAAAAAAAGAAGAGAGAGAAACTTTCTTTTTTTTATCCTATTCTCTACATGGAGTTTTCTTGAAAGAAAAAGAGAGAAAACTTACTTGAAGCCATTGATGGAGAAGAAGAAGGAAAAAGCTTGAAGATCCTTGAAGAAGAAAAACTCTTGGCCTTGGAGCTCTCTTGAGATTGTTGCAAAAGAAAGCAATAAGAGCAAGAGATCCTACCTCCCTTTGCTTTTATAGGAGAGAGCAAATCAAAGAAGGAAACAAAGAAGAAAGGTAAGTGTTACTAATTAGTAACCTTACCAAAAGAGAAGGAATTAGAAAGATTCTTTCCCAAAAAGAAAGATGTCTTTGAGAGATTTCCTCCCAAAATCAATCAAATGAGAGATTCTCTCCAACAAAAAAGGATATTGGAGATTTCTTCCCAAAAAGAAAGATACCTTGAGATATTCTCTCCCAAATTAAGGGAAGATGAGAGATTCTCTCCCATAAAGATATTTTTAGATATTCTCTATCCAAATGAGATATCTTTAGATATTCTTTACAAAAATGGCCCCACATGAGATCTAAGCCATCCTAAAAAGCTTAAGGTCCCATGGGTTAGCCCATATGAGCCAGGTTTGACCACCTAGGCACTAAAAAAAAAAAAGAAGAAGAAAAAAAAAATGGGCTTTTAGTCAGAAAAAAATCCCTCTTACCAAGAGCATACAATAATGGTTCCATGCCTCTTTTGAGTTGATTGAACCATACAAAAAATTCCAAGCCCCATGAGCTTCCAAAAAATCAAACCATCCAGCCTCATATACCAAATTGAGCCAAAATCTTGAAATTGACATTTCACAAAAATCCAAACCACTCCAATGGACCCACACAGTCCCAAAGAGTGACCAAAAACCAAATCCTGGTCCCCTAACTTGCCACATACAGCTTGTTAGGTCACAAGACCAAAACCAAAAACCAAATCCTGATCCCCCAACTTGCCACATACAGCTTGTTGGGTCACAAGGTCAAAACCAAAACCCGATCCCCTAACCTGCCATATATAGCTTGTTAGGTCACAAGGTCAAAAACAAAAGCCCAAATCCACATCCCTGATGTCATCTTCAAAACTTTGCCTCGAGATGGTGTGTGATTCCTTTCACTACCATAAAATTCCCCTGGAAGCTCAAAGGCTACTTTACCAAAGGAAAGATTGCTCAAAGACTCTTGGTCAAGACACAAGCTCTCCTTCAAAAATCTCTTCGAGGCACATCGACTACAAAAGTCAAGCAACTCGTCGCTGTACCTCGAGGGGGCATTTGTTGACACCAAAAATGTCACTTTGCCTCTTCAACATCAAGAAAGCTGCATGAAGTCGCAACCTGCCATAAATAGGCAATGCAATTTCTCCAAAAAATCAAATCTTGTCAGAATCAAACAAAAACTGCAAGATCCTTCAAGATAGCCAAGAGAAGAGTACACATGAAGTTTCGGGCCATTTCGACAACATTTGGCCTAACTTCACTTCTCCGACAGCTAAAATGGCGCTCCCGGCGGCGACATCATCGGAGACGTCAAAACTTCGATCAGAGCCTACGGATGACTCCAGCATGACCCAAAAAGGCTCCATTCCAAATTTCAAGTCAAACCGACAACGTTTGACCCTCCATCAATGCTCGAGCAGCAAAATCAAGCCTCCCGGCGGCGGAAACCACCGGAGCCTTCGCTCATCAAACCAAGTGCATGAGTGGTTTCAACATGCTTCCAAAAGGCTGCACGTCAAATTTCAGGTCATTCCGAAAACGTTTGACCAGGTTTCGATGCTCCGAGAGAAAATCAAGCCTACCGGCGGCAGAGTAACCCGGGACCATGACATCCAAAACGGAGCCCATGGAACGTCTCAAAATGACTCCAATAGGCTCCCCGTCAAATTTCAGGTCAATCGGACATCGTTTGACCGCACATCAAAGCTCGGCATTTTCCCCGCAGCAAAATCAAGTGAAGCATCGACGGGACCCCAAACGGCTTCAAAACTCAAACAAAAGCCTATGGTTGGTCTTATTTATTGCTCAGGAGGCTTCACCTCAAATTTCAGGTCATTCCGACATCGTTTGACCAAGTTTCGACTTCTGGCGGAAAATCAGCAGCTCTACGCGACAAAGTCTTCGGCTTTCCCGGAAAATTAGAAACTTTGCACTCTAAAAATGCAAGGATTCTCATCAAGTTTTCTACAGGGAAATCAAGCCAATAAATGAGAAGAAATGTCAAGAAAAATACAGAAGAAAACGGCGACGAAAAAGAACTCAAAACGACCGAAAACGGGCTCCGAAGGGGAAAAATTCCCCAGGGTCGCAGACCCCTGCGACCATGGCCCATGGTCGCAGGCCCCTGCGACCATGGCCCATGGTCGCCGGCGACCATGGAGGTCCGGGTCACCGGATTTTCCGCCGGTGACCCGTTTTTTCGTCTTTTTTCGCGTTTCGCGCACTTTGGCCCCTGTGGTTTCCTGAAAATGTGATTTTTAGTGCTTGAAATTGACTCATATCCGACGACATCCGTCAAAATCACGGGTCAACCTCCAAAAGCAAAAAATCATCAGTGATCGCTCCAAGATCGCCAACCGGCTGACCAAGAAAGTGCACTTTCTGTCCGACCGATCGTGAAATCGACAAGACAGATGTCACCGGCCCGCTCTTAGCTATCAATGTCTGAAGTTACATGTTCATCCGATGTCGATCAGCATGTAGATCCATCGATGATCGTCGCCAGAAGAATTCCAGAAGACACGGCATGGCCCGCGACTCTTCGACTGCTCGGCGACCAATTAATGTGGTTAATTGACTAGCTTTATTGCAGTCATTAATTCATTTCTTTGGACGGCCCAATCAGAAGCAAGCATTTGGGAGTTACAAGTCAATTGATTCATGGCATTTAAACCATGAAACTCCTCCCATTATTGTAATTAAGGTGATTAAAAGCCCTTAATCTCCATCGGCCAATCAGATTCAAGGAAAAAGGAGTTACAAAATCAAGAAATAAATCTTGTAACTCCTCCCATTAAAGCCATTAAGGCTCATAAACCCTCCTAAATGGCTACCAAATGCCTATAAATAGGAGAGCATTCCATTGAAATGGAGATCGGAAAAAGATCGGAAAAAGATCGGAAAAAGATCGAAAAAAGATCGGAAAAAAAGATCAGAAAAAAGAGGAGAAAATCAGAGGATCAGAAAAACAAAGATCAGAAAGAGATCTGAGAGAAAGAAAAAAAGAGAGAAAACTCTGCTGAAGTTCTGCACCGGCCACCACTACAAGGTGACAAAAGTCCCTTGGGGGGCACCCCCCCCCAAGGTCCTTGCCTTCTCCTGCTGTCTCCAATGGCTTAGACGTGGCTTTTCAGCCCGTCTACTTAGCTTTTTATTGGACATAGGACCTTCTCTTGGTCTTTGTCCTCTAAAAACCTGAGGTTATAGCCAAGCCAAGCGAATCAAGAGCATCTTCTGTTCTCATCTGCATGGATGATGGCGAAGCCCACACATGGCTTGCGACCGTCAATCTGAACGAGTCCCCCACAATCTCCTGAAAAGTTAGATCTTCCTTTTCTTGCTTTTCATTGTAGTTTGTATTTTTCCAAAAGAGACAAAAATCACAAATCTTGTCTTTCATTATTGATAAGAATTGTAAATCGGCTATAAACGCCAAAATCGGCTATAAATGCCAAACAAAATCGCCTTTCACGGCAAACCAAGAAAATGTCTCTTTTCTTAAATATTTGTGCAATGGAAAACTTGAAAGAAGTTGATTTCCTTTTTACTTGCGAAGGTTGATCTTCGGATTACCACTTGCAATTCCAAGTAAAATAGAAAATCTGGCACACCCACCCACACAAAAGAAATGTTGATGCACGCTTCAGGGCCCGCCAGGGCGCGAAAGGGCCGGACCCGACGGGCTCCCACGTTCCGCCGACCCCGGTAGCCGCCCCAGCTGGCGCCTCGGAGCGCGTTCCATCAGCCTCTTGATCCTGAAGACAATCTTCCAAACGAAGATCCTTCTCAAGAAGCTCTCGAAGTTGGTAGAGGCACCCGCTCTGGCCGGGTCTACCACAAGAATTACAACCAATCTTCCTTTACTTATGTAAATCCTTCGGGAAAAGATGTTGTAAGCGCCCTCAGTGGCAAAAACAATGAACATGCAGGCCCCAAGGAGGCTTTCAAGTATGACTTGGTTGAGCACTTCAAACACATACCTGCGCGTCTTCAACCTTATCTCCACTTCGGCTCTTGAAGAGTTGGGCATCCCACCCAACAAGCTGAGCCACACATCCGTATCTATCTTTGGATACGATGGGAGTACTCAAAGGCCTATCGGCAAAATCAGGTTCAAATTGCAAATCGGTGATCTTATCTCTGAGGTCACTGTGTATGCAATAAAAACCCCCTCATGCTACAACATCCTTCTCGGACGTCCTTGGATACACGAGAACGGTGTTGTCCCTTCAACTCTACATCAATGCATCAAGTTCGTCGGCGACGACGGCATGGTACATCGTGTCTTTGCGGATAGAAAACCCTTCAAAGGTAACGAAGTCCACTTCGCAGACTCCCAGATGTATGAAGGAGAAAAAGAAGAAGAGGAAATAGCACCCCCTGCTGAAAATCTCCAGAAAGATAAAGGCAAGGCTCCTCAAAAATCACCGGAAGAAAACAAACCCTCCGGCAAATTAGAAGAGAGTAGTCAATCTCCCTTCGTCATCTCCCTCAAGAATTCAAAACCTTTGGTCATCACGACTAAAGTGAAGAAGGCGAAACAAAAGTCTAGGGGCAAATTTGTTGTTTCTCTCGTGTCTATCATGCAAGACACAGACTCGGACTCAGAGCCAGAAGACGATGCATCGTCAAGCCAAGCTGACACTCAGGAAGTTCAGCCTGCTCTCACTCCAATGGAGACACCTGCTGATGTAGAAGATCCTACGTCTGCTACCTTTGTTGTTCCGGCAACATCACCAAAGCAAAGACCGATCTTCTTTCATAGATCGGATGCTTCTTCATCAAGTTCCTTGCTTGAACCTTTCCAAAACGAAGGTATGCCTCAACTATCTCTATATAGTCCTGTGGCACAAGCTATCATGAAGAAAATGGGCTTTGACGCTCAGAACCCAGTCAGTTTGGGAGAAGGCCGCGGTATTCTCACACCATTGGGGCCCGCCTTGACCAAAAGCCAGCTGGAAGATTGGAGACTCTACGGATATGTAGAAAAGTCTTCACATGGGTTAGGGTATGATCCTGATACCCCCCTGAGACAGTTGACACAAAGGCTTAAAAGTCGATTTACCGACCAAGCCTCAACATCTCAAGTCCATAAAGACATCAATCTCCCTAGATATCTCTTTGAAGAGTCGTTTGACAAAGATCCAGGAAGCTCCTCCAATTGGTACGATTTCTCTGATGATGAAGAGGAATCGCCCGATGACACAGACGGGTGGCATCCTGACCCAGAAGAACCCTCGTCTCCAAAAGAAATACCAGACTCAACAGGCGATTGGGACTATCTCATAGCAAGCCTTGAGGAGATCACCAATCAAGAAAATCCATGGAAAGGAACAGAGCCTTGGTCTGGTAATGCAGTTGAAACTCCGGAAGGTTTCGTTGAGTTGGAAGCCTCCGAAAATATTGTGGAGGAACCACCTTCGAACCTTCCGACAGAAGATCCTGTTCAAAAGATAAACTTGGGAACACCTGATAACCCACGTCCTGTATTCATAAGCAAGAATATAAAGGATGATGAGTTACCCAAGTATATCTCTTTTCTTCGTGAGTTCACTGATTGTTTTGTTTAGTCTTACGCTGAAATGCCTGGTTTAGACCCCAAAGTAGCAGTCCACAAACTCAATCTTCAAGAAGACATCAAGCCTGTCAAACAAGGCCAAAGAAGATTCCGTCCGGATGTGATGGATAAAATTGAACAAGAAGTTCAAAAACTCAAAAGCGTTGGCTTCATCCGTGAGGAACAACATCCTGAATGGTTGGCCAACATTGTCCCCGTGACAAAGAAAAATGGGCAGATCAGAGTCTGTATTGACTATAGAGACTTGAATGGCGCTTGCCCTAAAGATGAATTCCCGCTCCCCATACCAGAGGTAATGATTGACAATACCTGTGGATTCGAGCAAATGACATTCATGGATGGCTTCTCTGGCTACAATCAGATAAAGATGCATCCTGAAGATGAAAAGCACACTTCATTTCGGACTCCATTTGGCGTGTATTGCTACACTGTCATGCCATTTGGTCTGAAAAATGCTGGTGCCACATATCAGAGGGCTATGATGAAAATATTCCAAGATATGCAGCACAAGACGGTCGAATGTTACGTTGATGACCTCGCCGTCAAAAGCAGAAGAAAATAAGACCATCTCAAAGATCTTCGGGAAGTCTTCCTCCGACTCCGCAAACACAAACTGCGGATGAATCCTCTAAAATGCTTCTTCGGCGTCACGTCGGGTAAGTTTCTTGGATTCCTTGTTCGGAAAGCTGGAATAGAACTTGACCCCATAAAAGTCAAGGCTATTCTAGAAATGCCCCCTCCAAAAACCTTAAGGGAACTAAAAGGGCTTCAAGGGAGATTGGCCTACATCAGACGGTTCATCTCCAATCTTTCGGGGAAGTGTCGTCCATTTGATATTAGGTATATGCCACAAAAAGCAATCAAAGGCCAAGCACTAGCAGATTTCCTCGCAGAGCATCCATTGCCTAAAGATTCACCACTCAGAGATGATCTCCCAGACGAACCCGTCTACAACGTGGAGACCTTCTCGCCAAATGCCTCCTGGGACATGTACTTTGACGGTGCAACCAGGACAAATGAAAAAAGACATCTGATCTCGGGAGTTGGCATCCTCTTTATTAGCCCTAACAGATACATGATTCCATATGCTTTCTCGCTATTGGAACCATGCACAAACAATGCAGCTGAATACCAAGCTCTGATCCTAGGATTGGAACTCGCCATTGAATCCGGTATCACCATGCTGGAAGTCTTTGGAGACTCTCAACTGATCGTCAACCAGATGAATCAGAAATATGAAGTCAGGAAGCCTGATCTGCTGCCTTACTACAACAAGGCACAATCGCTTCTGCAAAAGTTTGACATCTGCAACATCACCCACATTCGTAGAGGTGAAAACATCCGTGCAGATGCCCTGGCTGGACTTGCTGCATCTATGGCAATTCAAGAAGGGGAAAACATGCAAATTACAGTGTGTGAGAGAAGGATCCTCCCTCCTCTTAACACACACCAAGCAGTTGCTGAATGCCACCGAGTGGTTGGAAGTCGGATCTCTATCCTTCAAACTTCAATCGGCGACTGGAGGGATCCGTTCATTGATTACACTATGTTCGGAATCCTACCTGAAGATCCAAAAGAACGGGTAAGCATCCAAAGGCGAGCCCCAAACTTTCATTTGGATATCCCTTCAAAGATCCTTTACAGGAAATCCTTCAATGGAGTACTCCTACGCTGCTTGTCACAACAAGAAGCTGAAGAAACACTCAAAGAAGTTCACGCTGGTCTTTGAGGAGCTCATCAGGCTGGTCCCAAGCTCTACGACCAAATCAAAAGGTTGGGTTACTACTGGCCTACCATGGTACCCGACGCAATGCAATTTGCTAAGCGCTGCCAACAATGCCAAGTTCATGGAGACTACATTCACATGCCTCCAGAATGGCTGCATCGTACAGCAATCTCATGGCCTTTTGAAGCATGGGGCATGGACATCATAGGTCCTATCTCTCCCCCTTCAAGCAAAGGCCATCGCTTCATCTTCGCCGCTACAGATTATTTCTCCAAGTGGTCAGAAGCATTTGCGTTCAACGAAATGAAGACCTCATCAGTTCTTCAGTTCCTGCGCACCAACATCATTTGTCGTTTCGGCATACCCAAAAGATTCGTCCATGATAACAGACCACAATTCCGGGATCATCGATTCTACAGGTTTTGCGACAAATACAAAATCCAAAGCTGTCCTTCGACTCCATACAATCCGGCAGCAAACGGATTAGCAGAAGCCTTCAACAAGACACTCTGCAAAATCCTCAAGAAAATGGTCTCTAGTCACAAAAGAGACTGGAGCGACAAACTGTCTGAAGCTTTGTGGGCCTATCGAACCACCGTTCGAGGACCAACCCATAGCACACCATTCTCCTTGGTCTATGGATGCGAAGCTGTCGTGCCATTAGAAGTCCAAATTCCTTCTCTGAGGGTATCTCTACAAAATGACATGACTCAAGAAAGCAATGCGAAATTACGACTTCATGAGCTGGACAATCTCGATGAGAGACGGCTCGAAGCTCGACAAAGCATTGAACTTTACCAAGCACGCATGGCAGGATCTTTTGACAAAAGGGTCCGGCAACGAGCCTACAAAAGGGGTGACTTGGTTCTTGCGGTAAAAAGACCAATGGTCTCCGCACGCACACAAATCCAAAGGCAAATTTGAACCAAAATGGGAGGGACCCTACGTCATCGACAAGGTCTTCTCCAACGGCGCATATGCCCTCCTAAACATGGAAGGCGACAGATGTATGCTGCCTATCAACGGCAAGTTCTTGAAGCGGTACTACCCTTGAAGGCTTACCCAACTGGGTAAGAGCAATGCCTATATGGCCAAAACCTGTTCTCAGGTACTCGCCCGTCAAACCCACTCTCTTTAGAATTTTCATATCAAATGTCAAAATTTCTAGGGATTCAAAAACAATGCTTACTTTTATCGTTTCATTGTTCAAAAACAAAAAAATCCAAGTTTAGGAGCCTCTCCCTGACTTGACCAAAACTTTCGATCCTTGAACCAAAATTCATGGTTTGAAACAAAAATCCGGATTCAGGGATTTCCACCCTAGTCCACCTTACCTTTTACCGCCAAATGGTTTTAGGTCAAAATTTACGACCCTTGTGTCTTTAAACAAAAAAAATGGTTTTTCAAAAACCGCGGGGAAGTGACACTTAGTCGATACTCGCAAAACTCAAAAAATAGGAAGGATGCGAACCCCATTCGATACTTCCAAAACCTCTAAAATCGTGGAGACACAACATTTCAGTTGATATCCACAACCCAAATTTCAAAGGTTCGAGAAAACCTAAAATCGTGGAGACACAACATTTCAATTGATATCCACAACCCAAATTTCAAAGGTTCTGTTAGACCCCGACCCAGACCAACGCGATTAGTGCTAATTAAGTGAACGTTTAGTCTTAAGTGAGTCTTAGTATTAGTTGGGTTAGAATGTGATTAGACTTAGTCTGGATTATAGATTTGGGGATTTTGAGGACGTTTAGTATGAGTCAGACACGCTCAGGGACGCCCTGAGTACACGAGTAAGAATGGGGTTTTGTGCTAGATCTTTGATGTGGATGTGATCTTTATTTCTCTTGAGTGATTTTATTATTTGTGACAACTTTTGTTTTCAAGCTGCATGCATGTGAGGCCCAGAAACCCAAGTTTTGGCCCAATAGGGTAAATCTGTCTTTTCATGCAAAATCTGGGCACACTTTTCGAAGTCATGAAACCATGTCAAAAGTATACTTTTCTGAAACTAGATTTTTCGACGATCGTTTTGTTCTTCTTCGTCGATTTCATCCGGGGTCCATAAGACCATGTTTTAAGCGTTTCTAGTTCAGCTAGAGAGGGACCCACCTCTCAACCCATATAAAAGGTCTCTTACTCTCTCTCCTCCATTTTCTTCTTCCTTTTTCCTGCAACGGTTGCCCTAGAGTGGAGTGGAGAAGGCAGCCCTCTTCTTGACCTTTTCTTCCTTGGATCATCTAGCAAGAAGACTCCAATCTTCGATTCGTTTCCGCCATTCTCTTCCTCTCTTCGCGAGCTTCGATTGGGCACGTTTTAGAGCCAAACCCTTTCCACTATTCATCATCTTCAACCTCCATTCTTCTTGTTTGGCTAGCAAAAGGTCAGAGCTTGGACCCATCTTTCTATTTGATGTTCTTAGGCTCACCAAGAGCTTGTTTATCATGATTTCAAACCCATTTTCGAAATGGGGGTTTGTAATGGCTAAAATGTTGATTTTTGTATGCTCCATTTTGGGGGTTTTGTGTAGATCTCGTGGAGCACCCCTCATTGTTGGTTTTTGTGAAGCTTCCTTTGACTTTGATTTGAGGCAAGTAAACTTTATAGGATTTTCATATACATTGTGTTGTAGTTTCACTACTTCCATTTAAGACTTGGTTTTTATGCTTGAACCTATTAATGTAGGTTATGTTTATTTTCTCTCAAGTCATTAGTTTGAGTTCCTTTACTTGTGTTATTGTTGAGGATTCATCCAAGTTCTTAGAATCATGTTGGTTTTGTAAGTTTCATGAAATCGTTATGGGAATGCCTTGATGTTTCTCTTTGGAATAAATGGACAAATTGTGGATGGAATGCTCTTTAATGTGTGTAATGAACCCCTTGGAAAGCATGGAGGCTTGGGGAGTGCAGGTGGTAAAAGTGTGGAAGTGAAGAAGGGAGAAAAAGTTGTGAAAATTCTGAACAGAATGCACTGCCCGTGCCTGTCGGTCAGCTGTCGGTCAGACTTCGGTCGACCGACACCAACCGAAATCTGTCGGTTCGAATTCCAGAGAGCAGCATTTCTGTCAGGACATCCCTCGGTTCGCTGTCGGTCAACCGACAGGTCGACCGACAACCAACCGAGGATCTGTCGGTTCAATTTCCAGAGAGCAACATTTTCTGTCTGGTCATCTGTCGGTTCACATTCGGTCAACCGAGGATCTGTCGGTTCAATTTCCAGAGAGCAGCAATTCTGGGCTGGGATCTGTCGGTCAAGCCTTCGGTCGACCGACAGATCGACCTCGGTTAACCGACGGTTAACCGAGCGTTGACCGACAGTTACAAAAAGAACTGTGTTTGGAGAAATTTTGCAGGAATGAAAACTAGACTATGCTTTAGACCTCCATTTGACATTGTGCACTTGAAATTCCTAAATGTATCTTACCTTCGGGGACACCAAGTTGTATAGAGTTTCGACGTTTGGATTTCCAAGTCCACAAGGGTCAAAGTTTTGGTCTTAGCCTATGCTTGATAGATTTTGTTCGGACTCTTGTTTTGATGCTTTATGCGTCCTCATGTTCTTGTTTGATCTTTTTCAAGTATAAGCTTGTATTTAAGACGTGTTTCAAGAATCGTGTTTCAAGAAAGAAAAAGGGAATCATTTCTTAAGTTTTGTTAAGCATTTATATAATGCTGTTTTGCTAGCCTGTCGTGACGTGTTTGATAAATGATTTCCCTCTTGCTTTGACGTGTTCTCGGATAAGTTTTGTCGTGTTTTATGCATTCATGATATAAGTGATTACCACTGAGCTTGGACTGCCCTTTTAGCTTGATCCACTACCTGGGGGTCCTTAAACATGTGGACTGTCTGCAGACTAGTCGTGTCTTGAATTGACACATCGTGCGTGTTCGTGGTCCGGTTCCGCGGCCGGACACCCCGTCTACCTTGTGTGGCGTGGGATCGTGTTTATCGTGTTGTGCTTATCGTGCTTGTCGTGCGTGCTTACTCTTATCATCATATATGATGGAGAAAGGATGGGCTCTTTGTGGATTTACTAATCATGATATTATAAGTATACATGCTAGTTTCGAAAACGTGAAACGTGTATTCAACTCTTGAACTGTTTTAGCATTATTTTAACTATTCATGCCTAAATGGTTTATTTGCCAAACCGTCGTGTTTGATGCTTGTTATTTTGGTGTCCAGGTGCAGGAGTGTTCACGCGTGACGAGGAGTGCCCGGGGGAGGCTGTTGAGCCACCCCCAGCACTCGAGTGGCAGCCCAACGACGTCATCTAGACGCCGGTCGGGATCTTGATTTTCGTTTCACCTAGCTTGGGTTATGTTGGGTTGTTCTTTTGGGGTTCCATTGTTGTATTGGCCTTTGTTGGCCTCTTTGGGTTGTGTAACTTGAATTAATATACTTTTGTTAAACCTTGAAATGTTAATCATGATAGGAATGCTTGATGACTTTCCTTTTTGATACCTTGTCTCCATATTATATATGCTTCTTGTATCTTATCGTTCAAGATTGTATGAATTGTTTTGCTACACGCTTCCGCATACCCATTCGTGTGAGCTCGACCCGTGTCTTGGGATCCTCACCGCGGAAACCTGTGGGAAATCAAACAACAGCCGGCGGCGGCGTGCTTTGGTTGTCGGTTAATCATGCCGCCGCGCAGTCGCGGGCCCGGGTCCCGGTCCGGGGTCGCGACAGGACTGGTATCAGAGCGGGACATGTTTCAGGCAGTTAAAAGAAACTAGAAAGTCTTAGGAACGTGGCGAGGATTCGTGAGTTCGATAGAATGTTTGTCTAGACAACATGACCAACCCAAATATGTCTATATATGTGCTAACAAATTGTCTTGCAGCATCATGCCTCCACGTAAAACTCCGAATCATAATGCTTCAGGCAGTAATCAGAATGAGACAGAACCGACTGAAAATCCTACCGCTACTCAGTTCCAACAATTGATGCAGGCCATGTTGGAGCAACAGAGGCAAGCAAACGAAACGCAAGCAAAATTTCAAGAGCAAATGGCTAAGAAAGACGAGGAAATGGCTCAAGTACAGAGGCAACTTCTAGAAGTCCTCCAAAATAGACCTCAGCATCAAGCCCCACCAAATGTGGTGTACCAGAATAGGGCTGATGATGTCAATGTTCTCTTCGAGAGATTTCGGAAGAGGGGACCCAAGGAATTCTCGGGCCAAGAGGATCCTTTGACTGCTGATGATTGGCTCGCGAACACGGCCAAGATTTTTGACGTTTTTGTTTGCACTGGCAGGGAGAGGGTGAACCTCACCGCTTCTCTATTTTATGGGCTTGCAGACGATTGGTGGCAAACAGTCAAAGAGCCATACCAGGTCATGGCAGATGAGGTTGCTTGGACGACCTTTAAGACACACTTCACGGATAAGTACGTCCCCTCCCATGTTAAGAGACAGAAGGCAATTGAATTCCAACAGTTGAAGCAAGGGAGTATGTCCGTTTTGGAGTATGTCACGAAGTTTGAGAGGCTTGCCAGATATGCTACCGAGTTTATTGACACTGAACAGAAAAAGATCGTCAAATTTTTGGAAGGACTGAATCCCATTCTCAAGAGGGATGTCTCGGGAGTGATCCCTCCAGTCACCTTTGATGAAGCAGTCAGTCGGGCATACAAATTTGAAGAGTTTAACAACGAGATAATCCAGGATAGAAAGCAGCACTACCAGCAGCAAAACCAAAGACAGCAAGGTGGCAAGAAGCCAAGACAGGAACAACATCAAGTTAGACAGTCTGGTTGTAATCTTTGTGGCAAGAACCACCCTACTCACGAATGCCGCAAGGCAACGGGTGCTTGCTTCAAGTGTGGAGGGATGGACCATGCAATCAAGGATTGCCCACACCTTCAGAGTCAAGCCAACAGATATCAGCAGCCAAGGCAGATGCCACCACAGAATCCAGCAGTACCAGTTCAGATGAGGCCACCACCACAACAGCAGCAGCAAGGCAGGCAAGTGCAGAATCAAAATGCTCGTCCACCGCAGAACAGAAATAACCAAGGTAGACAGATTCAGCAACAGAATAGGCCACACCAACAAGGACGTGCATACAATATCAACCGTGCTGACGCTGAAGCAGCGGGTGACGTCATAGAAGGTAAACTTCTTGTTTGTGGAGTAGAAGCACAGATCTTATTTGATCCAGGATCCACACACTCTTTTCTATCCCCTTGGTTTGCAAGGAAGATTGATGCACAGCATGCAGAATTGGATTATAGTTTGACTGTCACTACACCCGTAGGTAGACATGTTGTTTGTACCACCTTTTACCCTAGTTGTCAGATTTTGTTAGGAGATATCAATTTACCAGCCAACCTCATAATTCTAGACATGCATGATTTTGACATTATCTTAGGCATGGATTGGTTAGAGACCTACCATGCTACCATGGATTGTTTTGGTAAGACCATTACCTTCAGATTGCAAGGGCCACAGACAGAGTTGATGTTTCAGGGAATTAGGAAGAAGTCTTCCAGTGGTTTCATTTCAGCTTTGAAAGCTAATAGATTGGTGAGCAGTGGGTGTGAGGCATTTATAGCGTTTATCACGGAGGATAAACAGTCCCAAGGGGTGGAGGATATCCCCGTAGTGTGTGAATTTCCGGATGTTTTTCCAGATGAAATCCCGGGTTTACCACCAGTTAGAGAAGTTGAGTTTACTATTGAACTCCTTCCAGGGACTGCACCGATCTCAATTGCACCTTATAGGATGGCTCCTGCAGAGTTAGGAGAATTGAAACTTCAGTTGCAAGAAATGTTGAGCAAGGGCTTTATTAGGCCAAGTGTTTCACCGTGGGGAGCGCCAGTTCTTTTTGTGAAGAAGAAGGATGGAAGCCTTAGAATGTGCATCGACTATAGAAGATTGAACCATGTGACCGTCAAGAACAAATACCCCTTGCCAAGGATAGATGAGTTGTTTGACCAATTACAAGGAGCAACACACTTTTCCAAGATAGACTTGAGGTCAGGGTATCATCAGTTGCGGGTTAGAGAGTCTGATGTGGCGAAGACAGCTTTCCGAACGAGATATGGGCATTACGAGTTCTTAGTGATGCCCTTTGGCTTGACAAATGCGCCCGCAGTCTTCATGGCTCTCATGAACAAGGTTTTTGCAGAGTTTCTAGACACTCTACCGTGGTGTTCATTGATGATGTCCTCGTGTATTCTAAGAGTAAGGAGGAGCATGAAGAGCACTTGAGGACATCGTTGCAGCTTTTGAGAGACCACCAGCTCTATGCGAAGTTGAACAAGTGTGAATTTTGGCTAGAGCAAGTTTCCTTTTTGGGTCACATTATTTCAAGAGAAGGGTTAGCAGTAGACCCAGCCAAGATAGAAGCAGTCATCGAGTGGAAGAGACCCAGCAGTGTGACAGAAATTAGAAGCTTTTTGGGGTTAGCAGGATACTATCGGAGATTTGTCCAAGGTTTTTCGTCTATTGCAGCACCATTGACGAAGTTGACCCGGAAAAATGTCCCTTTTGTTTGGACTGATCAGTGTGAAGGCAGCTTTCAGGAGTTGAAGAAGAGGTTAACCACAGCCCCAATCCTCACATTACCATCGGGCAGCGGTGGATTTGTTGTTTTTACGGATGCGTCCAATGTGGGATTAGGTTGTGTATTGATGCAAGATGGCAAGGTGATTGCCTATGGTTCGAGACAGTTGAAGAATCATGAGGTTAATTATGCAACGCATGACTTGGAGTTGGCAGCAGTAGTTTTTGCTTTGAAGATGTGGAGGCACTACCTTTATGGGGAGAAATTCGAAGTTCATTCCGACCACCGAAGTTTGCAATATTTGTTTTCACAGAAGGAATTGAATATGAGACAGAGACGGTGGATGGAGTATATTAAAGATTATGACTTCCCAATCAAGTATCATCCGGGCAAAGTGAACGTTGTGGCAGATGCATTGAGCAGAAAGTCAGCAGTGATGGCTAGTTTGAGAGGAGTTAGTGTTCTCCAACAGTTGGAAGAACTGGGAGTAGAGGTACAACACTTGAGGAGAGGTGTCTTAGTGGCAAATATGACCGTGTCTGAGCCTACCTTCATCCAAAGAATCAAAGATAGTCAGTTGCAAGACCCAGAATTGGCCA
Organism: Umbellularia californica; assembly: GCA_028538565.1. NCBI lineage: Eukaryota > Viridiplantae > Streptophyta > Magnoliopsida > Laurales > Lauraceae > Umbellularia > Umbellularia californica. The sequence continues at coordinate 59,616,719 of JAPQWN010000001.1, forward strand.
AGATTGTAGATCAGATTGCAGAACGTCCAGATTTCAGAATTTCTGATGGAGTGTTGTATTTTCGTGACCGGTTGTGCGTGCCGAATGTTGATGATTTGAAGAATGAAATTATGATTGAAGCTCACCATACTAGATACTCTATACATCCGGGTAGCACGAAGATGTACCATAACTTGAAGAGCAGATTTTGGTGGAATAATATGAAGCGAGAGATCGCAGCTTTTGTATCTCGTTGCTTGACTTGTCAGATGATCAAGGCAGAACATCAGAAGCCTCCTGGGTTGTTACAGCCTTTGGAGATTCCGGAGTGGAAATGGGAGCATATCACTATGGATTTCGTCTCCGGTTTGCCTAATACCAAGAGAGGAAACAATGCAATTTGGGTTATAGTTGATCGTCTTACGAAGTCTGCGCACTTCCTTCCGATGAAGACTGGGAACATGATGCATATGGCACCACTCGCTAGGCTATTCATTGACGAGATTGTTAGCAAACATGGTCAGCCCGTCTCCATCACTTCCGACAGAGATAGCAGATTTGTTTCGAGAATTTGGAAATCTCTTCTTGAATCCATGGGGTCCAAACTTCAGTTCAGCACAGCGTATCATCCTCAGACCGATGGTCAGTCAGAGCGGACGATACAGACTCTTGAAGATATGCTACGTGCTTGTGTGTTGGATTTCAAGGTCCAGTGGGATGAGAACCTACCTCTTTGCGAGTTTGCGTACAACAATAGCTACCATTCTAGCATTGGAATGGCACCGTTCGAGGCACTCTATGGTAGGAGGTGCAGAACTCCAGTCTGTTGGGAAGAAGTCGGTGTGCGTAGTTTTCATGGACCGACTATAGTTGGAGAGACAAGCGACAAGGTTAAGCAGATTCAGGACAGATTGAAGATCGCTCGAAGCAGACAGAAAAGTTATGCTGACACTCGCCGGAGAGAATTGCAATTTGAAGTGGGTGACAAAGTGTTCTTGAAAGTCTCACCGGTCAGAGGTACTCTAAGATTTGGAAAGAAAGGAAAATTGTCCAGCAGATACATTGGCCCATATGAGATTTTGAGCAAGATTGGAAATGTCGCTTACAGGCTTGCGTTACCGCCAGAACTCTCAGGGGTACATAATGTCTTTCACGTCTCTATGCTCAAGAAGTATGTTCACAGTCCTTCTCACATTATTCCACACGAGCCTCTTGAGATTCGAGAAGATGCGTCGTATGTGGAGAGACCGGTTAGAATCATCGATACCCGAGAGCATGAGTTGAGAAATCGGACTATCCATTGGGTCAAAGTGCTTTGGGAGAACCACGAGCCAGAAGAAGCCACATGGGAATTGAGAGATCAAGTCCAAAAGAAGTATCCACACCTGTTACCAGAGGTAAGATTGTTTATATTTGGTGGACCAAATATCCTAAGGGGTGGAGGATGTTAGACCCCGACCCAGACCAACGCGATTAGTGCTAATTAAGTGAACGTTTAGTCTTAAGTGGGTCTTAGTATTAGTTGGGTTAGAATGTGATTAGACTTAGTCTGGATTATAGATTTGGGGATTTTGAGGACGTTTAGTATGAGTCAGACACGCTCAGGGACGCCCTGAGTACACGAGTAAGAATGGGGTTTTGTGCTAGATCTTTGATGTGGATGTGATCTTTATTTCTCTTGAGTGATTTTATTATTTGTGACAACTTTTGTTTTCAAGCTGCATGCATGTGAGGCCCAGAAACCCAAGTTTTGGCCCAATAGGGTAAATCTGTCTTTTCATGCAAAATCTGGGCACACTTTTCGAAGTCGTGAAACCATGTCAAAAGTATACTTTTCTGAAACTAGATTTTTCGACGATCGTTTTGTTCTTCTTCGTCGATTTCATCCGGGGTCCACAAGACCATGTTTTAAGCGTTTCTAGTTCAGCTAGAGAGGGACCCACCTCTCAACCCATATAAAAGGTCTCTTACTCTCTCTCCTCCATTTTCTTCTTCCTTTTTCCTGCAACGGTTGCCCTAGAGTGGAGTGGAGAAGGCAGCCCTCTTCTTGACCTTTTCTTCCTTGGATCATCTAGCAAGAAGACTCCAATCTTCGATTCGTTTCCGCCATTCTCTTCCTCTCTTCGCGAGCTTCGATTGGGCACGTTTTAGAGCCAAACCCTTTCCACTATTCATCATCTTCAACCTCCATTCTTCTTGTTTGGCTAGCAAAAGGTCAGAGCTTGGACCCATCTTTCTATTTGATGTTCTTAGGCTCACCAAGAGCTTGTTTATCATGATTTCAAACCCATTTTCGAAATGGGGGTTTGTAATGGCTAAAATGTTGATTTTTGTATGCTCCATTTTGGGGGTTTTGTGTAGATCTCGTGGAGCACCCCTCATTGTTGGTTTTTGTGAAGCTTCCTTTGACTTTGATTTGAGGCAAGTAAACTTTATAGGATTTTCATATACATTGTGTTGTAGTTTCACTACTTCCATTTAAGACTTGGTTTTTATGCTTGAACCTATTAATGTAGGTTATGTTTATTTTCTCTCAAGTCATTAGTTTGAGTTCCTTTACTTGTGTTATTGTTGAGGATTCATCCAAGTTCTTAGAATCATGTTGGTTTTGTAAGTTTCATGAAATCGTTATGGGAATGCCTTGATGTTTCTCTTTGGAATAAATGGACAAATTGTGGATGGAATGCTCTTTAATGTGTGTAATGAACCCCTTGGAAAGCATGGAGGCTTGGGGAGTGCAGGTGGTAAAAGTGTGGAAGTGAAGAAGGGAGAAAAAGTTGTGAAAATTCTGAACAGAATGCACTGCCCGTGCCTGTCGGTCAGCTGTCGGTCAGACTTCGGTCGACCGACACCAACCGAAATCTGTCGGTTCGAATTCCAGAGAGCAGCATTTCTGTCAGGACATCCCTCGGTTCGCTGTCGGTCAACCGACAGGTCGACCGACAACCAACCGAGGATCTGTCGGTTCAATTTCCAGAGAGCAACATTTTCTGTCTGGTCATCTGTCGGTTCACATTCGGTCAACCGAGGATCTGTCGGTTCAATTTCCAGAGAGCAGCAATTCTGGGCTGGGATCTGTCGGTCAAGCCTTCGGTCGACCGACAGATCGACCTCGGTTAACCGACGGTTAACCGAGCGTTGACCGACAGTTACAAAAAGAACTGTGTTTGGAGAAATTTTGCAGGAATGAAAACTAGACTATGCTTTAGACCTCCATTTGACATTGTGCACTTGAAATTCCTAAATGTATCTTACCTTCGGGGACACCAAGTTGTATAGAGTTTCGACGTTTGGATTTCCAAGTCCACAAGGGTCAAAGTTTTGGTCTTAGCCTATGCTTGATAGATTTTGTTCGGACTCTTGTTTTGATGCTTTATGCGTCCTCATGTTCTTGTTTGATCTTTTTCAAGTATAAGCTTGTATTTAAGACGTGTTTCAAGAATCGTGTTTCAAGAAAGAAAAAGGGAATCATTTCTTAAGTTTTGTTAAGCATTTATATAATGCTGTTTTGCTAGCCTGTCGTGACGTGTTTGATAAATGATTTCCCTCTTGCTTTGACGTGTTCTCGGATAAGTTTTGTCGTGTTTTATGCATTCATGATATAAGTGATTACCACTGAGCTTGGACTGCCCTTTTAGCTTGATCCACTACCTGGGGGTCCTTAAACATGTGGACTGTCTGCAGACTAGTCGTGTCTTGAATTGACACATCGTGCGTGTTCGTGGTCCGGTTCCGCGGCCGGACACCCCGTCTACCTTGTGTGGCGTGGGATCGTGTTTATCGTGTTGTGCTTATCGTGCTTGTCGTGCGTGCTTACTCTTATCATCATATATGATGGAGAAAGGATGGGCTCTTTGTGGATTTACTAATCATGATATTATAAGTATACATGCTAGTTTCGAAAACGTGAAACGTGTATTCAACTCTTGAACTGTTTTAGCATTATTTTAACTATTCATGCCTAAATGGTTTATTTGCCAAACCGTCGTGTTTGATGCTTGTTATTTTGGTGTCCAGGTGCAGGAGTGTTCACGCGTGACGAGGAGTGCCCGGGGGAGGCTGTTGAGCCACCCCCAGCACTCGAGTGGCAGCCCAACGACGTCATCTAGACGCCGGTCGGGATCTTGATTTTCGTTTCACCTAGCTTGGGTTATGTTGGGTTGTTCTTTTGGGGTTCCATTGTTGTATTGGCCTTTGTTGGCCTCTTTGGGTTGTGTAACTTGAATTAATATACTTTTGTTAAACCTTGAAATGTTAATCATGATAGGAATGCTTGATGACTTTCCTTTTTGATACCTTGTCTCCATATTATATATGCTTCTTGTATCTTATCGTTCAAGATTGTATGAATTGTTTTGCTACACGCTTCCGCATACCCATTCGTGTGAGCTCGACCCGTGTCTTGGGATCCTCACCGCGGAAACCTGTGGGAAATCAAACAACAGCCGGCGGCGGCGTGCTTTGGTTGTCGGTTAATCATGCCGCCGCGCAGTCGCGGGCCCGGGTCCCGGTCCGGGGTCGCGACAGGACTGGTATCAGAGCGGGACATGTTTCAGGCAGTTAAAAGAAACTAGAAAGTCTTAGGAACGTGGCGAGGATTCGTGAGTTCGATAGAATGTTTGTCTAGACAACATGACCAACCCAAATATGTCTATATATGTGCTAACAAATTGTCTTGCAGCATCATGCCTCCACGTAAAACTCCGAATCATAATGCTTCAGGCAGTAATCAGAATGAGACAGAACCGACTGAAAATCCTACCGCTACTCAGTTCCAACAATTGATGCAGGCCATGTTGGAGCAACAGAGGCAAGCAAACGAAACGCAAGCAAAATTTCAAGAGCAAATGGCTAAGAAAGACGAGGAAATGGCTCAAGTACAGAGGCAACTTCTAGAAGTCCTCCAAAATAGACCTCAGCATCAAGCCCCACCAAATGTGGTGTACCAGAATAGGGCTGATGATGTCAATGTTCTCTTCGAGAGATTTCGGAAGAGGGGACCCAAGGAATTCTCGGGCCAAGAGGATCCTTTGACTGCTGATGATTGGCTCGCGAACACGGCCAAGATTTTTGACGTTTTTGTTTGCACTGGCAGGGAGAGGGTGAACCTCACCGCTTCTCTATTTTATGGGCTTGCAGACGATTGGTGGCAAACAGTCAAAGAGCCATACCAGGTCATGGCAGATGAGGTTGCTTGGACGACCTTTAAGACACACTTCACGGATAAGTACGTCCCCTCCCATGTTAAGAGACAGAAGGCAATTGAATTCCAACAGTTGAAGCAAGGGAGTATGTCCGTTTTGGAGTATGTCACGAAGTTTGAGAGGCTTGCCAGATATGCTACCGAGTTTATTGACACTGAACAGAAAAAGATCGTCAAATTTTTGGAAGGACTGAATCCCATTCTCAAGAGGGATGTCTCGGGAGTGATCCCTCCAGTCACCTTTGATGAAGCAGTCAGTCGGGCATACAAATTTGAAGAGTTTAACAACGAGATAATCCAGGATAGAAAGCAGCACTACCAGCAGCAAAACCAAAGACAGCAAGGTGGCAAGAAGCCAAGACAGGAACAACATCAAGTTAGACAGTCTGGTTGTAATCTTTGTGGCAAGAACCACCCTACTCACGAATGCCGCAAGGCAACGGGTGCTTGCTTCAAGTGTGGAGGGATGGACCATGCAATCAAGGATTGCCCACACCTTCAGAGTCAAGCCAACAGATATCAGCAGCCAAGGCAGATGCCACCACAGAATCCAGCAGTACCAGTTCAGATGAGGCCACCACCACAACAGCAGCAGCAAGGCAGGCAAGTGCAGAATCAAAATGCTCGTCCACCGCAGAACAGAAATAACCAAGGTAGACAGATTCAGCAACAGAATAGGCCACACCAACAAGGACGTGCATACAATATCAACCGTGCTGACGCTGAAGCAGCGGGTGACGTCATAGAAGGTAAACTTCTTGTTTGTGGAGTAGAAGCACAGATCTTATTTGATCCAGGATCCACACACTCTTTTCTATCCCCTTGGTTTGCAAGGAAGATTGATGCACAGCATGCAGAATTGGATTATAGTTTGACTGTCACTACACCCGTAGGTAGACATGTTGTTTGTACCACCTTTTACCCTAGTTGTCAGATTTTGTTAGGAGATATCAATTTACCAGCCAACCTCATAATTCTAGACATGCATGATTTTGACATTATCTTAGGCATGGATTGGTTAGAGACCTACCATGCTACCATGGATTGTTTTGGTAAGACCATTACCTTCAGATTGCAAGGGCCACAGACAGAGTTGATGTTTCAGGGAATTAGGAAGAAGTCTTCCAGTGGTTTCATTTCAGCTTTGAAAGCTAATAGATTGGTGAGCAGTGGGTGTGAGGCATTTATAGCGTTTATCACGGAGGATAAACAGTCCCAAGGGGTGGAGGATATCCCCGTAGTGTGTGAATTTCCGGATGTTTTTCCAGATGAAATCCCGGGTTTACCACCAGTTAGAGAAGTTGAGTTTACTATTGAACTCCTTCCAGGGACTGCACCGATCTCAATTGCACCTTATAGGATGGCTCCTGCAGAGTTAGGAGAATTGAAACTTCAGTTGCAAGAAATGTTGAGCAAGGGCTTTATTAGGCCAAGTGTTTCACCGTGGGGAGCGCCAGTTCTTTTTGTGAAGAAGAAGGATGGAAGCCTTAGAATGTGCATCGACTATAGAAGATTGAACCATGTGACCGTCAAGAACAAATACCCCTTGCCAAGGATAGATGAGTTGTTTGACCAATTACAAGGAGCAACACACTTTTCCAAGATAGACTTGAGGTCAGGGTATCATCAGTTGCGGGTTAGAGAGTCTGATGTGGCGAAGACAGCTTTCCGAACGAGATATGGGCATTACGAGTTCTTAGTGATGCCCTTTGGCTTGACAAATGCGCCCGCAGTCTTCATGGCTCTCATGAACAAGGTTTTTGCAGAGTTTCTAGACACTCTACCGTGGTGTTCATTGATGATGTCCTCGTGTATTCTAAGAGTAAGGAGGAGCATGAAGAGCACTTGAGGACATCGTTGCAGCTTTTGAGAGACCACCAGCTCTATGCGAAGTTGAACAAGTGTGAATTTTGGCTAGAGCAAGTTTCCTTTTTGGGTCACATTATTTCAAGAGAAGGGTTAGCAGTAGACCCAGCCAAGATAGAAGCAGTCATCGAGTGGAAGAGACCCAGCAGTGTGACAGAAATTAGAAGCTTTTTGGGGTTAGCAGGATACTATCGGAGATTTGTCCAAGGTTTTTCGTCTATTGCAGCACCATTGACGAAGTTGACCCGGAAAAATGTCCCTTTTGTTTGGACTGATCAGTGTGAAGGCAGCTTTCAGGAGTTGAAGAAGAGGTTAACCACAGCCCCAATCCTCACATTACCATCGGGCAGCGGTGGATTTGTTGTTTTTACGGATGCGTCCAATGTGGGATTAGGTTGTGTATTGATGCAAGATGGCAAGGTGATTGCCTATGGTTCGAGACAGTTGAAGAATCATGAGGTTAATTATGCAACGCATGACTTGGAGTTGGCAGCAGTAGTTTTTGCTTTGAAGATGTGGAGGCACTACCTTTATGGGGAGAAATTCGAAGTTCATTCCGACCACCGAAGTTTGCAATATTTGTTTTCACAGAAGGAATTGAATATGAGACAGAGACGGTGGATGGAGTATATTAAAGATTATGACTTCCCAATCAAGTATCATCCGGGCAAAGTGAACGTTGTGGCAGATGCATTGAGCAGAAAGTCAGCAGTGATGGCTAGTTTGAGAGGAGTTAGTGTTCTCCAACAGTTGGAAGAACTGGGAGTAGAGGTACAACACTTGAGGAGAGGTGTCTTAGTGGCAAATATGACCGTGTCTGAGCCTACCTTCATCCAAAGAATCAAAGATAGTCAGTTGCAAGACCCAGAATTGGCCAAGATTGTAGATCAGATTGCAGAACGTCCAGATTTCAGAATTTCTGATGGAGTGTTGTATTTTCGTGACCGGTTGTGCGTGCCGAATGTTGATGATTTGAAGAATGAAATTATGATTGAAGCTCACCATACTAGATACTCTATACATCCGGGTAGCACGAAGATGTACCATAACTTGAAGAGCAGATTTTGGTGGAATAATATGAAGCGAGAGATCGCAGCTTTTGTATCTCGTTGCTTGACTTGTCAGATGATCAAGGCAGAACATCAGAAGCCTCCTGGGTTGTTACAGCCTTTGGAGATTCCGGAGTGGAAATGGGAGCATATCACTATGGATTTCGTCTCCGGTTTGCCTAATACCAAGAGAGGAAACAATGCAATTTGGGTTATAGTTGATCGTCTTACGAAGTCTGCGCACTTCCTTCCGATGAAGACTGGGAACATGATGCATATGGCACCACTCGCTAGGCTATTCATTGACGAGATTGTTAGCAAACATGGTCAGCCCGTCTCCATCACTTCCGACAGAGATAGCAGATTTGTTTCGAGAATTTGGAAATCTCTTCTTGAATCCATGGGGTCCAAACTTCAGTTCAGCACAGCGTATCATCCTCAGACCGATGGTCAGTCAGAGCGGACGATACAGACTCTTGAAGATATGCTACGTGCTTGTGTGTTGGATTTCAAGGTCCAGTGGGATGAGAACCTACCTCTTTGCGAGTTTGCGTACAACAATAGCTACCATTCTAGCATTGGAATGGCACCGTTCGAGGCACTCTATGGTAGGAGGTGCAGAACTCCAGTCTGTTGGGAAGAAGTCGGTGTGCGTAGTTTTCATGGACCGACTATAGTTGGAGAGACAAGCGACAAGGTTAAGCAGATTCAGGACAGATTGAAGATCGCTCGAAGCAGACAGAAAAGTTATGCTGACACTCGCCGGAGAGAATTGCAATTTGAAGTGGGTGACAAAGTGTTCTTGAAAGTCTCACCGGTCAGAGGTACTCTAAGATTTGGAAAGAAAGGAAAATTGTCCAGCAGATACATTGGCCCATATGAGATTTTGAGCAAGATTGGAAATGTCGCTTACAGGCTTGCGTTACCGCCAGAACTCTCAGGGGTACATAATGTCTTTCACGTCTCTATGCTCAAGAAGTATGTTCACAGTCCTTCTCACATTATTCCACACGAGCCTCTTGAGATTCGAGAAGATGCGTCGTATGTGGAGAGACCGGTTAGAATCATCGATACCCGAGAGCATGAGTTGAGAAATCGGACTATCCATTGGGTCAAAGTGCTTTGGGAGAACCACGAGCCAGAAGAAGCCACATGGGAATTGAGAGATCAAGTCCAAAAGAAGTATCCACACCTGTTACCAGAGGTAAGATTGTTTATATTTGGTGGACCAAATATCCTAAGGGGTGGAGGATGTTAGACCCCGACCCAGACCAACGCGATTAGTGCTAATTAAGTGAACGTTTAGTCTTAAGTGGGTCTTAGTATTAGTTGGGTTAGAATGTGATTAGACTTAGTCTGGATTATAGATTTGGGGATTTTGAGGACGTTTAGTATGAGTCAGACACGCTCAGGGACGCCCTGAGTACACGAGTAAGAATGGGGTTTTGTGCTAGATCTTTGATGTGGATGTGATCTTTATTTCTCTTGAGTGATTTTATTATTTGTGACAACTTTTGTTTTCAAGCTGCATGCATGTGAGGCCCAGAAACCCAAGTTTTGGCCCAATAGGGTAAATCTGTCTTTTCATGCAAAATCTGGGCACACTTTTCGAAGTCGTGAAACCATGTCAAAAGTATACTTTTCTGAAACTAGATTTTTCGACGATCGTTTTGTTCTTCTTCGTCGATTTCATCCGGGGTCCACAAGACCATGTTTTAAGCGTTTCTAGTTCAGCTAGAGAGGGACCCACCTCTCAACCCATATAAAAGGTCTCTTACTCTCTCTCCTCCATTTTCTTCTTCCTTTTTCCTGCAACGGTTGCCCTAGAGTGGAGTGGAGAAGGCAGCCCTCTTCTTGACCTTTTCTTCCTTGGATCATCTAGCAAGAAGACTCCAATCTTCGATTCGTTTCCGCCATTCTCTTCCTCTCTTCGCGAGCTTCGATTGGGCACGTTTTAGAGCCAAACCCTTTCCACTATTCATCATCTTCAACCTCCATTCTTCTTGTTTGGCTAGCAAAAGGTCAGAGCTTGGACCCATCTTTCTATTTGATGTTCTTAGGCTCACCAAGAGCTTGTTTATCATGATTTCAAACCCATTTTCGAAATGGGGGTTTGTAATGGCTAAAATGTTGATTTTTGTATGCTCCATTTTGGGGGTTTTGTGTAGATCTCGTGGAGCACCCCTCATTGTTGGTTTTTGTGAAGCTTCCTTTGACTTTGATTTGAGGCAAGTAAACTTTATAGGATTTTCATATACATTGTGTTGTAGTTTCACTACTTCCATTTAAGACTTGGTTTTTATGCTTGAACCTATTAATGTAGGTTATGTTTATTTTCTCTCAAGTCATTAGTTTGAGTTCCTTTACTTGTGTTATTGTTGAGGATTCATCCAAGTTCTTAGAATCATGTTGGTTTTGTAAGTTTCATGAAATCGTTATGGGAATGCCTTGATGTTTCTCTTTGGAATAAATGGACAAATTGTGGATGGAATGCTCTTTAATGTGTGTAATGAACCCCTTGGAAAGCATGGAGGCTTGGGGAGTGCAGGTGGTAAAAGTGTGGAAGTGAAGAAGGGAGAAAAAGTTGTGAAAATTCTGAACAGAATGCACTGCCCGTGCCTGTCGGTCAGCTGTCGGTCAGACTTCGGTCGACCGACACCAACCGAAATCTGTCGGTTCGAATTCCAGAGAGCAGCATTTCTGTCAGGACATCCCTCGGTTCGCTGTCGGTCAACCGACAGGTCGACCGACAACCAACCGAGGATCTGTCGGTTCAATTTCCAGAGAGCAACATTTTCTGTCTGGTCATCTGTCGGTTCACATTCGGTCAACCGAGGATCTGTCGGTTCAATTTCCAGAGAGCAGCAATTCTGGGCTGGGATCTGTCGGTCAAGCCTTCGGTCGACCGACAGATCGACCTCGGTTAACCGACGGTTAACCGAGCGTTGACCGACAGTTACAAAAAGAACTGTGTTTGGAGAAATTTTGCAGGAATGAAAACTAGACTATGCTTTAGACCTCCATTTGACATTGTGCACTTGAAATTCCTAAATGTATCTTACCTTCGGGGACACCAAGTTGTATAGAGTTTCGACGTTTGGATTTCCAAGTCCACAAGGGTCAAAGTTTTGGTCTTAGCCTATGCTTGATAGATTTTGTTCGGACTCTTGTTTTGATGCTTTATGCGTCCTCATGTTCTTGTTTGATCTTTTTCAAGTATAAGCTTGTATTTAAGACGTGTTTCAAGAATCGTGTTTCAAGAAAGAAAAAGGGAATCATTTCTTAAGTTTTGTTAAGCATTTATATAATGCTGTTTTGCTAGCCTGTCGTGACGTGTTTGATAAATGATTTCCCTCTTGCTTTGACGTGTTCTCGGATAAGTTTTGTCGTGTTTTATGCATTCATGATATAAGTGATTACCACTGAGCTTGGACTGCCCTTTTAGCTTGATCCACTACCTGGGGGTCCTTAAACATGTGGACTGTCTGCAGACTAGTCGTGTCTTGAATTGACACATCGTGCGTGTTCGTGGTCCGGTTCCGCGGCCGGACACCCCGTCTACCTTGTGTGGCGTGGGATCGTGTTTATCGTGTTGTGCTTATCGTGCTTGTCGTGCGTGCTTACTCTTATCATCATGTATGATGGAGAAAGGATGGGCTCTTTGTGGATTTACTAATCATGATATTATAAGTATACATGCTAGTTTCGAAAACGTGAAACGTGTATTCAACTCTTGAACTGTTTTAGCATTATTTTAACTATTCATGCCTAAATGGTTTATTTGCCAAACCGTCGTGTTTGATGCTTGTTATTTTGGTGTCCAGGTGCAGGAGTGTTCACGCGTGACGAGGAGTGCCCGGAGGAGGCTGTTGAGCCACCCCCAGCACTCGAGTGGCAGCCCAACGACGTCATCTAGACGCCGGTCGGGATCTTGATTTTCGTTTCACCTAGCTTGGGTTATGTTGGGTTGTTCTTTTGGGGTTCCATTGTTGTATTGGCCTTTGTTGGCCTCTTTGGGTTGTGTAACTTGAATTAATATACTTTTGTTAAACCTTGAAATGTTAATCATGATAGGAATGCTTGATGACTTTCCTTTTTGATACCTTGTCTCCATATTATATATGCTTCTTGTATCTTATCGTTCAAGATTGTATGAATTGTTTTGCTACACGCTTCCGCATACCCATTCGTGTGAGCTCGACCCGTGTCTTGGGATCCTCACCGCGGAAACCTGTGGGAAATCAAACAACAGCCGGCGGCGGCGTGCTTTGGTTGTCGATTAATCATGCCGCCGCGCAGTCTCGGGCCCGGGTCCCGGTCCGGGGTCGCGACAGGTTCGAGAAAACCTAAAATCGTGGAAACGCAACATTCCAGTTGATATCCACAACCCAAATTTCAAAAATCGTGGAGACGCAACATACCAGTTGCTATCCACAACCCAAATTTCAAATGGCTCGAGAAAACCTCAAAAAATCGCGGAGAAACGACATCAAGTTAGTACCCGCAAAACCAAAAGTTTTGGGAAAAGCAGGGAGGCGACGCTTAGTCGATATTTGCACCCCAATTCGCGAGGAAGCGACATTCCATCGATACTCGCAAAACCTAACCCGCGAGGAAGTGACATTCCATCAATACTCGCAAAACCGAATGAGCAAGGAAGCGACATTCCATCGATACTTGCAAGACCATTCAGCGGGGAGGCGACATTTAGTCGATACCTGCATTTTGAAAACCAAAATTCGGCTATAAACGCCAAAATCCGGCTATAAATGCCAAAATTCGGCTATAAATGCCAAAAACAAAATTTTTCGGCTATAAACGCCAAAATCGGCTTTCATGCCATCTCAAAATCGGCTTTCACATGCCAATAAAACAAAACTTGGTTTTCAAAAAACTCGGCTATAAACGCCAAAATCTGGCTATAAACGCCAAAACTCGGCTATAAACGCCAAATCCGGCTATAAATGCCAAAATTCGGCTATAAATGCCAAAAGCAAAATTTTTCGGCTATAAACGCCAAAATCGGCTTTCATGCCATCTCAAAATCGGCTCTCATGCCACAAACAAAATTTTTGGCTCTCATGCCATCTCAAAATTCGGCTATAAATGCCAAAACAAAACAAAAAAAAAATCGGCTATAAACGCCAAAATCTGGCTATAAATGCCAAAATTCGGCTATAAACGCCAAGACAAACAAAATAAAATTCGGCTTCTATGCCATTCTAAATTTTGGCTTTCACGCCATCCAGAAATTTTGGCTCCCACGCCGCAAAACAAATTTTGGCTCTTACGCCACAAAATTAGGCTTTCATGCCATCCAAAATTTCGGTTTTCAAACCATAAAAAAAAATCAGGCTTTTCGCCACAAAATTGGCTTTCATGCCCAAAACAACCCTTTGACAAAAGATTTTCACAAAATGACAACCTTTTGATCAAATCCTTAAGCAAACATTCCCATCAAACTTTTGCTCAAAATTGTTTTCGTCAAAAATGATTTAAGTGAAACGAAGGGGATACAAAATATAGTACCAAAATTGTTTATACATGGAGGTACCAAAAAAAAGAAAAAGGAAAAAGAGTTTGTTACAACTCAGGAGCTCAATCCTACATGGTCTTCAACCAAAGGTTCAACTCCTCAAGCAGACCCTTGGCCTTAACTTCCAAAGTTTTTAGGCCACGTTCCTTCAAAATGTCCCCATAAAACGCGGCCGAATGCCGTGACCCATCTGCAGCACGAGAAAGTTCTTCCCAGAGGACCTGCCACTGCTCATGCTCCTGAGTCTTCCTCCGGACATTACCTTCAGCTTCCTCAAACCTGGCGAATGAGAGTCCCCTCTTTCTCCCAAGCCTGCTGAGCGGCCGCATTGGAAGATCTAGCAGACCGACGAGGTGAGTCAGTAACAGGACCTTTACCTTTGTTCGTCCTAGAAGAACTACCTGCAAAAGATGGAAGAGAAAAGATCAATCAACATCGAAATGACAGAATTCTGCTACAAAAAAATTCTAGCAAAATTTTGACATGGTTCCGGGGCAATTCCAAAGAAAAGGAAAAATGCTCCGAAAAAGACAGGAAGTCTGAAGATGAGCACAACATCGCTGCGAGCTCATAGTCAGTGGAGAATTCTCAAAGAAGGCTCGAACTCAACATCGCTGCGAGAACGAGCCAATCTCATCAAACTTCCGCAAAATCTGGAAAAGAGCTCAACATTGCTGCGAGCTTTAGAATCCAAAAATTGTAAAACTTCCTCAAAATCCAGCAAGACCGAGAAAGAGCTCAACATCGCTGCGAGCTCAAAATCCCAACACTTGCAAAAGATTTTCAGGTATGCATCATCATACTTCCAACTCTATTTACCAAAACTCATGCATAAAAAATATATCATCATGCATTAAATGCTAGGAAAACCTTGACCAAAGTTTGACCAATTCCAACCCAATTTGGTCAAAACCAATCAAACTTTGTCCGAGTCAAAAATCATGTTGACTTGACCTAGAGACTCTAGCCTTCTATCTTGATGCATCAAACAAAAAAATGCATACATATTGAAATTGCATAGCCTCATTATCATAGTGAGCAAACAAGGAAAAAGAAAAAGATAGAAAAAAAATCTCAGCAAAAATAAAAAATAAAAAAATTTTGGCCCACTGCCACGTGGCAGTACGATCAGGTCTGTACGGACCTGTCCGTACAGCCAGAAGAAAAAAAAACAGCAAAAAAACAAAAAAAAGAAAAGAAGAGAAAAACGCTGAAAAAAAAAGATCAGCGTGAAAAAAAAAAGAAAGAAAAAAAAAGAGTTCACGAAAAAAAAAAAAGAAAACCGTGAAAAGAAAAAAAGAAAGAAAAAAAAAAGAAAGAAAGAAAAAAAGAGAGAAGCACGAAAAAAAAAAAAAAGAAAAGCGTGCATGAAAAGAAAAGAAAAGAAAAAAGAAAAAAAGAGAAGAAGAAAGAAGAAAAGAAAAAGAAAAGAAGGAAAAATGAAGAAGTTACTTCTACAATGGAGATTCTTGAGGAAGAAAACTTACTTGAAGCCATTGATGGAGAAGAAGAAGAAAAGCTTGGAGATCCTTGAAGAAGAGAAAGCACTTCTTGCCTTGGGGAGCACTCTTGAAGATTTCTTGCAAAAAGAAAGCAATGGAGCAAAAGCATCATCCCTCCTGCTTTTATAGAAGAGAGCAAGCCAAAAGAGGAAACAAGGAGAAAAGAAAGGAGGTAAGTGCTAAAATTTAGCTACTTTCCCAAAGAGAAAGATATTTTGAGAGAATCTTTCCACAAAAAAGAAAACTTGAGAAATTCTCTCCAAGTAAAGATATTTTTAGATATTCTCTACACAAAAGAGATATTTTTAGATATTCTTTACAAATATGACACCATATGAGATCTAGGCCATCTCCAAAGCCTAAGGTCACATGGGTTAGCCCATATGAGCCAGGTTTGACCACCTAGGCACTAAAATTGGCTTTTAGTCAAAATATTCCTCTTACCAAGAGCAAAAAAAAGAAAAGAGCAAAAAAAGTCCCATGCCTCTTTTGAGTTGATGGGACCATTCAAAAAAAAAAAAAAAAAGAAAAAAGAAAGTCCCATGAGTTTCCAAAAACCAAACCATCCAACCTCATGAACCAAATTGAGCAAAAATCTTGAAATTGACATTTCACAAAACCAAATTCCGGTCCCCTAGCTCGCCACATACAGCTTGTTAGGTCACAAGACCAAAACCAAAATCAAAATCCAAAACCTACAAACCAAACCTGACCCCCAACCTGCCACATACAGCTTGTTGGGTCACAAGGTCAAAATCAAAATCAAACCCCGACCCCCTAACCTGCCACATACAGCTTGTTAGGTCACAAGGTCAAAAACCAAAATCCAAATACCCCATGCCATTTTCAAAACTTTGCCTTGAGATGGTACGTGATCCCTCTCACTACCATAAAATTCCCCCGGAAACTTAGAAGGCTATTCAAAAAAAAAAATGCTCAAGACTCTTGGTCAAGTTGGAACCTTTCCTCCAAGTTTCTCTTCGAGGCACATCGACTCCAAAAAGCTACTCGTCGCTGTACCTCGAGGGGGCATTTGTTGACACCAAAAAAGTCAATATGTCTCCTCAACATCGAGAAGCCTCCTGAAGCTGCATCCTGCTAAAAATAGGCAAGGCTACTTCAAGCATCAGATTTTGTCAGAATCAGACAGAAACTGAGAGGTCCTTCAAGACAGCTAAGAGAGGGGTACACTTGAGGTTTCGGGTCATTCCGACATCATTTGGCCCAACTTCACTTCAAAGATCAGCTAAACAAGCGCTCCCGGCGGCGACATCATCAAAGACACCAAAACTTTGATCAAAGCCTACGGATGACTCCAGAAGGTCTCCAAAGGGCTCCATGCCAAATTTCAAGTCAAACCAACAACGTTTGACCCTTCATCAATGCTCGAGCAGCAAAATCAAGCCTCCCGGCGGCGGAAACCACCGAAGCCATCACTCATCAAACCAAGTGCATGAGTGGCTTCAACATGCTTCCAAAAGGCTGCACGTCGAATTTCAGGTCATTCCGACAACGTTTGACCAAGTTTCGACGCTCCGAAAGAAAATCAAGCCTACCGGCGGCGGAGCTCCCCGGGACCACGGTTTCCAAGACAGAGCCTGTGGATCATCTCAAAATGACTCCAATAGGTTCCCTGTCAAATTTCAGGTCAATCGGACATCGTTTGACCGCACATCAACGCGCGGCATCTCCCTCGCGGCAAAATCAAGTCTACTGGCGACGGGACCCCAAACGGCTTCAAAACTCAAACAAAAGCCTATGGTTGGTCTTATTTATTGCTCAGGAGGCTTCACCTCAAATTTCAGGTCATTCCGACATCGTTTGACCAAGTTTTAGCTTCTGGCGGAAAATCAGCAGCTCTACGCGAAAAAGTCTTCGGCTTTCCCGGAAAATTGGAAACTTTGCACTCTAAAAATGCAAGGATTCTCATCAGGTTTTCTACAGGGAAATCAAGCCAATAAATGAGAAGAAATGTCAGGAAAAATACAGAAGAAAACGGCGACGAAAAAGACCGCAAAACGGACCAAAAAGGGGAGAAAAACCCCCAGGGTCGCAGCCCGCGACCATGGCCCACGGTCGCCGGCGACCATGGAAGTCCGGGTCACCGGATTTTTCGCCGGTGACCCGTTTTTCCGTCCCTTTTCGCGTTTCGCGCACTTTGGCCCCTGTGGTTTCCTGAAAATGTGATTTTTAGTGCTTGAAATTGACTCATATCCGACGACATCTCAGATCCGCCGTCAAAAGCATAAAATCATCATTGATCGCTCCAAGATCGCCGACCGGTTGACCTAAAAAGTGCTCTTTCTGTCCGACCGATCGAGAAATCGACAAGACAGATGTCACCGGCCCGCTGCTAGCTATCAATGTCTGAAATTACACGGTCATCCGATGTCGATCAGCATGTAGATCCATCGGTGATCATCTCCAAAAGAATCCCAAAAGATGCGGCACGGCCCGCGACTCTTCAACTGCTCGGCGACCATTTAATGCAGTTAATTGACTAGCTTTATTGCAGTCATTAATTCATTTCTTTGGACGGCCCAATCAGAAGCAAGCATCCAGGAGTTACAAATCAATTAAGTCATGGCATTCAAGCCATGAAACTCCTCCCATTATGGTAATTAAGGTAATTAAAAGCCCTTAATCTCCATCGGCCAATCAGATTCAAGGAAAAAGGAGTTACAAAATCAAGAAATAAATCTTGTAACTCCTCCCATTAAAGTAATTAAAGCCCATAAACTCTCCTAATGGCTACCAAGAGCCTATAAATAGGAGAGCTTTCCAAGAAGAAAGGGATCGGAAAAGGACGAACGGAAAACCGAAGATCGAAAATCAAAAGGTGCAGAGAATCCCGAATTCCAGACAGACAGAGTCTAGAGAAAGAGAGAAAATTCTGCAGAAATTCTACATCAAGCACCACTACAAGGTGACAAAAAGTCCCTTGGGGGGTACTCCCCCCCAAGGTCCTTGCCTTCTCCCGCTGCCTCCAATGGCTTAGACGTGGCTTTTCAGCCCGTCTACTTAGCTTTTTATTGGACATAGGACCTTCTCTTGGTCTTTGTCCTCTAAAAACCTGAGGTTATAGCCAAGCCAAGCGAATCAAGAGCATCCTCTGTTCTCATCTGCATGGATGATGGCGAAGCCCATACATGGCTTGCGACCGTCAATCTGAACGAGTCCCCCACAATCTCCTGAAAAGTTAGATCCTCATTTTCTTGCTTTTCATTGTAGTTTGTATTTTTCTAAAAGAGACAAAAATCACAACTCTTGTCTTTCATTATTGATGAGAATTGTAAATCGGCTATAAACGCCAAAATCGGCTATAAATGCCAAACAAAATCGCCTTTCACGGCAAACCAAGAAAATGTCTCTTTTCTTAAATATTTGTACAATGGAAAACTTGAAAGAAGTTGATTTCCTTTTTACTTGCGAAGGTTGATCTCCGGATTACCACTTGCAATTCCAAGTAAAATAGAAAATCTGGCACACCCACACAAAGAAATGTTGATGCACGCTTCAGCCCCCCGGGCGTGAAAGGGCCGGACCCGACGGACTCCCACGTCCGCCGACCCCGGTAGCACCCTCGGCAGGAGCGCGTTCCATCAGTAGCCATAGAACTTGCTCTGATCTCGGGAGGAGGGTTCGCCTTTCATAGGCTGGGGCCATTTGAAGAAGGGTTGCGTCTGGATCTTGCCGAGGAGCTTGTAAATAGGCTCCTTGAAGATGGTATTGACGGCCTTTAAGAGGCACCACTTTACTTCGGCTTTGCGCTGCCTCCCGAAGTGAGAGCAGGAAGCGTCGCCTAGCTAGATGGTTCTCTGTTTCGGTCCGCCTCTCTTTTGGCTAGCTTTTTGTCCTTCTTGGAGGGTCGGCCCTCCTTCCAGAAGTTATGGCTTTCTCGAGCTCGGACCTCGTCTTCTTCTTGCTCAACGAACTGATTCACCCGGACCATCAGTGCTTTCACCGAGACCACAAGGAACCGCACCAGGTCCCTCCGGAGCTCGTTGCCTGGCAACAGAGCGTGTTGAAAGGACTTAATGGCGACTTCGTCGTTGGCATCCTCAATCTGACTGTAAATGGTCCAGAACCTCTTGTTGAACCGAGTGATATTTTCGGCTGGCCTCATTCTGATGGCCATCAGGTCGGAGTTCGTCTTCGGGATGACCCGGTGCGCTTGGAACTTCTCGACGAAGGAGTGTCGGAGCTGTTGCCAGCTCGAAATCAATCCTTAGGAGAGCGCGCAGAACCACCGAAGTGAGAGGTCACCCAAACTGGAGGAGAAGACCTTGCAGTCCAGGTTGCCGTCGCCGCCCCACACCGTCATCCTCTGGGTGAAGTGGCGGAGGTGCGCCTCGGGGTCCGACATCCCGTCATAAAGATTGAACCTCGGGACGCTGAACTTATCGGGGAGGGCGTGTTCTCTGATTTCTCGAGTGAATGGGGATGTGCAGTTATTGTCACTGTCTTTGGTAGCCAACCAACCTCTGGTGAGGACAGCAAACTCCATATTCTGCTGCAAGGCCAGCTTGATTTGCTGGTTGATCCAATCAGCCATGTCGGGATCGGCCCCCTGATTTCGTCTCTAGCGCTGCCGCTGGCCAGCGCTGGCGTGGGTGCTGCTCGAGCCTTCTTCATATGCTCGGTCAAGCCTCTTGTTGTCCAGAACTTGCCTCAAGTCCAGAGGAGTTTTAGGAGCCTTCCGGGCTCGCTACTGCACAGGAGGTACGAGCGAAGCCCCGGCCGGGGCCTTCTCCTTCCCTTCGAGCTGCCGCTGGAACTGGAGGATCTGGGCTCCCTGCCCTTCAATGATGAGGTTTTGAGCCCTGATTGCTTCGGCGTTTGCCTCATCGTCCTCCTCCAGGACCATGTCGTCATCGCCCTCGTCGTCAAAGCGCACATGGTCCTCCTGGATGTGATTCTGGTGACGAGGCTGGTGTGGATCGGACAACGCCCGTTGGGACTATTCCTGGGGAGGAACATCCTTACGGGGTAATTCTGTGGAGACAACTTCCAGACGTGGACGCTCCGCCTAAGAGGTAGTCGGCCTGACCCGTTCCAGTACGGGTCCGTGACGAGGGGATGCTGCTGCACCCCTTGACGACGAATGCGTCTGGGTGACAGGTGATCCCACGCTTCTCATCCCAGGTTCTCCGCCAACCCTCCTCTGTTGAAGGTCAGACGGTGTTTGCCTGGTTACTCCTGCCTGGTTCGTCACCAATGGAGGTGGCATGAGGGGCAGAAACGTCTCTGGCGGTATGGACCTGGATGGTCCAGCAATGCTCTTTCCCTTCCTAGTTTTTGGAGGCATGGCTTTCAAGATGAAAATATGGTTTTTTCAAATTGTTCCCCACAGACGGCGCCATATTGTGCTGCCTAAAAATTACGGACTTAGTTTAGATGGTAATGGGGGTTACAAAGATGTTGTTTAGCTGATTAGGAACGTCGCCAATGACCTGAAACCTGAAAGGGAGAAGAAACAGAGGTCAGGGCCTTGAGCTGCTGCCAGCCAAAGGCACTCCGACGCCTGAGTTAGTGCAATCACTGAACTAGGGTGAAGTGAGGAAGAAGATGTGAGCAAAATAGAACAATGCGGTGTATATTTGCATACCTGTTCATGGCTTACCATGCAAGCATATATAGAAGAGAGTAGAAGGTTCCATAGTGGAGGTAGGTGATGATACTTGTCCCATCAGCCCATACCTAGGACCCTTAGTGGGGGTAGGTGAGGGTACTGTCCCATTGAATCTCTCCTCAAATCCCTCACATAAATGTGGACATGATAGGGGCTGTTGTCACCAAAAATGTCACTTTGCCTCTTCAACATCAAGAAAGCTGCATGAAGTCGCAACCTGCCATAAATAGGCAATGCAACTTCTCCAAAAAATCAAATCTTGTCAGAATCAAACAAAAACTGCAAGATCCTTCAAGATAGCCAAGAGAAGAGTACACATGAAGTTTCGGGCCATTTCAGAATCATTTGGACTAACTTCGCTTCTCCGACAGCTAAATTGGCGCTCCCGGCGGCGACATCATCGGAGACGTCAAAACTTCGATCAGAGCCTACGGATGACTCCAGCATGTCTCAAAAGGGCTCCATGCCAAATTTCAAGTCAAACCGACAATGTTTGACCCTCCATCAATGCTCGAGCAGCAAAATCAAGCCTCCCGGTGGCGGGAACCACCGAAGCCTTCGCTCATAAAACCAAGTGCATGAGTGGCTTCAACATGCTTCCAAAAGGCTGCACGTCGAATTTCAGGTCATTCCGACAACGTTTGACCAGGTTTCGACGCTCCGAAAGAAAATCAAGCCTACCGGCGGCGGAGCTCCCCGGGACCTTGGTTTCCAAGACAGAGCCTGTGGATCATCTCAAAATGATTCCAATAGGTTCCCTGTCAAATTTCAGGTCAATCGGACATCGTTTGACCGCACATCAAAGCGCGGCATCTCCCTCGCGGCAAAATCAAGTCTACTGGCGACGGGACCCCAAACGGCTTCAAAACTCAAACAAAAGCCTATGGTTGGTCTTATTTATTGCTCAGGAGGCTCCACCTCAAATTTCAGGTCATTCCGACATCGTTTGACCAAGTTTCAGCTTCTGGCGGAAAATCAGCAGCTCTACGCAACAAAGTCTTCGGCTTTCCCGGAAAATTGGAAACTTTGCACTCTAAAAAATGCAAGGATTCTCATCAGGTTTTCTACAGGGAAATCAAGCCAATAATTGAGAGAAAATGTCAGGAAAAATACAGAAGAAAACGGCGACGAAAAAGACCGCAAAACGGACCAAAAAGGGGAGAAAAACCCCCAGGGTCGCTGCCCGCGACCCTGGTCCAGGGTCGCCGGCGACCATGGAAGTCCGGGTCGCCGGATTTTTCTCCGGTGACCCATTTTTCCATCCCTTTTCGCGTTTTACGCACTTTGACCCCTGTGGTTTCCTAAAAATGTGATTTTTAGTGCTTGAAATTGACTCATATCCGACGACATCTCAGATCCGCCGTCAAAAGCATAAAATCATCAGTGATCGCTCCAAGATCGCCAATCGGTCGACCAAAAAGGTGTGCTTTCCGCCCGATCGATCGAAAAATCGACAGGACAGATGTCACAGGCCCGCTCTTAGCTATCAATGTCTGAAGTTACATGTTCATCCGATGTCGATCAGCATGAAGATCCATCAATGATCATCGTCAAAAGAATTCCAGAAGACACGGCACGGCCCGCGACTCTTCGACTACTCGGCGACCAATTAATGTGGTTAATTGGCTAGCTTTATGGCAGTCATTAACTCATTCTATTGGACGGCCCAATCAGAAGCAAGCATTCGGGAGTTACAAATCAAGAGATTCATGGCATTCAAGTCATGAAACTCCTCCCATTATGATAATTAAGGTGATTAAAAGCCCTTAATCTCCATCGGCCAATCAGATTCAAGGAAAAAGGAGTTACAAAATCAAGAAATAAATCTTGTAACTCCTCCCATCATGGCGATTAAATGCCCTCAATCTCCACCGGCCAATCAGAAGCCAAGATCCAAGAGTTACAAAATAAAGGAATTAAACCTTGTAACTCCTCCATTTATGTAGCTTTATGATAATTAAAGCTCATAAACCCTCCTAAATGGCTACCAGAAAGCTTATAAATAGGAGAACACCCCAAGCATTCGAGAGGACTTCAAAAAGCACCACAAATCCAGAAATCTGAGAGAAAGAAAAAGGGAGAAAACTCTGCTAAAGTCCTACACCGGCTACCACTACAAGGTGACAAAAGTCCCTTGGGGGGCACCCCCCCCCCCCCCCCCAAGGTCCTTGCCTTCTCCCGCTGCCTCCAATGGCTTAGACGTGGCTTTTCAGCCCGTCTACTTAGCTTTTTATTGGACATAGGACCTTCTCTTGGTCTTTGTCCTCTAAAAAACTGAGGTTATAGCCAAGCCAAGCGAATCAAGAGCATCCACTGTTCTGATCTGCATGGATGATGGCGAAGCCCACACATGGCTTGCGACCGTCAATCTGAACGAGTCCCCCACAATCTCCTGAGAAGTTAGATCCTCCTTTTCTTGCTTTTCCTTGTAGTTTGTATTTTTCTAAAAGGGACAAAAATCACAACTCTTGTCCTTCATTATTGATGAGAATTGTAAATCGGCTATAAACGCCAAAATCGGCTATAAATGCCAAACAAAATCGCCTTTCACGGCAAACCAAGAAAATGTCTCTTTTCTTAAATATTTGTGCAATGGAAAACTTGAAAGAAGTTGATTTCCTTTTTACTTGCGAAGGTTGATCTCCGGATTACCACTTGCAATTCCAAGTAAAATAGAAAATCTGGCACACCCACACAAAGAAATGTTGATGGACGCTTCAACCCCCCGGGCGCGAAAGGGCCAGACCCGACGGACTCCCACGTCCGCCGACCCCGGTAGCACCCTCGGCAGGAGCGCGTTCCATCAAGCTGGCACACCCGGTGGGACTCGTTCATTTGAGAACACGGTGCTCGGAAATGAAATATTTGCATATCATACTTTTTGCTCTATGCTTATAATTCCTTTCCGGATTCCTTGGCTACTTTCTAGCTGGTAGCCTATGTTGGATTTTGCATCCTAAAAAAAATGAGATGGGATTTTTTGGAAATTTCTATTTCTTTGAGTTTGTTTCCACTCTTTCTCTTTTCAAAAAAAAAATTTAATAAAAAATAAAAAAAATCAGTTTTCTTAGTTTGAATTCAAAATTGAGAAACCTTGATCCTATCCTATCGTTCTTTGGTGCTTGCATCAATGTTGAGCCCGTTCGACTAAGGTTTTGGGCCATCGTTTCTCTTCGATGAGTTCATTAGAGATTTCAAAAAAAAATTAATAAAAAATCAAAAAAAATCAAATTTCTCGTTTTGGATTCAAAATTGAGAAACTTTGATCCTTTCTCTTCTGGGCATGTGTGCTCGCGGAAATCGTTGAGCCCGTGTTCAGATCGGGGATTGGGCCATCGTTTCTCTTCGATGAGTCTGTCAGGGATCTAAAAAAAAAAATTTTAAATAAATAAACAAAAAGACATAGACCACTAAGGTTAAACCAATTGCGTTCTTTGATCACGATTGATTCAAGAAAAGCCTTGTCCAGAGTGTGGAGACAGCTTGACTGTTCTAGGCAAGGGTCCTCCAAACGGGTTCATTAAGTAATCCTACCTTTACCTGGGGGCAATTCTATCAATTGAGGTTTCATAAGACCGGGTTAGGAGGCCTATGTGTACTCTCTCGTCTTTAAATCTTAAAAAAATTAAAAAAAAAATCAAAATTAAAAATTAAAAATAAAAAAAAAAGAATTTTCAAAAAAATCTTTAAAAAAAATAATATTTAAAAAAAATAAAAAAAATAAAAAAAATAAAAAACAATAAATAAATAAATAAATAAAATCATTTCAAAAAAAAAAAGCTTAAAAAACTCGTCACTTTTGATTTCAGATCTGAGAAATTTTGGTTCCTTCTTTTCTGAGCACTGGCGCTCGCGGAAATCGCCGAGACCGTGTTTAGATTGGAATACCATTTGCTCTCCTTGATGGAACCAATCTTGACATTTCAAAAAAAAAAAAACTCGTCACTTTTGGATTCAGATTCGAGAAATTGTGGTCTCTTTCCTTCTGAGTACTGGCGCTCGCGGAAATCGTTGAGCCCGTATTTGAATCGGAATGCCACCTGCTCTCTTTGACGAATCCATTTCTGACCTTTAAAAATAGAGAATCCCATCTCATGGATGCGATTTCCAACATTTGTGCCTAGCAATACTGGTACGCCCTTTCAGGGTCTACTGTATCTGTGACCGGCACATTTGTAACTCCTACCTTATATTCTTCTTATCTCGAGCAAGCTCCGCTTCTCGATAAGTCGAATTTAGGTATACAATTGCTTCTAGCAGTCATTGGAACGCTCATTTCGAGCCTACCATGCTTGCAACCAGAACAATTGTACCCTCTATGGCTTTTTGCCTTCTTCATATTGCTTGGGTCATGTCCCTTGAGCGATTTGAAAAGACAAAATCATAGAATTCCCCATTTATGATCATCATATTCTTGTGATTACTAATGGATGTGGTCTTGTTTCAGAAATTTTGAAACTAACAATGGCAGCTTCACTGATCATCACCTTCGATGAAAACAAGCACCAGCTCATGCTTCAACAGAAGCAAACCGAGCGCACTTACAAGCGCCCTGCTAGCTGCCGAAGCACCAACTCCCTCAGCAACTCTCTGAACTCCGGGTCGACCTCGACTCCCCGAACCATCGTCTTCGGGACACTGGGACCATTCCCACTTCCCGAAGAAGAAACTGCTCCTGCCAAAAGGCAGAAGGTCGCCTCGCAACGTGTCACTACTGTGACACCAAAGGCAACTGCCGAGAAGCAGAAGATCGCCCCTCAACGTGTCACTTCTGTGACACCAAGGGCGAACTCCAAGAATACTAAAACCCGCGGCATCCCCCCGAAACCTCAACCAACAACCAACCAGGTCTACCCTAAGACTTGGTCTCCAAGACCTTCCCCAAAACAAAGAAGGTCTCAAACCTCCACCAAGCCAGCATACCTGGCACCACTCAAAGAGAACCAGTTCTACCCTCTTGCCTACATGAAAGAGGAGAGACCCATCTCCAACTTGACTCCCAAGTCAACCCAGCATGAACCGGGTTGCTCCCACAAGCCCAAAATCAGATCATGCATCACCAGGCCTCTACAAGCACCTGCTAAGGCCTACACTCCTTCGGTTCGACCCTTTATCTCTACAAGGGCCGAACTTGAAAAATTCAAAGCTTCGCTGCAACAGGCAAAGGACCGGGTCCGGATCATGTCCTTGCCTAGCTACAAAGAAGACAGGCTCGGCTGCTGCGCCCGAGGGAGCACATCCTTCATCGTCAGAGCCCAGCCAGAGCTGACCGAAGCTCAAATCGCTCGTCGAGCACGCCGCCGTGCGTCATATCGACAAAAGAGACTAGAGAAGCAACGGACCCAGCCTCCTACACTTCAAGTCTCCCACAAATGGGTCGAAAAAGAAAGACCCGACCAAGTTGCTGCCGTCCATATGGTTGGAAAAACCAGAAGGCGCCAAAAGTCAGCAACAAAAATCCATGTCCGACGTCCGGTGACCCGTAGCGTTACCAGGACACGAAGACATCCCGAAGAATCTCCTGCCCCTTCAAGCCAAGGACGGCAGAGTAATCCTTCATCAAGCTCGTCATCAAAAAGAATGAGCCCCAGCTCAGTCACCAGAACGGTTTCTTCGTTTGAATCCCGAGGAATGAACGTCCTAGTTACAAATTCTGAGCCACCACCTCAGAATCCACCTCAAGATGATGCGCTCACACGCATCCAGCAGTTGGAACAAGGCCAGCAGAGGATTGAAACTCTGATGGAAAACCTTCTCCTTGTTGTCCAAAATCAGGTGAACAATGAGCCTCCTCCGAATCATCGCAATAACGAGGAAAATTGTGAAGAAAATGAGTCACGCGCTCTTACCAAAAAGGACGTAGACAGTATCCTCGCCAAAGCTAAAGAAGAGGATATACTCAAAGAGCATGGGATCAAGCCACCATATCCCTTATGGATGGACTCAGTCCCATTCCCAACAAAATTCAAACATCCTACTCTCCAAACATATACGGGGAAAGGATCAGCCAGACAGCACGTCATCCACTTCAAGATCCTGACGGGAGCTATTGCAGATCAAGATGCCCTCAAGATCCGCCTCTTTGCAAGTACCCTAAAAGGTACGGCCTTCGATTGGTACTCCACTCTGCCGGAGAACTCCATCCAGAACTGGGCTATGCTGGAGACACGCTTCCTGACCCACTTCCAAGGTGAGGATCATCCTGTTACTATGGCTCAACTCTGCAGCCTAAACACAAGGAGAGAATGAGTCAACATACGACTTCATTCACAAGTGGAAAGCAATGGCGTACAAATGCTCAGATGTACTGCCACAAGCGTCGCTAGTCGACATCTACCGAAACAACATGAGAGCTAGAATCCGCTCCATGATCATCGGCAACAAATCAAAAAACCTGGGAGAACTCCTGGAAGCTTCTATGGAAGCTGAAACGGTGATTAAAGACCTCAACGGTCAGAAATCATCAAGAAAAGAGCCAACCACCATTGTAACCTCTAAACCAAAGAAAAAAGAGGTCCTCAATGTGCAAACCAAGTCAGCTCCTCAGCAACCAAAGAAAGCTGAAAACAAAACTGCAGGTAAAAGACCTGAACTCTCTGATGCCTTCAAAGAACGCGTAGAAAAGAAATATCTGTTCGATGAAGACGTTGAAGAAATCTTTGAGGCTCTCCTAGCAAATGGCAAACTCATTTTGCCAGAGCCCAAAAGACCGGGAGATGTTGGCAAAACCAATGATCCCCGATACTGTCCATACCATCAGATGATCTCACATCCTCTCAATCAATGCTTCGTTGTGAGAGAGAAGATCAATGAGATGTGGAAAAACGGAGTCGTAACCTTTGATAAAAACTATGGGACTGCCTCCGTCAACATGGTTTCATGTGGACAAACACCAAAATCACCGAAGAAGAAGATCACTAATTCCTTCATGGTGATAAACAAAATTCAAGCGTCCGAGGAGCTGGTTCCTTACCCGACACCAGACGGACAACCCATATGGGTACATCCTGATCTCCTGGAAGATGAAAACTGGGAGATCGTAAAAACAAAGCCGACAGCTCAACAGCGAAGGCAGGCTAGGAAACATCTCCTCAGGCTCAAACGGCAAGAGAAGACCCAGCCAAAACAAGAAGTCAATGAAAAGGCAGAGGCCTCCTCTACCACTTCACTCGGGGCAACAGAAACGTCCCTTCCAGAGACTTCAAAGGCAGTAAGAAACTTCACTCTCAGTGATTTCATACCACCTCGATTCAAAAAAGAAGCTATGCAGGGGGCATCATACTCTTACAACTCGGTAGTTGGATTCTCCATTGATGGATACGAGTCCAGCGACACCGATGATGGATTCGAGCCCAACTACACCGGCGAGTGGGAGGAATCTCTTGAAACAGGAGAGTATCTCTCCGACGAAGAATAGGTTCCTGAAACTCACCTTATGCCATTAATCTGGTATAACCCCTTACAGCCACAAGGATCCTGGTCTGATGATGAGGAAGACCAAGAGGCTGTACAAGAAAATGCTGTTGAGCCAGCACCCGTCGTTGCTCCAGTGGAAATCAACCATGTTGAGCCACAAAGAGCAGACGAAGAAGAAGATTTGGCTCCCGTGCCTGATCTTGAAGAATATGCGAGGATCTTGCAGCATCTCGCTCTAGAACAAGAGCAAGATCGCTTCAACGAGATTCCTCACAATCCAGAGCCGGAAGTCCCTGAAGACCACCAGGTACCTCCTCCCTCAACTCCTGAAAATGGAGAAAATTGCTGGGTAGACGATCCTCTTACATCTGAGGATGAGTCTGACTCCGAGCAGACAACGTCTCCTTTAAGAGCTGCCTGTAATGTGATAATTCGGGATTATAGCTCTTCCGATGCATCATCTGATGAGATCACTTACAAACCGGCGACACCTAGCACCATATCTTTTGGGGCTACCTCGTCTCGCGTGACTTTCACAGAGATGACACCCTCTCAGGCTTCGTCCCCTGAGACTGTGACTTCAGAACTCACGCTCTTCCCGACTCATCATCATGAAGAAAACCCAACTTGGGATGATGGATGGGTCAATGACGAAGAAAAACTGCTGGATGCTGTTCAGGACTCGCTCCTGGAAAATGCTCCGTGCAACACAATCACCGAGGATGGCAATTCTGCTGCAGACGCATCCTCAGTAAATGAGAAACGACAGCCTCTTGATCCTGAGGACAATCTTCCAAGCGAAGACCCTTCTCAAGAAGCTCTCGAAGTTGGTAGAGGCACCCGCTCGGGCCGGGACTACCACAAAAATTACAACCAATCTTCCTTTACTTATGTAAATCCTTGGGGAAAAGATGTTGTAAGCGCCCCCAGTGGCAACAATGATGAACATGCAGGCCCTAAGGAGGCTTTCAAGTATGATTTGATCGAGCACTTCAAACACATACCTGCACGACTGCACATCCTGGATTTATTACGAATGTCTCCACGCACTCGTGATAATCTCATCTCAGAATTACAAAAACTGAATGAGGATGTCGACAAACATGCCCCGCAAGTCCTCCAAATTGAAATGGACTAACGGGTCAAAAACTCTGAAACTTCCTCAAAGGGAGAAAAGAAAACTGAGGGATCATGCATTGAATGCCTCTCGGTGCAAAAAGCAGCCAGTGCAACCATCGCCTTCACGAAGGATGACCTCCTACTTGGCGAAGCAAGGCATAATCGACCCCTGTACTTCACAGGGTACATCAAGGAAATGCCTATACACAGAGTTCAGGTCGGCCCAGGTTCTGCACTCAACCTCATCTCCACTTCGGCTCTCGAAGAGTTGGGCGTCCCACCCAGCAAGCTAAGCCACACATCTGTATCTATCTTTGGATACGATGGGAGTACTCAAAGGCCTATCGGCAAAATCAGGTTCAAATTGCAGATCGGTGATCTTATCTCTGAAGTCACTGTGTATGCAATAAAAACCCCTTCATGCTACAACATCCTTCTCGGACGCCCCTGGATACACGAGAATGGTGTTGTCCCTTCAACTCTACATCAATGCATCAAGTTCATCGGCGGCGACGGCATGGTACATCGAGTGTTTGCGGACAGAAGACCCTTCAAAGGTAAAGAAGTCCACTTCGCAGACTCCCAAATGTATGAAGGCGAAAAAGAAGAAAAAGAGGAAATAGCACCCCCTGCTGAAAATCTCCAGAAAGATAAAGGCAAGGCTCCTCAAAAATCACCGGAAGAAAACAAACACCCCGGTAAATCCGAAGAGAGCAGTCAACCTCCCTTCGTCATTTCCCTCAAATCTCCAAAACCTTTGGTCATCACAACCAGAGTGAAGAAGGCAAAACAAAAGTCTGGGGGCAAATTTGTTGTTTCTCTCGTGTCTATCATGCAAGACACAAACTCGGACTCAGAGCCAGAAGACGATGCATCGTCAAGCCAAGCTGACACTCAGCAAGTTCAGCCTGCTCTCACTCCGATGGAGACACCTGCTGATGTAGAAGATCCTACGTCTGCTACCTTTGTTGTTCCGGCAACATCACCAAAGCAAAGACCGATCTTCTTTCATAGATCGGATGCTTCTTCATCAAGTTCCTTGCTTGAATCTTTCCAAAATGAAGGTATGCCTCAACTATCTCTATATAGTCATGTGGCACAAGCTATCATGAAGAAAATGGGCCTTGACGCTCAGAACCCAGTCGGTTTGGGGGAAGGCCGCGGTATTCTCACGCCATTGGGGCCCGCCTTGACCAAAAGCCAACTGGAAGATTGGAGACTCTACGGTCATGTAGAAAAGTCTTCATTTGGGTTAGGGTATGATCCCGACACTCCTCTGAGACAGTTGACACAAAAGCTTAAAAGTCGTTTTACCGACCAAGCCTCAACATCTCAAGTCCATGAAGACATCGATCTCCCTGGATATCTCTTTAAAGAGTTACCTGACAAAGATCCAGGAAGCTCATCCAATTGGTACGATTTCTCTGATGATAAAGAGGAATCATCCGATAATACAGACTTGTGCTATTCTGACCCAGAAGAGCCCTCGTCTCCAAAAGAAGTACCTTACTTCGACCCGGTTTCAACAGGCGATTGGGACCATCTCATAGCAAGCCTTGAGAAGATTACCAATCAAGAAGACCCGTGGAAAGAACAAACCCTCGGTCTACAAATGCCCTTGGAATCCCAGAAGGTTTTGTTGAGCTGGAAGCCTCCGAAAATATTGTGGAGGAACCACCTTCGAACCTTCTAACAGAAGATCCTGTTGAAAAGATAGACTTGGGAACACCAGATAACCCACGTCCTGTATTCATAAGCAAGAATATAAAGGATGATGAGTTACCCGAGTATATCGCTTTTCTTCGTGAATTCGTTGATTGCTTTGCATGGTCCTACGCTGAAATGCCTGGTTTAGACCCCAAAGTAGCAGTCCACAAACTCAATCTTCAAGAAGAAATCAAGCCTGTCAAACAAGGCCAAAGAAGATTCCGTCCAGATGTGATGGATAAAATTGAACAAGAAGTTCAAAAGCTCAAAAGCGTCGGCTTCATCCGTGAGGAACAACATCCAGAATGGTTGGCCAACATTGTCCCCGTGACAAAGAAAACTGGGCAGATCAGGGTCTGTATTGACTATAGAGACTTGAATGGCGCTTGCCCTAAAGATGAATTCCCGCTCCCCATACCGGAGGTGATGATTGACAATACCTGCGGATTCGAGCGAATGACATTCATGGATGGCTTCTCTGGTTACAATCAGATAAAGATGCATCCTGAAGATGAAAAGCACACTTCATTTCGGACTCCATTTGGCGTGTATTGCTACACTGTCATGCCATTTGGTCTGAAAAATACTGGTGCCACATATCAGAGGGCTATGATGAAAATATTCCAAGATGTGCAGCACAAGACGGTCGAATGTTACGTTGATGACCTCGCCGTCAAAAGCAGAAGAAAAGAAGACCATCTCAAAGATCTTCGGGAAGTCTTCCTCCGACTTCGCAAATACAAACTGCAGATGAATCCTCTAAAATGCTTCTTCGGCGTCTCGTCGGGTAAGTTTCTCGGATTCCTTGTTCGGAAAGCTGGAATAGAACTTGACCCCATAAAAGTCAAGGCTATTCTAGAAATGCCCCCTCCAAGAACCTTAAGGGAACTAAAAGGGCTTCAAGGGAGATTGGCCTACATCAGACGGTTCATCTCCAATCTTTCGGGGAAGTGTCGTCCATTCTCTCGATTGATGAAAAAGGGTGTAGACTTTGTCTGGGATGCCGACTGTGAAGCCGCATTTCAAGATATCAAGTCATACCTAACCAAACCTCCAGTGTTAGCTGCTCTTACCACTGGGAAACCATTCATCTTGTACACAAGGGCCCTTGATCACTCTCTGGGTGCTCTACTTGCACAAGAAAATGATGAAAGAAAAGAAGCTGCTCTATACTACCTCAGCCGCATGCTAGTAGGTACAGAGCATCGCTACTCTCCAGTCGAAAAAGAATGCCTTGCAGTGATGTTCGCCGTACAAAAGCTACGTCACTACTTGCTTTCCAACACAGTTTACCTCGTCTCAAGGATCAACCTCTTGAAGGTCCTTGTTACAAAAGCAGGTTCTCTCAATGCACGACTGGCAAAATGGTCCATCCTTCTATCACAATTTGATATTAGGTATGTGCCACAAAAAGCAATCAAAGGCCAAGCTCTAGCAGATTTCCTCGCAGAGCATCCATTGCCTAAAGATTCACCACTCAGAGATGATCTCCCAGACGAACCCGTCTACAACGTGGAGACCTTCTCGCCAAATGCCTCCTGGGACATGTACTTTGATGGTGCAACCAGGACAAATGAAAAAAGACAGCTGATCTCGGGAGTTGGCATCCTCTTTGTTAGCCCCGACAAATACATGATTCCACACGCTTTCTCGCTACTGGAACCATGCACAAACAATGCAGCTGAATACCAAGCTCTGATCCTAGGATTGGAACTCGCCATTGAATCCGGTATTACCATGCTGGAAGTCTTTGGAGACTCTCAACTGATCGTCAACCAGATGAATCAGAAATATGAAGTCAGGAAGCCTGATCTGCTGCCTTACTGCAACAAGGCACAATCGCTTCTGCAAAAGTTTGACATCTGCAACATCACCCACATTCGTAGAGGTGAAAACATCCGTGCAGATGCCCTGGCTGGACTTGCTGCATCTATGGCAATTCAAAAAGGGGAAAACATGCAAATTACAGTGTGTGAGAGAAGGATCCTCCCTCCTCTTAACACACACCAAGCAGTTGCTGAATGCCATCGAGTGGTTGGAAGTCGGATCTCTATCCTTCAAACTTCAATCGGCGACTGGAGGGATCCGTTCATTGATTACACTATGTTCGGAATCCTACCTGAAGATCCAAAAGAACGGGTAAGCATCCAAAGGCGAGCCCCAAACTTTCATTTGGATATCCCTTCAAAGATCCTTTACAGGAAATCCTTCAATGGAGTACTCCTACGCTGCTTGTCACAACAAGAAGCTGAAGAAACACTCAAAGAAGTTCACGCTGGTCTTTGTGGAGCTCATCAGGCTGGTCCCAAGCTCTATGACCAAATCAAAAGGTTGGGTTACTACTGGCCTACCATGGTACCCGACGCAATGCAATTTGCTAAGCGCTGCCAACAGTGCCAAGTTCA
Organism: Umbellularia californica; assembly: GCA_028538565.1. Taxonomy (NCBI): domain Eukaryota; kingdom Viridiplantae; phylum Streptophyta; class Magnoliopsida; order Laurales; family Lauraceae; genus Umbellularia; species Umbellularia californica. The sequence continues at coordinate 59,650,133 of JAPQWN010000001.1, forward strand.
TGGAGACTACATTCACATGCCTCCAGAATGGCTGCATCCTACAGCAATCTCATGGCCTTTTGAAGCATGGGGCATGGACATCATAGGTCCTATCTCTCCCCCTTCAACCAAAGGTCATCGCTTCATCTTCGCCGCTACGGATTATTTCTCCAAGTGGTCAGAAGCATTTGCGTTCAACGAAATGAAGACCTCATCAGTTCTTCAGTTCCTGCGCACCAACATCATTTGTTGTTTCGGTATACCCAAAAGATTCGTCCATGATAACGGACCACAATTCCGGGATCATCGATTCTACAGGTTCTGCGACAAATACAAAATTCGAAGCTGCCTCTCGACTCCATACAATCCGGCAGCAAACGGATTAGCAGAAGCCTTCAACAAGACACTCTGCAAAATCCTCAAGAAAATGGTCTCTAGTCACAAAAGAGACTGGAGCGACAAGATGTCTGAAGCCTTGTGGGCCTATCGAACCACCGTTCGAGGACCAACCCATAGCACACCATTCTCCTTGGTCTATGGATGCGAAGCTGTCGTGCCCCTAGAGGTACAAATTCCTTTTCTGAGGGTATCTCTACAAAATGACATGACTCAAGAAAGCAATGTCAAATTGCGACTCCATGGGCTGGACAATCTCGACGAGAGACGGCTCGAAGCTCGACAAAGGATTGAACTTTACCAAGCACGCATGGCAGGATCTTTTGACAAAAAGGTCAAGCAACGCGCCTACAAAAAGGGTGACTTGGTTCTTACGGTAAAAAGACCAATGGTCTTCGCTCACAAGTCCAAAGGCAAGTTTGAGCCAAAATGGGAGGGACCCTAAGTCATTGACAAGGTCTTCTCCAACGGCGCATATGCCCTCCTAAACATGGAAGGCGACAGGTGTATGCTGCCCATCAATGGCAAGTTCTTGAAGCGGTACTACCCTTGAAGACTTACCCAACTGGGTAAGAGCAATGCCTGCACGGCAAAACCCATTCTCAGGTACTCGCTCGTCAAACCCACTCTCTTTAGAATTTTCATATCAAATGTCAAAATTTCTAGAGATTCAAAAACAATGCTTACTTTCATCGTTTCATTGTTCAAAAACAAAAAAATCCAAGTTTAGGAGCCCCTCCCTGACTTGACCAAAATTTTCGATCCTTGAATCCAAAATTCATGGTTTGAAATGAAAATCCGGATTCAGGGATTTCCACCCTAGTCCACCCTGCCTTTTACCGCCAAATGGTTTTAGGTCAAAATTTACGACCCCCGTGTCTTTAAACAAAAAAAAATGGTTTTTCAAAAAAAAACCACGGGGAAGCGACGCTTAGTCGATACTCGCACCCATCGGAAGAATACGAACCACGTTCAACACTTCCAAACTCGCAGGGAAGCGACATTTCGTCGATACTTGCAAACCCAAACAAAAAAAAACTGTGGAGACGCAACATATCGGTTGATATCCACAGCCCAAATTTCAAAAAAAAGAAGGGGTTCGAAAAAACCTAAAACCGTGGAGACGCAACATATCAGTTGATATCCACAACCCAAAGGTTCGAGAAAACCGCAAATTTCAAAAATCGTGGGGAAACGACATCAAAGTCAGTACCCGCAAAACAAAATTTTTTGAAAAAAAGCAAGGATGCGACATTCCATCGATACTTGCACCCAAAATCGCAGAGAAGCGACATTTCGTCGATACTTGCAAAATCCAAAAACCGTGGAGACACAACATATCAGTTGATATCCACAACCCAAATTTCAAAAAAAGGTTCGAAAAAACCTAAAACCGTGGAGACGCAACATATCAGTTGATATCCACAACCCAAAGGTTCGAGAAAACCGCAAATTTCAAAAATCAAGGGGAAAACGATATCAAGTCAGTACCCGCAAAACCAAATTTTGAAAAAAGGAAGGATGCGACATTCCATCGATACTTGCACCCAAATCCGCGAGGAGGCGAAATTCCATCGATACTCGCAACCGAATGAGCAAGGATGCGACATTCCATCAATACTTGCAAGACCATTCAGCAGAGAGGCGACTCTTAGTCGATACTTGCATTTTTGAAAACCAAAAACCTGGCTCTTTTGCCAATACCGGCTACCAATGCCACCAAATCGGCTATAAATGCCACACAAAAAAAAAAACCTGACTCTCATGTCAAAACCGGCTATAAATGCCACAAACCGGCTATCAATGCCACAAAAAATTGGCTTTCACGCCGACAAACCAAAACTTGGCTTTCAAAAAACCAGGCTATCAATGCCACCAAACCGGCTATAGATGCCACAAAACAAACACCGGCTTCCATGCCAACCCAAATTTTGGCTTTTACGCCATAAAATTTCGGCTTCCATGCCATCTCAAAATCGGCTTTCACGCCACAACCAAAATTAGGCTCCCATGCCAAAACAATTATTTGACAAAAGATTTTCACAAAAAGACAACCTTTTGATCAAATTTTCAAACAAACACCCCATTTAGCAATTGCTTTCATCACAAAAAGATTTGAGTGAGCATAGGGAAAACAAAAAAAAGAAAAGTACCAAAAAAATACATGTGGTACCAAAAAAAAGAAAGTGTTCACAAGCACTACAAAAAAAAAGTACCAAAAAATACATGTGGTAGCAAAAGAAAGAAGAGTAGTTTCTGCTATAAAAAAAATCAGGAGCTCAGCCAAAACTGGTCTCCAGCCAAAGTTTCAGCTCCTCAAGCAAGCTTTTGGCCTCAGCCGTCAGAGTTTCTAAGGCACGCTTCTTCAGGAACTTGCCATGAGATGCTGGCGAATGCCGTAACCCTTCTTTTACACCGGGAAGCTTTTCCCCAGCAGTTTGCCATTGTTCGTTTTCTAGAGTCCTCCTCTCGAGAACTTGACCGGCATCTGCAACCCTGCGAATCAGAGTACTCTCCCTGTCACGAGCCTCTGTTATAGCAGTCCACTTAGCATCAACTTGTGCCTTCAAATGCTCAAGACGTTTCCTGGCCTCCTCAACTTCCCTATCAAGGACGTTAAGGTCATGCCTCAATCCGATGATGGCTAGCTCTTCCAAGTTCTTCTCCCGAACTAGCTGCTTCTTGCTTTGTGTAGCCTCATTCAGGTCAGACTTAGCCTTATCAGCAGGGTCCAAGAACATCTCCTTGAAGAATTGGTCGTCAGGGAAATCTATGGTCTCAAACCACTTGTCACCCAGTGCAATGATCCTATCAACGATCGCCCTGGCACCTGTGACAGCCAGACCAACCTCTTCGGTATCAGTGAGAATCTCCTGTACATGTGGGATCATGCCAAATTCGGCATCTAGGTGTCCAGAAAAGAGAGTCTTGATCCAAGAACTCAAAACCCAAGCCAGCACCTTCTTCGCAAATTGAAGAGACGAACTGGATGAAGATTCACCCTTCTCCGTTGATCGGCTGCTCATGTCATGTCCCAATGGAAGAGTAACAAAAGAACTCTTTCCACTTGGAGCCATTGGAGAAGGAATCTCAGCACGAGGTATCTCCTCTATCGCGTCAGAACTGGTTGTAGGAGTCTCTACCTCCGGATCGACCTCTGGCATCCCTTGCTCTGGTTCTGAAGAAAGCGATGGACTCTCTTCTGTCACTTCAAAACCTGCAAATGAAACACAAAAAGGTATGAATATGATCCTGTTAAAAAAAAATCATCAGGGTCATCACTACGAAGTACCTTCTTCGACGACTGGCGGAACACTCTCTTCCTCCATGAACTCATCGGAAGCATCATCAACATTTGCGTCCATTGATGGTTCAAAGTCATCGGAATCCTGTGGCAAGTCAGCTGACAAGAAAAATGTTAGCAAATCAAGTCGCAGGCAAAAAAAAAAAAAAAACAAAAAAAAGAAAGCGAAAGAAGTTATACCAATTGGAGATTCTGGAATCATTCCAGAGTCCCTCGGTTCTTCTTCAGATGCCATAACCGGCTCCATCACCGCCTCATCGGTCGGAACCTCAGGCATCGCCAAGTCTTCATCCTCTGCTAAAAAAAAAGCAGCAGCAGGATGAGAAAACAAATCAAAACATGGAAAGCCCCATGAAAGAAGCAGAAAAAGAAAAAGGAAGAATCATACCTTCACCGATGGTCTCTTCTTCCCGAATCCTCTTCTCCGGAGGTTCGTCAGCTTCCCCTGGCACCTCCTCATTGACAGTGAGAGGGACTTCCACATCAGGAGAGTCTTCGTCCCGCCCCGTGTGACGCTGACTCCTTTTCCTCTTACTTCTGTGGGCTCGCTTCCTAGAAGATCCTGCCCCACTGTCAGAGTCAGGTCTCCCACTTGGCTCCTCACTGGATGATCTGCTCTTGCCAGTAGACTCCACGGAAGTTCGCCTCTGTGCCGCTTGCATCCAAGCGTCGAGCTCAGCTTCCTCCTGTTCTAGCTGCTCCAAAGCCTCATCAGGTACTTCCCGAACAGCTTCAGAACCAATGACGCCCTGGTCACCGAGAAAGCCTATCTTGTGCTTCTCTCCAGAAAGGAAGGCCCAAACTTCCTCTCGCCGGACGCCATCCGACCTTCCAGTACCTTTCCCCGAAGACAGCTTTACATCAAGCTCCTTCTTGGAAAGCCCCTGATATGCCAAAAAGCTCTCCGCGAACCACTTCGTGAAGCCGGCAGTTCGGAAAGTCGACAGCTCAGGATAAGAAATCGTGGCAGTAGTGTCTTCAGCACTATAAAAAGCCCATGCATTTCTGCCATCCTGCAAACCTCCAAAACGCTGAAAAAAAAAAAAAAAAAAAAAAAACAAGAATCAGCATGAAAAAAAAAAAAAAGAGTTCACGGAAAAAAAAGAAAGAGAGAAAACCGTGAAAAAGAAAAAAGAAGAAAAAAAAAAGAAAGAAAGAAAAAAAAAGGAAGAAAAAAGAGAAGCACGAAAAAGAAAAAAAAAAGGGAAAACGTGCATAAAAAAAAAAAAAGAGAAGGAGAAAATGAAGAAGCTACTTCTACAATGGAGATTCTTGAGGAAGAAAACTTACTTGAAGCCATTGATGGAGAAGAAGAAGAAAAGCTTGGAGATCCTTGAAGAAGAGAAAGCACTTCTTGCCTTGGGGAGCACTCTTGAAGATTTCTTGCAAAAAGAAAGCAATGGAGCAAAAGCATCAACCCTCTTGCTTTTATAGAAGAGAGCAAGCCAAAAGAGGAAACAAGGAGAAAAGAAAGGAGGTAAGTGCTAAAATTTAGCTACTTTCCCAAAGAGAAAGATATTTTGAGAGAATCTTTCCACAAAAAAGAAAACTTGAGAAATTCTCTCCAAGTAAAGATATTTTTAGATATTCTCTACACAAAAGAGATATTTTTAGATATTCTTTACAAATATGACACCATATGAGATCTAGGCCATCTCCAAAGCCTAAGGTCCCATGGGTTAGCCCATATGAGCCAGGTTTGACCACCTAGGCACTAAAGTTGGCTTTTAGTCAAAATATTCCTCTTACCAAGAGCATAAAAAAGAAAAGAGCAAAAAAAGTCCCATGCCTCTTTTGAGTTGATGGGACCATTCAAAAAAAAAAAAAAAAAAAAAAAAAAAGAAAGTCCCATGAGTTTCCAAAAACCAAGCCATCCAACCTCATGAACCAAATTGAGCCAAAATCTTGAAATTGACATTTCACAAAACCAAATTCCGTTCCCCTAGCTCGCCACATACAGCTTGTTAGGTCACAAGACCAAAACCAAAATCAAACACCAAAACCAAAAACCAAATCATGATCCCCCAACTTGCCACATACAGCTTGTTGGGTCACAAGGTCAAAACCAAAACCCGACCCCCTAACCTGCCACATACAGCTTGTTAGGTCACAAGGTCAAAAACAAAAACCCAAATCCACATCCCTGATGTCATCTTCAAAACTTTGCCTCGAGATGGTACTTGATTCCTTTCATTACCATAAAATTCCCCTGGAAGCTCAAAGGCTACTCTACCAAAGGAAAGGTTGCTCAAAGACTCTTGGTCAATTCACAAAGCTCTCCTTCACAAATCTCTTCGAGGCACATCGACTACAAAAGTCAAATAACTCGTCGCTGTACCTCGAGGGGGCATTTGTTGACACCAAAAATGTCACTTTGCCTCTTCAACATCAAGAAAGCTGCATGAAGTCGCAAACTGCCATAAATAGGCAATGCAACTTCTCCAAAAAAATCAAATCTTGTCAGAATCAAACAAAGACTGCAAGATCCTTCAAGATAGCCAAGAGAAGAGTACACATGAAGTTTCGGGCCATTTCAGAATCATTTGGCCTAACTTCGCTTCTCCGATAGCTAAATTGGCGCTCCCGGCGGCGACATCATCGGAGACGTCAAAACTTCGATCAGAGCCTACGGATGACTCCAGCATGTCTCAAAAGGGCTCCATGCCAAATTTCAAGTCAAACCGACAATGTTTGACCCTCCATCAATGCTCGAGCAGCAAAATCAAGCCTCCTGGCGGCGGGAACCACCGAAGCCTTCGCTCATCAAACCAAGTGCATGAGTGGCTTCAACATGCTTCCAAAAGGCTGCACGTCGAATTTCAGGTCATTCCGACAACGTTTGACCAGGTTTCGACGCTCCGAAAGAAAATCAAGCCTACCGGCGGCGGAGCTCCCTGGGACCATGGTTTCCAAGACAGAGCCTGTGGATCATCTCAAAATGATTCCAATAGGTTCCCTGTCAAATTTCAGGTCAATCGGACATCGTTTGACCGCACATCAACGCGCGGCATCTCCCTCGCGGCAAAATCAAGTCTACTGGCGACGGGACCCCAAACGGCTTCAAAACTCAAACAAAAGCCTATGGTTGGTCTTATTTATTGCTCAGGAGGCTCCACCTCAAATTTCAGGTCATTCCGACATCGTTTGACCAAGTTTCAGCTTCTGGCGGAAAATCAGCAGCTCTACGCGACAAAGTCTTCGGCTTTCCCGGAAAATTGGAAACTTTGCACTCTAAAAAATGCAAGGATTCTCATCAGGTTTTCTACAGGGAAATCAAGCCAATAAATGAGAGGATATGTCAGGAAAAATACAGAAGAAAACGGCGACGAAAAAGACCGCAAAACGGACCAAAAAGGGGAGAAACGCCAGGGTCGCCGGCGACCATGGAAGTCCGGGTCACCGGATTTTTCGCCGGTGACCCATTTTTCCGTCCCTTTTCGCGTTTCGCGCACTTTGGCCCCTGTGGTTTCCTGAAAATGTGATTTTTAGTGCTTGAAATTGACTCATATCCGACGACATCTCAGATCCGCCGTCAAAAGCATAAAATCATCAGTGATCGCTCCAAGATCGGCAACCGGTCGACCAAAAAGGTGTGCTTTCCGCCCGATCGATCGAAAAATCGACAGGACAGATGTCACCGGCCCGCTCTTAGCTATCAATGTCTGAAGTTACATGTTCATCCGATGTCGATCAGCATGAAGATCCATCAATGATCATCGTCAGAAGAATTCCAGAAGACACGGCACGGCCCGCGACTCTTCGACTACTCGACGACCAATTAATGTGGTTAATTGGCTAGCTTTATGGCAGTCATTAACTCATTCTATTGGACGGCCCAATCAGAAGCAAGCATTCGGGAGTTACAAATCAAGAGATTCATGGCATTCAAGTCATGAAACTCCTCCCATTATGGTAATTAAGGTGATTAAAAACCCTTAATCTCCATCGGCCAATCAGATTCAAGGAAATAGGAGTTACAAAATCAAGAAATAAATCTTGTAACTCCTCCCATCATGGCGATTAAATGCCCTCAATCTCCACCGGCCAATCAAAAGCCAAGATCCAAGAGTTACAAAATAAAGGAATTAAACCTTGTAACTCCTCCATTTATGTAGCTTTATGATAATTAAAGCTCATAAACCCTCCTAAATGGCTACCAGAAGGCCTATAAATAGGAGAACACCCCAAGCATTCGAGAGGACTTCAAAAAGCACCACAGATCCAGAAATCTGAGAGAAAGAAAAAGGGAGAAAACTCTGCTAAAGTCCTGCACCGGCTACCACTACAAGGTGACAAAAGTCCCTTGGGGGGCACCCCCCCCCCCCCCCCCCAACAAGGTCCTTGCCTTCTCCCGCTGCCTCCAATGGCTTAAACGTGGCTTTTCAGCCCGTCTACTTAGCATTTTATTGGACATAGGACCTTCTCTTGGTCTTTGTCCTCTAAAAAACTGAGGTTATAGCCAAGCAAAGCGAATCAAGAGCATCCACTGTTCTGATCTGCATGGATGATGGCGAAGCCCACACATGGCTTACGACCGTCAATCTGAACGAGTCCCCCACAACTCCTGAGAAGTTAGATCCTCCTTTTCTTGCTTTTCATTGTAGTTTGTATTTTTCTAAAAGAGACAAAAATCACAACTCTTGTCCTTCATTATTGATGAGAATTGTAAATCGGCTATAAACGCCAAAATCGGCTATAAATGCCAAACAAAATCGCCTTTCACGGCAAACCAAGAAAATGTCTCTTTTCTTAAATATTTGTGAAATGGAAAACTTAAAAGAAGTTGATTTCCTTTTTACTTGCGAAGGTTGATCTCCGGATTACCACTTGCAATTCCAAGTAAAATAGAAAATCTGGCACACCCACACAAAGAAATGTTGATGCACGCTTCAGCCCCCCGGGCGCGAAAGGGCCGGACCCGACGGACTCCCACGTCCGCCGACCCCGGTAGCACCCTCGGCAGGAGCGCGTTCCATCAGGGGCGACCCCTTATCAGTATTCGGCGGCCACCCTATCTGTCAGGACGCCATGTAATGTGGCCGTCCCATCTCATAATGGGGATTAGACGCCTAGTATTCACCTCGGTCAGGAGACTGAACTGGATAAGGCAGTGAGGTCGGCCATGCCTGAGGTCGGACACGGGTGTCGAGACGCTCGAGGCTGAGCTTGGAGGGTGTGGTCGGTACTTTTACCGAGCCCAACCCCATCTCGGTATCAGCTGGCACACTACCGCACTGGACAGATGTTGTCGAGGCTTTTCCTTATTGGTACTATTACCGAAGTCAGTAGTAACCTCGGTTTCGGTAAAACACTCCCCCCAACTTCGAATATCATTATACTCAGAGTAACATCTTGGCCCATGACTTGAGTGGGGGAGGCTAAGAAGCAATGATTTTTCTCCCTTAAATGTTTTCACCACCAACAAAATCCAATTTGGATCATTTCTCTTAAACATAAATCCAGTCGAGTTTTGCTGAGTTTTGACTAGTCAATCAAGTTCTCTAAGAGCCTAGACTTTCGACTGGAACAATTTCAAGTCCTTCACTTTGAAGTCTGATAAAATCTGCGGTCAATCAAACATACCAATGGTATAGACAACAAATCATGGTCCATCTCATTTATATCCTGTCATTGGAGAACTGCGAAAAGACCGCAGTATCAATTCAAATTAGCTTGGCTTGGCAGAGCATAAGCTCTTCAAAGTCTGGCTCATTTAGTTATTGAGACTATTATATAGGCCAGGATCCATCCTACAGTCATGAGTATCTGGGCCTGCTTTTTTGGGCTTGAATTTACTCTTGGAATTGAATCTTCTTATATATAGAGATGAATGAATGTTTAAAATGAGTTCCATATGTAATATGAGTGGATAGGATAAAGAAAAACTAGGTCCCAATCTGTTTTATATGCATTCATAAGAGCATGGTAGCTCCCATTGATTGTTAATAGGATAATTTGTTTTACGTAAGTTAATTACTTTAAAAATTGCCAAATTATTACCCCTTTTATGGTTCTTTTTCAGTTCTCAAAGAAAAATTGCGACAATGATTACTATTCAAACGCCAGGCACTCTTCATGTTCGAAGGATCTGGAGAAGATAAATGAGGTGAGAGCTATTTATCATCTTTCAATTCAGGCAATGCTTTCTCAAATTGAATGAAGTTCAAGACAAGTCTTTTATTATATTTACTGGAAAAAAGGTCTCTTCTAATAGATGAGACCCATTTATGGGACAACTGTCCAACACATGGGACCCACCTGTAACCATGTCTACAGCTGAATTTGCGCCGATGAGGTCTCATCAAGGCCTAAGGTTAAGCGAAAAAAATGAGGCCTTCAAATTATACTGACCTATGATGTCCAAATACGGCATAAGAATGGTAGGGACGTACTAATTTTTACACAAAAAGTGAAGTATCAAATATGATTTGACATGATACTTTGCCTACTTTGAGGGATTTGAACATCAAAGATTCTAACCATTAATTTAATAGCTTAAAGATTGACTGATTCTTTAATTATGTGTGTTTTAAAAGTTGAATTAAAGATTAGGTAAGTGTCAAACTGAATCTATTCAGGGATGACTCGACCATTGGGCAAGAATAGTCATTGCTTTAGGCCGCCCGAAAAGTAAGGCCCCATAAAAATCATCTTTTCAAATTCTAAAAAAGCATTCAAGCAACTGTCATAGTTTTTTTTTTTCCCCAAAGCCCCGTAATAGTAATTATTATAACATCTCATTAAAGCCATCTTTTCACATTTAAACAAAGCATTAAAGCAAGTGTCATCCTTCTTTTTCTCTACACAATGTCTTTTTAAATCCCAACAAATCTCAACACAACCTCCTTGCCACCTCACCAGTGAGGTTTTTCAAATGAACGTTTCTCCACTAATGCTTTTTCATCTCACATACTCTTTATTCTCTCATCCTCTATCTCTCTCATAGATTGCCTTTCTCTATAATTATTTTTTTTTAATTTCTAAAGCAATCTTCTTTAAAGATTTATTGATCTGGTTTTGTCTTCCTTCTAATAATATATGTGGATATATTCTGATAATATATTTGAGTCTTTTTTATAATATATGTTAATCATAACCCACTAACTCAAATATAATCCAATTTTTTCATAATGAAAAGGCTGGATCAAATTCGAAATTCATCTACATCTACAATCTTTATAGCCAATAATGATAAATCATTAAATCACTAAATCAGATTCTATCGTTTTATGATTTTAAGTTTTTTTTTAATTCCATGCTCGCATTGTATGTTTATTATAGTTAGTGTTTGTTTTATTTATAAATATTATTAGTTACAATTTATAAATGATAAATGTATCTATTAGAAAATATGAATCCAGATGCCCAAAACTTGAAAAGAACAAAAAAGAATAGATAATTTGAAGCCTCATTTAAGATTGTCACTTTAGGCTTTAAATTGTCTCAAGCCGGCCCTAAGTCTATTGAGTGCGGAGGATAGTCTTAGTGAAGATTCTTTTATTCCCCAAATCACGATCAATTTGGTGATGCTCCTCAGTGGAGGCCACTTGCTAAAGTCCAAGCTGCTCATGATAAATGTCTGCTTGTATGGGCTCAGGCACAATCGGATTGATTGTGTGTAGAAAACACATTAAGAAAGTATTACAAGAAAATCCACATATTTTTATTTAGTCAATTTATGGTGGGTCCATCTCCCATTTCAATGAAATTCTATAAGAGCTTATAAAATAATGGGGCATTTATTATGAGCACCTCAGTACTGAGTGGGCCCCCACTGAAGAGCCTCTCCTATAGTTCTAGGAATCCGAGGATTTGGACTCTAAAATTTTATATTACGTGTGGCTGTGTAAGAACAAAGTCTGAAAGTGTGATTTTACCAAAAAAATAAAAAATCAAAAGCATGGGTGACAAAAGTATTTCGGACACCAATTCCCATCAATTTATATACAATTTTTATTGATACAAAACTAATTGGAAACATGATTTGTATTGATCAGTTCCTCCCAGAAATTGACAAAGCCGCAATACTGGAGCCCAAATGTCCATTTGCAGCCCCAAGACCAATGGAAGCGGGAGATCATAGAAGAGCTATTGAGGTGAATTTATCAAGGTTTATTCTACCACAACCCCAGCCTACATTTGGTTGTAGGGTCTCTCTCTCTCTCTCTCTCTCTCTCTCTCAAGTGAATGTCCCAATCTGCTTCAGTGCATGAATAAATCATTTATAATCTGCTTAAGAATCCAATTAAGATCATGTCATGCCTCCAAACCGGATTACTAAAAAGATCTGCATTTCAAGGTTCGAGCCTTGGGGGTTTGTATGGTAGAATATTTACTTTTCGGGATCTGCAAGTGAGGATACCAAAATCCCATTGTTTAAAAAAACATTTAGCGAAAGCTTATATCATCTTGTGACTGAAGTCCTAGGCCCTAGGATCCCATGTCACTTCATAAATATATTTTATGTGTTTTCATATTACAATATCAGTGTGTATATAACTATATATATATATATATATAGAGAGAGAGAGAGAGAGAGAGAGAGCAGGGCTCTCCTAAACAACAACTTCGCTTATCTTAAGTTAAAAAAGTGTTAGTCTCACAAATCAAAGTTGATTATACCTATTTTTTGCGTGATGGAATTGAAAAATCCAGTTCTAATTGGAATTATCTTGATTTTGGAGATGATCATCTTGCAAAAAACAAAGATAATCGACTTTGATTTGTGGGACTAGCACTATTTCAGCTTAGGATAAGCGAAGCTTCAGCTTAGGAAAGTTGGCCCTATATATATATATATATATATATATATGAAAAATATTCATGTGCATCCATCCCTCACACCCTCTTTTTGGGAAGTTTCAATACTTCTCTTTTGTACTTGAAACTTCCTAAAAAGGGGGTGTCCCTCACCACAATGGTGAGGGATGGATGCACTTGAATATCCCTATATATATATATATATATATATAGGGAAGTGCTTCTATGAGAGACACTCTCACCAACTTTATTAGAGATGGGTGGGGGCCCTCACTTCTATATCCACTCTCACAAACTTAAATGCAAAGACCCCCAACTTAAATGTGAGGGCCCCCACCCATCTCTCACCAAGTTGGTGAGAGTGTCTCTCATATGAGCACTTTCCATATATATATATGGGGCCAGCTCTCCTAAGCTGAAGCTTAGGATAAGGTAAGCTGAAGTAAGCTCAATTGCGTGGTGGAGCCCACTTAGGGACCCATATGGGGATGGGGGTGGGGGGGATTTCAAGGACTCCCTAAGACCCTCATTCCTGTAAAAAAATCAGCCGCAACCGTGGTTTCTATCATCTCCATCTAAGCACCAAAAGGTTAATGGTCAATGGTCCATTCGAATCGGTGCATAGTCGATCCAACGGTCCAGTAAATTTGGATCTGACCAAAAGCTGGTGGGCATGTGCAATTTAGAGGGGTCGTGTGTTTGGTCCATTTGGATGGACCAAGGATGGGCCCCAGAAGCGTTAGCTTACGGAATCTTATCCTAAGCTTAAGCTTAGGAGAGCCTTGCCCTATATATATATATATATATATATATATATATATATATATATGGGAAGTGCTCCTGTGAGAGACACTCTCACCAACTTGGTGAGAGATGGGTGGGGCCCTCACATTTAAGTTGGTGAGAGTGGATATGGAAGTGAGGGCCCCCACCCATCTCTCATAAAGTTGGTGAAAGTGTCTCTCATAGAAGCACTTCCCTACACACACACACACGTAAACCAAAAGAGGAGAGGATGAAAAGAAAGTAGGATAGCTCATTCCCATAGGACGTTAAAGTTATATAACAAAAGTGCATTAGTTACAACCCAAAGATAAAAGTCCAACAAAAGCCAGTTCATAATAACAAAATCTAAAATATGTCTCTCTCCCACTAAAGGTGGTAACGTAACTCTTAATGCTAGCCCTGATGCTCATGTCACATCGTTTGCACTCCACTCCCAGAAGCACCGCGGAGTCTCTTCGACCTCGGCAATCTCCTTCTCACCAATAGCAGTGTTGTTATCTACAACACCAAGAGTAGCATTGTTAGACTATGAAATAGTCTTAGCAAGTAGACAATCCATTATTATAAAGCCATAGAAATAAGACGGCTATTAAACATTCATAGTGAGGCTAGCAATTTATAACATGTATGAGTATAGGCTATAGAAATGTAAATTACTGATGCATGAACATACATGTATAACAACTATATGGTAGCATGAATAACCAACGCAAATGAGTATCATAACATGCAAGTGTAATACAAAGTAACTGTGCATATGATGCAAGGGCAATGACCGAAACAGGAATTATGAATGATTAACTGTGTGTACGTATGAGCATGACATGCGTGAACTATACACCAAGTATGTAACTCCAGTACCCAGGCCCATTTGCGGGCCCCTTCCTGCGTAGGCAGGCTATTCCACTCTACCCACTTGCCCTTCTTTTAGGAGAGCCACATGAACCTTACACCCAAGACATGAATGTAACATGCTTGATAACTTATGTGGTAGAGGTAACTCCGCAACCTCAGGCCCATGTGCGGGCCCTTTCCTATGTATGCAAGCAAGCTATTCCACTCTACCCGCTTGCCCTTCTTCAAGGATTCATGTATGCTACTACGACACACTTATAAGCTGATATTTGCATGAGCTGATAAACATAATACATAGAACAAGAAACATAGCATGAACATGTGAGCATGAGTATTGGAAACATGAAACATAGTCTTGAACATGTGAGCACTTTAGTAAGTACCATAGGCGGATCCAGTGAACAATCATTGGGGGGCTGGGCCCCCATTGAATTTTTGGAAAACAAAATATATATATATATATATATATATTAAGTTAGACCCAATGTAACCAGGCCCCCAGTAAAAAATATTAGGCTCATTCTTTATACATATTATTAGGCTCATTCTTTAACTATTAGGGCATCAGAGGTAAAGATTGCAGAGTATACTGCCCTCTCCAACTCTCCTTCACCTTCACTGACTCGCCGACTCAGAACATAAGCTCTTCACCAATCAGCATCGTGCGATTCACCCAAAGAAATATTAGCCCCCAATGACATGTAACCAGGCCCCCAGTAAAAAATATTCGTCCCATATAAATAACCAAAAAAAAAAAAATCCGGAGGCGTTGCCCCCGTAGCCCCACTACTTAATTGTGCCCCCAGTGAGTTTAAATCCTCGACTAAGTCCTAAGGAATCCAATGCCATCATACCTGACCCATACTAAAATCGAATAGCATTTTAGTTGCTGGAGGTGGCCCCAAAATGGGTGGAAAGAGGGTTGGATTGGATCAAACTTGGAAGGGTGCATTGCATAAAACACGAGCCACTCCGATCAACTAACGATGCCATGGTCCTATCAAGTCCTTAAGTAAAAGCAGGGCATGTGGATGCGTGCTAAGCCACAAGATTGACTCAATTGGAACATTTCAAACACCTTGATGTGACTCAGGATTAGCTAGGGATAGGGGTTTAGCACATGGGCCTATATTCCCAAGAATTGTGGTTGGGGCCCTTGGGAATACCCATTTATCATCTGGAAAATCAATAACCACATGAGGATGTCAGTATCCCTCAAATAGAGGTCACTTAAGTCCATTTGTACCAATGATGTAGAATACGTAATAGATAATACATGACAGCATACTCTACCAATTATAAAAGCAGGGTTGTCATTCACACGCAAGTACAAGTCCATTAATCTCTATATAGCCATGGGATCTTAATTATCCGCGGCATATTGCTACGTTGGCCCTTTGAAAGTGGTTGACAACTAAGATCCCATGCTTACATGCCCATGACGTATCATTGTACTACACATGCATCCGAACAAATTATAATGTAATTTTCCCAAAAGACACTTAATCTTGGTCATATTTAATTTTATTGGTAAATCTGGTGGTTTATGTTCACATCCTAATGTAAGTCCAGTACCAGTGATACACCACAATGGTACGCGGGTCGAGTTTTGCATTAAACTAGCTGGGAGTCCAGGGGAAAGTGTGCCCCTACTTGGGATGCGGAGGTAACACCCTTGACCTACAAAAAGTTTCGAAAACTCCTTTAAAAGTCTATGGCACATACGCGAAAGACCAAGGTTTTGGTCCACTAAGGGTCGAGAAGTAGGTCCTACAAGGGCCCACAACACAAAAGTCTAAGGCCAAGTACAAAACATTAGGTGGTCAGTTGGCGGTTTGACATGCGAGACAGTCGAGTGCTTCTGTGAGTTGGCGGTTTGGGATGACAGACTGACGACTAGTCAATTTCGTCATTAGTGGTTTGGCCTGTCAAGCAAATCGCCGACTGTTTTTTGGGCGAACTGTTGAACGGCCATGAGCAGTTTGGATTTTGTGGTTTCTCTTCTTTAATACATTTCTAAGGGTCTTAGGCATGTTTTTAAAGATGAGAAAACACATTACCAAATTCTATTTTAGCACTCCATGGTTTTAATATGCAATTGAACATAGAAAGTAGTAACATGCATAATACACCAAAATCAAATTACTAAACATGCATGAAATTGAAATCACGGATTGTCTCTTTCCTTAAGCTTCAAAATTATTGAGAATAACCTTTGGAATACAAGTTATAGTTGAAACACATGGTTTTCCCAAAATCCCAAAATTCTTATTCAAAATCCTACAAAAATTGAAAACCGAAGGAGGAGTTGACCGAGAATCATGCATGTTGAGATCTAGAGTGGCATTCAGGTCCTAAACTCAAATGTAAAAGATGGGTGAAGGATCTTACATATTGGTGCCTCAATGAATAAGAAATGGTTGCCAATGGAGTTCGCCGGGCTCGGATTGGAGAGATACTAGTATGGTCGTTGTTGTGGAGGGATGGGGAGGAGTTCTCGTGGATCCAAATCGCAATTTGATGGAGAAACGAAGGAGGAGAGGTAGTGACAGGATGGTTGAAAGCAACAAAAGGCAGAAAGAAGGAACTCAGAACGCGGCTTAGAGACAGACAGAAGTGCGATTTGACGGAGAAACGGAGGAGGAAAGGTAGTGACTGGATGGTTGATGTGGTGTCTGGTTTGGAGCTTAAGGATGGAGGATGAGAAGAATTAGGAAAAGGGACAATGGCTTCCTTTTATGCCCTAATAAGGAAATCTCAAAAATGACATCTATGTCCTCACAACTTAAGTAAAAATAATACGGAAATTGAAGGGGTTCGGGGCATCAAATGAATCCGAGCCAAGAACAAAGATTTCTCAAAATTAAATCTAATTTCCAATGAGGCCAATAATAACATAAATCGAGGTTCCGTTGAGAGAAAACTCAATTTTTATAAAAATAATGAGTATGTTCCTACTCAAGTGTAAAGCTACGAAATGAAGGGTTTCCTGATATCGAATGACTATGAGTTGAGCATGAAGGTTCCTCGGGATAATTCTATCTATCTAACAAGCCAAGATTTAACCTATTTATGAAAATACCCAAAATATCCCGTACAATGGCTGAATGACAACCCTATCCCTTTCTAAGGTGGAACCCGGTCTACTCGCAACTAAACTAACTCAAAAACTACCTAACACTAAAACCAACTTAATTAACACATGTAAGATTAATCAATACTGATTGCTATTGATTAGGGTGGGGTGTTAGAGATTACTCATCATCATGCAAATCTGTCTAAAAAAAGGACCCATATCTACAATACGTTCATGAGCTTAGAACCATACAATTCGGGTGGTCACTGTGAATGAAGTTATTTTCAGTGAAGCCCTGTAAAAGTTTTCATGACAGAGTCTCCCAACGCAAAGATGGTAGAAATTGATAATGCGACAAAAATTGTAACAAAACAGAATGGCAAAGATGGTAGAAATTGATAATGCGTTAAGAATTGTAACAAAAAAGAAAGACCATACTCGTTGAAAACTCCAACATAGACAAATGCTACCTCTTTTTTCGTAAATTAATGGCTAATTGGGAAACTAGTATCTTGGCAAGAACAATTGGCCCTATCAAATGGATAGGTGGTTCTTAGATCATGGCCACTAGAAATCAGCACGATAGTATTAGCCATCCAATCATAAGTAAGAATAATACAAAGTGACCTTTTTTTCACACTACATAATTGCAACACATCAGATGGTTAAAAACATGGGATAAACTTGTTTTGTGGTAGACCCTTAGAACCCATTTTAGTGCCATATGGATCGGATTGCAATTCTTCACGAGAAAGCATACTTGAATTGGCTCGCATTACTTTTGCTAATCAATTATCATATCACTTTAGGCTACACTAAAATTAATAAGCTTGAGAGATTATTCGAAGCAAGGCCATTGGCCTTCTGTTTGTCTAGGCTTAACAACCTTACAAGTTAGAACTGCTGTTGAATTAGTACGTGTTTGCATCGAGGTTAATGTTTGACATTAGAATACTTTTATTAAATTCTACGAAAGCAAAAAAAATATTTAATGCTTCTAATATTCCATTTTGTGCAGGAATATAGTTATTTACTATGCTACTACTATGCAAACAAATGACTCTGTGAGGAAGGCTCTCCATATACGAAAGGCACAAACCTTCTACCTTTATTTAAGGTGGTACCTTTATGATTTATACTTTGGGGGTCCTGTCCTCCTTTGTGTGATTATAGGTGCTTATATCACCTGGCCTCTCTATATTGCAGTTAGTCCAAATTTTATTCTAAATTGATTCCTACACTTAGTCGGATCTGATAAATCTAATGGTGACTATCACTCAAATCGCAGAGAAATTTGGAAATTTTCTACATCAGGCGTCAAGACTGATCTGAACAGACTCGATGAGTCAAAGATGGCCCCACATAATGACACAATGGGATCAGTTCTCATTTCTACGTGGAAATTTCAATGGAAAAGGTTACTATAGGTAATTCCTCTTATGTTAAGGAAAAGAAGGATAATCATTTTTGAATGACAAAAATTGTGAACAGGGAACTGCAGGAGAATGGGTAAGGTGCAACTTTGGCCTACCTTATATACATGAAATCACAAGTAGCATAAAATACCATCTCAATCTAACTACTAAAGGCTACCGAGCTCTTGTATACAGGTGAACTTCTGTCCTCCTAATCCTATCAACTTGCTCTTCTTCATGACTTTGTCAAGCTACTGAGATTAAGAAAGACCTTTTTTGTCTACTGTCACGACCCGGGCCCGAGGCCGGACTAATCGGGGCCTAATCCGGATCGCGAATCCACATACTTACTCCCGTAAATCTTGAATTAACCGAAGTTAAGACAAGACTCACAAGAGATCTATCATGTATACCTGCCAAATATACATTTTTGTGGAAACATATATATACATCGACAATAATTGACTTTACATTAAAAGTAAAGTTCGCATACACAAAATTACAGTCCAATAAAGTCCACCACTGCATATTAAAAATAGAATGCAGGGGACATCCATTTACATTTCAAAATGATTTACAACAAAAATATCTATCAAAATAATGCCCAACGTTCTCAAAATATCCAATTCATCCGCCCTCCGATTATGTCCATTCCGCTAGACCTCCTAGAGGTATCGGATGAGCCTCCTCCGCATGCGGCGCGGCCTCTGCAAGGCCGGGACGGGCAACTGGGCATGTAATGCCATCAATAACACTATGAACATAACGGTTCAACAATATATAACACATTTATGATAACTCATGCTAAACTTGTCCATTGTCAATATAACAACTCTAGACAATTAAAACTAGGTTAATGCAATATCCTGTACAGTGTAGCCAATTGATAATCAACAACTAAATTACAAATATAATAGTATTACTATCATTCAGTTCAGTTCCTTCCCAAAGGAAGTATTAGTCAATTCATTTCATTCATTTCGTGTCAACCGGATTACATTGAACATTTATTAGATGGCTTATGGGACCCTTTAGTCCGATATCATGTTTCATTCAATACGTATTTCATTACATGGCTTAGACATGGCATTTCATTGACTTTTCAGTCTATACGTGGGATCTACCAGTGTCTTGATCAGAGATCACTAGCATCACCACGGAACTCCGGAATACCCCAATCATCTGCTGCAACAGGATTATTTATTAGTTCATTGCATTTATTCATTGTTCAATGGTTCTTCGCACTTAATCATTATAGTTCCAATTGAGTTAAAGAATCATTAGTCATTTATGGTCATACTTGTCTCTATCTCAAATCTAGACAATTACTAGGTGTAATCATTGGCTACTAATTGCACGTGTTATTCTCGATGGACATTACATTTATATATTTAATGTGTGCATTTAGTTTCCAAAATTACCACCCATAAACCCAAAATTTTTACTTATAATAATTAATTTGGCTGGCATTCAGGTTCGCTCGAGCGAACTGCTCACAGAACGTTGGTCGCCCGAGCGACTAACCTGACTCTCTCTCGAGCGATGACAGGGCCATCAGACAGAACCTCCATCGCTCGAGCGACCACATGTTCGCTCGGGCGGACGTCTAAAAACTACAATTCGCATCAGACATAAATTAGTTCGCTCGAGCGGACCCATGGTTCGCTCGAGCGAACTGTTCAGAATTCCAATCCGGAATTCTGAACATTTACTCTTTTCTCCCATTCAACCACCATCTGCATACAGATTTAAGGATCTCCTGTCCTCTCCTCATTCATCATTTAAACACAAACAACACTTCTAGTCCATCATTAAGACATCATGAAATCCATAGAACTCAAACAAATCCATAAAATCTCATTTCTACAACAAAGAGGGTTTTGAGAACCCAACTCTTCTAACTCATAACTCAATAAAACTTGCAAACTAGCAATTCGAATCATAAATGAGCATTATACTTGCCTTTAAAGTATGTTAGCAAGAAACCCCCTTTGATACTTTGACTTGAGCAAAAAACCCCCAAATGCAAACCTTCTTCAAGCCTATTTCCATGGAAACATCCAAAAACGTAAACCCTATGAGGTAAATGAGCTAGAAATCACTCCTAAGCACCTAGTAGAACTTGAGAGTCCTATAAAACACTCAAAACACTTACTTGTAGTGTGGTTAGGGAATCCTTGAGCTTTTCCTCCAAGCTTCAACACTCCAAAATGGAAGGCAGGATGAGGAAGAAGAAGAAGGTGGAGATGGAGTTGCTCCAACTTCTACCCAAGCCACTAACAATCCTTGTCACTTGATGAGAAATGAGGAAGAAGAAGAGAAATGAGGTCTAGGGTTTCTCTTCAATGGAAATGGGGTGGGAAATGAACTCAAGGGAGTTCATTCTAAGTCTTATAAGAGACATTTTTGCATTTAAGTCCCCATTATCAAGACTATTCACATCTTGAGTCAAATGAAGGGCCATTTGACCAAATCCTCGTCAAACGACTTTGACCCTTTTATGAAAGTTAATGTACTCGTCGAGATACACGTGTTGGTATCAAGAGTCTCCGTATTCGACAAAATATGTATAAACCTGTATTTACGAAAAATGCCTTGTTTCCTTAGTTTGAGTCTAAACCCTCATTCAATCCATTCAATTTCCTTTATTAACATTTCATTAAGCCTAAATCATTCCTTTGAGACTAATCTCATCCAATTTGATCATTAGCCATCATTAGTATAGTTAAACATGATTAATTAGCATTATCTTCAATTAATTAGAGTTAATCTTGATTAACTCGGGGCGGGGTCTTACATCTACACAGTGGTGACCATGACTCAAAAGTGCCAATTGTAGGCACACAAGCACGGATTAGGTCCCTTAACTTCTCTATTATTGATGAATGGAGATCGTGGTGGGTTGATGGCCAAGTTGCCGGGTGAGTTGAGGAGTCTCCATTTTTCATTCATCCAACTGATAACTTAAGCACATATCTATACAGTTTATAGTTTTTTTATTTTCACTTGGTACATGATTTGTCAGGTACACAAGGACATATGCCAACAACTTGACATTCGCAACTGTGAAGGCAAGATATTTTTGGTTCTGGCTCCAAAATAAATCAATTATCAATGAACATAAGAAAGATGACTAATGCAATTTTGTGATATTGGATGAAGGGAGGAGTAGGGGTGTAACGGTTTGGTTAACCGGTCATATTGGGAAAACCATTAACCGAACCATAACCACGGTTTTTTATCTTTCAAAACTGTAACCGTAACCATATCCACAAAAACCGTGGAAACCTAAACCGTGGTTAACCGTATTAGACGGTTCGGTTACGGTTAATAACCGTGGAAAAAAAGCTGGCAATAAAAACACCAAGATGAACAGCCAAAGAACATAAAACAAGCTCCAGAACCAACAAGTTGGCAGTGCAATCACTGGTAATTTAGTGAAGCCCAGCTTCTTTGGTTTTAGGAACTAATGTTACAGCACATAATTCTTCTAACAAACAAGTTTCATCTGGTGTCTATGGCCTAATTTTGTTTTGTTTTAGGAACTAATGTTTCAACTTGATGAGCCACCCAATGGAGAGAAAGATGGGTCTCATCGGTTTTTGGAAGAGGACCTAAAAGGCACATTTCCTCCAATGGCAAGAGGGAAATGATCAGAGAAAGTACGGAAAGAAACAAGTAAAAGTTAGTGAATATCCCCCAAGCTACTATAGATGTACTCATTCAACTTGTCAGGTGAAGAAAAAGGTGGTCCCCATGATGATGGGCAAATAACAGAAACTATTTACAAGGGTGCTCATAATCATCAGCCCACTTGTTGCTCTGCAATTAGTCCACATTATCTAAGAGATTAGTATAACACAAAATCTAGAGAGATAAGAACAAGATAAGAACAAAATTAATGCATACAGAATCATGTCCCACAATGATAATTGCAACGCATGATACAAAGACAACTTAGAGGGTCAAATGTTAATTGATATCCAAATAGGTCAAACCAACTGAAAGTGAAGACTTATAAGTACATAACAAACATAGAATGTTTATCATTGTTGATGCCCCAAATATCTGGAATCTTGGAAGAACATGCGTCTGCCTTCGATTCAGCATAGCTTCAATTCAAACCTCATCAAAATCAAATTTTGACAAAAAAGAAAATCATTATTAATCATTTGATCTAATTTAAATTCACAACAAATTTGAAATAACATGAAATCTCAAGAGAATTAAGGAATATTTTACCTAACTCCTCAAAGACTTTAAATTCCTCCGTGACATCTTCCAAATCAGCTGCTACATTTGAACCTCGAAACTAATCTTGTGCACAAATCAGCCCTTCTACTGTTTTGGGAGATAGAGAACTACAATATGGATCTAACACACGTCCTCCCGTACTAAAGGCAGATTCCGAAACAACAGTAGAGATGGAATAACTAGAATATCCCGTGCAACTTGAGGAAGAACTGGATACCTTGAAGAATTTACTTTCCACCAAACCAAAATATCAAAATTAGAATTTGCTTGAGCTTTTTTACGAGGAAAATCCAAGTATTGTTTAACTTTATTTTTGTCCACATCATTTTCTACTTCTGCCATATGCTTTTCATATTCCTTCAGCTCATCATTTTCAATAAAAATGGGTTGGTCAACGTCCAATTCATAATTATGACTCGAAGATGAAGCATTAGAGCACTCAAGTTGTTGGTACTCCACATACAAAGTATTAAGTGTATCAACTATCTTTTCAGTACGCTCAATCACCTTGGAAGACTCAAGTTTGAAATAAAATCCATAACATCATGTCACATATGTCAACTTGTAACGTGGATCCAACATAATAGCAATCAACAACATCATATTCATTTTCTCAATTGGTTCTCAATACTTCTAAAATTTCAATTTCATTTTGACAGCCATAGCTTTCAAATAAGGATCAAAACCGGACATCAAGGTATTCAATTTGTTCTCAATGGAAACAACTACAGGAAAATACAAATGAGAAGTCACATATGAAGTGCCAGACAACTTAGTTGTAGCATCATAGAATTCCTGCAAAAAAGTGGTCAAGAGCCTACAGTCTTCCCAATGTTCGAACGTTGGAGGTCCACCTACGTCCTCGAGTTCCCTCTTAAATTTATCATCATCATCAATCATTCGATCAAATGCCTTTTCAAATTTAGCTACAGTTTCCAACATCAGAAATGTAGAATTCCCCCTAGTTGTACCACCCAAACACAACATCCTTTTATAATCTAATCCATCATTCTCCACACAAGACTTAAATATATGTGCCCTTTGTAGAGAGCTTCTAGCATATTTTACAGTAGCCCTAATTCGATTTATGGCACCATCCAACTCATCTAATCCATCTTTCACAACCAAATTCAACACATGTGCACAACATCTCATTTGAAAATATCGACCGCCTAAAATAAAACTGTCATTTCTCTTAAAGAACTTTCTCTTCAAATAAGTAATGGCAGTGTCATTTGATGTAGCGTTGTCAACAGTTAATGTGCAAAGTTTCTGAATTCCCCAATCAACTAAACATTCCTCAATCCTTCGACCTATGGCCTCACCTTTATGACTAGAAATCACACAAAAGCTCAATATTTTTTTGTGCAAGTTCCAGTCTTTATCTATGAAATGAGACGTAAGGCACATATAAGAAAGGTTATGGTTTGATGTCCATGCATCAGTAGTGAGACATCCTTTGTTTACTTTTCGAAAACATACTCTTCAATTTTTTTCTCTCCACCACATACAAAGCCATACAATCATTAGTAATTGTAACACGTGAAATAGGTTTGAATTGGGGTTGCATCATGCTACAAAAGCGCCTAAACCCATCATTCTCTACAAATTTGAAAGGCAATTCATCTTGACTAAATTTCCAAACTGCAATAGGATTCACATTTTCAGCTCCACTACCAGATTTCATTACTGAAGTAATTTTCTTTTGTCTTTGACTATTTGCATTTATATTTTATGGAAACTTAGGACAGATTTCAAATGATTCCTCATTGCACTAGTTCCATTAGCACTCAACCACTTAACTTGAGCATCACAATAGCCACAATGGAGTGTGTGTGGGCTATTTTCATGATACCGAGATTACTCCTAGTTTAGGTAAAAGTACCAACTGAGTTTGACTTGATCTCGGCTTCGTTCAGCTCGGCAATTGTGCCAGCTGGCATCGAGCTCGAACTGGCCTCGGTAAGGGTACCGACCACGTTTCTCTGAGCTCGGCCTTGTGCATCTCGACAACAGTGCCTGAACTTGCACACCTCAACCTCGGTGACTTCTCCAGTTCGGTCCTATTGACCGAGGTGAACACTGAATGACACGTCCCAATTATGTGATGGTACAGCTACGTTGCAGAACGTACTATCAGATAGGGTGGCCGTCGGATATCGATAAGGGGTTATCCCTATTCGACAGTCGTGTCCGCATTTATGTTCGAGATTGGTGAACGATCCGATGGGACAGTACTCTCACCTACCTTCACTGAGGATCCGAGGTATGGGCTGATAGGACTGTGCCTCCACCTACCTCCACCAAGGGAGCTTCTGATGGGACACTCGTCTATATATATCCATGGGTAAGCTCCATGGAGATAAACGTTTTACATAGCATACGCTTTACGCAATACTCTCTCTTCTCCCCCACTCACTCTCCCTTTGTTCAGTGACCGCACTAACTTAGCCATTAGAGTGCCTTCGGCTGATTGCAGCCAGGGGCTCTGACCTTTGTTCATTCTCTCCCTTTCAGGTTTAAGGTATCTAACCCATCCAAAGCAATATAGCAGCAACACCACGAGTCTAACACTCGCCTAATCAAGTCTGTATTATTTAGGCACTTACAATTGGCGCCATCTGTGGGAACGTTTGATCGAATCAAATCAAATCCTCAAAGAAAAAAAAATACCTCCAAAAACCAAGAAAGGGAAAGGTGACGGCCATCCAGGTCCCTACCACCACCACCATTCTTGCCCATTCCACTGCCACCACCGGTGATGCAACCACCAGAGGTACCAAGGCAGTTGCCATTGATCCCTCGCTAGAAGATGACCGGGGGAAAATCAAGTGCGATGAGCGTAGGGGAGCCAGTAACTCAGTCTGGCTCATCATCGAAGGGGGTGACGGCACCTCCCAAACGAGACAACCCCCTATTGGAATGCCTCCGGCAGGATCCTCTTCTGGCGGAGCGCCCCCGTCAGGATGTTCCCCCACTGGAACAACCTCGTCAGGACATTGTTATCCCTCCAGAGCGTTCTCGACGGATGATACGCCAATGTCGTCCAAGTCACGCCAATCCCGCCACCAGGACAATGTGGACAATGACAACACACTCCCTGAGGATGACGACGATGTACTCCCCGAGGACGACGACGGGTTGCTCCCTAAGAATGACGACGACGTGCTCCTCGGGGATATCAGGGCCCAGAACCTCTATATTTAAGAAAAACTGATTTGCCAACTCCAAAGACAGCTCCAAGAGAAGGCAGAGACCCCAGCTAAGGCACACCAGCGAGCCTAGCGGGCCCCGGAGGTCAAACATCACTTGAGGCAAGTCCTGACCAACAAAAGGTGCAACTGAGCCTATGACGAAGGCTCGAGCAATAGTCATCTCAATGATGACCCCAAAAAGCAGCGCCAGAGACTAGAGGACGACTTCGACCTGGGAGAATGGCTCAATCGACAGGTCAAACAGACAGTCCAGTAGAACATGAAGGTGGTCGACTTCACCCGAGATCGGCTAAACGCCTACGACATCGATGACCATGGCACGTCTTCATTTTCTCAGGAGATAAGGAACTTACACTCCCTGAGAAGTTCAACGTCCCGAGATTCAATCTATACGACGGGACATCAGACCCACCTGCGCACCTCCGGCATTTCACCCAGAGAATATCGGTATGGGACGACGTTGGCGACCTGAACTGCAGGGTCTTTTCCTCCAGTTTAGGCAACCTCCCCTTG
Organism: Umbellularia californica; assembly: GCA_028538565.1. Taxonomy (NCBI): domain Eukaryota; kingdom Viridiplantae; phylum Streptophyta; class Magnoliopsida; order Laurales; family Lauraceae; genus Umbellularia; species Umbellularia californica. Next base: position 59,676,686 of record JAPQWN010000001.1, read on the forward strand.
CGGTGGTTCCGCGTGCTTCCGGAGGGATCAATTTCGAGTTGGCGGCAGCTCCGAAACTCCTTCGTAGAAAAGTTCCAGGCGCATAGGGTCATCCCGAAGACGGATGATGACTTAATGGCCATCAAAATGAGGTGGACTGAAAGGTCACTCAGTTCGCCAAGAGATTCTGGACCATCTACAGCCAGGTAGAAGATGCCAACAACAGAGTGGCCATCAGGTCTTTGATGGAACGCGCTCCTGCCGAGGGTGCTCCCGGGGTCGGCGGACGTGGGAGTCCGTCGGGTCGGGCCCTTTCGCGCCCGGGGGGCTGAAGCGTGCATCAACATTTCTTTGTGTGGGTGTGCCAGATTTTCTATTTTACTTGGAATTGCAAGTGGTAATCCGGAGATCAACCTTCGCAAGTAAAAAGGAAATCAACTTCTTTCAAGTTTTCCATTGCACAAATATTTAAGAAAATAGACATTTTCTTGGTTTGCCGTGAAAGGCGATTTTGTTTGGCATTTATAGCCGATTTTGGCGTTTATAGCCGATTTACAATTCTCATCAATAATGAAAGACAAGAGTTGTGATTTTTGTCTCTTTTAGAAAAATACAAACTACAATGAAAAGCAAGAAAATGAGGATCTAACTTTTCAGGAGATTGTGGGGGACTCGTTCAGATTGACGGTCGCAAGCCATGTATGGGCTTCGCCATCATCCATGCGATGAGAACAGAGGATGCTCTTGATTCGCTTGGCTTGGCTATAACCTCAGATTTTTAGAGGACAAAGACCAAGAGGAGGTCCTATGTCCAATAAAAAGCTAAGTAGACGGGCTGAAAAGCCACGTCTAAGCCATTGGAGGCAGTGGGAGAAGGCAAGGACCTTGGGGGGGGGGGGGGTGCCCCCCAAGGGACTTTTGTCACCTTGTAGTGGTAGCCGGTGCAGAACTTTAGCAGAGTTTTCTCTCTTTTTCTTTCTCTCAGATTTCTGGATCTGTGGTGCTTTTTCTCTGAAGTCCTCTGGAATGCTTGAGGTGCTCTCCTATTTATAGGCTTTCTGGTAGCCATTTAGGAGGGTTTATGAGTGTTTATGAGCCTTAATTATCATAAAGCTACATAAATGGAGGAGTTACAAGGTTTAATTCCTTTATTTTGTAACTCCTGGATCTTGGCTTCTGATTGGCCGGTAAGGATTGAGGGCATTTAATCGCCATGATGGGAGGAGTTTCAAGGTTTAAGTGCCATGAATCTCTTGATTTGTAACTCCCGAATGCTTGCTTCTGATTGGGCCGTCCAAAGAAATGAATTAATGACTGCAATAAAGCTAGTCAATTAACCACATTAATTGGTCGCCGAGCAGTTGACGAGTCGCGGGCCGTGCCGTGTCTTCTGGAATTCTTCTGGCGATGATCATCGATGGATCTTCATGCTGATCGACATCGGATGAACATGTGACTTCAGACATTGAGAGCTAAGAGCGGGCCGGTGACATCTGTCTTGTCGATTTCTCGATCGGTCGGACAGAAAGAGCACTTTTTAGGTCAACCGGTCGGCGATCTTGGAGCGATCAATGATGATTTTATGCTTTTGACGGCGGATCTGAGATGTCATCGGATACGAGTCAATTTCAAGCACTAAAAATCACATTTTCAGGAAACCATAGGGGCCAAAATGCGCGAAACGCGAAAAGGGACGGAAAAACGGGTCACCTGCGAAAAATCCGGTGACCCGGACTTCCATGGTCGCCGGCGACCATGGGCCAGGGTCGCCGGCGACCCTGGGCCAGGGTCGCGGGCTGCGACCCTAGGGGTTTTTCTCCCCTTTTTGGTCCGTTTTGCGGTCTTTTTCGTCGCCGTTTTCTTCTGTATTTTTCCTGACATTTCTTCTCAGTTATTGGCTTGATTTCCCTGTAGAAAACCTGATGAGAATCCTTGCATTTTTAGAGTGCAAAGTTTCCAATTTTCCGGGAAAGCAGAAGACTTTGTCGCGTAGAGCTGCTGATTTTCCGCCAGAAGTTGAAACTTGGTCAAACGATGTCGGAATGACCTGAAATTTGAGATGGAGCCTCCTGAGCAATAAATAAGACCAACCATAGGCTTTTGTTTGAGTTTTGAAGCCGTTTGGGGTCCCGTCGCCAGTAGACTTGATTTTACTGCGAGGGAGATGCCGCGCGTTGATGTGCGGTCAAATGATGTCCGATTGACCTGAAATTTGACAGGGAACCTATTGGAGTCATTTTGAGATGATCCACAGGCTCTGTCTTGGGAACCATGGTCCCGGGGAGCTCCGCCGCCGGTAGGCTTGATTTTCTTTCGGAGCGTCGAAACCTGGTCAAACGTTGTCGGAATGACCTGAAATTCGACGTGCAGCCTTTTGGAAGCATGTTAAAGCCACTCATGTACTTGGTTTGATGAGCGAAGGCTTCGGTGGTTCCCGCCGCCGGGAGGCTTGATTTTGCTGCTCGAGCATTGATGGAGGGTCAAACGTTGTCGGTTTGACTTGAAATTTGGCATGGAGCCCTTTTGAGACATGCTGGAGTCATCCGTAGGCTCTGATCGAAGTTTTGACGTCTTCGATGATGTCGCCGCCGGGAGCGCAAATTTAGCTGTCGGAGAAGCGAAGTTAGGCCAAATGATTCTGAAATGGCCCGAAACTCCTTGTGTACTCCTCCCTTGGCTGTCTTGAAGGATCTTGCAGTTTGTGTTTGATTCTGACAAGATTTGATTTTTTGGAGAAGTTGCATTGCCTATTTATGGCAGGTTGCGACTTCATGCAGCTTTCTTGATGTTGAAGAGGCAAAGTGACATTTTTGGTGTCAACAAATGCCCCCTCGAGGTACAGCGACGAGTTGTTTGACTTTTGTAGTCGATGTGCCTCGAAGAGATTTTTTTTAAGGAGAGCTTGTGTCTTGACCAAGAGTCTTTGAGCAATCTTTCCTTTGGTAGAGTAGCCTTTGAGCTTCTAGGGGAATTTTATGGTAGTGAAAGGAATCACACACCATCTCGAGGCAAAGTTTTGAAGATGACATTAGGGATGTGGATTTGGGTTTCTGTTTTTGATCTTGTGACCTAACAAGCTGTATGTGGCAGGTTAGGGGATCGGTTCGGTTTTTGGTTTTGGTCTTGTGACCTAACAAGCTGTATGTGGCAAGTTAGGGGATCATGATTTGGTTTTTGGTTTTGGTCTTATGACTTAACAAGCTGTATGTGGCAAGTTAGGGGACCAGGATTTGGTTTTTGGTCACTCTTTGGGACTGTGTAGGTCCACTGAGTGGTTTGGATTTTTGTGGAATGTCAATTTCAAGATTTTGGCTCAATTTGGTATATGAGGCTGGATGGTTTGATTGTTTTTTTTTTTTTTTTTTTTTGAAAGCTCATGGGGCTTGGGAATTTTTTTGTATGGTTCAATCAACTCAAAAGAGGCATGGAACCATTTTTGTATGCGCTTGGTAAGAGGGATTTTTTTTCCTGACTAAAAGCCCTTTTTTTTTTTTTTTAGTGCCTAGGTGGTCAAACCTGGCTCATATGGGCTAGCCCATGGGACCTTAAGCTTTTTAGGATGGCTTAGATCTCATGTGGGGCCATTTTTGTAAAGAATATCTAAAGATATCTCATTTGGATAGAGAATATCTAAAAATATCTTTATGGGAGAGAATCTTTCATATTTCCTTGATTTGGGAGAGAATATCTCAAGGTATCTTTCTTTTTGGGAAAGAATCTCCAATCTCCTATTTTGTTGGAGAGAATCTCTCATTGATTGATTTTGGGAGAAAATCTCTCAAAGACATCTTTCTTTTTGGGAAAGAATCTTTCTAATTCCTTCTCTTTTGGTAAGGTTACTAATTAGTAGCACTTACCTTTCTTTTTTTGTTTCCTTCTTTGATTTGCTCTCTTCTATAAAAGCAAGGAGGAGGCTAGATCTCTTGCCCTTATTGCTTTCTTTTGCAACAATCTCAAGAGAGCTCCAAGACCAAGAGTTCTTCTTCTTCAAGGATCTTCAAGCTTTTTCCTTCTTCTTCTCCATCAATGGCTTCAAGTAAGTTTTCTCTCTTTTTCTTTCAAGAAAACTCCATGTAGAGAATAGGATGGTAAAAAAAGTTTCTCTCTCTCTTTTTTTTTCTTTTTCTTTTCTTTCTATTCTTCTTCTCTTTTTTTTTCTTTTTCCACGTGATTTCTGTTTTTTTTTTTTTTTGCTCATCATGATAATGCGTTTTTATGCAAATCTAGATGTTCATGCATGTACTTTTTGTAGATTGAATTTGAGAGCATGATAGCATACCTGAAAATCTTTGCAAATTTGGGAATTTGGAGCTCGCAGCGATGTTGAGCCCTTCTTGATTTTGCGGAGATTTTGAGGTTTCGAAAGTTTGGAGTTTCGGAGCTCGCAGCGATGTTGAGCCCATCTTCAAACTTTCTATTTCTTTCGGGGTATTTCCCTTTTCTTCGGAATTGCCCCGGAACCATGCCAAAATTTCGCCAGATTTTCTTTTAGCGAAATCCTGTCATTTTGATGATGATCTTTTTTTTTTTTCCAACCTTTGCAGGTGGTTCCTCCAGAACGAACAAGGGTAAAGAGCCTGCTACAAGCGTACCTCGTCGATCCGCCAGATCTTCTAATGTGGCCGTTCAGCAGGCCTGGGAGAAGGTCCAGTTTGTGGAGAAAAACTTGGAAGAATGCGATTCCCTCAATCGTGATGAGATGAGACAGCGATTGATCGCTCTCAAGGATGAGGAGTTCTATAAGATCATGGTAAGCAGTCGTCCCTGGGTTATGGACGATCTGAGGGTTTTGCCCAAGCCTACCTTCTTCTTTGGAGATGCAGTCCTTGATGACTTGACATACCAAAGGAGATGTTTTCAGTTCTCTTACACAGCAGATGGTGAGGAGAGAACTATTTCTACCCGGTCGTCTTTTGATCGGACCATCTCGATCCTGAGCCTTTCTCCCATGTGCCCTAAGAGGGAAGATCCTCCGAGCTGGGTGAAGAGGACCAGTGTGATCAAGACCGGGGTTTTTGTTGGTGGACCCTCCGGATATGCGGAGAAGTCGCCTGCCCAAATGGACATGTTGATGCCAGCCAGCGGCTACCAGGGCTCTGATTATCCGTCGATCGATTTGGGACCGGTGGGCCTTGGCGTTTTCAGCGGTGATGGCAGCAATTGGGTGAAGCCTTTTCGACTTCGTGGCCGTTTCAGTGTTGACTCCGATTGGAAGTCGTGGACTGATCGCGTCCTGCTGATTAGTGGCACCATTTTGAAGGAAGCTGGGATTTTTGACGCGGTTCGTGCCTTCAGAGATACCGTGGCCTTTTCCGACGAGGCCTTCATGGCCATGTTGGAATCATTTCTCCCACAAACCAATACCTTCGTTGTAACGAATGGTGAGATTGGTTTTTCCTTGAAGGAGTTGAGCGCCATTACTGGATTGCCCATCCTTGGCAAACTCTACGAGGAGTTCATGCCGATTGACAGCGTCCTTGAGGAGCAGTCAGAGGAGTTCAGGCTCCTATACTTTCAGCTCGTCGCCTTCTATGATTTTTTGAAGGAGAAGGAGGGCTCGAAAGTCAGGTCCAGCAGTTGGAAGAGTTATGGCTCTTCATTTTTCAACTTCTTTGATAGCAAAGAGTCTTCTGACAGCATGACCCTGGAGGACCGGAAGAAGGCTTCCGCCATGCAAGAAGAGTTGAAGGACTTCTTCGCAGGTACAGATGTAACTTGTTTTGACATTGCACTGCGGAGAGAAATTGCAGCTTACCTCACTTATTGGCTAGGTGAGGCTCTTTTTGCTGGAGGAGATGGAACACACATCAGGCCGCATTGTATATTTCCGGCTTGTCAGATGGCGTTTGGAGAGCGGCTTGCTTTGGTGCCTGCTCTTTACTCCTACTTGTGTATCGAACTGCAGGCTGCTGCTTTTTTGGTTCGGCTTGGGCTCCCTATGAATAGGGTCTTTTCAGTCCATATCTTTTATTCGTGGTTTGTATACCACTGTCCTGGCTTCCACCAGCTGGGTGCTGCACAGGATGATGATCCTCTGATGATTCGATTGGCTAAGGGAAAAGCCGTATCCGAATCACTTTTGTTTGCCCGCATGAGGATCCGACGGTTCAGGGACGTCAAGATGGGGCAGTCTTCAGTTAAGCTTTCTCCGGAGTTGCGGAAGAAGGCTTTTGATTTTGGTGCCTCCCGAGACTCTACCAGAGCAGGGTCGGGAAGGCATTACTCTTTGACCAATGCAGAGAAGGAGTGGCTTTTCAGCATACGAGTCGGCACGATGGTGTACCTAGACATCTTTTCGTCGACATCCAGCCGTATGTACCTTCTCGCTTTGCACTTCAGTTGGGCTTCTCTCAAGGCGTTGTTGGAGCGCCTTCGAGTATGGTGAAGCGTTTTGGAGGTTTGCAGGATGGCAGAAATGCATGGGCTTTTTATAGTACTGAAGACACTACTGCCACGATTTCTTATCCTGAGCTGTCGACTTTCCGAACTGCCGGCTTCACGAAGTGGTTCGCGGAGAGGTTTTTGGCATATCGGGGGCTTTCCAAGAAGGAGCTTGATGTAAAGCTGTCTTCGGGGAAAGGTACTGGAAAGTCGGATGGCGTCCGGCGAGAGGAAGTTTGGGCCTTCCTTTCTGGAGAGAAGCACAAGATAGGCTTTCTCGATGACCAGGGCGTCATTGGTTCTGAAGCTGTTCGGGAAGTACCTGATGAGGCTTTGGAGCAGCTAGAACAGGAGGAAGCTGAGCTCGACGCTTGGATGCAAGCGGCACAGAGGCGAGCTTCCGTGGAGTCTACTGGCAAGAGCAGACCATCCAATGAGGAGTTAAGTGGGAGACCTGACTTTGACAGTGGGGCAGGATCTTCTAGGAAGCGAGCCCACAGAAGTAAGAGGAAGAGGAGTCAGCGTCACACGGGGCGGGACAAAGACTCTCCTGATGTGGAAGTCCCTCTCACTGTTAATGAGGAGGTGCCAGGGGAAGCTGACGAACCTCCGGAGAAGAGGATTCGGGAAGAAGAGACCATCGGTGAAGGTATGATTCTTCCTTTTTCTTTTTCTGCTTCTTTCATGGGGCTTTCCATGTTCTGATTTGTTTTCTCACCCTGCTGCTGCTTTCTTTTTTTTTTTTTTTTTTAGCAGAGGATGAAGACTTGGCGATGCCTGAGGTTCCGACCGATGAGGCGGTGATGGAGCCGGTTATGGCATCTGAAGAAGAACCAAGGGACTCTGGAATGATTCCAGAATCTCCAATTGGTATAACTTCTTTCGCTTTCTCTTTTTTTTTTGTTGCCTGCGACTTGATTTGCTAACATTTTTCTTGTCAGCTGACTTGCCACAGGATTCCGATGACTTTGAACCATCAATGGACGCAAATGTTGATGATGCTTCTGATGAGTTCATGGAGGAAGAGAGTGTTCCGCCAGTCGTCGAAGAATGTACTTTGTAGTGATGACCCTGATGATTTTTTTTTAACAGGATCATATTCATACCTTTTTGTGTTTCATTTGCAGGTTTTGAAGTGACAGAAGAGAGTCCATCGCTTTCTTCAGAACCAGAGCAAGGGATGCCAGAGGTCGATCCGGAGGTAGAGACTCTTACAACCAGTCCTGACGTGATAGAGGAGGTACCTTGTGCTGAGATTCCTTCTCCAGTGGCTCCAAGTGGAAAGAGTTCTTTTGTTACTCTTCCAATGGGACATGACATGAGCAGCCGATCAACGGAGAAGGGTGAATCTTCATCCAGTTCGTCTCTTCAATTTGCGAAGAAGGTGCTGGCTCGGGTTTTGAGTTCTTGGATCGAGACTCTCTTTTTTGGACACCTGGATGCCGGATTTGGCATGATCCCACATATACAGGAGATTCTCACTGATACCGAAGAGGTTGGTCTAGATGTCACAGGTGTCAGGGCGATCGTTGATAGGATCATTGCACTGGGTGACAAGTGGTTTGAGACCATGGATTTCCCTGACGACCAATTCTTCAAGGAGATGTTCTTGGACCCTGCTGATAAGGCTAAGTCTGACCTGAATGAGGCTACACAAAGCAAGAAGCAGCTAGTTCGGGAGAAGAACTTGGAAGAGCTAGCCATCATCGGATTGAGGCATGACCTTAACGTCCTTGATAGGGAAGTTGAGGAGGCCAGGAAACGTCTTGAGCATTTGAAGGTGCAAGTCGCTGCCAAGTGGGCTGCTATAACAGAGGCTCGTGATAGGGAGAGTGCTCTGATTCGTAGGGTTGCAGATGCCGGTCAAGTTCTTGAGAGGAGGACTCTAGAAAATGAACAATGGTAAACTGCCGGGGAAAAGCTTCCCGGTGTAAAAGAAGGGTTACGGCATTCGCTAGCATCTCATGGCAGTTCCTGAAGAAGCGTGCCTTGAAAACTCTGACGGCTGAGGCCAAAAGTTTGCTTGAGGAGCTGAAGCTTTGGCTGGAGACCATTTTTGGCTGAGCTCCTGATTTTTTGTAGCAGAAACTATTCTTCTTTTTTTTTGGTACCACATGTATATTTTTGGGTACTCCTTTTTTTTTTTTTTTTTGTAGTGCTTGTGAACACTTTTTTTTTGGTACCACATGTATTTTTTGGTACTTTTCTTTTTTTTTTTTCCTACGCTCACTCAAATCTTTTTGTGATGAAAGCAATTGCTAAATGGGATTTGATCAAAAGCTTTGTCATTTTGTGAAAATCTTTTGTCAAATGATTGTTTTGGTAGGGGAAATGAATTTGGCATGAAAGCCGGATTTTTGTGGCATTTATAGCCAGTTTGGTGGCATTGATAGCCAATTTGTGGCATTTATAGCCGGTTTGGTGGCATTGATAGCCGGGTTTTTTGAAAGCCAAGTTTTGGTTTGTCGGCGTGAAAGCCAATTTTTTTGTGGCATTGATAGCCGGTTTGTGGCATTTATAGCCGGTTTTGAGATGGCATGAAAGCCGATTTTGGCGTTTATAACCGAAAAATTTTGTTTTTGGCATTTATAGCCGAATTTTGGCATTTATAGCCGGATTTTGGCGTTTATAGCCGAGTTTTGGTTTTCAAAATGCAGGTATCGACTAAATGTCGCCTCCCCACTGAATGGTCTTGCAAGTATCGATGGAATGTCGCTTCCTTGCTCATTCGGTTTTGCGAGTATTGATGGAATGTCACTTCCTCGCAGGTTAGGTTTTGCGAGTATCGATGGAATGTCGCTTCCTCGCGGATTGGGGTGCAAATATCGACTAAGCGTCGCTTCCCTGCGTTTCCCAAAACTTTTGGTTTTGCGGGTACTGACTTGATGTCGTTGCTCCGCAATTTTTGAGGTTTTCTTGAACCATTTGAAATTTGGATTGTGGATAGCAACTGGTATGTTGCATCTCCAAGATTTTTGAAATTTGGGTTGTGGATATCAACTGGTTTGTTGCTTCTCCAAGATTTTTGAAATTTGCAAGTATCGAATGGGGTTCGCTTCCTTGCGATTTTTGGGTTTTGGAAGTACCGAATGGGGTTCGCATCCTTCCGGTTTTTTGGGTTTTGCGAGTATCGACTAAGTGTCACTTCCCCGTGGTTTTTGAAAAACCATTTTTTTTTTGTTTAAAGACACGAGGGTCGTAAATTTTGACCTAAAACCATTTGGCGGTAAAAGGTAAGGTGGACTAGGGTGGAAATCCCTGAATCCGGATTTTTGTTTCAAACCATGAATTTTGGTTCAAGGATCGAAAGTTTTGGTCGAGTCAGGGAGAGGCTCCTAAACTTGGATTTTTTTGTTTTTGAACAATGAAACGATAAAAGTAAGCATTGTTTTTGAATCTCTAGAAATTTTGACATTTGATATGAAAATTCTAAAGAGAGTGGGTTTGACGAGCGAGTACCTGAGAACAGGTTTTCGCCATAAAGGCATTGCTCTTACCCAGTTGGGTAAGTCTTCAAGGGTAGTAGCGCTTCAAGAACTTGCCGTTGATGGACAGCATACATCTGTCGCCTTCCATGTTTAGGAGGGCATATGCGCCGTTGGAGAAGACCTTGTCGATGACGTAGGGTCCCTCCCATTTTGGCTCAAACTTGCCTTTGGACTTGTGAGCGAAGACCATTGGTCTTTTACCGCAAGAACCAAGTCACCCTTTTTGTAGGTGCGTTGCCTGACCTTTTTGTCAAAAGATCCTGGCATGCGTGCTTAGTAAAGTTCAATGCTTTGTCGAGCTTCGAGCCGTCTCTCGTCAAGATTGTCCAGCTCATGGAGTAGCAATTTGACATTGCTTTCTTGAGTCATGTCATTTTGTAGAGATACCCTTAGAGAAGGAATTTGTACCTCTAGGGGTGATGGAACGCGCTCCGAATGCCGTGGGTACTACCGGGGTCGGCGGACGTGGGAGTCCGTCGGGTCCGGCCCTTTCGCGCCCGGGGGGCATGAAGCGTGCATCAACATTTCTTTTGTGTGGGTGTGCCAGATTTTCTATTTTACTTGGAATTGCAAGTGGTAATCCGGAGATCAACCTTCGCAAGTAAAAAGGAAATCAACTTCTTTCAAGTTTTCCATTGCACAAATATTTAAGAAAAGAGACATTTTCTTGATTTGCCGTGAAAGGCGATTTTGTTTGGCATTTATAGCCGATTTTGGCGTTTATAGCCGATTTACAATTCTCATCAATAATGAAAGACGAGTTGTGATTTTTGTCTCTTTTAGAAAAATACAAACTACAATGAAAAGCAAGAAAAGGAGGATCTAACTTTTCAGGAGGTTGTGGGGGACTCGTTCAGATTGACGGTCGCAAGCCATGTATGGGCTTCGCCATCATCCATGCAGATGAGAACAGATGATGCTCTTGATTCGCTTGGCTTGGCTATAACCTCAGATTTTTAGAGGACAAAGACCAAGAGAAGGTCCTATGTCCAATAAAAAGCTAAGTAGACGGGCTGAAAAGCCACGTCTAAGCCATTGGAGGCAGCGGGAGAAGGCAAGGACCTTGGGGGGGGGGGGGGGGGTGCCCCCCAAGGGACTTTTGTCACCTTGTAGTGGTGGCCGGTACAGAACTTCAGCAGAGTTTTCTCTCTTTTTCTTTCTCTCAGATTTCTGGATCTGTGGTGCTTTTTCCGAAGTCCGGGGAAGTGATCTCTGGATTCTTTTCGATCTCTGATCTCTTTTTTTTTCTGATCCCGATTTCAATGGAATGCTCTCCTATTTATAGGCTTTTGGTAGCCATTTAGGAGAGTTTATGAGCTTTAATTGCTTTAATGAAAGGAGTTACAAGATTTATTTCTTGATTTTGTAACTCCTTTTTCCTTGAATCTGATTGGCCGATCGAGATTAAGGGCTTTTAATCACCTTAATTACCATAATGGGAGGAGTTTCATGGCTGGAATGCCATGAATCTCTTGATTTGTAACTCCCGAATGCTTGCTTCTGATTGGGCCGTCCAATAGAATGAGTTAATGACTGCCATAAAGCTAGCCAATTAAACACATTAATTGGTCGCCGAGCAGTCGAAGAGTCGCGGGCCGTGCCGTGTCTTCTGGAATTCTTCTGGCGATGATCATCGATGGATCTTCATGCTGATCGACATCAGATGAACATGTAACTTCAGACATTGATAGCTAAGAGCGGGCCGGTGACATCTGTCTTGTCGATTTCTTGATCGGTCGGACAGAAATAGCACTTTTTTGGTCGACCGGTTGGCGATCTTGGAGCGATCACTGATGATTTTATGCTTTTGACGGCGGATCCGAGATGTCGTCGGATATGAGTCAATTTTAAGCATTAAAAATCACAATTTCAGGGAACCACAGGGGCCAAAACGCGAAAAACGCGAAAAGGGACGGAAAAACGGGTCACCGGCGAAAAATCAGGTGACCCGGACTTCCATGGTCGCCGGCGACCATGGGCCGGCGACCCTGGGCAAGGGTCGCGGGCTGCGACCATGGGGTTTTTTCCCCTTTTTTGGTCCGTTTTGCAGTCTTTTTCGTCGTCGTTTTCTTCTGTATTTTTCCTGACATTTCTTCTCATTTATTGGCTTGATTTCCCTGTAGAAAACCTGATGAGAATCCTTGCATTTTTAGAGTGCAAAGTTTCCAATTTTCCAGGAAAGCCGAAGACTTTGTCGCATAGAGCTGCTGATTTTCCGCCAAAAGCTGAAACTTGGTCAAACGATGTCGGAATGACCTGAAATTTGAGGTGAAGCCTCCTGAGCAATAAATAAGACCAACCATAGGCTTTTGTTTGAGTTTTGAAGCCGTTTGGGGTCCCATCGATGCTTCACTTGATTTTGCTGCGGGGAAAATGCCGAGCTTTGATATGTGGTCAAACGATGTCCGATTGACCTGAAATTTGACAGGGAACCTATTGGAGTCATTTTGAGATGATCCACAGGCTCTGTCTTGGAAACCATGGTCCCGGGGAGCTCCGCCGCCGATAGGCTTGATTTTCTCTCGGAGCATCGAAACCTGGTCAAACGTTGTTGGAATGACCTGAAATTCGACGTGCAGCCTTTTGGAAGCATGTTGAAGCCACTCATGCACTTGGTTTGATGAGCAAAGGCTTCGGTGGTTCCCGCCGTCGGGAGGCTTGATTTTACTGCTCGAGCATTGATGGAGGGTCAAACGTTGTCGGTTTGACTTGAAATTTGGCATGGAGCCCTTTTGAGACATGCTGGAGTCATCCGTAGGCTCTGATCGAAGTTTTGACGTCTCCGATGATGTCGCCGCCGGGAGTGCCAATTTAGCTGTCGGAGAAGCGAAGTTAGGCCAAATGATTCTGAAATGGCCCGAAACTTCATGTGTACTCTTCTCTTAGCTATCTTGAAGGATCTTGCAGTTTTTGTTTGATTCTGACAAGATTTGATTTTTTGGAGAAGTTACATTGCCTATTTATGGCAGGTTGCGACTTCATGCAGCTTTCTTGATGTTGAAGAGGCAAAGTGACATTTTTTGGTGTCAACAAAGGGCACGACAGCTTCGCATCCATAGACCAAGGAGAATGGTGTGCTATGGGTTGGTCCTCGAACGGTGGTTCGATAGGCCCACAAGGCTTCAGACATCTTGTCGCTCCAGTCTCTTTTGTGACTAGATACCATTTTCTTGAGGATTTTGCAGAGTGTCTTGTTGAAGGCTTCTGCTAATCCGTTTGCTGCCGGATTGTATGGAGTTGAAGGACAGCTTTGAATTTTGTATTTGTCGCAGAACCTGTAGAATCGATGATCCCGGAACTGTGGTCCGTTATCATGGACGAATCTTTTAGGTATGCCGAAACGACAAATGATGTTGGTGCGTAGGAATTGAAGGACTGATGAGGTCTTCATTTCGTTGAACGCAAATGCTTCTGACCACTTGGAAAAATAATCCGTTGCGGCGAAGATGAAGCGATGACCTTTGCTTGAAGGGGGAGAAATAGGACCTATGATGTCCATACCCCAGGCTTCGAAAGGCCACAAGATTGCTGTAGGGTGTAGCCATTCCGGAGGCATGTGAATGTAGTCTCCGTGAACTTGGCATTGTTGGCAGCGCTTAGCAAATTGCATTGCGTCGGGTACCATGGTAGGCCAGTAGTAACCCAACCTTTTGATTTGGTCGTAGAGCTTGGGACCAGCCTGATGAGCTCCACAAAGACCAGCGTAAGCTTCTTTGAGTGTTTCTTCGGCCTCTTGTTGTGACAAGCAGCGTAGAAGTACTCCGTTGAAAGATTTCCTGTAGAGGATTTTTGAAGGAATATCCAAATGAAAGTTTGGGGCTCGCTTTTGGATGCTTACCCATTCTTTTGGATCTTCGGGTAGGATTCCGAACATATTAAAATCAATGAACGGATCCCTCCAGTCGCCGATTGAAGGTTGAATGATAGAGATCCGACTTCCAACCACTCGGTGGCATTCAGCAACTGCTTGGTGTGTGTTAAGAGGAGGGAGGATCCTTCTTTCGCACACTGTGATTTGCATGTTTTCCCCTTCCTGGATCGCCATTGATGCGGCAAGTCCGGCCAGGGCATCTGCACGGATGTTTTCACCTCTACGAATGTGGGTGATGTGACAGATGTCAAACTTTTGCAGAAGCGATTGTGCCTTATTGTAATAAGGCAGCAGATCAGGCTTCCTGACTTCATATATCTGATTCATCTGGTTGACGATCAGTTGAGAGTCTCCAAAGACTTCCAGCATAGTGATACCGGATTCGATGGCGAGTTCCAATCCTAGGATCAGAGCTTGGTATTCAGCTGCATTGTTTGTGCATGGTTCCAGTAGCGAGAAAGCGTGTGGAATCATGTATTTGTCGGGGCTAACAAAGAGGATGCCAACTCCCGAGATTAGCTTTCTATTTTCATTTGTCCTGGTTGCACCGTCAAAGTACATGTCCCAGGAGGCATTTGGTGAGGAAGTCTCCACGTTGTAGACAGGTTCATCTGGGAGATCATCTCTGAGTGGAGAATCTTTAGGCAATGGATACTCTGCGAGGAAATCTGCTAGAGCTTGGCCTTTGATTGCTTTTTGTGGCACATACCTAATATGAAATTGTGATAAGAGGATGGACCATTTTGCCAGTCGGCATTGAGAGAACCTGCTTTTGTAACAAGGACCTTCAAGAGGTTGATCCTTGAGACGAGGTAGACTGTGTTGGAAAGCAAGTAGTGACGTAGCTTTTGTACGGCGAACATCATTGCAAGGCATTCCTTTTCGACTGGAGAGTAGCGATGCTCTGCACCTACTAGCATGCGGCCGAGGTAGTATAGAGCAGCTTCTTTTCTTTCATCATTTTCTTGTGCAAGTGGAGCACCCAGAGAGTGATCAAGGGCCCTTGTGTACAAGATGAATGGTTTCCCAGTGGTAGGAGCAGCTAACACTGGAGGTTTGGTTAGGTATGACTTGATATCTTGAAATGCGGCTTCACAGTCGGCATCCCAGACAAAGTCTACACCCTTTTTCATCAATCGAGAGAATGGACGGCATTTCCCCAAAAGATTGGAGATGAACCGTCTGATGTAGGCCAATCTCCCTTGGAGCCCTTTTAATTCTCTCAAGGTTCTTGGAGAGGGCATTTCTAGAATAGCCTTGACTTTTATGGGGTCAAGTTCTATTCCAGCTTTCCGAACAAGGAATCCGAGAAACTTACCCGACGAGACGCCAAAGAAGCATTTTAGAGGATTCATCCGCAGTTTGTGTTTGCGGAGTCAGAGGAAGACTTCCTGAAGATCTCTGAGATGGTCTTCTTTTCTTTTGCTTTTGACGGCGAGGTCATCAACGTAACATTCGACCGTCTTGTGCTGTATATCTTGGAATATTTTCATCATAGCCCTCTGATATGTGGCACCAGCATTTTTCAGACCAAATGGCATGACAGTGTAGCAATACACGCCAAATGGAGTCCGAAATGAAGTGTGCTTTTCATCTTCAGGATGCATCTTTATCTGATTGTAGCCAGAGAAGCCATCCATGAATGTCATTCGCTCGAATCCACATGTATTGTCAATCATTACCTCTGGTATGGGGAGCGGGAATTCATCTTTAGGGCAAGCGCCATTCAAGTCTCTATAGTCAATACAGACTCTGATCTGCCCATTTTTCTTTGTCAAGGGGACAATGTTGGCCAACCATTCAGGATGTTGTTCCTCACGGATGAAGCCAACGCTTTTGAGCTTTTGAACTTCTTGTTCAATTTTATCCATCACATCCGGACGGAATCTTCTTTGGCCTTGTTTGACAGGCTTGATGTCTTCTTGAAGATTGAGTTTGTGGACTGCTACTTTGGGGTCTAAACCAGGCATTTCAGCGTAAGACCAAGCAAAACAATCAACGAACTCACGAAGAATAAAGATATACTCGGGTAACTCATCATCCTTTATATTCTTGCTTATGAATACAGGACGTGGGTTATGTGGTGTTCCCAAGTCTATCTTTTCAACAGGATCTTCTGTTAGAAGGTTCGAAGGTGGTTCCTCCACAATATTTTCGGAGGCTTCCAGCTCAACAAAACCTTCTGGGATTCCAAGGGCATTACCAGACCAAGGCTCTGTTCCTTTCCATGGATTTTCTTGATTGGTGATCTCCTCAGGGCTTGCTATGAGATAGTCCTAATTGCCTGTTGAGTCTGGTATTTCTTTTGGAGACGAGGGCTCTTCTGGGTCAGAATAGCACAAGTCTGTATTATCGGACGATTCCTCTTTATCATCAGAGAAATCGTACCAATTGGATGAGCTTCCTGGATCTTTGTCAGGTAACTCTTTAAAGAGATATCCAGGGAGATCGATGTCTTCATGGACTTGAGATGTTGAGGCTTGGTCGGTAAAACGACTTTTAAGCCTTTGTGTCAACTGTCTCAGGGGAGTGTCGGGATCATACCCTAACCCATATGAAGACTTTTCTACATGACCGTAGAGTCTCCAATCTTCCAGCTGACTTTTGGTCAAGGCGGGCCCCAATGGCGTGAGAATACCGCGGCCTTCTCCCAAACCGACTGGGTTTTGAGCGTCATAGCCCATTTTCTTCATAATTGCTTATGCCACAGGACTATATAGAAATAGCTGAGGCATACCTTCATTTTGGAAAGGTTCCAGCATGGAGTTTGATGAAGAAGCGTCCGATCTATGGAAGAAGATCGGCCTTTTCTTTGGTGATGTTGCCGGAACAACAAAGGAAGCATACGTAGGATCTTCTTACATCAGCAGGTGTCTCCATCGGAGTGAGAGCAGGCTGAACTTGTTGAGTGTCAGCTTGGCTTGATGAGGTGTCGTCTTTTGGCTCTGAGTCCGAATCCGTGTCTTGCTTGATAGACACGAAAGAGACAACAAATTTGCCCCCAGGCTTTTGCTTTGCCTTCTTCACTCTGGTTGTGATGACCAAAGGTTTTGAAGATTTGAGGGAGATGACGAAGGGAGGTTGACTGCTCTCTTCGGATTTACCGGAGTGTTTGTTTTCTTCCGGTGATTTTTGAGGAGCCTTGCCTTTATCTTTCTGGAGATTTTCAGCAAAGGGTGCTATTTCCTCTTCTTCTTTTTCTCCTTCATACATCTGGGAGTCTGCGAAGTGGACTTCTTTACCTTTGAAGGGTCTTCTGTCCGCAAACACTCGATGTACCATGCCGTCGTCGCCGATGAACTTGATGCATTGATGTAGAGTTGAAGGGACAACACCATTCTCGTGTATCCAAGGACGTCCGAGAAGGATGTTGTAGCATGAGGGGGTTTTTATTGCATACACAGTGACCTCAGAGATAAGATCACCGATTTGCAATTTGAACCTGATTTTGCCGATAGGCCTTTGAGTACTCCCATCGTATCCAAAGATAGATACGGATGTGTGGCTCAGCTTGTTGGGTGGGATGCCCAACTCTTCAAGAGCCGAAGTGGAGATAAGGTTGAGTGCAGAACCTGGGTCGACCTGAACTCTATGTATCGGCATTTCTTTGATGTACCCTGTGAAGTACAGGGGTCGGTTGTGCCTTGCTTCGCCCAGTAGGAGGTCTTCCTTAGTGAAGGCGATGGTTGTACTGGCTGCCTTTTGAACCGAGAGGCATTGGATGCATGATCCCTCGCTTTTCTCTTTTTCTCCTTTTAAGGAGGTTTCTGAGTTTTTGACCCGGTAGTCCATTTCAATTTGGAGGACTTGTGGGGCATGTTTGTCGACATCCTCATTCAGTTTTTGTAATTCTGAGATGAGATTATCACGAGTGCGTGGAGACATTCGCAATAAATCCAGGATGTGCAGCCGTGCAGGTATGTGTTTGAAGTGCTCGATCAAATCATACTTGAAAGCCTCCTTAGGGCCTGCATGTTCATTGTTTTTGCCACTGGGGGCGCTTACAACATCTTTTCCCGAAGGATTTACATAAGTAAAGGAAGATTGGTTGTAATTTTTGTGGTAGTCTCGGCCCGAGCGGGTGCCTCTACCAACTTCGAGAGCTTCTTGAGAAGGGTCTTCGCTTGGAAGATTGTCCTCAGGATCAAGAGGCTGTCGTTTCTCATTTACTGAGGATGCGTCTGCAGCAGAATTGCCATCCTCAGTGATTGTGTTGCACGGAGCATTTTCCGGGAGCAAGTCCTGAACAGTATCCAGTAGCTTTTCTTCTGTGTTGACTATTTCATCATCCCAAGCATCATTATCTGGGTTTTCTTCATGATGATCAGTCGGGAAGAATGTGTATCCTGAAGTCACAGTCTCAGGAGAAGAAACCTGAGAGGGAGTCATCTCTGTGAAAGTCACGTGAGACGAGGTAGCTCCAGAGGATACATTTATAGGCGTCGTCGGAGTATAGGTAATCTCATCAAACGACGTTTCGGAAGAGCTATAGTCCTGATTATTACATTACAGGAAGCTCTGATAGGAGATGTTGCCTGCTCGGAGTCAGACTCATCCTCCGATGTAAGAGGATCGTCTACCCAGCAATTTTCCCCATTTTCAGGAGTTGAGGGAGGAGGTACCTGGTGGGCTTCAGGGACTTCCGGCTCTGGATTGTGAGGGATCTCGTTAACGCGGTCTTGCTCTTGTTCTAAAGCGAGATGCTGCAAGATCCTTGCATATTCTTCAAGATCAGGCATGGGAGCCAAATCTTCTTCTTCGTCTGCTCTCTGTGGCTCAACATGGTATTCCTCCCACTCGCCGGTGTAGTTGGGCTCGAATCCATCGTCGGTGTCGCTGGACTCGTATCCATCAATGGAGAATCCAACTACCGAGTTGCAAGAGTATGATGCCCCCTGCATAGCTTCTTTTTTGAATCGAGGTGGCATGAAATCACTGAGAGTGAAGTTTCTTACCGCCTTTGAAGTCTCTGGAAGGGACGTTTCTGTTGCCCCGAGTGAAGTGGTAGAGGAGGCCTCTGCCTTTTCATGGACTTCTTGTTTTGGCTGGGTCTTCTCTTGCCGTTTGAGCCTGAGGAGATCTTTCCTAGCCTGCCTTCGCTATTGAGCTGTCGGCTTTGTTTTTACGATCTCCCAGTTTTCATCTTCCAGGAGATCGGGATGTACCCATATGGGATGTCCGTCTGGTGTCGGGTAAGGAACCAGCTCCTCGGACGCTTGAATTTTATTTATCACCATGAAGGAAGTAGTGATCTTCTTCTTTGGTGATTTTGGTGTTTGTCCACATGACACCATGTTGACGGAGGCAGACCCATAGTTTTTGTCAAAGGTTATGACTCCGTTTTTCCACATCTTATTTATCTTCTCTCTCACAACAAAGCATTGATTGAGAGGATGCGAGACCATCTGGTGGTATGGACAGTACCGAGGATCGTTGGTTTTGCCAACATCGCCCAGTCTTTTGGGTTCAGGCAAGGTGAGCTTGCCGTTTGCCACGAGAGCCCCGAAGATTTCGTCAACATCTTCATCGAACGGGTATTTCTTTTCTACTCGCTCTTTGAAGGCATCAGAGAGTTCAGGTCTCTTACCTGCAGCTCTGTTTTCAGCTTTCTTTGGTTGCTGAGGAGCTGACTTGGTTTGCACATTGAGGACCTCTTTTTTCTTTGGTTTAGAGGTTACAATGGCGGTTGGCTCTTTTCTTGATGACTTCTGATTGTTGAGGTCTTTAATCACCGTTTCAGCTTCCATAGAAGCTTCCAGGAGTTCTCCCAGGTTTTTTGATTTGTTGCCGATGATCATGGAGCGGATTCTAGCTCTCATGTTGTTTCGGCAGATGTCGACTAGCGACGCTTGTGGCAGTACATCTGAGCATTTGTACGCCATTGCTTTCCACTTGTGAATGAAGTCGTATGTTGACTCATTCTCTCCTTGTTTTAGGCTGCAGAGTTGAGCCATAGTAACATGATGATCCTCACCTTGGAAGTGGGTCAGGAAGCGTGTCTCTAGCATGGCCCAGTTTTGGATGGAGTTCTCCGGCAGAGTGGAGTACCAATCGAAGGCCGTACCTTTTAGGGTACTTGTAAAGAGGCGAATCTTGAGTGCATCTTGATCCGCGATAGCTCCCGTCAAAATCTTGAAGTGGATGACGTGCTGTCTGGCTGATCCTTTCCCCGTATATGTTTGGAGAGTAGGAT
Organism: Umbellularia californica; assembly: GCA_028538565.1. NCBI lineage: Eukaryota > Viridiplantae > Streptophyta > Magnoliopsida > Laurales > Lauraceae > Umbellularia > Umbellularia californica. Next base: position 59,696,598 of record JAPQWN010000001.1, read on the forward strand.
GTTTGAATTTTGTGGGGAACGGGACCGAGTCCATCCATAAAGGATATGGTGGCTTGATCCCATGCTCCTTGAGTATATCCTCTTCTTTTGCTTTGGCGAGGATACTGTCTACGTCCTTTTTGGTAAGGGCGCGTGACTCATTTTCTTCACGATTTTCCTCGTTATTGTGATTCGGAGGAGGCTCATTGTTCACCTGATTTTGGACAACAAGGAGAAGGTTTTCCATCAGAGTTTCAATCCTCTGCTGGCCTTGTTCCAACTGCTGGATGCGCGTGAGCGCATCATCTTGAGGTGGATTCTGAGGTGGTGGCTCAGAATTTGTAACCAGGACGTTCATTCCTCGGGATTCAAACGAAGAAACCGTTCTGGTGACTGAGCTGGGGCTCATTCTTTTTGATGACGAGCTTGATGAAGGATTACTCTCCCGTCCTTGGCTTGAAGGGGCAGGAGATTCTTCGGGATGTCTTCGTGTCCTGGTAACGCTACGGGTCACCGGACGTCGGACATGGATTTTTGATGCTGACTTTTGGTGTCTTCTGGTTTTTCCAACCATATGGACAGCAGCAACTTGGTCGGGTCTTTCTTTTTCGACCCATTTGTGGGAGAGTTAAAGTGTAGGAGGCTGGGTCCGTTGCTTCTCTAGTCTCTTTTGTCGATATGACGCACGACGGCGTGCTCGACGAGCGATTTGAGCTTCGGTCAGCTCTGGTTGGGCTTTGACGATGAAGGATGTGCTCCCTCGGGCGCAGCAGCCAAGCCTGTCTTCTTTGTAGCTAGGCAAGGACATGATCCGGACCCGGTCCTTTGCCTGTTGCAGCGAAGCTTTGAATTTTTCAACTTCGGCCCCTGTAGAGATAAAGGGTCGAACCGAAGGAGTGTAGGCCTTAGCAGTTGCTTGTAGAGGCCTGGTGATGCATGATCTGATTTTGGGCTTGTGGGAGCAAGCCGGTTCATGCTGGGTTGACTTGGGAGTCAAGTTGGAGATGGGTCTCTCCTCTTTCATGTAGGCAAGAGGGTAGAACTGGTTCTCTTTGAGTGGGGCCAGGTATGCTGGCTTGGTGGAGGTTTGAGACCTTCTTTGTTTTGGGGAAGGTCTTGGAGACCAAGTCTTAGGGTAGACCTGGTTGGTTGTTGGTTGAGGTTTCGTGGGGATGCCGCGGGTTTTAGTATTCTTGGGGTTCGCCCTTGGTGTCACAGAAGTGACACGTTGCGAGGCGACCTTCTGCCTTTTGGCAGGAGCAGTTTCTTCTTCGGGAAGTGGGAATGGTCCCAGTGTCCCGAAGACGATGGTCCGGGGAGTCGAGGTTGACCCGGAATTCAGAGAGTTGCTGAGGGAGTTGGTGCTTCGGCAGCTAGCAGGGCGCTTGTAAGTGCGCTCGGTTTGCTTCTGTTGAAGCATGAGCTGGTGCTTGTTTTCATCGAAGGTGATGATCAGCGAAGCTGCCATTGTTAGTTTCAAAATTTCTGAAACAAGACCACATCCATTAGTAATCACAAGAATATGATGATCATAAATGGGGAATTCTATGATTTTGTCTTTTCAAATCGCTCAAGGGACATGACCCAAGCAATATGAAGAAGGCAAAAAGCCATAGAGGGTACAATTGTTCTGGTTGCAAGCGTGGTAGGCTCGAAATGAGCGTTCCAATGACTGCTAGAAGCAATTGTATACCTAAATTCGACTTATCGAGAAGCGGAGCTTGCTCGAGATAAGAAGAATATAAGGTAGGAGTTACAAATGTGCCGGTCACAGATACAGTAGACCCTGAAAGGGCGTACCAGTATTGCTAGGCACAAATGTTGGAAATCGCATCCATGAGATGGGGTTCTCTATTTTGAAAGGTCAGAAATGGATTCGTCAAAGAGAGCAGGTAGCATTCCGATTCAAATACGGGCTCAACGATTTCTGCGAGGGCCAGTACTCAGAAGGAAAAAGACCACAATTTCTCGAATCTGAATCCAAAAGTGACGAGTTTTTTTTTTTTTTTTGAAATGTCAAGATTGGTTCCATCAAGGAGAGCAAATGGTATTCCAATCTAAACACGGTCTCGGCGATTTCCGCGAGCGCCAGTGCTCAAAAAAGAAGGAACCAAAATTTCTCAGATCTGAAATCAAAAGTGACGAGTTTTTTAAGCTTTTTTTTTTAAATGATTTTTTTCATTTTTTTATTTTTTTTATTTTTTTTATTTTTTTATTTTTTTTTAAATATTATTTTTTTTAAAGATTTTTTTTTGAAAATCCTTTTTTTTATTATTATTTTTTATTTTTAATTTTGATTTTTTTTAATTTTTTTAAGATTTAAAGACGAGAGAGTACACATAGGCCTCCTAACCCGGTCTTATGAAACCTCAATTGATAGAATTGCCCCCAGGTAAGGGTAGGATTACTTAATGAACCCGTTTGGAGGACCCTTGCCTAGAACAGTCAAGCTGTCTCCACACTCTAGACAAGGCTTTTCTTGAATCAATCGAGATCAAAGAACGCAATTGGTTTAACTTAGTGGTCTATGTCTTTTTATTTATTTATTTAAATTTTTTTTTAGATCCCTGACAGACTCATCGAAGAGAAACGATGGCCCAATCCCCGATTCGAACACGGGCTCAACGATTTCCGCGAGCACACATGCCCGGAAGAGAAAGGATCCAAGTTTCTCAATTTTGAATCCAAAACGAGAAATTGATTTTTTTGATTTTTTATTAATTTTTTTTTTGAAATCTCTAATGAACTCATCGAAGAGAAACGATGGCCCAAAACCTTAGTCGAACGGGCTCAACATTTCTGCAAGCACCAAAGAACGATAGGATAGGATCAAAGTTTCTCAATTTTGAATTCAAACTAAGAAAACTGATTTTTTTTATTTTTTATTAAATTTTTTTTTTGAAAAAAGAAAGAGTGGAAACAAACTCAAAGAAATAGAAATTTCCAAAAAATCCCATCACTTTTTTTTTAGGATGCAAAATCCAACATAGGCTACCAGCTAGAAAGTAGCCAAGGTATCCGGAAAAGAAGTATAAGCATAGAGCAAAAAGTATGATATGCAAATATTTCATTTCCGAGCACCGTGTTCTCAAATGAACGAGTCCCACCGGGTGTACCAGCTTGATGGAACGCGCTCCTGCCGAGGGTGCTACCGGGGTCGGCGGACGTGGGAGTCCGTCGGGTCCGGCCCTTTCGCGCCCGGGGGGCATGAAGCGTGCATCAACATTTCTTTGTGTGGGTGTGCCAGATTTTCTATTTTACTTGGAATTGCAAGTGGTAATCCGGAGATCAACCTTCGCAAGTAAAAAGGAAATCAACTTCTTTCAAGTTTTCCATTGCACAAATATTTAAGAAAAGAGACATTTTCTTGGTTTGCCGTGAAAGGCGATTTTGTTTGGCATTTTAGCCGATTTGGGCGTTTATAGCCGATTTACAATTCTCATCAATAATGAAAGACAAGAGTTGAGATTTTTGTCTCTTTTAGAAAAATACAAACTACAATGAAAAGCAAGAAAAGGAGGATCTAACTTTTCAGGAGATTGTGGGGGACTCGTTCAGATTGACGGTCGCAAGCCATGTATGGGCTTCGCCATCATCCATGCAGATGAGAACAGAGGATGCTCTTGATTCGCTTGGCTTGGCTATAACCTCAGATTTTTAGAGGACAAAGACCAAGAGGAGGTCCTATGTCCAATAAAAAGCTAAGTAGACGGGCTGAAAAGCCACGTCTAAGCCATTGGAGGCAGCGGGAGAAGGCAAGGACCTTGGGGGGGGGGGGGGGGGTGCCCCCCAAGGGACTTTTGTCACCTTGTAGTGGTAGCCGGTGCAGAACTTTAGCAGAGTTTTCTCTCTTTTTCTTTCTCTCAGATTTCTGGATCTGTGGTGCTTTTTCTCTGAAGTCCTCTGGAATGCTTGAGGTGCTTTCCTATTTATAGGCTTTCTGGTAGCCATTTAGGAGGGTTTATGAGGGTTTATGAGCCTTAATTATCATAAAGCTACATAAATGGAGGAGTTACAAGGTTTAATTCCTTTATTTTGTAACTCCTGGATCTTGGCTTCTGATTGGCCGGTGGGGATTGAGGGCATTTAATCGCCATGATGGGAGGAGTTTCAAAGTTTAAGTGCCATGAATCTCTTGATTTGTAACTCCCGAATGCTTGCTTCTGATTGGGCCGTCCAAAGAAATGAATTAATGACTGCAATAAAGCTAGTCAATTAATCACATTAATTGGTTGCCGAGCAGTTGAAGAGTCGCAGGCCGTGCCGTGTCTTCTGGAATTCTTATGGCGATGATCATCGATGGATCTTCATGCTGATCGACATCGGATGAACATGTGACTTCAGACATTGAGAGCTAAGAGCGGGCCGGTGACATCTGTCTTGTCGATTTCTCGATCGGTCGGACAGAAAGAGCACTTTTTAGGTCAACCGGTCGGCGATCTTGGAGCGATCAATGATGATTTTATGCTTTTGACGGCGGATCTGAGATGTCGTCGGATACGAGTCAATTTCAAGCACTAAAAATCACATTTTCAGGAAACCACAGGGGCCAAAATGCGCGAAACGCGAAAAGGGACGGAAAAACGGGTCACCGGCGAAAAATCCGGTGACCCGGACTTCCATGGTCGCCGGCGACCATGGGCCAGGGTCGCCGGCGACCCTGGGCCAGGGTCACGGGCTGCGACCTTGGGGGTTTTTCTCCCCTTTTTGGTCCGTTTTGCGGTCTTTTTCGTCGCCGTTTTCTTCTGTATTTTTCCTGACATTTCTTCTCAGTTATTGGCTTGATTTCCCTGTAGAAAACCTGATGAGAATCCTTGCATTTTTAGAGTGCAAAGTTTCCAATTTTCCGGGAAAGCCGAAAACTTTGTCGCGTAGAGCTGCTGATTTTCCGCCAGAAGTTGAAACTTGGTCAAACGATGTCGGAATGACCTGAAATTTGAGGTGGAGCCTCCTGAGCAATAAATAAGACCAACCATAGGCTTTTGTTTGAGTTTTGAAGCCGTTTGGGGTCCCGTCGCCAGTAGACTTGATTTTACCGCGAGGGAGATGCCGCGCGTTGATGTGCGGTCAAACGATGTCCGATTGACCTGAAATTTGACAGGGAACCTATTGGAGTCATTTTGAGATGATCCACAGGCTCTGTCTTTGGAACCATGGTCCCGGGGAGCTCCGCCGCCGGTAGGCTTGATTTTCTTTCGGAGCGTCGAAACCTGGTCAAACGTTGTCGGAATGACCTGAAATTCGACGTGCAGCCTTTTGGAAGCATGTTGAAGCCACTCATGTACTTGGTTTGATGAGCGAAGGCTTCAGTGGTTCCCGCCGCCGGGAGGCTTGATTTTGCTGCTCGAGCATTGATGGAGGGTCAAACGTTGTCGGTTTGACTTGAAATTTGGCATGGAGCCCTTTTGAGACGTGCTGGAGTCATCTGTAGGCTCTGATCGAAGTTTTGACGTCTTCGATGATGTCACCGCCGGGAGCGCAAATTTAGCTGTCGGAGAAGCGAAGTTAGGCCAAATGATTCTGAAATGGCCCGAAACTCCTTGTGTACTCCTCCCTTGGCTGTCTTGAAGGATCTTGCAGTTTTTGTTTGATTCTGACAAGATTTGATTTTTTGGAGAATTTGCATTGCCTATTTATGGCAGGTTGCGACTTCATGCAGCTTTCTTGATGTTGAAGAGGCAAAGTGATATTTTTGGTGTCAACAGTCTTTCAAGCAGGCTCTGCTGCCAGGCAACGAGCTTTGCAAGGACCTGGTATGGTTCCCCGTGGTCACTGTGAAAGCACTGATGGCCCGGGTGAATCAGTTCATCGAGCAAGAAGAAGATAAGGCCCGGGCTCGGGAGAGTTTCGGCATCTGGCAAGAAGATAGATCCTCCAAAAAGGATAAGAAGTTATCCCAGAGAGAGGAGGTGGACCGAAATAGGACGTCGATGAGCTCGGCGATGCCCTCGATTCCCACCTCGGAGAGCAGCAAGAGGCCAAAACCAACTGTTGCCTCCTACAAGGTTGTCAACACAATCTTCAAGGAGCCTATTTACAAACTCCTTGGCAGAATTAGGACACAGCCTTTCTTCAAGTGGCCGTAGCCCATGAAGGGTGACCCCTCCACCCACGATCAGAGCAAGTTTTGTGCCTACCATAAACAAAAGGGGCATAGGACCGAGGACTGCATGGCCTTCAAGGCCCACCTCGAAAAGCTCGTAAAGGACGAGCACATTAAAGACTTCATCAAAGAAGAGGGCAGAGTCAACCGAGCTCACCAGCGCCAGCACGATGATGATCGGGACAGCGATGGGCCAGAGGGCATCATCAACGTCATCCACCTAGCCCTCGCTCCCAGGGGAAGCAACCAGGCTCGTGTCGAGGCTAGGAGGGCCTCGCACGGAAAGCAGGTGATGACGGCCGAGCTCGGTCCCTCCACCAAGAAGGCTCGGAAGGAGAAACCCAAGATTTGGTTCTCGGACGAAGACTTGGACGGGGTCCAGCTTCCCCATAACGATCCACTGCTCTTGAACCTGAGGTTAAAGAACTTCAAGGTCAAGGGGATCCTCGTGGACCTCGGAAGCTCATTGGAAATCCTCTACTATGACTGCTTCAAAAGGATGGGTCTGACAGAGGAAGACCTGCAAGAAGCCCTCACTCCGCTGGTGGGCGTCAGCTCCAGGCCAGTATACCCCAAGGGGAAGGTCTCCCTCTGAGTCCAAGTTGCGGGCACCTCCATGACGGCCGACTTCCTATTGGTGGATGCATTATCCCCATACAGCGCAATAATGGGGAGGACTTAGCTGTACAACATGGAAGCGGTGCCCTCCATCCATCACCAAAAACTCAAGTTCCCGTTGGAGAACGCGGACGGAAGAGTCGAGGTGATCACAGTTTGAGGCGACTAGCAGATGGCTAAACAGTACCTAATGGTTGTGGTTCTTGGTGAAGCAGAACCGCAGCAAGTCCATATGGCCAGCTAAGCAGAGCCTAAAGCTGTCGGCCGAGCTCCCGAACAAAATAGCGTCAGGACCTCACCGAAGTCAAGATCGATCCCAGCGATCCTAAGAGATATTTCCTGCTCGGCAGTCAGCTTGCAAAGAACGTAAGGGCCGAGCTGTTCGACTTCTTATTACAAAAGAAGGAAGTCTTCGCTTGGACCCCCTATGAGATGCCCAGTGTCAACCCCGAAATCATATGCCACAAACTGAACGTGGACTCCAGGCACAAACCTATAATTCAAAAGGCTCACAGAACTGGGGTCCAACAGGCCGAGGCCGTGATAGAGGAGGTCAAAACGCTGTTGGAGGCCAAAGCAATAAGGGGAGTCGATTACCTGAAGTGGTTGGCCGACACAGTGGTAGTAAAGAAGAAGAATGGAAGCTGGAGGGTCTGCGTGGACTTCACCAACCTCAACAAGGCCTGTCCCAAGGATAGCTTCCCTCTCCAGAAGATCGACCAGATGATCGACGCAACCGCCGGGCATGATAGGATGAGTTTTCTCGATGCTTACCGAGGTTACCATCAGATCCCGATGTTTGGGCCAAATGAAGAAAAAACCTTGTTCATAACACCTAGAGGCATCTACTGCAACAAAGTGATGCCCTTTGGGTTAAAAAACGCAGGGGCAACTTACCAGAGGCTGGTAACTAAGATGTTCCAGGCCCAGCTCGGCAAGACCATGGAAGTATACATCTATGACATGGTTGTCAAGTTTAAAAGGTCACAGAACCACTTGGCAAACCTGAGTCAAACGTTTGTTGTATTAAAAAAGTTCCAACTCAAGCTGAATGCGACCAAATGCGCGTTTGGCGTCGGCTCCGGCAAATTCTTGGGAAGCCTGGTCACCAGAAAAGGGATTGAAGCCAACCCAGAGCAGATCTCGGCGATCCAGGCTATCAAAAGTCCAACCACCGCGAAGCAAGTCCATAGGTTCACAGGGATGGCGGCCGCACTAACCGCTTTATCAGCAAGGCCTCGGACAAGTGCCGCCCTTTCTTTCAGCTTTTAAAGAAAAGATCGAAGTTCCAGTGGACCCCGGAGTGCGACCAAGCCCTTTAGGAACTCAAAGGCTATTTGTCTTCACCTCCCCTGCTGCCCACTCCAAAGCAGGGAGAGACGTTGTACTTATATCTAGCAGTCTCCAATCATGCGGTGAGCTTGGTGCTAATCAAAGAAGACGATAGGCAACAAAGGCCTATATACTACGCGAGCAAGACCCTGCTTCACGCCGAGACAAGATATCTGCCGTTGGAGAAACTTGCGCTGGCGCTCACCAGTGCTTCCCGCAAACTCTCCCATTACTTCCAGACATATTCCATAGTGCTTGTTACAGAACATCCACTTAAATCTCTTTATAAAAAGGCAGACTTCTCTAGAAGGATCTCAAAATGGGCCGTCGAACTAGGGCAATATGACATCCAGTATCAACCCAGAACGGCGATCAAAGCCCAGGTTCTGGCAGATTTTATTGTGGAATTTAGCTCTCCTAGTTCGGCACCGAGACAACTATATACCGAACTGGGGGGCAATGAGGAGGAAGAGGTTATCAAGGCAGATCATGAACAATCTTGGAAGAAGTTCCTCGATTCAGCATGGAGAGTCTTCATTAATGGATCCTCAACCTCGAAAAGGGCTGGCGCAGTCATACTCCTCCAATCTCCAGAGGGCCTTGTCATTAAGCAAGCCCTAACACTTGACTTTAAAGCATCCAATAACGAAGCTGAGTACGAAGCACTGATAGCAAGGCTCGACAGTGCTAAAATCCTGGGGGCATGGCAACTGGTGGTCTTCAGCGACTCTCAGTTGGTGACGAGCCAACTGAGCGGAGAATACCAAGCCCGTGACGATAGGATGGCAGCCTACTTAGCTCACACAAAGCAACTCCTCTCTTAGTTCGAAAATGTTGAAGTCAGGCAGATCGGCAGAGATTCCAATTCTCACGTCGACGCACTCGCCAACCTGGCCTCTGCCGTCGAGGCCGGGAGAAAAAGAACTGTCGAAGTGGGAACGTTGGACAAACCGAGCACGGATTTCCAGCCACCTCAGCAAGTCTTGTGCGTTGACCTTGGTTCGAGTTGGATAGACCCAATCGTCACCTACCTAAGGGATGATCAGCTTCCTGAAGATAAGAGCGAGGCTCACAAAATCAAGGTGAAGGCAGCTCGATTTTGGTTATCTCCTAATGGCAAACTCTACAAAAAGTCCTACATTGGCCCTTACCTCCAGTGCGTTCACCCACGCAAAGTCGAAGACTTCCTTTATGAAATCCATGAGGGAATCTACGGCAGTCACATTGGAGGCCGGTCACTGACGTGTCGGGCTATCGGCAAAGGCTATTGGTGGCCGTACATGCAAAAGGACGCTCAGCTCTATGCCAGAAAATTTGAGAAGTGCCAGAAGTTCTCTCACTCCCTCCATCAGCCAATGCAGGACCTGGGCCCACTTTTTAGTCCATGGCCTTTTGCCCAGTGGGGGTTAGACCTAGTGGGGCCACTTCACCGAGCTCCAGGGAAAAAGAGGTGGCTAATAGTAGCCACCGATTATTTTACCAAGTGGATAGAAGCCGAAGCACTGTCTTTCATCACCGAGCAGGACACGAAAAACTTCTTGTGGAAGAACATCTTCACAAGATTTGGAGTACCTCGAGCCCTGATCTCGGATAACGGGACCCAGTTCGACTCCAATTTATTCAAAAACTCCTGCCAAGAGCTTGACATCAGAAACCATTATTCCACTCTAGCCTACCCACAAAGCAACGGTCAAGCTGAAAATTTCCAACAAAGTGGTGCTCGACGGACTCAAAAAGAGGCTCGACTGAGCTAAAGGGAGATGGGTGGAAGAACTTCCGAGTGTTCTTTGGGCATACAGGACTATCCTGAGGTGCTCCACTTCGGCAACACCCTTCTCCCTAGCCTATGGGATGGAAGTTGTGATCCCACTCGAGGTCAGCCTTCCCACTCTCAGGTCAGAACTGTTTGACCGAGGCCAAAACGAAGTAAACCTCACCAAAGAACTTGATCTGGCTAAAGAACGAAGGAATGCAGCAGCCATCCACTTAACTTCTTACCAGCAACAATTGGCCAAAGGGCACAATCGAAAGGTCAAAGAAAGGAAGTTCTCAGTTGGAGAATTGGTCTTGAAAAAGACGCTTCCCGCGGATAAGAACCCCAGCGAAGGAAAATTGGCACCGAATTGGCACGGGCCATTCAAAGTGATCTTGGCCGCTGGACAGTCAGCTTACAAGCTTGAGGTATGGAGGGTATGGAGCTACCACGTCCAAGGAATGCCACGCAGCTCAAGAAGTATTATTTTTAGACTGTACTCCATCTTTGAAATCAATAAAATTAATTCTTGTAGTAGGATACGTTTTGTTGCTTTCAAATATTGACCAAGTTACGGAACTTGGAGTCTGCATCCAGCTCGATTGTGGAACCGGATATATCGGCCCAATTAACGAACCGGCCGTCATAGTTCTGGTTACGAAACCGAACTCAATTACTATGTTCTGGTTGTGGAACCGAACTCAGTTACTTGCTTTGGTTGTGGAACCGACCTCAATTACTTGCTTTGGTTATGGAACCGAGCTCAGTTACTTGTCTCGCTCTGGTTATGGAACCAAGCCCAATTGTCTTGCTCTGGTTATGAAACCGAGCCCAATTATTTATTTGGTTATGGAACCTAGCCCAATTACTTTGTCCTGGTTGCGGAACCAAACTCAATCACTTGTACTGTTCTGGTTAAGGAACCGAGCTCAGTTACAGATAGAGCGCTCTGGTTATGGAACCTAGCTCAATATCTTGTACTGCCCTGGTTGAAGAACCGAATTCGGTTACTTATCTTTTTTGGTCCCTTGGTATAGTTCTGGTTATGGAACCAGATTCAGTCTCTCGTACTGGTCCATTTATTACCTCAAGTTCAATGGATTACAAGACTTTTTCCAATCAATGGACCATGCTGAAATAGCCAGCATATGTGGGCTCGGGATCAGACACATCCACATGAAACTTGAGGGCAAGGATGAGAAAGAGAAATGAATAATTGAATTTGTCAAAACAGAAAAAAGCATACACAAGTTGCAAAGGAAGGATTGTATTCATTATGAAAATATTTACATCTGAACAAAAATTGTAAGTTCAAGTTCCCCAAGTACAGAAAAGAAAAAGAAAATACATAAAGGAGCATCTTTTTCAGCCACCCCGGCACCGGCATCTCGGGCTTCATCTGCAGGCGTCTCAGCCGCGGCTGTGGCAGGAGGAACCCTAGAAGAGGAAGAAGTCGGAGCAGCGGAGTTGGAGGGAGGCTCGAAGGGATGGACCGGAGCTGGACTCAGGCTCAGGCGCAGATGACTCGAACATGGGAGGGTTCTTGAATACAGGGTGATCTTCGGAGATCCCCACCTCCTTAGTGCAGCCCTGCACCCAAGCTCGAACAACGTTTGACTCAGCCCTTCTATTTGAGCCACGTAATCTTTCGTTACAGCGTCCACTCCGTCCTGAAATGTTGCATCCTCAGCTTGTAGCGATTCTTCTAGGTCGGGCCTTTGCTTTGTCACGGCATCCCTCTTAGCTTGCAGCGAGGCCTCGACGTCAGCTTTCTGTTTCGCCAAGGCTTCCAGCTCGGTCTTCCGTTTCATCATCTCAACCTCAAGCTGGGCAACCCCCTTTGCCTTCACCTCGACCACCCTCCTTAGCTCATGCGTTTTGGCTCTCAGCCTTATGACTTTGGCCACCACAGAGTCCACCTCTACAGCGAGACTAACATTCCTCTCCTCCGACTCCCGCAACTTCTCGTTACTCGCCTCCAGGACAACTCTGAGTCTCTTTTTCTCTCCCTCCAGTTGGGAGACCCTGGAGGTGTTCTGAAGGGCTCTCTCCAATACCACATGAAGCCTCTGTACATTCTGCAAAAGAAGACAAATGTCAGATAGGGAACCGAAGTCAGGAACTTTACAAAATTCATGAAAAAGCAAAACTCACCGTAATGGATGCCGGCATGGACGTCATCAGCAGTCCCACATCCTCGGCCTTCCTGTGCCTCTCCATGTCACTAGGGAGGGCACAGGCCCTGGAGAGCGCAGTGATAACGGAGGAGCTGGCAACCAGTCGGTCCTCCATCGTCAATGGCCTCCCAGGCTCAAGCATGAGATTCGGCCTCCATGGGTCTGGTCCGATGAGCCGAGATAAGGGATCCGGCCTGGGACCCCGCTCCGCTGGCCCCTCCGACCGAGCCCTTTTTTCCGAGGGAACGCTCCTTTTCCCTGAGTCTTGCTCCGCCGGCCCCTTCGACATGGGCCTTTTCTTTCCCGGAACTCCTTTCTTTGGGACGTCGGCAGGGCGCCGCTGAGCTCCGCTTGAGGAAGCGTCGGGTGCGGTAGAAGACCCAGCGGCCCAGAGGCCGCGGACGTGTGGACGGAGCCGGTGGCCGGGGGCAGAGAGACTGGAGGAGCTCGGCCCCCAAATACTTTGGACTTTAGGTCCGCAGTTTGTAGAGGGGCCGACGTTGTTCCAGCGGCATCTCTTCTTCTTCGGAACTGGAGGAGGAGGGGTATGCTTCTACGGCCTATTGAGGGTCAATGGGTTCCTGCTGGCTCCCGAGGTGGAAGCTCCAGCTCCCAGGGCTAGTAGGGGCTTGATGTCGGCGGGCTCTTCAATCGGCGGAGACAATCCGGTCCTCCTCGGGATGAAGGAGCGGTACCTAGGCTCATATCCAAGCATATCATAGGCCGCCCGACCGTGATGGCCCTTGTATGCCTTCACCGCCCTCAACCAATCGTTGTTCCTCCTCCACCCACCTGATTCTTTTCTTTCTTCCTCTGGCTGTGACATGCTCGGCAAGAAAAAGACTGTGAGCTTGGTGGAAATAAAGATAGAGAAAAAAGACAAGACTGTGAACTCGGTATTTACTTGGGCCAGTCTCAAGGCGATGGGGTACCCTATGCGCCCTGGCTTCCGCAGGCTCGGATTCTCCGAACTCCTAGCTTCCGAAGAAGAATAGACGGTCGTCCCCGGCGTGTTTGTTCAAACCCTCCAAATCATGAACGAACGGCTCCTTCCTCAACTTCCCTCGAAGATAGTAGCAGTTGTCACTTCCCGCGAACTTGCACAGATCATACACGTCCTCAATGTCATAGACACCGAGGTCGATCCTCAGGATTTTATTCAATTCGATGGTGCCCATTATTACCTTGAAGCTGTTGGGCATTAACTGGCAGGGGCATAGATTCCAGTTCCGAAGAAAGGTCCTTAGAAGCGGATGGATGGGAAACCTAACCCCATCTTCTATTATTACGACCAGGGGGAATGGCATCCAGCCATTCCAGAAGGATTGGCCGTCAAAGGAGTCCTCCAGGTCATCTACCCTAATCAGGACGTCCTATGGGATCCCGTACATGGTCCTAAACCCCTCTATGGCATGAGGGTTATCTACCCAGTGCCTGTATACTCCCATCTCTAAAACTAGGAGAAAAGAGAAAATGAAGGACGGAAAACAGAGGAAAAGAGGACGCAAAATCCTATAGGGTGGGAATCCTAACAGAGGTCCTAGGAAGGACAAAAAGCATAAAGGATGCGAAGGGCTTCGGTACTTGCTGGGAACAGATCGGAGATCTCTTTTCGTTGGGGGTCTCTTTCTCAAACAAGGCTTTCTCTCTTCTGAACGACAAAATAGGAAAAAGAGGGGGAACGGACCGTATAAATAAAGCAAAAAAGGGCGCCCTTTCAGATTTCGAGGACACGCATTCAAACCATTGCTTCAAAAACCGTACGTGTCGCTTCGTAACAGTCGTACAATCGATCAGACAATGACACGTAGCATTGACGCTGTGCCTTCCGCGGTAATCCAGCCAGGGTAATTGATCATCTCGGGCAGGCGAAGCGAGATCGACGCGTTCTGGCAAGTGAAGTGATTTGATAAGGATCAGACGTTAGCAATCAATGTCAAGATGAAGAGCTACGAGCTCAGCGTTCAGAATACTCCCTAATACTTAGCTCCCGACCTCAGAAAGTTGAAGAACTCTTAAGAGATCAGGAGCTAGAGGCAATTGTGTGGGATATTTTCATGATACCGAGACTGCTCCTAGTTTAGGTAAAAGTACCAACTAGGTTTGACTTGATCTCTGCTTCGTTTAGCTCGGCAATTGTGCCAGCTGGCATCGAGCCCTAGCTGGCCTCGATAAGGGTACCGACCACGCTTCTCTGAGCTCGGCCTTGCGCATCTCTGCAACAGTGCCCAAACTTGCGCACCCCGACCTCGGTGACTTCTCCAGTTCGGTCTTATTGACCGAGGTGAACATTGAATGACAAGTCCCAATTATGTGATGGTACAGCTACGTTGCAGAACGTACTGTCAGATAGGGTTGCCGCCGGATATCGATAAGGGGTTATCCCTATCCGACAGTCGTGTCCACATTTATGTTCGAGATTGGGGAACGATCCGATGGGACAGTACTCTCACCTACCTCCACTCAGGATTCGAGGTATGGGCCGATGGGACTGTGCCTCCACCAACCTCCACCAAGGGAACTTCTGATGGGATACTCGTCTATATATGTGCATGGGTAAGCTCCACGGAGAGGTACGTTTTACATAGAATACGCTTCACGCAATACTCTCTCATCTCCCCCACTCACTCTCCCTTTGTTCGGTGACCGCACTAACTTAGCCATCAGAGTGCCTTCGGCTGATTGTAGCCAGGGGCTCTGACCTTTGTCCCTTCTCTCCTTTTGAGGTTTAAGGCATCTAACCCATCCAAAGAAATATAGCAGCAGCATCACGAGTCTAACACTCGCCTAATCAAGTCCGTATTATTTAGGCACTCACAGAGCGTATACCGAATCCTAGGGTCATAATTTTCAGGTCTTGGAAAATGCTGCCAAATATTTGATTCTTTGTTATTTTTTCTTTTGAGAGAGGATACCTGACTCTTACAATGACTAACAGAGTGAGTTTCAGGTTGAGGAGCATCAGGCTGAGGAAGTGGAGTCTCGGCCATACTAGACATCAATATCTGACGCTGAAATTGAACCAAAAAAAAAAAAATACACTCAGATAAAGAAAAAAGATTAATGTGAAATTTCCATACAGCATGTCCTGCTGCCTTGCATATATACGACACATTAATGTGAAGAGACTCGGATGAAAACAAGATACAAATATTACTTTTACACACATTCTTTTCATTTAAGGTGCATATATACAACAATGAAAGCATCTTAATAAAACAAGAGTACAAAGCTATTTGGGGGGCATATTTAAAAGGAATTATTAAAAAAAAATAGAACATGCGAGCAAAACAAATGAAGATTTAAAAAAAAAAGAAATTAAGGAATAATAAATGTTAGAAGACCACTAAGGATGGCATAGATAGGATGAAGCAAAATGAAGCATTGGAACCTGATGGTATATAGGTAGATGCATAGGTCTTGATGGTAAAAATTAAAAATTTTCAGTATAAAAAGAATGCCTAATTAAAGGATAAAGAGTAGTGTAAACAAAAGAAGATATTCAAAAATGTGCAAACTACTGGACTATCAAACTTATGAACCATAAGATGAATCTTCAGGTGAGATTAATGAACAAAGCCTGTGATATGAATATCTAATATATCAAAGAACCAATTTGGATTTATACCAGAAAAGCCCACTACAAAATCCATTTTCCTTTCTTTTTGAATGGTACAAAATCCATTTCCCTAGTAAGTTAGCTCATGGAAAATCTGCATATGGTTTTATTAATTTGGTAGACACTGAAGAAAACATGGCATTGCCATCCCATATGATTATATTGGAATTATACAAAACATGTATGAAGGGCATGAACAAGCATGAGAACTACATGTGCGGCATTATCTAATTTCTCAGTTGAATTAGAATTGCACCAATGATTCCCTATTCATTCACCTTGGTTTTGAACATAACATCAAATACCCAAAATTAAGCGCCTTGATGTATGCTGTTTGCAAATATAATGTATTCATTAATCAGACAAGAATGCAAGCAAGTAGACCAACAAGTGCACAAAATCTAGCGAGGATCGAATCGATCAGGATCAACTCCATACAATCAAACCAATAACATAACATTAAACAGAAAAGGACTGACTCAAATAAGCGTCAAATCATCAAATCCATAATCCAAAAACAATTTCAACTGCATATCTCCTCCTTCCCCTCAATTTCAACATATTTTTTACCAAAACCTACATCAATCATCACAATTAAAGAAGATAGATTAGGATTTGTACAGATCGAAGAACCACATAAAGGATACTAATTCATCAAAGACATCTTCCTAACCCTAATCAAACAAGAAGATTTAGAAGAAAAAAAAGTACGAGAATCGAATCAATCAAAACAAAATTCTACAGATAGAGAAAGGGAGAGATATGGTTTTTTTTTTTTTTTTGTTGTGGTTGGGTTTTGATTGATGACTTTGAGCAGAGTCCTCCTACGGACGGACATGACTGAAGAATTGAAAGAAAGAAGAAAAAGAAGATTGAGAGAGAAGATTCAAAATTGAAATTATGGCCCCTCGAGCTTTTGCTTCTTTATTTTCTTCTTTCCTTGTTGTTTCCAGAATGTTGGGGAAAGAGCAAAAAGAGGACAAAGGTGGGAGGGAAAGAAAGAAGATGGAAAGGGGAATTAATGTGGGGGAGGAAGCATGCCAGATTTATGAAAAAAAAGAAAAAAAATTCCAAATCCAATCCATAAATATGCCAATCAAAAAACCAAAACAACAAAGAAAGAGAGAAAAAAAAATAAAAAATCTCAAAAATCCATCCATAAACAAAAGACATGCAAACAAGAGGAGCAAAACATTCTAGCAAAAAAAAAAAAAAAAAAAACACAAACAGAACTATGAGCAAATAAGAAAAAAAAACATGGGTACTTCTGAAACATCAAAATGAACAAGATGAAAAAAAAAGACAGGGGAGTGTACCTGCTACAAGGGAGGCGTTGCAACGCGGAGGAGGAAAGTGAAGGCATTGCGGGTGTCCTAGGGGTTGCTGTGTGGTGCGTGCATGCATCCGGCAGAAAGATGGTGGTGTGTGAGATGGGTTGCAAGGAGAGGGAGATGGGTTGCGTAGGATGATGAGCATCGCGCGATGGAGGAAGGGAAATGGAGATGGAGACGAACGGAGCAGGAGATGGAGAGGGTGGTGGGCAATGGAGAGATCTGATGGAGAGGCTGAAAGGGAGAGATGGGAGATGATGGATGCCGTCTAGGAGTTGAGAGATCTGATGGAGAGGCTGAAAGGGGCTAGGGTTTCGATTTGCTTCTTATGAATAAGAAATATTTCATTCAACCCCCTTTTTTTCTTTTATTTGTAAACGGTACGATTAACCGCATACGGTTAACCGAACCGTATTATACGGTTTGGTTCGGTTAATAACCGTAAATTATTACGGAAAACCATAACCGAACCGAACCGTGCGGTTTTTGGATTTCATTAACCGTAACTGTAACCGAACAGTGAAATACGGTTATTAACCGCGGTTCGGTGCAGTTCGGTTCAGTTAGATGATTTTCCGGTTTTTTCTTTTCACCCCTAGGGAGGAGGACATATAGCGCCAGAGTACAAACCTAAGGAATGCTTTGCTATGTTCTATAAATGGGTTTCTGATAAAGCTCTGTAAGTGATCCTTCATTAGGATGGTCAAATCTACTTCTGTGTTTGAGTGATCAAGTGATGGTGATTAAACATTGTGTCTGTAACTTGAAAAGAAAACAAGTTTTATATACAATGAAGTTCTATATTCTGATATGAATCTTATCTATGTTGTTCATCAATTTCTCCTCCACGAATATGAGGAAAATTTGCACATCCACCAGCAGCAAACTTAGAGTTGGCGTGAAAGAAGTCGACATAGTATCGACTCCACTGTTTTCATATTGCTTAACCTTACTGCAATAGACCCTCATAATGTAGACATCAGCATTGCATAACCCAACCGCAATAATCTCATGACTTCTATTGATTTTAATTAGATACTTGATAGGCACCCATGACGTGATGCTATGTTTTAAAAGTAATGAATTGAACTTAGAAGCTATTCGGATTAATCTTTTGTTAGGGATTAGGATGATGCCAAATTTATTTCTGGATATGTTTTTCTACTAGGTGATGGTTTTATTTCTTAGCCAAGCAAAAAATAGACTATCACAAATATCTCTACCATAGAGGCTGAGTGTGGCTTCTTGTATTACAACCCACAATACCAATATGGATCAAGAAGCTCGTCAATTCTTTAGGTGTCTTTCTAAATGCCCAAAGTTCCTCTGCCAATGTGGGTGGATGCAAAAACTTCCATGGACCTTACAAATGAATCAAAATCCCCACATGATCCATGCCAATAAACCAAAAATATCAATACATTAGACACTTGGTGAAAACCGAAGAAATAGAGTTTAGAAACGTTCTCACTGGAGAAATTATAGTTGATCCCATGACAAACTCTAGGAAAATGTTATCTCTAAATTATGTTTCACGCGATTCACGGTTGATAGACGCGCTTTAGAAAATCTAGAATATTATTTTCCTTTAAAATGGGTTTTAGGCAAATCCAAGTTTAGTAACTAATCTCGAGGGGTCAGGCGCCATTTCTGAGTTCGTATTTCACACAATCAATAGCCAATATTGGATGAAAAAGCGTGCTAGATGATTCTAGGGAATTTAAGGGTTTAATGGTCTAATCTTTCGCTCTGAAATGTGCGTCATAGGATTATGGGCTGAAATAAAAGTTTTATGATATCTTGAGTGTTGACACCAAAAAAGTCAATATGTCTCCTCAACATCGAGAAGCCTCCTGAAGCTGCATCCTGCTAAAAAATAGGCAAGGCTACTTCAAGCATCAGATTTTGTCAGAATTGGACAAAAACTGAGAGATCCTTCAAGACAGCTAAAAGAGGGGTACACCTGAGGTTTCGGGTCATTCCGACAACGTTTGGCCCAACTTCACCGCTCCGACAGCTAAAAAAGCGCTCCCGGCGGCAACATCATCACAGACACCAAAACTTTGATCAAAGCCTACGGATGACTCCAGAATGTCTCCAAAGGGCTCCATGCCAAATTTCAAGTCAAACCGACAACGTTTGACCCTCCATCAATGCTCGAGCAGCAAAATCAAGCCTCCCAGCGGCGGGAACCACCGAAGCCATCACTCATCAAACAAAATACATGAGTGGCTTCAACATGCTTCCAAAAGGTTGCACGTCAAATTTCAGGTCATTCCGACAACGTTTGACCAGGTTTCGATGCTCCGAGAGAAAATCAAGCCTACCGGTGGCGGAGCAACCCGGGACCATGACATCCAAAACGGAGCCCATGGAACGTCTCAAAATGACTCCAATAGGCTTCCCGTCAAATTTCAGGTCAATCGGACATCGTTTGACCACATATCAAAGCTCGGCATTTTCCCCGCAGCAAAATCAAGTGAAGCATCGATGGGACCTCAAACGGCTTCAAAACTCAAATAAAAGCCCATGGTTGGTCCTATCCACTGCTCAAGAAGCTTCACCTCAATTTTCAGGTCATTCCGACATCGTTTGACCTAGTTTCGACGCTTGACGGAAAATCGGCTACAAAGTCTTCGGCTTTCCCGAAAAATAGGAAACTTTGTGCTCCGATTTCGCGAGGGTTCTCGTCAAGATTTCTCCAAGAAAATCAAGTCAATAATTGAGGAAAAATGTCAAGAAAAATACAGAAGAAAAAAGGGACGAAAAAGACGAAAAAAAAGGCCGAAACGACGCTCGGCGACCAAACGGGCCGAAGCCCCATGGTCGCCGGCGACCTTGGGCCCCTGGCCAAGGTCGCCAGGCGACCCTGGGTGCATGGTCGCCCGGCGACCCTGGAAATCCGGGTCGCCGGATTTTGCGCCGAAGTGTCCGTTTTCGATTCTTTTCGCGTTTCGGGTGTTCTGGCCTCTGTGATTTTCTGAAAATCCAATGTTTGGTGCTTCAAAACCACTGATCTTCGTTGACATCTCGGATCCGCCATCAAATGCATGAAATCATCACCGATCGCCTCAAGATCGCCAACCGGCTGACCAAGAAAGTGCACTTTCTGTCCGACCGATCGTGAAATCGACAAGACAGATGTCACCGGCCCGCCAACATCAATCAATGTCTGAAATTGCATCGCAATCCGACGTCAAATAATGCGTGGATCCACCCGTGATGATCGCAAGAAGAATCTCAAAAGGCGCAGCACGGCCCGCAACTCTTCACATGCCTTGGTAACCACTTAATGTCGTTAATTGACCCATTAAAGCAGTCATTAACTCATTATTTTGGACGGCCCAATTAGAACCAAGCATTTGGGAGTTACAAATCCAAGCAATCATGGCATTAAACCCATGAAACTCCCATCATCATGAAGCATAAAGGTGATTGAATGCCCACTACCTTCATCGGCCAATCACAAGCCTTGAAAAAGGAGTTACAAAATCAACTTATAACTCCTCATCAATTCTTTCATCATGACCATCAATGCCAATAAACACCTCATGGCTACCAAAAGCCTATAAAAGGAGGTCCATTCCAAGAGGAAAAAAAAAAAAGAAAATAGATCCCAAGTGCAAGCTTTGAAAATTCAGAAAATCCAAGAGAGAGACGAAGTTCTGCTACTTTGCTCCCGGAAGCACCACAAGGTGATCAACGTCCCTTGGGGGGCCACCCCCCCAAGGTCACCTCCTTCTCCAACATAGCCTAAACGCGGCTTTTCAGCCCGTTTACTCGGTTTTTCATTGGATATAGGACCTTCTCTTGTCCTTGTCCTTTAAAAAACTGAGGTTAGGAGCCAAGCCAAAGAATCAAAGCATCACATGTTCTCATTTGAAGGACGATGGCGAAGCCCATACATGACTTGCGACCGTCGATCTCAACGTGTCCCCACAATCTCCTGAGAAGTTAGATCCCTTTTCTCACTTTTCTATTGTAGTTTGTATTTCTTAAAGAGACAAAAAGAAATCACAATTCTTGTCTTTCATATTTGATGAGTTTTGTAAAAACGCCTTTTACGGCAAAATCGCCTTTCACGGCAAACAAAAACACCTCTTACGGCATTCTAAAAACTTGTCTCTTTTCTTAATATTTATGCAATTTGAAAAGTTAGAAAAAAGGATTGATTTCCTTTCCACTTGTGAAGGTGAATCTCCGGATTATCACTATTCCAAATTCCAAGTAGAAAGTAAATCTGGCATACCCGTACAAAAATGTTGATGCCCGAGATCTTCCCTCCTCCGCAGAGACCCAGGTCAGCCCCCGGGGTGCGGAGGGAGAGGACGGAAGATTCCCCCTCTTTTTCGGGTCCATCATTGAGATAAAATTTTCTTTAAAATGTGTTTTACACGATTCGAGGGTTAGAAACGCATTGTAGGGGATTAAAGGTTGTATAAGATTGAAAGCCATGCTTTGCACAATTCGTAGGGTATTCTAGGCAAGTCTATGAAAATGTTGGGTGTAAACCGCGTTTCACGCAATTCACGGTTGAAAGACGCGCTCTAGAAAATTCTCTATTATCATTTTACTATAAAACGGGTTTCCGGCAATTTAGGGCATAAGAACTAATCTAATAGGATTCTAGGCTGCTTTCGGCCAACAAACAACATATTTTGTGCAATCAATAGCATGTATTTCGATAAAAACGCATAATGAATTATTCTAGTGCATTTTAGTGTAGTCTTGACTAGTCTTTTGCATTGAAATGCATTCGTGCCATTCTATGCTGAAACACACATTTCAGGATATTCTGAGATACTTTCCAATTTAAAATCAGTTTCATAGGTGACACTAGGGGTAGGAACGCATTACATCAGTTTAAGGGTGGTTTAATACTGAAACCTATGCTTCGAGCCGGTAGTAGAGGACTCTAGATAGCTCTGGGAAAATGTTGTCTCTAAATCGCATTTCACGTAATTCAAAGTTTATAGATGTGCTCTAGAAAATTATTCGATATTTGTTTTCAGTCGAAATTGAGATTTAAGTAAATTCGGGCATAAGTAACAATCTCATAGGATTCTAAGTCATTTCTAACTAAAAATTGTATTTCGTGAAATCAATAGCCAATATTTGGATAAAAACACGTGCCGGGTGATTCTAAGGCATTTCTGGGCATTATGGTTTAGTCTTTTTCTTTTAAATGTATTTAATACGATTCTGGGCTTAAATATGCATTTTAGGATATTCTGAGATACGTATTAATTTAAAATGGGTTTTAAGCGATTTTATGGTTAGGAACGCATTGCGGGGATTTTGGGTTGATTAAGACAGAGACCCGCGCTTCGAGAAATTCATAACAGATTCTAGGCAGCTCATGGAAAATGTAGGATGTAAACCGCATTTTAGGTAATTCAAGTCTGATAGACGGGATTTAGAAAATTATGTGATATCTATTTACATTTAGACAGATTTTAGGAAAATTAGGGCATAAGAACTAATCTCGTCGAGTTCTGCCCCATTTCTGACTGATAGACATATTTAATGCGATGAATAGCATGCATTTGGATAAAAACACGTGCTAGTAAGGAGTTTCGGGTATTTTGGTCTAGTTGTTTGCTTTGAAATGGGTTTCATGCAATTCGGTGCTGAAAAATACATTTTAGTATATTCTGAGATACTTTTCTCTCTAAAATGGGTTTTAGGCGAGTCTAGGGTTAGGTACGCTCTACATGGCATTTAAGGGTTTTTAAGTCCAAAATGCGTGTTTCGGGCAGTTTAAGGGCTATGTTAATATGAAATCATGTTCTAGGCAGCTATAGGAAAATGTTGGCTCCAAATAGCGTTTGAAAAAGCACGCTCTAGAAAACTCTGGGATATTGTGTTTCTTTAAAATGAGTTTCACACAAATTGGGGCATAAGAAGCAATCTCAAGGATTCTTAGCGATTTTCGACTACAAACCGTATTTGGTGCAATCAATAGCGTTAATTTTGGATGAAAGCGCATGCTGGGTGATTGTTGGCTAAAATATGCATTTTAGATATTCTGAAATATGAGTTAATTTTCAAATTTTGCATTTTTTATGATTCTTGGCTGAAAAATATGCATTTTAGATATTCTGAGATGCGTTTTTCTTTCAAATGGGTTTCACGTGATTATTGTTAGATTGTATGGACTCAATCCATCAGTTGATGTGATAAATTGAGTAGTTTCTTTATCTATCGATAATATCATGCTTTACTTTCATGAGATGAATGTTATTTTATTACTTCATGCACATGACCAATATATATGACATAATGGTTCATGAGTTGAACCGGGTCCCATTAGTATATTAGATGTGATATATGTGTATGGATGAGATCCACACATGGGAGATATATGTCACAAATCTTATACTTAAAATATCTTCACAACCAGTGATGAGACTGGGCATCTCATCTGATAAGATTGCAGCACTTTGATCACTATGAGATAGTATGATTTGTCTCGATCATCAGAATGGAAGATTCTGGATCATGGTGCTGGTACATTGAATGTATTGAAGGACCATGAGAAACACCTTATGGAATTCCGTCTCAATAATAAGGTCTGCTCTCATAATTCCCTAGCAATAGACTCTCAATCCTGAGACATTGATGAACTCAAGTTTCTATCTATTTATTTGCTTTGAGTCACCAATGAGTGAGGCCGACTGTAGGTCAACACCTCGGTGTCTTGGGTATATGGTAGTAGGACTGTGGGAACATTGAATGATCAAGATGGAATCTATCTCTATTATCCCCTTGTGCCAATTAATGAATTTGTCATTAGTAAGTGTGCACCCATCTCGATTAAGAGTTAATTGGATGGTACTGATGATCATAGTGATTAATTGGGGCTCAAGGATAATAAGATGTGGAACTAAGATTGGAAGAGACAGATTTATTCCAATTGATCCATGGATATTGATAAAGGGGCCTACTTGTGGTAATTGGAAAGTATAGGGTCTTCATTGTAATTTATTCCTAAGAATGGAGTGCAATTGCATTTATATAGTGGTGTTATTTGCAAGTAACTGTAGGCCCGGATTGTACATGAGATGTGGGGTCGCGGTGTCCCAGTTGGAGCCAGCTTTCTATGGAATCCCTAGTGGTCCCCACGCTAGCCCAAGTTATTAGAAAGATATTAATCATACTTGAACTCTAAAAGGAATGAATTAGAAAGTTACTATTTCTATTTGAAGTAGGACTTCTAATAGTGGTGATAGTATACTTACTAATTGTTGTGGAAGTAAGACTTCTATTTCAATTAGGAAAAGAGAATGTTGCTAATTTGTAATGGGAGTTAAACTTCTATTTCAAATAGGAAAAGAGGAGGCTTAAAGTGCTATAAAAGGAGAATTCTCCCTTCATGGACGTCAATCGGTATTGGAGTAAAAAACGTGCAGTGCCTTTTTGTGCAATAGTTGCACTGCTCTCTCCTCTCGTCCTCTTCTAGTTCCTTAGAGTTTCAAGTTGGGTTTTCTCTTGAAGATTCCACCAATCTTCTTGAGAAGAGAAATCTAATTCGGGTCATAGCGTGGAAGGCTAAGAGGTGTTGGAGATTCTTATCTTAGTTTGTAGAAAAGTTCTACATCAACGAAAGTTATCAACTTCTCCATTAGAGCACAACCGAGCTCCTAAGGTATAATCTGCTTCGTTGCATGTTGTAGTTTTTATGGATGCTTGATGGTTGCTTGTTTCTATCTTTTAGATAGTTTTATTTGCTATACATGATCTTGAGATTGAGGGTTATGCATCCTGGATTGGGTTTTGGCCTTATGGGTACTTGATCCCAGTGTCAAGTGGGTCAAAAGTTTTGAAAATCTATCCACGAGGCCCACCTTCTTACAACAATTCTAGGGTTAGGAATGTGTTGCAGGGGATCAGGGTTGCTTAAGACTGAAACTCGTGCTTTGAATAGTTCGAAGGGGATTTCATAGCTGTCTCTAGGAAAATTTCTGGGGCAAACCATGTTTTACGCAATTCATGGTTGAAAGACGCACTCTAGAAAATTCTGTGATATTTTTTTTCTGTAAAACAAGTTTCATACAAATTAGAACTTAGCAACTAATCTCGTGGGATTTGAGCCAATCTCTAATGGACAAACAACTTGTTTCGTGCAATCAATAGCCTGTAACTACATAAAACCGCGTGCTCAATGATTCAAAATTAGTTTTAAATGTGTTCAACAACTTTTTCTTTAAAATGCGTTTCACCCGAATCTATGCTGAAATATGCATTTTAGATATCTTGAGATACTTTCTTATTTAAAATTAATTTCATGCGATTTTAACATTAGGAACGCTTAAAAAGGGATTTAGGGTTGCGCTCTAAAAAATTCTGGGCTATATTTGTCCATTGAAACAGGTTTAAGGCAAATTCGGGCTTAAGAACTATTCTCGTGGGATTCTGAGCCTTTTCTGAGTTAAAGCCTTATTTCTTGTAATCAATAGCTTATCTTACAATAAAAACGCATGTTTGGGTGATTCTACGACATTTCACAGTATTATGGCATAGTCTTTTAAGTAGAAATGCATTTCAAATGATTCTGGGTTGAAATATGCATTTGTGACTAATGTGAGATACATTTTTCTTTAAAATGGGTTTCACGTGATTATGGGGTAAGGAATGCATTGCAGGGGATTCGGGACTGTTTACAACTGAAACTCATGCTTTGGACAATTTGTTAGGGATTGTTGGCGGCTCTAAGGAAAATGTATGTTGTAAACTGCGTTTCACGCAATTCACCGTTGAAAGACTCACCCCAAAGAATTATGTGATATCAATTACTATAAATCATGTTTCAGGAAAATAAGGGCTTAATAACTAATCTCATGGGATTCCGTCCCATTTCTAACCGACCAACGTATTTCGAGTTATCAATAGCCTGTATTTGTATAAAAATGCGTGCTGGATGATTTTAGGGCATCTCAAGGTATTCTGGTCTAACTTTTTGCTTCGAAATGCGCTTAGTGCAATTCTATGCTGTTATACACATTTTAGGGCATTCCGAGATAATTTTTTCTCTTGAACATGGGTTTCAATCCATTTCAAGGTTAGGCACTCATTACATGGGAATTAGGGTTGCGACTTAGGGTTGTTTATAACTGAAATCAGTGCTTTGTGCAGTTTGTAAGAGATTCTAGAAGGCTTTGGAAAATTGTTGTCTCTAAGCTGGATTTCATGCAATTCACGGTTGGTAGGCGCGCTCTAGAAAATCTAGAATATCGTTTTCCTTTAAAATGGGTTTCGGGAAAATTCGGGCTTAGTAACTAATCTCGAGGGGTCCTGAGCCATTTCTGGGTGAAAATCATATTTCGTGCAATCAATAGCAAATATTTGGATGAAAAAGTACGCTGGATGATTTTAAGGAATTTAAAGGTTTAATGGTCTAATCTTTTGCTCTGAAATGTGCTTTATATGAGTATGGGCTGAAATAAAAGTTTCATGATGTCCTGAGATAAATTTTCCTTTAAAATGTGTTTTACGTGATTCGAGGGTTAGGAACGCATTGTAGGGGATTAAGGGTTTTATAATATTAAAAGCCATGCTTCGGGCAGTTCGTAGGGTATTCTAGTCAGGTCTGGGAAAATGTTGGGTGTAAACCACGTTTCACACAATTCACGGTTGAAAGAGGCGATCTAGAAAATTCTCTGTTATCTTTTTACTATAAAACGGGTTTCAGGCAAGTTAGGGCATAAGAACCAATCAAATGGGATTCAAGGCCATTTTTGGCAGACAAACAACGTATTTTGTGCAATCAATAGCATGTATTTAGATAAAAATGTGTAATAAAAGATTCTAGTGCATTTTATTGTAGTCTTGACTAGGCATTCGTGTCATTCTCTACTGAAACATGCATTTTAGGATATTCTGAGATACTTTTCAATTTAAAATGGGTTTCACAGGTGACACTAGGGTTAGTAACACATTACATGGGTTTAGGGTTGGTTTAATACCCAAACCCGTGCTTCGGGCCAGTAGTAGGAGGCTCTAGACAGCTCTTGGAAAATGTTGTCGCTAAATCGCATTTCATGCAATTCAAGGTTTATACATGCGCTCTAGAAAATTTTTCGATATCTGATTTCAGTCTAAATCGATATTTAAGTAAATTTGGGCTTAAAAAACAATCTCATAGGATTTTGAGCCATTTCCAATTAAAAACTGTATTTCGTGAAATCAATACCCAATATTTGGATAAAACACGTGTCGGGTGATTTTTGGGCATTTTTGCGCATTATGGTTTTAGTATTTTGCTTTGAAATATATTTAATATGATTCTGGGCTTAAATACGTATTTTAGGATATTCTGAGATACGTTTTGATTTAAAATGGGTTTCACATGATTCTATGGTTAGGAATGCATTGTGGGGATTCTGGGCTGATTAAGACTCGTGCTTCGAGAAATTCATAATGGAGATTCAAGGCGGCTCTTGGAAAATGTAGGATGTAAACCGCGTTTCAGGCAATTCAAGTCTGATAGATAGGCTATAGAAAATTATGGGATATATTTTTACACTCCTCGGATTCTGCCCCATTTCTTACTGATAGACGTATTTAATGTGATGAATAGCACGCATTTAGATAAAAACACGTGCTGTATGTTTGTAGGGAATTTCGAGTATTCTGGACTAGTCATTTGCTTTGAATTGTATTTCATGCAATTATGTGCTGAAAAACACATTTTAATTTATTCTGAGATACTTTTCTCTCTAAAATGGGTTTCAGGCGAGTCTAGGGTTAGGTATGCTTTACATGGCATTTAAGGGTTTTTAAGTCCGAAACGCGAGCTTCGAGCAATTCGAGGGCTATTTTAATATGCGACAGCTATAGGAAAATGCTGGCTCCAAATAGCATTTTACGCAAATCACGGTTAAAAGAGGCGCTCTAGAAAATTATGGGATATCGTTTTCCTTTAAAACAAGTTTCATACAAATTGAGGCTTAAAAAGTAATCTCGTGGGGTTTTTGAGTGGTTTCGGACTGAAAACCGTACATGGTGCAATAGAAAATGTATATTTCGATGAAAAGACATGCTCGGTGATTGTAGGGCATGTCAGGGCATTATGGTTTAGTCTTTTACTTCGAATTGCATTTTCAATGATTCTTGGCCGAAATATACGGTTTAGGTTATTTTGAGATCTGTTTTTCTTTAAAATGGGTTTCACGTGATTTTGGGGTTAGGACCGTATTGCAGGGGATCGGGGTTGTTTAAGATTGAAACCCGTGCTTCGGGTAGTTCGAAGGGGATTTTCTAGCCGTCACTAGAAAAATTTCAAGGGTAAACCGCGTTTCACGCAATTCATGGTTGAAAGACCCGCTTTAGAAAATTCTGTGATATCTTTTTGCCATAAGACTGTTGGGATTGGTGTATGCCCTAAAGCCCACTAGCTGCATTTTTCTCTCTGTTACTGGATATTTATTGGTTATATATATTGAAATGATTCTTTCTCTATAAACATGTGTATATGTATGGTTGTGTGTAAGGCCCATTGTTTTCTAATAATTGAATCAGTTGTGAAGTGGCTTCACACAGATAGGTCTGATTCATGGATATTGGAAACAACAGATTAGTTCATAACTGAAAGATGGAGTTGGGCACTTCATCTTGGTATAAGTTATAATGAGATACTCTCCTATATAGGGTGACATACCTAAGTCACGGGAGGGCTTTCCCGGATCTATCTCATTAGTGCATGTGTCATGCATTGAACAGGACCATTGTAGGTGTGATCTCTAAAATAGTACTATCACAGAGAGAGATCAAATCACCTCATGCTACTAAGTGACCGGTGCTCTTAATCTTGAGCATTTGTGGATGAACTGACGAATTCAAGTTCTTGTGCTTTAATTCACTATGGGTGAGATTCTTTTCTTGGGTCAACAGCTCTGTGAGTTAGGTACTCGGGCTTGATCAGTTGGGACATGCAAATGCAATATAGAATCTATGCCATCTACTGATGGATTGATCGTCCCCTTAGAATTATCCGATTGATCATCAAAATCTAAGATCTTAGTATATGGATGTTCCATATTGATATTGAACTTGTGGGTCGCTCCTTGGATCAAGAGAATAATATCAGGATGATGATTAAGTCAAGGATATGAAGTTCTAAGGTTTGAGATTTAATCGAGAAGGTTGATAGTACATCGGATAACCTGACTCGATTAAGGATGTTACAGGGGCATTTAGGTCATTGCACTTGGTAGGTCGGAGACAACAGTCATTTTATGACAAGCTTATTTCATACTTAATATTTGTCCCTGGAGTGCAACCATAACTCTCTAGTGGAATGAGTTAAGGTTAAAATGGTCTTAATGTTGCTATGGGTTTAGCATGGACATTTTGGTCATTTTGGGAGCCAAGGGCAAATATGTCTTTTGGTCCCTTCTCTAGTCACTTTCCTATATTGGCATGGTTTCCTAATATGATTAGGAGATGAGGTTGAATTATTTTATGGAAAAATAATTTTGAATTTAAATTCAAATAGGCCTTGATGGCATACATGAATTTAATTCTAGACAAATTATGGACATGTGGGCCATAGTGTGGGCCATAGCATGTGGGACGTCCAACATAGGGATTTCTTAGTGTGGGGTCTCCAACTTTGAGTAGGTCTCTCTACTTGGAAGGTTGGACTCCTCCTTGGATAAGTATTCCTATAATAGAGTTTCCCTTAGAAACTTAAATTAGTAATTGTTGCACAACTAGGATTACTAATTGCTAAGTTTAAGGGATATTCATCATAGTTTCCTTTTCTAATTTGGATTGTTTCTAAGAGGAAATTAATCTTAGGATTGAGCTTTCCTTTTAGGACTTCTAAGAGAATTAGTAGGAGAGACTTAATGGGAAAGGATTCCTTGCAATCTTCATAAAAGGAGGAAGCTTCCCTTGGGCGTGAATGACCTTAAAACACAAGAACAAAGCCCAAAACGTGGAGCCCTTGTTTCTCTTCTTTCTTGAGGAGATTTCCATCTCATATGATTCTAGAAACTCATCTCAAAAACCTAGATTAAGGTTCCACCACCTTAGCCAATCAGATTTGGAAGTGAGATAGAGGAGAAGATTAGAAGAAGAATAATTCCTGCAGAAATTCCTGCAGCATAGTAGCTGATTGCAGACCTGATCTTGTCCATTTTGCATCAGATTTTCAGAGGTTTAAAGCTTGCAAATCTTTGAGGTAATAGTCTTCTATAATCTCCTTTTAATTAGACACATGTTGATTATGATTTCATGGAGTTTCTACGCGATTCTTTATGGTTGATTTCCTCTGCATAGTGCAGAAATCAGATTTTTTTAAAATCTGTCATGCTTTGTATCAGCCATAGTTGTCTCTATATGAGAAGTTTCAGATCTGAATCGCGGTTTCCTTCAGTGGTATCAGAGCCACTCCATGCGAAATCATGATCCCATGATGTGATTTATTAATCCTAGATTAGAAGGGGCATGGTGGCACCCTGCTGAAATTTATTTCAGATTTGTATTAGTGCTGTATTTTTGTATGCTGGTTATGTTTGGATGGCTGGAATTAATTTTTCCAGATCTGAATCATGTTGTACATTATGCACTAACCTATTTGGTTGCAGCCATAATTAGCATCCTTGATGGTTCGCATGTATGTTATGTGGATTTGGATGTTTGTTTTATTAGTTGGAAAGTGTACGATTGCGCGGTTAGCGATCATAGGAAGTTGTAAAGTTTTCTTAATTTTATTCCAACTAGTCTTGATGTAAGCTTTTTTGAAAAGCATAGGAATCTCCAATGTAATTTTTGTTTTGTTTTTCATGGGTTTGCTTGTATAAATTTATTTATGGACACAAGCATGAAAAGGAAAGTTTCAAGACAAGAAGGTTGCAAGAAATTGGAATCCTTGGAGATGAAGGAATCAAGACTTCTAGATGCATGAAGAGTCCTAATTCGATTAGGATTTGAAATCCTAAGGACAGGGAGCTATCAAGGATTGCATACTTTTATTTGCTTTTATATATGGAATGCATGGTTGAATGCTTTATATAATTGCTATAATTGTCACCTAGAAACATGGCCACCATTAGGATCCAAAAAAAATGCCATCTTTCTAAAATTAGTATGTTTTTGTTTGGTCAATTGGTTTTAAACGGAACTTAGACCAGCACCTTCTAATTGTCTAAGGTTTAAAATTGGATAGGGTTGGCACCCTTTGTTTCCAAAATAGACTAAACTCAAAATCTAATTAGATGCTACCTAAGGGTTCCCCAAAACCCTAATTAGGTTTTTGATTCTATTAAGGGTTTTTCTCAAATGTTTTAATGCAAAGGTTATTTACTTTCAAGATGACTTGAGTCATTGAGTCATGAATTTAATTAACCAAGTTTGCTAGTTTTAAAAAGAGCTTTTGAGAAAACGAAGTAAAGATCAAAAGAAAG
The DNA here is from genome assembly GCA_028538565.1 of Umbellularia californica. NCBI lineage: Eukaryota > Viridiplantae > Streptophyta > Magnoliopsida > Laurales > Lauraceae > Umbellularia > Umbellularia californica. The sequence continues at coordinate 59,727,921 of JAPQWN010000001.1, forward strand.
TTTATAAACCCTAGTGATAAATTATCAAGTGGGAGAGGGGTTTAGGAAAAACCCCACGACTTTCCATTCTCGGTTCATATTAATCTCATTAGAAGTGTTAGTGGGAGCGGCCATCCCTTCGGTGGAGTTCTTTACTAAAGACCACTTCGATGGGTTAGTGAGTGAACTAAAGTGAATATTCGTAATGAGGTGTTAGTAGGAGCGGCCATTCCTTCGGTGGAGTTCTTTACTAAAGATCACTTCTATAGAATGTCAATGAAGTGTTGGTGGGAGCAGCCATCCCTTCGGTGGAGTTCTTTACCAAAGCTCACTTCTAGATTTGGACATTCTGGGAATTTTTCATAAGAGATGGTAATACACTTGACATAAGACGGTAATAATCTCTTCAAGGAGATAGAGTTATTTGTCTTATGAGGTCAAACCAATCAGTGATTGGACTGTCACTGGATATGTATCCAGATAGTGATAATCCAAATAAGAAGAGCTTAATTCAACGTTACTGTAGGCTCGGCCATCCTTTCGATGGAGGGTTTATGAGGAGGTTGAAACACTGATACATTATGTTTAGGGTTGAAATAATGTAAAAAGTTTTGTGCATGTTTTTCCTTTTATAACAAGCACCATATGCATGTTACATATATACTGCCTGTCTAATTATAAACCATTTTATATCCAGAGAGAGATGGGTAAAGATTCTTTTAGCCCGTTGATGAGTATTCTTCGTGAGAACAAGTTGACCGGCCCTAATTACGTAGATTGGAAGAGAAATCTTGACATAGTACTCACTGCTGAGGAGTACAAGTATGTCTTGGTAGAAAATTGTCCTGATATTGATCCCAATTCTACTGAAGACCAGTTAGAGGCTGAAAGGAAGTGGAAGAAAGCGAACAACATGGCTAAATGCTACATGCTCGCTTCCATGTCCAACGTGTTGCAAACACAGCACGAGAATATGGACACAGCCTACGAAATCATGATGTCCTTGTCAGAAATGTTCGCAGACAAGAGCAGGCCAGCTAGGCAAGCTGCTATAAGGACCATCATGAATACTAGAATGGTTGAAGGAACACCTGTCAGAGATCATATGCTCAAGATGATGGATTGTTTCAATGTAGCTGAGATTCTAGGGACTGAAATTGATGGAGAGAGTCAAACCGATATGATTCTAGAAACTCTGCCGGATTCCTTCAATCAGTTCAAGCTCAATTTCAATATGAGCAAGATGGACATGACCCTTGCGGAGTTAATGAAGGAACTCCAGGCGGCAGAGGCCATCATGAAGCCCAAGGCCCAAGCCCATTTTTTCCAGTCTTCCTCTCATCTGAACCCGAAAGGGAAGAAGATGAAGAAGAAGAAGATCAAGGGAAAGGGACAGAAAAAGGGCAATGCTGGTAATAGAAAGGACAAGGGTACAGATGATAAGCCCAAAGGGAAATGCTTCAAATGTGGCCTCAAAGGTCATTGGAAGAAAGATTGTCCCAAGCTCAAAGGCTCGGTTAATAAAGGTACATCTTTTTCTTATTTCATTGAAACTTGTTTAGTGGTTGATTCTACTGACTCGTGGATAGTAGACTCTGGAGCCACTAATCATATCTGCAATTCGTTGCAGGGGTTTCAGATAATGCAGAAAATTGAGAAAGGGGAGTTTGCCTTTAGAGTTGGAACTGGAGCTAAAGTTTGGGCGGTTGCAGTGGGAAATGTTTCTCTACATTTTTCTAATGATAGGATTTTGATTTTAAATAATGTTTTCTATGTTCCGGACATGAGGAAGAATTTAATTTCTGTTTCCAGACTTATTGAATTTAATTATTCAGTTTCTTTCCATTCTGGTGTTGATATCAGTAGAGATGGAAATATTATATGTTCCGGTAGAATACATGATAACTTATTTTATATAAATCATATTGCTCCCACACTGCATAATGTACAACTAGAAAGTTCTACTTCCCTTAAGAGGAAGGTATCTTCAACCAATGACACCTATCTTTGGCACTTACGTTTGGGTCACATTAACCTAAAACGGATTCAGAGGTTGGTAGAAGATGGGCCCTTGAGCTCATTAGATTTCGAACCTTTTCCTCAGTGCGAATCATGTCTCAAGGGAAAGATGACCAAAAGGTCATTCTCTGGAAAGGGACTAAGATCAAATGAGTTGTTAGAATTGGTTCACACTGATGTGTGTGGTCCTATGAACAAACTAGCAAGAGGAGGATATGAGTATTACATCACCTTCTCCGATGATTACTCTAGGTATGGATATGTCTATTTGATGCGACGCAAGTCTGAGGCGTTTGATAAGTTCAAACAATTCAAGGCTGAAGCGGAGTTACAACTAGGGAAACATATCAAAGCCCTTCGATCTGATCGAGGTGGCGAATACCTCCTAGGTGAGTTCAAGGAGTACCTCACACAACTAGGGATTGTGTCTCAGTTGTCTGCACCTGGTACACCCCAGCAAAATGGTGTGGCAGAGAGAAGAAACCGTACTCTTCTTGATATGGTAAGGTCCATGATGAGTCATGCAAGCCTACCTATATCTTTTTGGGGATATGCCTTAGAAGCAGCAGCATACATTTTAAATCTGGTACCATCTAAGTCAGTACCTAGGACACCGCAAGAAATGTGGACAGGTCGAAAACCTAGTTTGAGAAATATCCACATTTGGGGTTGTCCAGCTTATGTACTGAATGATAAAGCTACCAAGCTAGAACCCAGATCGGAAATGTGCTACTTCATTGGGTATCCTAAGGGAACAAGAGGTGGCATCTTTTATCATCCAAAGGAGCAAAAAGTGCTCATCAACACTCATGCTAGATACTTAGAGGATGATTGTATGATGCATCAAGAGCTTAGTAGTACAGAAACTCTTGAGGAGATTCTTCCTGAGTCCCCTATAACATCTGTACCAGATCCAGCAACAGTAGATGGACCGGATATTCCTTTAAATACTCCGGAGCCTCGTCGTAGTGGGAGAATTCCTAGACAACCAGATAGATATCTAGGAGTGTCTTTAAAGACAGACTCTGAGGATATGGTTGAGGATCCTACTAGTTACGATGAAGCAGTAACGGATATAGATGCTGACATGTGGCAGCAAGCAATGAAATCTGAATTGGATTCCATGTATTCCAATCAAGTCTGGGAACTTGTAAATGCACCTGAAGGGATCAAACCCATAGGATGCAAGTGGATTTACAAGAGGAAGAGAGGAGTGGACGGGAAGGTGGAAACCTTCAAAGCAAGACTGGTGGCGAAAGGATATACTCAGAAAGAGGGTATCGATTATGAGGAAACCTTTTCACCAGTGGCTATGCTCAAGTCCATAAGGATTCTCTTAGCCATCGCATGTCATTATGACTACGAGATATGGCAAATGGATGTCAAGACAGCTTTTCTTAATGGAAGTCTTGACGAATGCATCTATATGATGCAACCAGAAGGTTTCATTGCTAGTAGCCAAGAGAACATGGTCTGTAAACTTAAGAAGTCCATTTATGGACTTAAGCAAGCATCTAGAGCATGGAACATCAAGTTTGATCAGGCAGTCAAATCTTTTGGCTTTAATCAAAACATTGATGAACCATGTGTGTATAAGAAAGGAAGTGGTAATGCAGTCATATTTTTGGTCCTATATGTAGATGACATATTGCTCATTGGAAACGATGTAGGTGCACTATCATCCACAAAGGTTTGGTTATCATCTCAATTTCAGATGAAGGATTTGGGTGAGGCAAGCTACATCTTAGGGATCAAGCTCCTGCGAGATCGCAAGAATAAGATGTTAGCCTTATCGCAATCTTCATATATTGAGAAGATATTGGTCAAGTTTAACATGCATGACTCCAAGAAGGGCTTGCTACCTTCTAGACATGGACTACCACTATCTCGAGATCAATGTCCTAAGACACCTGATGAGATAGAGAACATGAAGAGAGTTCCATATGCATCAGCTGTTGGAAGTCTCATGTATGCTATGTTATGTACTAGACCAGATATTTGCTTTGCCGTCGGCATGGTTAGCAGATATCAGTCAAACCCTGGACCTATGCATTGGACAGCTGTGAAACATATATTCAAGTATCTTCGGAGAACAAAAGATTATATGTTGACTTATCGAGCAGATGATTTAACGCCTTTGGCGTATACAGACTCAGATTTCCAATCAGATACGGATGCCAGAAAGTCAACCTCAGGATATGTTTTTACTCTATCGGGAGGGGCTATTTCATGGAGGAGTGTTAAGCAAGATTGTATTGCTGACTCTACCATGGAAGCAGAGTATGTGGCGGCAGCGGAAGCTGCAAAGGAAGCAGTATGGCTCAGGAAATTCCTTTTGAAATTAGGAGTTGTTTCCGCAGCAGAAAAACCGATTGTCATGCACTGCGACAACACAGGTGCGATAGCACAGTGTAAAGAGCCCCGGAATCACAAGAAAGGCAAGCACATTCAGAGAAAGTACCACTTGATCCGGGAATTCGTTCAGAATGGAGAAATAGTTATGGAGCAAATTGCCTCAGCTAATAACTTAGCAGACCCATTTACTAAGACTCTTACTGAGAAAGTCTTTACTTCTCATGTTGAGTCTATGGGAGTTAGGTTAGGAAGTAGTGATCTTTAGTGCAAGTGGGAGTTTGTTGGGATTGGTGTATGCCCTAAAGCCCACTAGCTGCATTTTTCTCTCTGTTACTGGATATTTATTGGTTATATATATTGAAATGATTCTTTCTCTATAAACATGTGTATATGTATGGTTGTGTGTAAGGCCCATTGTTTTCTAATAATTGAATCAGTTGTGAAGTGGCTTCACACAGATAGGTCTGATTCATGGATATTGGAAACAACAGATTAGTTCATAACTGAAAGATGTAGTTGGGCACTTCATCTTGGTATAAGTTATAATGAGATACTCTCCTATATAGGGTGACATACCTAAGTCACGGGAGGGCTTTCCCGGATCTATCTCATTAGTGCATGTGTCATGCATTGAACAGGACCATTGTAGGTGTGATCTCTAAAATAGTACTATCACAGAGAGAGATCAAATCACCTCATGCTACTAAGTGACCGGTGCTCTTAATCTTGAGCATTTGTGGATGAACTGACGAATTCAAGTTCTTTTGCTTTAATTCACTATGGGTGAGATTCTTTTCTTGGGTCAACAGCTCTGTGAGTTAGGTACTCGGGCTTGATCAGTTGGGACATGCAATGCAATATAGAATCTATGCCATCTACTGATGGATTGATCGTCCCCTTAGAATTATCCGATTGATCATCAAAATCTAAGATCTTAGTATATGGATGTTCCATATTGATATTGAACTTGTGGGTCGCTCCCTGGATCAAGAGAATAATATCAGGATGATGATTAAGTCAAGGATATGAAGTTCTAAGGTTTGAGATTTAATCGAGAAGGTTGATAGTACATCGGATAACCTGACTCGATTAAGGATGTTACATAGAGGGGCATTTAGGTCATTGCACTTGGTAGGTCGGAGACAACAGTCATTTTATGACAAGCTTATTTCATACTTAATATTTGTCCCTGGAGTGCAACCATAACTCTCTAGTGGAATGAGTTAAGGTTAAAATGGTCTTAATGTTGCTATGGGTTTAGCATGGACATTTTGGTCATTTTGGGAGCCAAGGGCAAATATGTCTTTTGGTCCCTTCTCTAGTCACTTTCCTATATTGGCATGGTTTCCTAATATGATTAGGAGATGAGGTTGAATTATTTTATGGAAAAATAATTTTGAATTTAAATTCAAATAGGCCTTGATGGCATACATGAATTTAATTCTAGACAAATTATGGACATGTGGGCCATAGTGTGGGCCATAGCATGTGGGACGTCCAACATAGGGATTTCTTAGTGTGGGGTCTCCAACTTTGAGTAGGTCTCTCTACTTGGAAGGTTGGACTCCTCCTTGGATAAGTATTCCTATAATAGAGTTTCCCTTAGAAACTTAAATTAGTAATTGTTGCACAACTAGGATTACTAATTGCTAAGTTTAAGGGATATTCATCATAGTTTCCTTTTCTAATTTGGATTGTTTCTAAGAGGAAATTAATCTTAGGATTGAGCTTTCCTTTTAGGACTTCTAAGAGAATTAGTAGGAGAGACTTAATGGGAAAGGATTCCTTGCAATCTTCATAAAAGGAGGAAGCTTCCCTTGGGCGTGAATGACCTTAAAACACAAGAACAAAGCCCAAAACGTGGAGCCCTTGTTTCTCTTCTTTCTTGAGGAGATTTCCATCTCATATGATTCTAGAAACTCATCTCAAAAACCTAGATTAAGGTTCCACCACCTTAGCCAATCAGATTTGGAAGTGAGATAGAGGAGAAGATTAGAAGAAGAATAATTCCTGCAGAAATTCCTGCAGCATAGTAGCTGATTGCAGACCTGATCTTGTCCATTTTGCATCAGATTTTCAGAGGTTTAAAGCTTGCAAATCTTTGAGGTAATAGTCTTCTATAATATCCTTTTAATTAGACACATGTTGATTATGATTTCATGGAGTTTCTACGCGATTCTTTATGGTTGATTTCCTCTGCATAGTGCAGAAATCAGATTTTTTTAAAATCTGTCATGCTTTGTATCAGCCATAGTTGTCTCTATATGAGAAGTTTCAGATCTGAATCGCGGTTTCCTTCAGTGGTATCAGAGCCACTCCATGCGAAATCATGATCCCATGATGTGATTTATTAATCCTAGATTAGAAGGGGCATGGTGGCACCCTGCTGAAATTTATTTCAGATTTGTATTAGTGCTGTATTTTTGTATGCTGGTTATGTTTGGATGGCTGGAATTAATTTTTCCAGATCTGAATCATGTTGTACATTATGCACTAACCTATTTGGTTGCAGCCATAATTAGCATCCTTGATGGTTCGCATGTATGTTATGTGGATTTGGATGTTTGTTTTATTAGTTGGAAAGTGTACGATTGCGCGGTTAGCGATCATAGGAAGTTGTAAAGTTTTCTTAATTTTATTCCAACTAGTCTTGATGTAAGCTTTTTTGAAAAGCATAGGAATCTCCAATGTAATTTTTGTTTTGTTTTTCATGGGTTTGCTTGTATAAATTTATTTATGGACACAAGCATGAAAAGGAAAGTTTCAAGACAAGAAGGTTGCAAGAAATTGGAATCCTTGGAGATGAAGGAATCAAGACTTCTAGATGCATGAAGAGTCCTAATTCGATTAGGATTTGAAATCCTAAGGACAGGGAGCTATCAAGGATTGCATACTTTTATTTGCTTTTATATATGGAATGCATGGTTGAATGCTTTATATAATTGCTATAATTGTCACCTAGAAACATGGCCACCATTAGGATCCAAAAAAAATGCCATCTTTCTAAAATTAGTATGTTTTTGTTTGGTCAATTGGTTTTAAACGGAACTTAGACCAGCACCTTCTAATTGTCTAAGGTTTAAAATTGGATAGGGTTGGCACCCTTTGTTTCCAAAATAGACTAAACTCAAAATCTAATTAGATGCTACCTAAGGGTTCCCCAAAACCCTAATTAGGTTTTTGATTCTATTAAGGGTTTTTCTCAAATGTTTTAATGCAAAGGTTATTTACTTTCAAGATGACTTGAGTCATTGAGTCATGAATTTAATTAACCAAGTTTGCTAGTTTTAAAAAGAGCTTTTGAGAAAACGAAGTAAAGATCAAAAGAAAGTTTATAAACCCTAGTGATAAATTATCAAGTGGGAGAGGGGTTTAGGAAAAACCCCACGACTTTCCATTCTCGGTTCATATTAATCTCATTAGAAGTGTTAGTGGGAGCGGCCATCCCTTCGGTGGAGTTCTTTACTAAAGACCACTTCGATGGGTTAGTGAGTGAACTAAAGTGAATATTCGTAATGAGGTGTTAGTAGGAGCGGCCATTCCTTCGGTGGAGTTCTTTACTAAAGATCACTTCTATAGAATGTCAATGAAGTGTTGGTGGGAGCAGCCATCCCTTCGGTGGAGTTCTTTACCAAAGCTCACTTCTAGATTTGGACATTCTGGGAATTTTTCATAAGAGATGGTAATACACTTGACATAAGACGGTAATAATCTCTTCAAGGAGATAGAGTTATTTGTCTTATGAGGTCAAACCAATCAGTGATTGGACTGTCACTGGATATGTATCCAGATAGTGATAATCCAAATAAGAAGAGCTTAATTCAACGTTACTGTAGGCTCGGCCATCCTTTCGATGGAGGGTTTATGAGGAGGTTGAAACACTGATACATTATGTTTAGGGTTGAAATAATGTAAAAAGTTTTGTGCATGTTTTTCCTTTTATAACAAGCACCATATGCATGTTACATATATACTGCCTGTCTAATTATAAACCATTTTATATCCAGAGAGAGATGGGTAAAGATTCTTTTAGCCCGTTGATGAGTATTCTTCGTGAGAACAAGTTGACCGGCCCTAATTACGTAGATTGGAAGAGAAATCTTGACATAGTACTCACTGCTGAGGAGTACAAGTATGTCTTGGTAGAAAATTGTCCTGATATTGATCCCAATTCTACTGAAGACCAGTTAGAGGCTGAAAGGAAGTGGAAGAAAGCGAACAACATGGCTAAATGCTACATGCTCGCTTCCATGTCCAACGTGTTGCAAACACAGCACGAGAATATGGACACAGCCTACGAAATCATGATGTCCTTGTCAGAAATGTTCGCAGACAAGAGCAGGCCAGCTAGGCAAGCTGCTATAAGGACCATCATGAATACTAGAATGGTTGAAGGAACACCTGTCAGAGATCATATGCTCAAGATGATGGATTGTTTCAATGTAGCTGAGATTCTAGGGGCTGAAATTGATGGAGAGAGTCAAACCGATATGATTCTAGAAACTCTGCCGGATTCCTTCAATCAGTTCAAGCTCAATTTCAATATGAGCAAGATGGACATGACCCTTGCGGAGTTAATGAAGGAACTCCAGGCGGCAGAGGCCATCATGAAGCCCAAGGCCCAAGCCCATTTTTTCCAGTCTTCCTCTCATCTGAACCCGAAAGGGAAGAAGATGAAGAAGAAGAAGATCAAGGGAAAGGGACAGAAAAAGGGCAATGCTGGTAATAGAAAGGACAAGGGTACAGATGATAAGCCCAAAGGGAAATGCTTCAAATGTGGCCTCAAAGGTCATTGGAAGAAAGATTGTCCCAAGCTCAAAGGCTCGGTTAATAAAGGTACATCTTTTTCTTATTTCATTGAAACTTGTTTAGTGGTTGATTCTACTGACTCGTGGATAGTAGACTCTGGAGCCACTAATCATATCTGCAATTCGTTGCAGGGGTTTCAGATAATGCAGAAAATTGAGAAAGGGGAGTTTGCCTTTAGAGTTGGAACTGGAGCTAAAGTTTGGGCGGTTGCAGTGGGAAATGTTTCTCTACATTTTTCTAATGATAGGATTTTGATTTTAAATAATGTTTTCTATGTTCCGGACATGAGGAAGAATTTAATTTCTGTTTCCAGACTTATTGAATTTAATTATTCAGTTTCTTTCCATTCTGGTGTTGATATCAGTAGAGATGGAAATATTATATGTTCCGGTAGAATACATGATAACTTATTTTATATAAATCATATTGCTCCCACACTGCATAATGTACAACTAGAAAGTTCTACTTCCCTTAAGAGGAAGGTATCTTCAACCAATGACACCTATCTTTGGCACTTACGTTTGGGTCACATTAACCTAAAACGGATTCAGAGGTTGGTAGAAGATGGGCCCTTGAGCTCATTAGATTTCGAACCTTTTCCTCAGTGCGAATCATGTCTCAAGGGAAAGATGACCAAAAGGTCATTCTCTGGAAAGGGACTAAGATCAAATGAGTTGTTAGAATTGGTTCACACTGATGTGTGTGGTCCTATGAACAAACTAGCAAGAGGAGGATATGAGTATTACATCACCTTCTCCGATGATTACTCTAGGTATGGATATGTCTATTTGATGCGACGCAAGTCTGAGGCGTTTGATAAGTTCAAACAATTCAAGGCTGAAGCGGAGTTACAACTAGGGAAACATATCAAAGCCCTTCGATCTGATCGAGGTGGCGAATACCTCCTAGGTGAGTTCAAGGAGTACCTCACACAACTAGGGATTGTGTCTCAGTTGTCTGCACCTGGTACACCCCAGCAAAATGGTGTGGCAGAGAGAAGAAACCGTACTCTTCTTGATATGGTAAGGTCCATGATGAGTCATGCAAGCCTACCTATATCTTTTTGGGGATATGCCTTAGAAGCAGCAGCATACATTTTAAATCTGGTACCATCTAAGTCAGTACCTAGGACACCGCAAGAAATGTGGACAGGTCGAAAACCTAGTTTGAGAAATATCCACATTTGGGGTTGTCCAGCTTATGTACTGAATGATAAAGCTACCAAGCTAGAACCCAGATCGGAAATGTGCTACTTCATTGGGTATCCTAAGGGAACAAGAGGTGGCATCTTTTATCATCCAAAGGAGCAAAAAGTGCTCATCAACACTCATGCTAGATACTTAGAGGATGATTGTATGATGCATCAAGAGCTTAGTAGTACAGAAACTCTTGAGGAGATTCTTCCTGAGTCCCCTATAACATCTGTACCAGATCCAGCAACAGTAGATGGACCGGATATTCCTTTAAATACTCCGGAGCCTCGTCGTAGTGGGAGAATTCCTAGACAACCAGATAGATATCTAGGAGTGTCTTTAAAGACAGACTCTGAGGATATGGTTGAGGATCCTACTAGTTACGATGAAGCAGTAACGGATATAGATGCTGACATGTGGCAGCAAGCAATGAAATCTGAATTGGATTCCATGTATTCCAATCAAGTCTGGGAACTTGTAAATGCACCTGAAGGGATCAAACCCATAGGATGCAAGTGGATTTACAAGAGGAAGAGAGGAGTGGACGGGAAGGTGGAAACCTTCAAAGCAAGACTGGTGGCGAAAGGATATACTCAGAAAGAGGGTATCGATTATGAGGAAACCTTTTCACCAGTGGCTATGCTCAAGTCCATAAGGATTCTCTTAGCCATCGCATGTCATTATGACTACGAGATATGGCAAATGGATGTCAAGACAGCTTTTCTTAATGGAAGTCTTGACGAATGCATCTATATGATGCAACCAGAAGGTTTCATTGCTAGTAGCCAAGAGAACATGGTCTGTAAACTTAAGAAGTCCATTTATGGACTTAAGCAAGCATCTAGAGCATGGAACATCAAGTTTGATCAGGCAGTCAAATCTTTTGGCTTTAATCAAAACATTGATGAACCATGTGTGTATAAGAAAGGAAGTGGTAATGCAGTCATATTTTTGGTCCTATATGTAGATGACATATTGCTCATTGGAAACGATGTAGGTGCACTATCATCCACAAAGGTTTGGTTATCATCTCAATTTCAGATGAAGGATTTGGGTGAGGCAAGCTACATCTTAGGGATCAAGCTCCTGCGAGATCGCAAGAATAAGATGTTAGCCTTATCGCAATCTTCATATATTGAGAAGATATTGGTCAAGTTTAACATGCATGACTCCAAGAAGGGCTTGCTACCTTCTAGACATGGACTACCACTATCTCGAGATCAATGTCCTAAGACACCTGATGAGATAGAGAACATGAAGAGAGTTCCATATGCATCAGCTGTTGGAAGTCTCATGTATGCTATGTTATGTACTAGACCAGATATTTGCTTTGCCGTCGGCATGGTTAGCAGATATCAGTCAAACCCTGGACCTATGCATTGGACAGCTGTGAAACATATATTCAAGTATCTTCGGAGAACAAAAGATTATATGTTGACTTATCGAGCAGATGATTTAACGCCTTTGGCGTATACAGACTCAGATTTCCAATCAGATACGGATGCCAGAAAGTCAACCTCAGGATATGTTTTTACTCTATCGGGAGGGGCTATTTCATGGAGGAGTGTTAAGCAAGATTGTATTGCTGACTCTACCATGGAAGCAGAGTATGTGGCGGCAGCGGAAGCTGCAAAGGAAGCAGTATGGCTCAGGAAATTCCTTTTGAAATTAGGAGTTGTTTCCGCAGCAGAAAAACCGATTGTCATGCACTGCGACAACACAGGTGCGATAGCACAGTGTAAAGAGCCCCGGAATCACAAGAAAGGCAAGCACATTCAGAGAAAGTACCACTTGATCCGGGAATTCGTTCAGAATGGAGAAATAGTTGTGGAGCAAATTGCCTCAGCTAATAACTTAGCAGACCCATTTACTAAGACTCTTACTGAGAAAGTCTTTACTTCTCATGTTGAGTCTATGGGAGTTAGGTTAGGAAGTAGTGATCTTTAGTGCAAGTGGGAGTTTGTTGGGATTGGTGTATGCCCTAAAGCCCACTAGCTGCATTTTTCTCTCTGTTACTGGATATTTATTGGTTATATATATTGAAATGATTCTTTCTCTATAAACATGTGTATATGTATGGTTGTGTGTAAGGCCCATTGTTTTCTAATAATTGAATCAGTTGTGAAGTGGCTTCACACAGATAGGTCTGATTCATGGATATTGGAAACAACAGATTAGTTCATAACTGAAAGATGTAGTTGGGCACTTCATCTTGGTATAAGTTATAATGAGATACTCTCCTATATAGGGTGACATACCTAAGTCACGGGAGGGCTTTCCCGGATCTATCTCATTAGTGCATGTGTCATGCATTGAACAGGACCATTGTAGGTGTGATCTCTAAAATAGTACTATCACAGAGAGAGATCAAATCACCTCATGCTACTAAGTGACCGGTGCTCTTAATCTTGAGCATTTGTGGATGAACTGACGAATTCAAGTTCTTTTGCTTTAATTCACTATGGGTGAGATTCTTTTCTTGGGTCAACAGCTCTGTGAGTTAGGTACTCGGGCTTGATCAGTTGGGACATGCAATGCAATATAGAATCTATGCCATCTACTGATGGATTGATCGTCCCCTTAGAATTATCCGATTGATCATCAAAATCTAAGATCTTAGTATATGGATGTTCCATATTGATATTGAACTTGTGGGTCGCTCCCTGGATCAAGAGAATAATATCAGGATGATGATTAAGTCAAGGATATGAAGTTCTAAGGTTTGAGATTTAATCGAGAAGGTTGATAGTACATCGGATAACCTGACTCGATTAAGGATGTTACATAGAGGGGCATTTAGGTCATTGCACTTGGTAGGTCGGAGACAACAGTCATTTTATGACAAGCTTATTTCATACTTAATATTTGTCCCTGGAGTGCAACCATAACTCTCTAGTGGAATGAGTTAAGGTTAAAATGGTCTTAATGTTGCTATGGGTTTAGCATGGACATTTTGGTCATTTTGGGAGCCAAGGGCAAATATGTCTTTTGGTCCCTTCTCTAGTCACTTTCCTATATTGGCATGGTTTCCTAATATGATTAGGAGATGAGGTTGAATTATTTTATGGAAAAATAATTTTGAATTTAAATTCAAATAGGCCTTGATGGCATACATGAATTTAATTCTAGACAAATTATGGACATGTGGGCCATAGTGTGGGCCATAGCATGTGGGACGTCCAACATAGGGATTTCTTAGTGTGGGGTCTCCAACTTTGAGTAGGTCTCTCTACTTGGAAGGTTGGACTCCTCCTTGGATAAGTATTCCTATAATAGAGTTTCCCTTAGAAACTTAAATTAGTAATTGTTGCACAACTAGGATTACTAATTGCTAAGTTTAAGGGATATTCATCATAGTTTCCTTTTCTAATTTGGATTGTTTCTAAGAGGAAATTAATCTTAGGATTGAGCTTTCCTTTTAGGACTTCTAAGAGAATTAGTAGGAGAGACTTAATGGGAAAGGATTCCTTGCAATCTTCATAAAAGGAGGAAGCTTCCCTTGGGCGTGAATGACCTTAAAACACAAGAATAAAGCCCAAAACGTGGAGCCCTTGTTTCTCTTCTTTCTTGAGGAGATTTCCATCTCATATGATTCTAGAAACTCATCTCAAAAACCTAGATTAAGGTTCCACCACCTTAGCCAATCAGATTTGGAAGTGAGATAGAGGAGAAGATTAGAAGAAGAATAATTCCTGCAGAAATTCCTGCAGCATAGTAGCTGATTGCAGACCTGATCTTGTCCATTTTGCATCAGATTTTCAGAGGTTTAAAGCTTGCAAATCTTTGAGGTAATAGTCTTCTATAATCTCCTTTTAATTAGACACATGTTGATTATGATTTCATGGAGTTTCTACACGATTCTTTATGGCTGATTTCCGCTGCATAGTACAGAAATCAGATTTTTTAAAATCTGTCATGCTTTGTATCAGCCATAGTTGTCTCTATATGAGAAGTTTCAGATCTGAATCGCGGTTTCCTTCAAAGACAAGTTTAACGAAAATTAGGACTTGGTAGCTAATCTCATGGGATTCAAGCCCATTTCTGATAGAGAAACGACTTGTTTCGTGCGATCAATAGCCTTTAACTGGATCAAACCGCGTGCTGGATAATTCTAGGACATTTCAGCGCATTTGTATAGTCTTTTGCTTTGAAATGTGTTTCATGCGATTCTAGGCTGAAATATGCATTTTAGATATCTTGAGATACTGTTCTTTTTTAAAATTGATTTCAAGTGGTTGTAGGATTCGAAACTCTTTAAATGGGATTTAGGGTTGCATTGAAGAAAATTTCGGGCTGTCCTTTTCCATTAAAACGGGTTTAAAGCAAATTCGGAATCAAGAACTAATCTCGTGAGATTCTGAGCCATTTCTGAGTTAAAGCCTTAGATCGTTCAATCAATAGTTTATACTACGATAAAAACACGTGTCGAGTGATTCTACGACATTTCATAGTATTATGGCATAGTCTTTTAACTTGAAATACGTTTCATATGATTCTAGGTTGAAATATGCATTTTTTACTAATGTGAGATACATTTTTCTTTAAAATGGATTTCACGGGATTTTGGGGTAAGGAACACATTGCAAGAGATTTAGGACTATTTAGGACTAAAATCCGTGCTTTGGGCAATTCGCTGGGGATTGTAAGCGGTTCTAGGAAAATGTATGTCGTAAAACGCGTTTCACATAATCACCGTTGAAAGACTCGCCCCTAAAAATTCTGTGATATCAATTACTATAAATCGTGTTTCAGGAAAATAAGGGCTTGATAAATAATCTCATAGTAATCCATCCCATTTCTAACCGACTAACGTATTTCAAGTTATCAATAGCCTATTGATAAAAAAAAAAAAAAATGCATTCTGGATGATTTTAGGGCATCTCAGGGTATTCTGGTCTAGCATTTTGCTTCGAAATGCATTTCGTGCAATTCTATGCTGTTATACGCATTTTAGGGTTTTCTCTTGAGCATGGGTTTCAAGCCATTCTAGGGTTAGGTACTCATTACATGGGAATTAGGGTTGCGACTTAGGGTTGTTTATAACTGAAACTAGTGCTTCGTGCAATTCGTATAAGGAATTCTAGAAGGCTCTGGGAAAATGTTGCCTCAAAGTTGCGTTTTATGCAATTCACGGTTGGTAGACGTGCTCTATAAATCACTACAAGAGACTTAACATTTAGCTGCGAAAATTTTCGCGGCTGAAGGTCTTAAAGTTGCGGCTAAGAGTTTTAGCGGCAATCTAGAATATCATTTTCCTTTAAAATGGGTTTCGGGTAAATCCGGGCTAAGTAACTAATCTCGAGGCGTCCTGAGCCATTTCTGAGTGAAAATCGTATTTCGTGCAATCAATTAGCCAATATTTGGATGAAAAAACATGCTAGATGATTCTACGGCATTTTTGGGTTTAATGGTCTATTCTTTTGCTCTGAAATATGCTTTATACGATTATGGCTGAAATAAAAGTTTCATGATATTCTCATATACATTTTTCTTAAAAATGTGTTTTACGTGATTTTAGGGTTAGGAACGCATTATACGGGATTAAGGGTTGTATAAGACCAAAAGCCATGCTTCGCGCAGTTCATAGGGGATTCTAGGCGGGTCTGGGAAAATATTGGGTGTAAACCGCGTTTCACGCAATTCACAGTTGAAAAACGCACTCTAGAAAATTCTCTATTATCTTTTTACTATAAACGGGTTTCAGGCAAGTTAGGACATAAGAACTAATCGAATGGGATTCAATGTCGTTTCCGACCGACAAACAACATATTTTGTACAATCAATAGCATGTATTTCAATAAAAATGCGTAATGAATGATTCTAGTGCATTTTAGTGTATTCTTGACTATTCTTTTGGATTGAGATGCAATCGTACGATTCTATGCTGAAATACGCATTTTAGGATATTCTGAGATACTTTTCAATTTAAAATGGGTTTCACATGCGACACTAGGGTTAGGAACGCATTACATGGGTTTAAGGGAGGTTTAATACTGAAACCCGTGCTTCAGGCCGGTAGTAGGGGACTCTAGACAGCTCTGGTAAAATGTTGTCTCTAAATCGTATTTCATGCAATTCAAGGTTTATAGATGCACTCTAGAAAATTATTCGATATCTGTTTTCGATCTAAATCGAGATTTAAGTAAGTTCAGGCGTAAGAAACAATCTTATAGGATTCTGAGCCGTTTCTAACTAAAATAAGTATTTCGTGAAATCAATAGCCATTATTTGGATAAAAACACGTGCCGGGTGATTCTAGGGCATTTCTGCGCATTATGGTGTAGTCTTTTTCTTTGAAATGTATTTGATACGATTATGGGCTTAAATACACATTTTAGGATATTCCGATATACATTCTGATTTAAAATGGGTTTCATGCGATTTTATGGTTAGGAACGCATTGCGGGGATTATTGGCTGATTAAGACTGAGACCCATGCTTCAAGCAATTCATAACGTATTCCAGGCAGCTCTTGGAAGTTATAGGATGTAAACCGCATTTCACGCAATTCAAGTCTGATAGATGGGGTTATAGAAAATTATGTGATATCTTTTTACATTCAGATGGGGTTCAGGTAAATTATGGCATAAAAACTAATCTCATTGGATTCTGCCCCATTTCTGACTGATAGACATATTTTATGCAATGAATAGTGCTCATTTGGATAAAAGCACTTGTTGAATGTTTATAGGGAATTTTGGGTATTTTGGTCTAGTCATTTGCTTTGAAATGCGTTTCCTGTAATTCTGTATTGAAAAACATATTTTAGTATATTCTGAGATACTTTTCTCTCTAAAATGGGTTTCAGGCGAGTCAAGGTTTAACGCTTTACATGGCATTTAAGGGTTTTTAAGTTCAAAACACGTGCTTCAGGCAGTTCGAGGGCTATTTTAATATGAAATCACATTCTAGGTAGCTATAGGAAAATGTTGTCTCCAAACAGTGATTCACGCAAATCACTGTTGAAAGACGCGTTCTAAAAAAATTTGGTAAAAAGAATTTCGTGCAAATTGGGGCTTAAGAAATAATCTCATGGGATTCTGAGCTGTTTCCAACTACAAACCGTATTTGATGCAATCAATAGCATTAATGTTGGATGAAAGCGCACGTTGGGTAATTATAGGGCATATCAGGGCATTCTGGTTTAGTCTTTTACTTTGAATTGCATTTTTTATAATTCTTGGCTGAAATATATGCATTATAGGATATTCTAAGATGCGTTTTTCTTTTAAATGGGTTTCACGTGATTCTAGGGTTAGGAACGTGTTGCAGAAGATCAGGGTTGTTTAATACTGAAACCCGTTCTTCGAGCAGTTCAAAGGGGATTTCCTAGCCGTCTCTGGGAAAATCTTGAGGGTGAACCGCGTTTTATGCATATTTGAAAGACGGGCTATAGAAAATTCTGTGATATCTTTTTAATGTAAAACAAGTTTAACAAAAATCACGACTTGTAAGATCTCACACCCCATTGAGCTACCACTTATCCCAAAACCAATTGGTGATAGGAAACGGCACAACAATTGTTTTATGGTGATGGTGAGGGCACGACCATGATTATGACCACTCAGGAGTGAGGATAGACGTTGACCTGAACAATCCCTCCCTCAACGGCATACCCGCCGCGACTCTTGCTACGAACTCGCAAAATGCATGTCCCAAGACTCGAACACCCAACCTACCAGGCTCTGATACCACTTGTAAGATCTTACAAACTAATCGTGTGGGGTTCAAGCTCATTTCTGATGGACAAACGACTTGTTTTGTGTGATCAATAGCTTGTAAGTGGATAAAACCACGTGCTGGATGATTCTAGGACACTTCAGCGTACTCTGTTTTAGTCTTTTGCTTTGAAATGCGTTTTATTCGATTCTATGCTGAAATATGCATTTTAGATATCTTGAGATAAAATTCTTTTTCAAAATTGGTTTTAGGCGATTATAGGGTTCGGAACACTTTAAATGTGATTTAAGGTTGCGCTCTAGAAAATTCAGGGCTATCTTTTTCCATTAAAACGAGGTTTAAGGCAAATTCGGGCTCCAAAACTACTTCTTGGGATTCTGAGTTGTTTCTAAGTTGAAGCTTTATTTCATGCAATCAATAGCTTATATTATGATAAAAACGCGTGTTGGGTAATTTTACGGCATTTCACAGTAATATGGCATGGTCTTTTAACTTGAAATGTGTTTCATACGATTCTAGGTTGAAATATACATTTTTTTACTAATGTGACATACATTTTTCTTTAAAATGGGCTTCACGGGATTCTGTGGTAAGGAACGCATTGCAGGATATTCAAGACTATTTAGGACCGAAACCCGTGCTTTGGGCGTGGGTATTGTAGGCCTGGGAAAATCTATGTTGTAAACCGCATTTCACGCAATTCACTGGTGAAAGACTCGCACTAGAAAACTCTGTGACATCAATTACTATAAATCGTGTTTCAGGAAAATCAAGGCATAATAACTAATCTCATGGGATTCCGTCAAGTTTCTAACCGACTAACATATTTCGTGTTATCAGTAGTGTGTATTTGTATAAAAACGTGTGCTGGGTGATTTTAGGGCATTTCAAAGTATTCTGATCTAGTCTTTTGCTTTGAAATGCGTTTCGTGAAATTCTATACTGATATACGCATTTTAGGGTATTTTTGGATACTTTTCTCTTTAATATGGGTTTCAAGCGATTCTAAGGTTAGGCGCTCATTATATGGGATTTAGGATTGTTTAGGACTGAAACCAGTGCTTCCGGTAGTTTGTAACGGGTTTTACAAGGTTCTGAAAAATGTTCTCCGAACTGTATTTCTAGCGAGCTCATCTCATGGGTCCACCAATACTAATTCATTATTTAAGACCCTTTCCAAAATATTAAATTGATTTGACCAATTACTATAACTGTTGTGTTTGGATTAGATTTTGGAAAGAAAAGAAATGCTAAATAAAGCAAGCAACCATGAGAATTTAGAAAGTCCAAATAAAAAAAGTACCAATGCAAAATTAGAGATTCTAATTTTAGTAAGTCCTCTCCTCCACATGGCCTAATGCAGAAAGATGTCTTGGACTTCTTGGTCTTCCAAACTCTTTGAGAAACTCCAACCTCTTTGGTCAAGAGTCCATCGTCACCATCTATCTTGTCTTGAAGGCCACCAGAATTTAGAAATAATAAAAATTGAAAAATCAAAAATTTAGATTTACATGGCAATCTATTAATGGAATTAAAAGGGGCTTAGGGAAACCATCATGCCTTGCCCTTTCACGAGAAAATCAAGGAAACCATGATGCCCTTTACAAGTTGCCCAAAATAACTAATAATAATGACAAAAATAGAAACTTGTGGAGCCACATGAAGAGGACAACAACTTGCAAGGTTAGTATCACATACACAATAGGAACTAGGGCTAAGAATGTGTCATTTATCATCTCATGATGAAAAATCCGGACTGACAAAACAGACAGCGCCATAGGCGCTCGAGCGGAGATGAACCTGCTTGAGCGGGCACTTCACAGAGATCAGGTCCGCTTGAGCAGGTTCAACCCCGCTCTAGTGCCTTACTCGCAGAAGGGTCCGCTCGAGCGGGGATGAATCCGCTCGACTACCCAATTGCAGAAAAACAACGATTTTTGCCTAACCAGTTCCTTCTCATGCATACAGAAAACATAATACATGCATAAAAATACCAAAAATTGATCCTCACACAACCCTAAATCCATCCACTACATATCTCATATAGAGACTTAGATCTTGAAGATCAATCTAACGCGATGAAAATATAAGGATTGCTCTTATACCAATTGTTGGAAGTAGGTGGGCCTCATGGATAGTTATTCATAAACTTTTGACTCACTTGATAAAGGGATCAAATACCCATAAGGCCAATAACGCAACCCTAAGATCTAAAACCCAATCTCATGCATTAGGATCAAATAATCCATCAAGAACAAGAAACAAACAATCTCATGCATTAGGATCAAATAATCCATCAAGAACAAGAAACAAACAAGCACAACTAGATCTACTAAAACAAATAGATAATAGATCTATACCTTTGGAGCTTGGTAAGATGATGATGATGGTATAATAGATCTACTAAAAAAAATTTGAAAAATGATGATGGTGGTACTTTCATTTGAGACGTTACATCATAGAGTTGGTGCTTGGTCATTCTTGCCAATTAGATTTGAAGCTCTCACTACCTACCGCCATTTGTTTTCCTGGCAGTTGAGAGTTGTTTTGAGTAACTTCCGGCGAAGAAATTACCCAGTCTTTAACCCCTTTTCGCGCAATTAAAATAAAAGAAACAATAGCAACTCCTCTAAAAGCTGCCTCTTTGTTTAAAGATGAAAAGCCCGCTACCTCAAAAGATATTTCTCATATTATTGAACAAAATAATTATACCAATACCTTCCTTCACTCTATAGGAACAAATTGGAATAATACTTCCCAAACTTCATCACACATAAAATTCACTAATAATCCCCCCAAACAATTCTTTCTTCTCGCACAAACAATCCAAACCAATCTTCCCCAAATACCCTCTTCTTCCATGTCAACTAAGTTCTTAACAGAACTTCTGAATAAATAAAATTATCTAATGACCCAAACAGCAAAAGACCTAGTCTATCCATGATAACAAAAAATAATCTTCCTCCAAACGATTCAGACTATTCTGCTAATGATGAAGCAGACCAAAATCCTCAAATAAATCGATCGATTTTTCGAAGGACTTCTACGAAGAAGTTATATCGTCGCCCCTCTCCAGTAGATCTTCAATTTGAAGAAATCTCTGAAATGCCCAAAATCCATTTTGAAGGAAATGTCCTCTATGACTTGAGCTAGAAGACTAAGAGTTTCCAAATTTTCTCAGTCTGAGCTTAGTTTCCCTCCTCTATTTTCTTTTGTAAGTTTAGCCAGTGCTTGATGAGCACTGGTGGATCATATTACACCAGGGATCACTACTCAAAACTTACAAAAGAAAACAGAGGAAGGAAACCAAGCTCAGACTGAGAGAATTTGGAAACTCTTAGTCTTCTAGCTCTAATTGCTTCTGCTCAAACAAGAGGGCTGGCAGTCACTTTATAGACAAAATTTACAATAAATTATTACGGACTTGAAGATGCTTGAAATCCGTGAATTATTGAGGCTGCTTGAGGAGCTGCATGAGGGGCTGCATGTGAATAATTGTGGCGGCTTGATTGGATCTCCGGATGCGATTGCATTTGAAATCTAGAATGCATATCTTCAGGCTTGATTCGGTGCATTGATTGTGAAAGGACACTATTTAGTACTATTTGAATAGTGACCAGAATATTTTATTATTGTATAGTTCGCAATTGTTGGATTTATTGACGAATAGTGAATAGTGGCAAATAGTGGCTGCATAGTGAATTTTGAAAGTGACGTCTTCTAAATTGGTTTTGCAGGGTCACTTTCGGTTGCTTTCGGGCGACTTGATATCTTTGACCAGAGGCTTTGCGGAGCTTTATGAAGAGGGCCGTATGGTGGCGGATTGTCAAATGGACCTTTTGCATAGGCGTGCCTGATGGAGATATTATGGAGGAGTTGTATTGGGGAAGATTTGCAGGAGAGGCTTTATTGTAGGCTTGATTAAGGTGATTAATCTAGTCTGAACTCCACGAATCAGACCAGTGATCTTCAGATTGAAAAGTAGTAATTAATTGAGCCAGAGTCTCTACAGTAACGTCAAGAGTCATGAGCATGAATTTATCTAATATTTCTTCAAGAATAGCATGTCCAGATCGGATGGGATCATAGAACACATGTGTTTGATCGGCGAGGTCATCGTCAATCAGATAATTCTTCTACCATCACTCCAAATTCCTTTGTAAGTGCTGGCGAATTCAAGGTGCCTTTTAAGGGTAATGAAACACTGAATTTGATATGCTTGCGCATTGTATGATTGAAGACGCTCGAGGCTGTAATTGAGAGTGGCAGCGTCTGAAGTTTCGAACCATTCGGCTGGATGATCATAATAGTCAGGAGAATAGGCACTCAGCTTCCTGCAGAATAGATCGCCATCTTCGATATTGGTGAGAGTCCACAATTGATATGGTTGATAAGAGCGAGTTTCTTCTCGTTCTCCGATAAAGGAGGAGTGACTAGAAGATACTGCTTGGTGATGCCGAGGCAGCTGAGAATGTATTTAACAATGGCCGGTAGTTGGTAGAGCATTATAGAATCATTTCTATCAAGAATGAATCTTTGAACCAGTCCTTGTTCAATATAAGAGATTAAATTCTTCAATTGGAGGAAACATTTTTGGAAAGCCGGTAGTCCAGTTGAGGTATTGAGCTTTAGACATAAAGCTTTTTTTGAGCTAGCAGGAAAGAGTTTGAGCTCTAATCCGCACAGATAAATAATCCGGAAGGAGAGTATCAACCTTTTCCAGGAGTTGTTTGAATTTTTTTTCAAATCGTTTATTAGATGACTATGCACATTGTTGTTCAAGAAATTATATCTGTGATTCTAAAGATTTGTGACGTGTGGCTAAATCAGAGATATTTTTTCTCATACGAGAATTCCTTTGTCCAAAGAGATGGGTACTTCATATTCTGTCAAGAAGAGCTTGAGACTCAGCAGAAGGGAGTGAATTAGAAGAAGGAAATGTGATATAAAGTGGAAACAACTCTTGAATGGTAGAAGGTTGATTAGATGAAATTGGCAGCTTTCCTTTGTAAAAAGACATTAGTGGCTGAGAGAAAGAAAGAAGATATTGTTTAAATATTTGAGAAAATATGAATGAATGAATGAAACTATGCATTAAATTGAAAAATGACCTTTTGATTGTTTATAGTAGAATGTAGGCCATTTATGGTTACTAAAAAGGGCTGGATTTGTGTTATAAATTGTGTTCCAAGAACTAGATTATGTTGGAGATTTGGAACAACAACAAAATTAGTGGGAATACCGAAATTATCCTTCAAAATGGTGGCATTAGTCAATTTATATTGGATGAGACATGTATTTCCATTAGCAGTGGTGATCGAAGAAGGTTCATGTACGTTTCTATCAATGAAGAAGCTTAGGTAGCTATCCCATATTCTTAGAAGAAACCATGTCAAAGAGTTGCAAAACATAAAATCCATAAGATATTGTGAACAGGGTAGATTGCATTCTTGATGGTTCAGTTGGTTTATGTAAATAATTTGTGGATGATTCAGTTGATGTATGTAACCAGTATGTAAAACAAGTCTATGATGTTTTAGAACTGCTCAATATGGGAGAGCATGAATGCAACAACCATCACAATTTGAGCTGCAAACATGAAGATGTGATAAAGGGTGTCCCACCTAAAGCAACATCCAATTTATGTGCCACCGCAAACATATAAAAGGGTCAATCATCCAAATTGCTAATATGCAATGCATTGGGGTCCGGACAAATAGAATAGTCTGAACCGATTTAATTGGATAAACTTTCATATAATTCAGAATGGATAAAGGAGAACTATTTGAATGCAAACTGTACATTCTGAATGATAAAATATTAACAATCTGCAGAATGTTCATTCAATTTCTGCAGTGCACAACAAATGCACCGATTTACCATCAGTAAACAATGCAAGATTTTTTGTATATTAGAGTGCATAAACCAACACTGATTGGACATTAAAAACCACATACAGAAAATAAAAAAAATCCCCATAGAAATATAATTTCCAAAGTGTCCCATACATTTGCATTTAAGCACACCACCCTTACTTCCAGTTCTACATACAAGCGATTAAGATAGGATATCACACACAAAGAAATAAGAAAAATTTATCCAACATTCTGCTATCTCTAATTGGTGCAGTCAACTTATCAAGTCCTTCAAATTATCCCTTTCCCTTAAGGCTGAAATCACTACAAAACTATGCTCCATAAAGACTTTCTCCTTCCAAAAAATTTGTCGCAACTTCTTTTTCTTGCAGATAAAATCCCAACATAAAATAGTGTATCGATATGAGAATGTGTTTGGAAAGAAAATACGAAGTAAAAAACTCGTTTTAATGCGCACACAATTGTGATGCATGTATACTAAATCTCTAACGGAAAAAAAAAAAAAGCGAAAAACATTCCTTCAATTCATATTCTCACCTGCACAACTCATTCTAATCCCATCACGAGATATTTTACCAGAGAGAGAGAGAGATCACAAAATATTTCTTCTGATGCCACTAACTTAAAGATGTAGAAGGAAAAAATGTACAATAAAAAATCGAAAAAATCATATTGGGGAATAGGTCTAATTTGAGGGTAAGAGAGATTTTGGAATGCCCAAGATCCACATAAACCCTGAAATTATAACTAACATTATATCATTTTTTTCCTTTTGAAAAAAGGATAACCGTACCTAAATAACTTCACGTTCCTATCAATAAAAAAGAAAACCGTACCTAAGAGAGATGGGTTTTAGGCTTCTGAAGTCCTTCCCTTTCAGCCTGAGAATTCCGCTAGTCCTCCTAAAAGAGCTGGACGGGCATGCCGAAGCTCTCGGCGCTATACACAATAAATTCATGCATAAATAAAGAAATGCATTAAAATTCGTTGGATACAAATTTCCCTCCATTTAATGGGAGGTTTTACATTCAATTTTGTGGGTACATCATACTCCCGATCGTGAGAACTCATCGATCGTTAATTACATCCTCAATGGAAAACCTCTGATTATCAAGACATTGACTCAATAAAATTTACAAAGAAAGCACAGGAAAATTAAAAAAATTGACAAATTCCTGCTCTTCGCCTTTGCTGTCGGAAGTAGTTCTTTAGATTCACTTGGATCTTCATGATCATTTCTTGATTGGTTTCATGAATTGATGAATTTGATGATAATTTTTTATTAGTGGGTCATCCCTTTTAATTTTATTGGCCCATCATAATGGATTTGAAATGGCCAGACCTCATTGCTAAACAGGTTGAACTGGGTAGGTTGATCCAAAACCTTTGGTTAGAGGTATGAGCTTTGACCTTTTCTCTTAGATAGATTTTTTTTGAAATTTGAAAAATGGTGGTTTGGGCTCCCTTGTATCAAGGAGAAGTTCTTAACTTCCTTCCTTTTATCTCCTTAAACTTCTTATACCCAATTCATACGTAGAAAGTTTGAATTGCTGGGAGATTGAAGAAGCTTGCATTAGGAATACGAACACCTTGTAGAGATCAAAAGTTGGGTATGTTAACCTTCCATTTTTCTTTTATATCATTTAGTATTCCCATTTGTATTGATTAAAATTACACGTCAATCTCTATATATATATATATATATATATATTTTATAAGATCACATTTCAATTTTTTTCATCATTTTTTTTTTAGCTAGTATTGCAACCAAAAAATTTTGGTCATCATCATATTCAAATTTCTGTTAAAATCAGGGTTGTAACTTAGTCCAATTTCCAATAATTACTTGGAGTTGATTTTGATCTATTGTTCTGACCCCGATTTGACCTATAAATCTTGGCATGGTTTAGACTTGTAATTTTGTCGTGATTTATATTTATAATTCTGGTCTAATTTAGGCATGTAATTCTAGCCCAGTTGTGGCCTATTTTTGACCTATCATTCTGGCCTGATTCGGGCCCAAAACCTGGCTTGATTTAGGCCCAAAATCTGGCCTGACTTGAAGTTATAATTATGGCCTGAATTAGGCCTAAAATCTGTCTGAAATTAGACCCCATATTCTGACATGATTTGGACCCAAAACCTAGCCAGATTTAGGCCCAAATTCTGTCTTAGATTAGACCCAATATTCTGACTTGATTTGGACTGTAATTCTGGCCTAGGTAAGACCTAGAATTATGGCCTAAGGTAGGCCCAAAATCTGTCTTGAATTGGACCTAAAATATGGCCTTTTTTAGGTCCAAAATCTGTATTGGATTAGATTCAATATTCTGGCCTGCTTCGGACTCAAAACCTGACCTGATTTAGACCCAGAATTCTGGCTTGATTTAGGCCCAAAATCTGTATTGGATTAGATTCAATATTCTGGCTTGATTCGGACTCAAAACCTGAGCTGGTTTAGACCCAGAATTCTGGCCTGATTTAGGCCCAAAATCTGTATTGGATTAGATTCAATATTCTGGCCTGATTCGGGCCCAAAACTTGACCTGATTTAGACCCAAAAATCAAGCCTGAATTAGACCCAAAATCTGGCCTTATTTAGGCTCAAAAATCTGTCTTGAATTGGACCTAAGATCTGGCCCTATTTAGGTAAAAAATCTGGCTTGAATTAGACCAAAAATCTGTCCTGGGTCAAACCCATAATTATGAACTGAGAGACTCTGGCAAATTTCAATCTCTTTTGAGCCAATTCTTGAGCCCATCTATATAGGATTTGAAAATTTAGGATGTTTGTTTGGAGGGATTTAAGATTTTTTTTCTTTTTGTTTAATTTCTTGCAAGCGAATTTGGATGTAAGGTTTCTTGAGCTGTTTGGATATGGAGTTTAGCAATATGGTGGGTTCCGGTATCACACATGCATAACTATGTGACTCTGTGGAAACTTTCGGTTTCTAAGAGCCCATTTGCTCTCATGTTTATAGACCATGTAT
Source organism: Umbellularia californica (assembly GCA_028538565.1). NCBI lineage: Eukaryota > Viridiplantae > Streptophyta > Magnoliopsida > Laurales > Lauraceae > Umbellularia > Umbellularia californica. Next base: position 59,754,822 of record JAPQWN010000001.1, read on the forward strand.
TAGCACATTTATGCTAGTGACCCCACTGTTGTTTGGACTTGTTTTAAGACCATGTGGTAGCTGCAATTTTCTGGCTGTAACCCAGCCCAATTTCAGCAAGTGTTTGGGCTAAAACCCAGCCCAGTTTGAGGCAAGAATTCAAACCCATTTGCAAATGTTATTTTCAGACCCTTTATTGTTGCTGCATGGGTTGGTTTTCAACTTAACCATTTCAGGCTAGATGGTCAACCATTTAAAACCATTGTTTGGGTTATCTGCACCCATTTGTAACCATTTTTCTTATTATGTCGCAGCCCAGTTCAACCAATATTTGGGCTATCTCCTGACCCATTTAGAGCCCCAGCCTAGACTGAATTTTTAACCCATTCACAGCCAATATATGAGTTGTTTGTTTAGGAGAATTTTTGTTGTTTATTTAGGTGGACTCGGCCTATTTGTAGGGTGTTTGGTTGGGTGAATTCAGTGGAATTCAACCAGTTGATTATGTGGTTTTGGGAATAGCAACCCAGTTTGCAACCCCATCATGGATTGGTGCTGTAAACTATGAGACCCAATTTGTAGGCTGACTAGTTTTTTTTTTTTTTGCTTGTAGATGACCTGTATCTTGAGTAACGGCTGGATTAGGTATTATAAAGTTTGGAACAGGCATAGTAGGAAATGTTTAAGACTTGTGTTCAACATTTGGTTGCTATGTTGCTGCCATTCATTGTGAGATGACTGGATGTAAGGAGCTTCATTAATGATGGAACGCGCTCCGAGGCGCCGTCTGGGGCGGCTACCGGGGTCGGCGGAACGTGGGAGTCCGTCGGGTCCGGCCCTTTCGCGCCCTGGCGGGCCCTGAAGCGTGCATCAACATTTCTTTGTGTGGGTGTGCCAGATTTTCTATTTTACTTGGAATTGCAAGTGGTAATCCGGAGATCAACCTTCGCAAGTAAAAAGGAAATCAACTTCTTTCAAGTTTTCCATTGCACAAATATTTAAGAAAAGAGACATTTTCTTGGTTTGCCGTGAAAGGCGATTTTGTTTGGCATTTATAGCCGATTTTGGCGTTTATAGCCGATTTACAATTCTCATCAATAATGAAAGACAAGAGTTGTGATTTTTGTCTCTTTTAGAAAAATACAAACTACAATGAAAAGCAAGAAAAGGAAGATCTAACTTTTCAGGAGATTGTGGGGGACTCGTTCAGATTGACGGTCGCAAGCCATGTATGGGCTTCGCCATCATCCATGCAGATGAGAACAGAAGATGCTCTTGATTCGCTTGGCTTGGCTATAACCTCAGGTTTTTAGAGGACAAAGACCAAGAGAAGGTCCTATGTCCAATAAAAAGCTAAGTAGACGGGCTGAAAAGCCACGTCTAAGCCATTGGAGGCAGCAGGAGAAGGCAAGGACCTTGGGGGGGGGGGGGTGCCCCCCAAGGGACTTTTGTCACCTTGTAGCGGTGGCCGGTGCAGAACTTCAGCAGAGTTTTTTTCTCTCTTTTTTTCTTTCTCTGGATTCTTTCTGATCCCTTTTTTTTCTGATCTTCTGATTTTCTCCTCTTTTTTCCGATCTTTTTTCCGATCTCCATTTCAATGGAATGCTCTCCTATTTATAGGCCTTTGGTAGCCATTTAGGAGGGTTTATGAGCCTTAATGGCTTTAATGGGAGGAGTTACAAGATTTATTTCTTGATTTTGTAACTCCTTTTTCCTTGAATCTGATTGGCCGATGGAGATTAAGGGCTTTTAATCACCTTAATTACCATAATGGGAGGAGTTTCATGGTTTAAATGCCATGAATCAATTGACTTGTAACTCCCAAATGCTTGCTTCTGATTGGGCCGTCCAAAGAAATGAATTAATGACTGCAATAAAGCTAGTCAATTAACCACATTAATTGGTCGCCGAGCAGTCGAAGAGTCGCAGGCCATGCCGTGTCTTCTGGAATTCTTCTGGCGATAATCATCGATGGATCTACATGCTGATCGACATCGGATGAACATGTAACTTCAGACATTGATAGCTAAGAGCGGGCCGGTGACATCTGTCTTGTCGATTTCACGATCGGTCGGACAGAAAGTGCACTTTCTTGGTCAGCCGGTTGGCGATCTTGGAGCGATCACTGATGATTTTATGCTTTTGGAGGTTGACCCGTGATTTTGACGGATGTCGTCGGATATGAGTCAATTTCAAGCGCTAAAAATCACATTTTCAGGAAACCACAGGGGCCAAAGTGCGCGAAACGCGAAAAAAGACGGAAAAACGAGTCACCGGCGGAAAATCCGGTGACCCGGACCTCCATGGTCGCCGGCGACCATGGACCGGCGACCATGGGCCATGGTCGCAGGGGCCTGCGACCCTGGGGGATTTTTCCCCTTCGGAGCCCGTTTTGCGGTCGTTTTGAGGTCTTTTTCGTCGCCGTTTTCTTCTGTATTTTTCTTGAAATTTCTTCTCATTTATTGGCTTGATTTCCCTGTAGAAAACTTAATGAGAATCCTTGCATTTTTAGAGTGCAAAGTTTCCAATTTTCCGGGAAAGCCGAAGACTTTGTCGCGTAGAGCTGCTGATTTTCCGCCAGAAGTCGAAACTTGGTCAAACGATGTCGGAATGACCTGAAATTTGAGGTGAAGCCTCCTGAGCAATAAATAAGACCAACCATAGGCTTTTGTTTGAGTTTTGAAGCCGTTTGGGGTCCCGTCGATGCTTCACTTGATTTTGCTGCGGGGAAAATGCCGAGCTTTGATATGTGGTCAAACGATGTCCGATTGACCTGAAATTTGACGGGGAGCCTATTGGAGTCATTTTGAGACGTTCCATGGGCTCCGTTTTGGATGTCATGGTCCCGGGTTGCTCCGCCGCCGGTAGGCTTGATTTTCTCTCGGAGCATCGAAACCTGGTCAAACGTTGTCGGAATGACCTGGAATTCGACGTGCAGCCTTTTGGAAGCATGTTGAAGTCATCTGTAGGCTTTGATCGAAGTTTTGACGTCTCCGATGATGTCGCCGCCGGGAGCTCCCGTTTAGCTGTCGGAGAAGTGAAGTTAGGCCAAATGTTGTCGAAATGGCCCGAAACTTCATGTGTACTCTTCTCTTGGCTATCTTGAAGGATCTTGCAGTTTTTGTTTGATTCTGACAAGATTTGAATTTTTGGAGAAATTGCATTGCCTATTTATGGCAGGTTGCGACTTCATGCAGCTTTCTTGATTTGAAGAGGCAAAGTGACATTTTTGGTGTCAACAAATGCCCCCTTGAGGTACAGCGACAAATTGCTTGACTTTTGTAGTCGATGTGCCTCGAAGAGATTTTTGAAGGAGAGCTTGTGTCTTGACCAAGAGTCTTTGAGCAATCTTTCCTTTGGTAGAGGTGCCTTTGAGCTTCCAGGGGAATTTTATGGTAGTGAAAGGAATCACACACCGTCTCGAGGCAAAGTTTTGAAGATGACATCAGGGATGTGGATTTGGGTTTCTGTTTTTGATCTTGTGACCTAACCAGCTATATATGGCAGGTTAGGGGATCGGGTTTTGGTTTTGACCTTGTGACCCAACAAGCTGTATGTGGCAAGTTGGGGGATCATGATTTGGTTTTTGGTTTTGGTCTTGTGACCTAACAAGCTGTATGTGGCAAGTTAGGGGACCAGGATTTGGTTTTTGGTCACTCTTTGGGACTGTGTGGGTCCATTGGAGTGGTTTGGATTTTTGTGGAATGTCAATTTCAAGATTTTGGCTCAACTTGGTATATGAGGCTGGATGGTTTGATTTTTGGAAGCTCATGGGGCTTGGAATTTTTTGTATGGTTCAATCAACTCAAAAGAGGCATGGAACCATTTTTGTATGCTCTTGGGTAAGAGGGATTTTTTTTCCTGACTAAAAGCCTATTTTTTTTTTTTTTAGTGCCTAGGTGGTCAAACCTGGCTCATATGGGCTAGCCCATGGGACCTTAAGCTTTTTAGGATGGCTTAGATCTCATGTGGGGCCATTTTTGTAAAGAATATCTAAAGATATCTCATTTGGATAGAGAATATCTAAAAATATCTTTATGGGAGAGAATCTCTCATATTCCCTTAATTTGGGAGAGAATATCTCAAGGTATCTTTCTTTTTGGGAAGAAATCTCCAATATCCTTTTTTGTTGGAGAGAATCTCTCATTTGATTGATTTTGGGAGGAAATCTCTCAAAGACATCTTTCTTTTTGGGAAAGAATCTTTCTAATTCCTTCTCTTTTGGTAAGGTTACTAATTAGTAACACTTACCTTTCTTCTTTGTTTCCTTCTTTGATTTGCTCTCTCCTATAAAAGCAAAGGAAGGTAGGATCTCTTGCCCTTATTGCTTTCTTTTGCAACAATCTCAAGAGAGCTCCAAGGCCAAGAGTTTTTCTTCTTCAAGGATCTTCAAGCTTTTTTCTTCTTCTTCTCCATCAATGGCTTCAAGTAAGTTTTCTCTCTTTTTCTTTCAAGAAAACTTTATGTAGAAAATAGGATGGTAAAAAAAAGTTTCTCTTCTTTTTTTTTTCTTTCTTCTTTTTTTTCTTTCTTTCTTTTCTTTCTATTCTTCTTCTTTTTTTTTTTTTCTCTTTTCCACGTGATTTCTTCTTTTGTTTTTTTTCTTTTTTTTTTCACACGTTTTTTCTTCTTTTTTTTTTTTTTGTGGGCCGTACGGACAGATCCGTACGGATCTGGTCCGTACGGCCACGTGGCCTTTTTTTTTTTTTTTTTTTTTTTTTTTGCTGTTTTCTTTCTTCTCTTTTTTTTGAGAAAGTTTCTTTTTTTTTTTTTTTTTTCTTTTCTTTCTCCCCTTTTTTTCGAGAAAGTTTCTTCTTTTTTTTTTTTTTTTTGCTCATCATGATAATGCGTTTTTTGTGCAAATCTAGATGTTCATGCATGTACTTTTTGTAAATTGAATTGAGTAGCATGATGTGATAGCATACCTGAAAATCTTTGCAAATTTGGGAATTTGGAGCTCGCAGCGATGTTGAGCCCTTCTTGATTTTGCGGAGATTTTGAGGTTTCGAAAGTTTGTAGTTTCGGAGCTTGCAGCGATGTTGAGCCCATCTTCAAACTTTCTATTTCCGTCGGGGTATTTCCTTTTTCTTCGGAATTGCCCCGGAGTCATGTCAAAATTTCGCCAGATTTTTGGTGGGACAAAGTGATCCTTTTTTTTTTTTTAGCGAAATCCTGTCATTTTGATGACGATCTTTTTCTTTTCCAACCTTTGCAGGTGGTTCCTCCAGAGCGAACAAGGGTAAAGAGCCTGCTACAAGCGTACCTCGTCGATCCGCCAGATCTTCTAATGTGGCCGTTCAGCAGGCCTGGGAGAAGGAGGTGACCTTGGGAAGCTGACGAACCTTCGGAGAAGAGGATTCGGGAAGAAGAGACTATCGGTGAAGGTATGATTCTTCCTTTTTCTTTTTCTGCTTCTTTCATGGGGCTTTCCATGTTCTGATTTGTTTTCTCACCCTGCTGCTGCTTCTTTTTTTTTTTAGCAGAGGATGAAGACTTGGCGATGCCTGAGGTTCCGACCGATGAGGCGGTGATGGAGCCGGTTATGGCATCTGAAGAAGAACCTAGGGACTCTGGAATGATTCCGGAATCTCCAATTGGTATAACTTCTTTCGCTTTCTCTTTTTTTGTGCCTGCGACTTGATTTGCTAACATTTTTCTTGTCAGCTGACTTGCCACAGGATTCCGATGACTTTGAACCATCAATGGACGCAAATGTTGATGATGCTTCCGATGAGTTCATGGAGGAAGAGAGTGTTCCGCCAGTCGTCGAAGAAGGTATTTTGTAGTGATGACCCTGATGATGTTTTTTTTTTTTTTAACAGGATCATATTCATACCTTTTTGTGTTTCATTTGCAGGTTTTGAAGTGACAGAAGAGAGTCCATCGCTTCCTTCAGAACCAGAGCAAGGGATGCCAGAGGTCGATCCGGAGGTAGAGACCAGTTCTGACATGATTGAGGAGATGCCTCGTGTTGAGATTCCCTCTCCAGTGGCTCCAAGTGAAAAGAGTTCTTTTGTTACTCTTCCAATGGGACATGACATGAGCAGCCGATCAGCGGAGAAGGGTGAATCTTCATCCAGTTCGTCTCTTCAATTTGCGAAGAAGGTGCTGGCTCGGGTTTTGAGTTCTTGGGTCAAGACTCTCCTTTCTGGACACTTGGAGGCAGGATTCGGCATGATCCCACATGTACAGGAGATTCTGACCGACACCGAAGAGGTTGGTCTGGATGTCACAGGTGCCAGGGCGATCGTTGATAGGATCATTGCACTGGGTGACAAGTGGTTTGAGACCATGGGTTTCCCTGACGACCAATTCTTCAAGGAGATGTTCTTGGACCCTGCTGATAAAGCTAAGTCTGACCTGAATGAGGCTACACAAAGCAAGAAGCAGTTAGTTCGGGAGAAGAACAAGGAAGAGCTAGCCATCATCGGATTGAGGCATGACCTTAACGTCCTTGATAGGGAAGTTGAGGAGGCCAGAAAACGTCTTGAGCATTTGAAGGCACAAGTCGATGCTAAGTGGGCTGCTATAACAGAGGCTCGTGACAGGGAGAGTACTCTGATCCGCAGGGTTGCAGATGCCGGTCAAGCTCTCGAGAGGAGGACTCTAGAAAACGAACGATGGCAAACTGCTGGGGAAGAGCTTCCCGGTGTAAAAGAAGGGTTATGGCATTCGCCAGCATCTCATGGCAAGTTCCTGAAGAAGTGTGCCTTGGAAACTCTGACGGCTGAGGCCAAAAGTTTGCTTGAGGAGCTGAAGCTTTGGCTGGAGACCATTTTTGGCTAAGCTCCTGATTTTTGTAGCAGAAACTATTCTTCTTTTTTTTTGGTACCACATGTATTTTTTGGTACTTCTTTTTTTTCTTTTGCAGTACTTGTGAACACTTTTTTTTGGTACCACATGTATTTTTTTGGTACTTTTTTTTTATTTTCCCTACGCTCACTCAAATCTTTTTGTGATGAAAGCAATTGCTAAATGGGATTTGATCAAAAGTTTTGTCATTTTGTGAAAATCTTTTGTCAAATGATTGTTTTGGTAGGGGAAACGAATTTGGCATGAAAGCCGGATTTTTGTGGCATTTACAGCCAGTTTTGACATGAGAGTCAGGTTTTTTTTTTTGTGTGGCATTTATAGCCGATTTTTGAGATGGCATAAGAGCCAAAAATTTTGTTCGTGGCATGGGAGCCAATTTTGAGATGGCATGGAAGCCGAAATTTTATGGCGTAAAAGCCAAAATTTTGGTTGGCATGGAAGCCGGTGTTTATTTTGTGGCATCTATAGCCAGTTTGGTGGCATTGATAGCCAATTTGTGGCATTTATAGCCGGTTTTGTGGCATTGATAGCCAATTTGTGGCATTTATAGCCGGTTTGTGGCATTTATAGCCGGTTTTTGACATGAGAGTCAGGTTTTTTTTTTTTTTTGTGTGTGGCATTTGTAGCCGAGTTTTTTTTGAAAACCGAGTTTTGTTTTATTGGCATGAAAGCCGATTTTGGCGTTTATAGCCGGAAATTTTTGTTTTGGCATTTATAGCCGGATTTTGGCATTTATAGCCAAGTTTTGGTTTTCAAAATGCAGGTATCGACTAAATGTCGCCTCCCCGCTGAATGGTCTTGCAAGTATCGATGGAATGTCGCTTCCTTGCTCATTCGGTTTTGCGAGTATTGATGGAATGTCACTTCCTCGCGGGTTAGGTTTTCCAAGTATCGATGGAATGTCGCTTCCTCGCGAATTGGGGTGCAAATATCGACTAAGCGTCGCTTCCCTGCTTTTCCCAAGACTTTTGGTTTTGCGGGTACTGACTTGATGTCGTTTCTCCGCGATTTTTGAAATTTGAGGTTTTCTCGAACCTTTGAAATTTGGGTTGTGGATATCAACTGAAATGTTGCGTCTCCACGATTTTAGAGGTTTTGGAAGTATCGAATGGGGTTCGCATCCTTCCGATTTTTTGAGTTTTGCGAGTATCGACTAAGTGTCACTTCCCCGCGGTTTTTGAAAAACCATTTTTCTTTTTTTTTTTTAAAGACACGAGGGTCGTAAATTTTGACCTAGAACCATTTGGCGGTAAAAGGTAAGGTGGACTAGGGTGGAAATCCCTGAATCCGGATTTTTGTTTCAAACCATGAATTTTGGTTCAAGGATCGAAAGTTTTGGTCAAGTCAGGGAGAGGCTCCTAAACTTGGATTTTTGTTTTTGAACAATGAAACAATGAAAGTAAGCATTGTTTTTGAATCTCTAAAAATTTTGACATTTGATATGAAAATTCTAAAGAGAGTGGGTTTGACGAGCGAGTACCTGAGAACAGGTTTTGGCCATACAGGCATTGCTCTTACCCAGTTGGGTAAGTCTTCAAGGGTAGTACCGCTTCAAGAACTTGCCGTTGATAGGCAGCATACATCTGTCGCCTTCCATGTTTAGGAGGGCATATGCGCCGTTGGAGAAGACTTTGTCGATGACGTAGGGTCCCTCCCATTTTGGTTCAAACTTGCCTTTGGACTTGTGAGCGAAGACCATTGGTCTTTTTACCGCAAGAACCAAGTCACCCTTTTTGTAGGCGCGTTGCCTGACCTTTTTGTCAAAAGATCCTGCCATGCGTGCTTGGTAAAGTTCAATGCTTTGTCGAGCTTCGAGCCGTTTCTCATCGAGATTGTCCAGCTCATGAAGTCGTAATTTCGCATTGCTTTCTTGAGTCATGTCATTTTGTAGAGATACCCTCAGAGAAGGAATTTGTACCTCTAGGGGCACGACAGCTTCGCATCCATAGACCAAGGAGAATGGTGTGCTATGGGTTGGTCCTCGAACGGTGGTTCGATAGGCCCACAAAGCTTCAGACAATTTGTCGCTCCAGTCTCTTTTCCGACTAGAGACCATTTTCTTGAGGATTTTGCAGAGTGTCTTGTTGAAGGCTTCTGCTAATCCGTTTGCTGCCGGATTGTATGGAGTCGAAGGACAGCTTTGAATTTTGTATTTGTCGCAGAACCTGTAGAATCGATGATCCCGGAATTGTGGTCCGTTATCATGGACGAATCTCTTGGGTATGCCGAAACGACAAATGATGTTGGTGCGCAGGAACTGAAGAACTGATGAGGTCTTCATTTCGTTGAACGCAAATGCTTCTGACCACTTGGAGAAATAATCCGTTGCGGCGAAGATGAAGCGATGACCTTTGCTTGAAGGGGGAGAGATAGGACCTATGATGTCCATGCCCCATGCTTCAAAAGGCCATGAGATTGCTGTAGGATGCAGCCATTCTGGAGGCATGTGAATGTAGTCTCCATGAACTTGGCATTGTTGGCAGCGCTTAGCAAATTGCATTGCGTCGGGTACCATGGTAGGCCAGTAGTAACCCAACCTTTTGATTTGGTCGTAGAGCTTGGGACCAGCCTGATGAGCTCCACAAAGACCAGCGTGAACTTCTTTGAGTGTTTCTTCAGCCTCTTGTTGTGACAAGCAGCGTAGGAGTACTCCATTGAAGGATTTCCTGTAAAGGATCTTTGAAGGGATATCCAAATGAAAGTTTGGGGCTCGCCTTTGGATGCTTACCCGTTCTTTTGGATCTTCAGGTAGGATTCCGAACATAGTGTAATCAATGAACGGATCCCTCCAGTCGCCGATTGAAGGTTGAAGGATAGAGATCCGACTTCCAACCACTTGGTGGCATTCAGCAACTGCTTGGTGTGTGTTAAGAGGAGGGAGGATCCTTCTCTCACTCACTGTAATTTGTATGTTTTCCCCTTCCTGGATCGCCATTGATGCGGGAAGTCCGGCCAGGGCATCTGCACGGATGTTTTCACCTCTACGAATGTGGGTGATGTTGCAGATGTAAAACTTTTGCAGAAGCGATTGTGCCTTGTTGTAGTAAGGCAGCAGATCAGGCTTCCTGACTTCATATTTCTGATTCATCTGGTTGACGATCAGTTGAGAGTCTCCAAAGACTTCCAGCATAGTGATACCGGATTCGATGGCGAGTTCCAATCCTAGGATCAGAGCTTGGTATTCAGCTGCATTGTTTGTACATGGTTCCAATAGCGAGAAAGCGTGTGGAATCATGTATTTGTCAGGGCTAACAAAGAGGATGCCAACTCCCGAGATCAGCTTTCTGTTTTCATTTGTCCTGGTTGCACCGTCAAAGTACATGTCCCAGGAGGCATTTGGTGAGGAAGTCTCCACGTTGTAGACAGGTTCGTCTGGGAGATCATCTCTGAGTAGTGAATCTTTAGGCAATGGATGCTCTGCGAGGAAATCTGCTAGAGCTTGGCCTTTGATTGCTTTTTGTGGCACATACCTAATATCAAATTGTGACAAGAGGATGGACCATTTTGCCAGTCGGGCATTGAGAGAACCGGCCTTCGTGACAAGGACCTTCAAGAGGTTGATCCTCGAGACCAGGTAGACTGTGTTGGAAAGCAAGTAGTGACGTAGCTTTTGTACGGCGAACATCACTGCAAGGCATTCTTTTTCGACTGGAGAGTAGCGATACTCTGCACCTACTAGCATGCGGCTGAGGTAGTACAGAGCAGCTTCTTTTCCCTCACCATTCTCTTGTGCAAGCAGAGCGCCTACAGAATGATCAAGAGCTCTTGTGTACAAGATGAATGGTTTTCCAGTGGCAGGGGCAGCTAACACTGGAGGTTTGGTCAGGTATGACTTGATATCTTGAAATGCGGCTTCACAGTCGGCATCCCAGACAAAGTCTACACCCTTTTTCATCAATCGAGAGAATGGACGGCATTTCCCCAAAAGATTGGAGATGAACCGTCTGATGTAGGCCAATCTCCCTTGAAGCCCTTTTAGTTCTCTCAAGGTTCTTGGAGAGGGCATTTCTAGAATAGCCTTGACTTTTATGGGGTCGAGTTCTATTCCAGCTTTCCGAACCAGGAATCCGAGAAACTTACCCGACGAGACGCCGAAGAAGCATTTTAGAGGATTCATCCGCAGTTTGTGTTTGCGAAGTCGGAGGAAGACTTCCCGAAGATCTTTGAGATGGTCTTCTTTTCTTCTGCTTTTGACGGCGAGGTCATCAACGTAACATTCGACCGTCTTGTGCTGCATATCTTGGAATATTTTCATCATAGCCCTCTGATATGTGGCACCAGCATTTTTCAGACCAAATGGCATGACAGTGTAGCAATACACGCCAAATGGAGTCCGAAATGAAGTGTGTTTTTCATCCTCGAGATGCATCTTTATCTGATTGTAACCAGAGAAGCCATCCATGAATGTCATTCGCTCGAATCCGCAGGTATTATCAATCATCACCTCCGGTATGGGGAGCGGGAATTCATCTTTAGGGCAAGCGCCATTCAAGTCTCTATAGTCAATACAGACCCTGATCTGCCCATTTTTCTTTGTCACGGGGACAATGTTGGCCAACCATTCTGGATGTTGTTCCTCACGGATGAAGCCAACGCTTTTGAGTTTTTGAACTTCTTGTTCAATTTTATCCATCACAGCTGGACGGAATCTTCTTTGGCCTTGTTTGACAGGCTTGATTTCTTTTTGAAGGTTGAGTTTGTGGACTGCTACTTTGGGGTCTAAACCAGGCATTTCAGCATAGGACCATGCAAAGCAATCAACGAACTCACGAAGAAAAGCGATATACTCGGGTAACTCATCATCCTTTATATTCTTGCTTATGAATACAGGACGTGGGTTATCAGGTGTTCCCAAGTTTATCTTTTGAACAGGATCTTCCGTCGGAAGGTTCGAAGGTGGTTCCTCCACAATATTTTCGGAGGCTTCCAACTCAACGAAACCTTCTGGAGTTTCAACTGCATTACCAGACCAAGGCTCTGTTCCTTTCCATGGATTTTCTTGATTGGTGATCTCCTCAAGGCTTGCTATGAGATAGTCCCAATCGCCTGTTGAGTCTGGTATTTCTTTTGGAGACGAGGGTTCTTCTGGGTCAGGATGCCACAAGTCTGTATTATCGGACGATTCCTCTTTATCATCAGAGAAATCATACCAATTGGATGAGCTTCCTGGATTTTTGTCAGGTAACTCTTTAAAGAGATATCCAGGGAGATCGATGTCTTCATGGACTTGAGATGTTGAGGCTTGGTCGGTAAAACGACTTTTAAGCCTTTGTGTCAACTGTCTCAGAGGAGTATCAGGATCATACCCTAACCCATATGAAGACTTTTCTACATGACCGTAGAGTCTCCAATCTTCCAGCTGGCTTTTGGTCAAGGCGGGCTCCAATGGCGTGAGAATACCGCGTCTTTCTCCCAAACCGACTGGGTTTTGAGCGTCAAAGCCCATTTTCTTCATGATAGCTTGTGCCACAGGACTATATAGAGATAGCTGAGGCATACCTTCATTTTGGAAAGGTTCCAGCATGGAATTTGATGAAGAAGCGTCCGATCTATGGAAGAAGATCGGCCTTTGCTTTGGTGATGTTGCCGGAACAACAAAGGTAGCAGACGTAGGATCTTCTACATCAGCAGGTGTCTCCATCGGAGTGAGAGCAGGCTGAACTTGCTGAGTGTCAGCTTGGCTTGACGATGCATCGTCTTCTGGCTCTGAGTCCGAGTCTGTGTCTTACATGATAGACACGAGAGAGACAACAAATTTGCCCCCAGGCTTTTGTTTCGCCTTCTTCACTTTAGTCGTGATGACCAAAGGTTTTGAATTCTTGAGGGAGATAACGAAGGGAGATTGACTACTCTCTTCTAATTTGCCGGAGGGTTTGTTTTCTTCCGGTGATTTTTGAGGAGCCTTGCCTTTATCTTTCTGGAGATTTTCAGCAGGGGGTGCTATTTCCTCTTCTTCTTTTTCTCCTTCATACATCTGGGAGTCTGCGAAGTGGACTTCTTTACCTTTGAAGGGTTTTCTGTCCGCAAAGACGCGATGTACCATGCCGTCGTCGCCGACAAACTTGATGCATTGATGTAGAGTTGAAGGAACAACACCATTCTCGTGTATCCAAGGACGTCCGAGAAGGATGTTGTAGCATGAGGGGGTTTTTATTGCATACACAGTGACCTCAGAGATAAGATCACCGATTTGCAATTTGAACCTGATTTTGCCGATAGGCCTTTGAGTGCTCCCATCGTATCCAAAGATAGATACAGATGTGTGGCTTAGCTTGCTGGGTGGGATGCCCAACTCTTCAAGAGCCGAAGTGGAGATAAGGTTGAGTGCAGAACCTGGGTCGATCTGAACTCTATGTATCGGCATTTCTTTGATGTACCCTGTGAAGTACAGGGGTCGGTTGTGCCTTGCTTCGCCAAGTAGGAGGTCTTCCTTAGTGAAGGCGATGGTTGCACTGGCTGCCTTTTGAACCGAGAGGCATTGGATGCATGATCCCTCGCTTTTCTCTTTTTCTTCTTTTAAGGAGGTTTCAGAGTTTTTGACCCGGTAGTCCATTTCAATTTGGAGGACTTGTGGGGCATGTTTGTCGACATCCTCATTCAGTTTTTGTAATTCTGAGATGAGATTATCACGAGTGCGTGGAGACATTCGTAATAAATCCAGGATGTGAAGACGTGCAGGTATGTGTTTGAAGTGCTCAACCAAGTCATACTTGAAAGCCTCCTTAGGGCCTGCATGTTCATCATTGTTGCCACTGGGGGCGCTTACAACATCTTTTCCCGAAGGATTTACATAAGTAAAGGAAGATTGGTTGTAATTTTTGTGGTAGTCCCCGCCCGAACGGGTGCCTCTACCAACTTCGAGAGCTTCTTGAGAAGGATCTTCGTTTGGAAGATTGTCTTCAGGATCAAGAGGCTGTCGTTTTTCATCTACTGGGGATGTATCTGCAGCAGAGTTGCCATCCTCAGTGATTGTGTTGCACGGAGCATTTTCCGGGAGCAAGTCCTGAACAGCATCCAGCAGCTTTTCTTCTTCGTTGACCCATCCATCACCCCAAGTTGGGTTTTCTTCATGATGATGAGTCGGGAAGAATGTGTATCCTGAAGTCACAGTCTCAGGAGAAGAAACCTGAGAGGGTGTCATCTCTGTGAAAGTCACGTGAGACGAGGTAGCTCCAGAGGATACATTGCTAGGCGTCGTCGGAGTGTAGGTAATCTCATCAGACGACGCTTCAGAAGAGCTATAATCCTGATATATTACATTACAGGAAGCTCTGATAGAAGATGTTGCCTGCTCGGAGTCAGACTCATCCTCGGATGTAAGAGGATCGTCAATCCAGCAATGTTCTCCATTTTCAGGAGTTGAGGGAGGAGGTACCTGATGGGCTTCAGGGACTTCCGGCTCTGGATTGTGAGGAATCTCGTTGACGCGGTCTTGCTCTTGTTCTAGAGCGAGACGCTGCAAGATCCTTGCATATTCTTCAAGATCAGGCATGGGAGCCAGATCCTCTTCTTCGTCTTCTCCGTGTGGCTCAACATAGTTGATTTCCATTGGAGCAATGACAGGTGCTGGGTTAACAGCATCTTCTTGTGCAGCCTCTTGGTCTTCTTCATCATCAGACCAGGATCCTTGTGGTTGCAAGGGGTTATACCAGATTACTGGTATAAGGTGAGTTTCAGGAACCCATTCTTCATCGGAGAGATATTCTCCTGTTTCAAGAGATTCCTCCCACTCATCTGTGTAGTTGGGCTCGAATCCATCGTCGGTGTCGCTGGACTCGTATCCATCAATGGAGAATCCAACTACCGAGTTGCAAGAGTATGATGCCCCCTGCATGGCTTCTTTTTTGAATTGAGGTGGCATGAAATCACTGAGAGTGAAGTTTCTTACCGCCTTTGAAGTCTCTGGAGGGGACGTTTCTGTTGCCCCGAGTGAAGTGGTAGAGGAGGCCTCTGCCTTTTCATGAACTTCTTGTTTTGGCTGGGTCTTCTCTTGCCGTTTGAGCCTGAGGAGATGTTTCCTAGCCTGCCTTCGCTGTTGAGCGGTCGGCTTTGTTTTGACGATCTCCCAATTTTCATCTTCCAGGAGATCGGGATGTACCCATATGGGTTGTCCATCTGGTGTCGGGCAAGGAACCAACACTTCGGACGTTTGAATTCTTTTTATCACCTTGAAGGAAGTAGTGATCTTCTTCTTCGGTGATTTTGGTGTTTGTCCACATGACACCATGTTGACGGAGGCAGTCCCATAGTTTTTGTCAAAGGTGATGACTCCATTTTTCCACATCTCATTTATCTTCTCTCTCACAACAAAGCATTGATTGAGAGGATGCGAGACCATCTGGTGGTATGGACAGTACCGAGGATCATTGGTTTTGCCAACGTCTCCAGGTCTTTTGGGCTCTGGCAAAATGAGTTTGCCATTTGCTAGGAGAGCCTCAAAGATTTCTTCGACGTCTTCATCGAACGGATATTTCTTTTCTACTCGCTCTTTGAAGGCATCAGAGAGTTCAGGTCTCTTACCTGCAGCTCTATTTTCAGCTTTCTTTGGTTGCTGAGGAGCTGACTTAGTCTGCACATTGAGAACCTCCTTCTTCTTTGGTTTAGAGGTTGCAATGGCGGTTGGCTCTTTTCTTGATGACTTCTGACTGTTGAGGTCCTTGATCACCGTTTCAGCTTCCATGGAAGCTTCCAGGAGTTCTCCCAGGTTTTTTGATTTGTTGCCGATGATCATGGAGCGTATTTTTGCTCTCATATTGTTACGGCAGATGTCGACTAGCGACGTTTGTGGCAGTACATCTGAGCATTTGTACGCCATTGCTTTCCACTTGTGAATGAAGTCATAAGTTGACTCATTCTCTCCCTGTTTTAGGCTGCAGAGCTGAGCCATAGTAACAGGATGATCCTCACCTTGGAAGTGGGTCAGGAAGCGTGTCTCCAGCATAGCCCAGTTTTGAATGGAGTTCTCCGGCAGAGTGGAGTACCAATCGAAGGCCGTACCTTTTAGGGTACTTGCAAAGAGGCGAATCTTGAGTGCATCTTGATCCGCGATAGCTCCCGTCAAGATCTTGAAGTGGATGACGTGCTGTCTGGCTGATCCTTTCCCCGTATATGTTTGGAGAGTAGGATGTTTGAATTTTGTGGGGAACGGGACCGAGTCCATCCATAAAGGATATGGTGGCTTGATCCCTTGCTCTTTGAGTATATCCTCTTCTTTAGCTTTGGCGAGGATACTGTCTACGTCCTTTTTGGTAAGGGCGCGTGACTCATTTTCTTCTCCATTTTCCTCGTTATTGCCATGATTCGGAGGAGGCTCATTGTTCACCTGATTTTGGACAACGAGGAGAAGGTTTTCCATCAGAGTTTCAATCCTCTGCTGGCCTTGTTCCAACTGCTGGATGCGTGCGAACGCATCATCTCGAGGTGAATTCTGAGGCGGCGGCTCAGAACTTGTAGCCAAGACGTTCATCCCTCGGGATTCGAACGAAGAAATCGTCCTGGTGACCGAGCTGGGGCTCATTCTTTTTGATGAAGAGCTTGATGAAGGATTACTCTCCCGTCCTTGGCTTGAAGGGTCAGGAGATTCTTCAGGATGTCTTCGTGTCCCGGTGACGCTACGGGTCACCGGACGTCGGACATGGATTTTTGATGCTGACTTTTGGCGTCTTCTGGTTTTTCCAACCATATGGACGGCAGCAACTTGGTCGGGTCTTTCTTTTTCGACCCATTTATGGGAGACTTGAAGTGTAGGAGGCTGGGTCCGTTGCTTCTCTAGTCTCTTTTGTCGATATGACGCACGGCGGCGTGCTCGACGAGCGATTTGAGCTTTGGTCAGCTCCGGCTGGGCTCTGACGATGAAGGATGTGCTCCCTCGGGCGCAGCAGCCGAGCTTGTCTTCTTTGTGGTTGGGCAAGGACAGGATGCGGACCCGGTCCTTTGCCTGTTGCAGCGAAGCTTTAAACCTTTCGAGTTCGGCCCCTGTAGAGATGAAGGGTCGAACTGAAGGAGTGTAGGCCTTAGCAGGTGCTTGGAGAGGCCTGGTGATGCATGATCTGATTTTGGGCCTGTAGGAACAAGCCGGCTCATGCTGGGTTGACTTGGGAGTCAAGTTGGAGATAGGTCTCTCCTCTTTCATGTAGGCAAGAGGGTAGAACTGGTTCTCCTTGAGTGGGGCCAGGTATGCTGGCTTGGTGGATGTTTGAGACCTTCTTTGTTTTGGGGAAGGTCTTGGAGACCAAGTCTTAGGGTAGACCTGGTTGGTTGTTGGTCGAGGCTTCGCGGGGGTGCCGCGGGCTTCGGGCTTTTGGGCGCTCGCCTTTGGTGTCACGGGAGTGACACGTTGAGAGGCGATTTTCTGCCTTTTGGCAGGCGCAGTTTGTTCTTCGGGAAGTGGGAATGGTCCCAGTGTCCCGAAGACGATGGTCCGGGGAGTCGAGGTCGACCCGGAGTTCAGAGAGTTGCCGAGGGAGTTGACGCTTCGGCAGCTGGCAGGGCGCTTATGGGTGCGCGTGCTTTGCTTCTGTTGAAGCATGAGTTGGTGCTTGTTCTCGTCGAAGATAATGGTTAAGGCTGCCATTGTTAGTTTCGAAAAGGTTCTGAAACAAGACCACATCCATTAGTAATCACAAGAATAATGATCATAAATGGGAATTTCTATGCTTTTGTCTTTTCAAATCGCTCAAGGGACATAACCCAAGCAATATGAGGAAGGCAAAAAGCCATAGAGGGTACAATTGTTCTGACAGCAAGTATGGTGAGCCCAGAATGAGCGTTCCAGTGACTGCTAGAAGCAATTGTATACCTAAATTCGACTTATCGAGAAGCGGAGCTTGCTCGAGATAAGAAGAATATAAGGTAGGAGTTACAAATGTGCCGGTCACAGATACAGTAGACCCTGAAAGGGCGTACCAGTATTGCTATGCACAAATGTTGGAGATCGCATCCATGAGATGGGATTCTTTGTTTTTTTTTTTTTTGAAATGTCAAGATTGGATTCATCAAAGAGAGCAGATGGTATTCCGATCCGAATACGGGCTCAACGATTTCCGCGAGCACCAGTACCCAGAAGGGAAGGAACCACAATTTCTCGGATCTGAATCTAAAATGACGAGAGTTTTTTTTTTTTGAAGATTTTTTTTTTATTTTAAGATTTTCATTTTTTTTTTTTTTTAAAAAAAAATCTTTTTTTTTTGTTTAAGATTTTTTTTGAAAATCTTTTTTTTTTATTTTTTTTTATTTTGATTTTTTTTATTTTTTTAAGATTTTTTTTTTGAAAATCTTTTTTTTTTTATTTTTGATTTTTTTTTTAAATTTTTAAGATTTAAAGACGAGAGAGTACACATAGGCCTCCTAACCCGGTCTTATGAAACCTCAATTGATAGAATTGCCCCCAGGTAAGGGTAGGATTACTTAATGAACCCGTTTGGAGGACCCTTGCCTAGAACAGTCAAGCTGTCTCCACACTCTGGACAAGGCTTTTCTTGAATCAATCGTGATCAAAGAACGCAATTGGTTTAACCTTAGTGGTCTATGTCTTTTTTTTTCAAATCCCAAATAGACTCATCGAAGAGAAACGATGGCCCAAAACCTTAGTCGAACGGGCTCAACATTTCTGCAAGCACCAAAGAACGATAGGATAGGATCAAAGCTTCTCAATTTTGAATCAGAACTAAGAAAACTGATTTTTTGATTTTTTATTTATTTATTTTTTTGAAATCTCTAATGAACTCATCGAAGAGAAACGATGGTCCAAAACCTTAGTCGAACGGGCTCAACATTTCTGCAAGCACCAAAGAACGATAGGATAGGATCAAGGTTTCTCAATTTTGAATCCAAACTAAGAAAACTGATTTGATTTTTTTTTTATTTATTTTTTTTTTGAAATCTCTAATGAACTCATCGAAGAGAAACGATGGTCCAAAACCTTAGTCGAACGGGCTCAACATTTCTGCAAGCGCCAAAGAACGATAGGATAGGATCAAGGTTTCTCAATTTTGAATCCAAACTAAGAAAACTGATTTGATTTTTTTTTTATTTATTTTTTTTTTGAAATCTCTAATGAACTCATCGAAGAGAAACGATGGTCCAAAACCTTAGTCGAACGGGCTCAACATTTCTGCAAGCGCCAAAGAACGATAGGATAGGATCAAGGTTTCTCAATTTTGAATTCAAACTAAGAAAACTGATTTTTTTTTATTTTTTTATTTTTTTAATATTTTTTTTTGAAATCTCTAATGAACTCATCGAAGAGAAACGATGGCCCAAAACCTTAGTCGAACGGGCTCAACATTTCTGCAAGCACCAAAGAACGATAGGATAGGATCAAAGTTTCTCAATTTTGAATTCAAACTAAGAAAACTGATTTTTTTTTTTTTTTTTTGAAAAGAGAAAGAATGGAAACAAACTCAAAGAAATAGAAATTTCCAAAAAATCCCATCTCATGTTTTTTTTTTTTAGGATGCAAAATCCAACATAGGCTACCAGCTAGAAAGTAGCCAAGGAATCCGGAAAAGAAGTATAAGCATAGAGCAAAAAGTATGATATGCAAATATTTCATTTCCAAGCACCGTGTTCTCAAATGAACGAGTCCCACCGGGTGTGCCAGCTTGATGGAACGCGCTCCGAGGCGCCGTCTGGGGCGGCTACCGGGGTCGGCGGAACGTGGGAGTCCGTCGGGTCCGGCCCTTTCGCGCCCTGGCGGGCCCTGAAGCGTGCATCAACATTTCTTTGTGTGGGTGTGCCAGATTTTCTATTTTACTTGGAATTGCAAGTGGTAATCCGGAGATCAACCTTCGCAAGTAAAAAGGAAATCAACTTCTTTCAAGTTTTCCATTGCACAAATATTTAAGAAAAGAGACATTTTCTTGGTTTGCCGTGAAAGGCGATTTTGTTTGGCATTTATAGCCGATTTTGGCGTTTATAGCCGATTTACAATTCTCATCAATAATGAAAGACAAGAGTTGTGATTTTTGTCTCTTTTAGAAAAATACAAACTACAATGAAAAGCAAGAAAAGGAAGATCTAACTTTTCAGGAGATTGTGGGGGACTCGTTCAGATTGACGGTCGCAAGCCATGTATGGGCTTCGCCATCATCCATGCAGATGAGAACAGAAGATGCTCTTGATTCGCTTGGCTTGGCTATAACCTCAGGTTTTTAGAGGACAAAGACCAAGAGAATGTCCTATGTCCAATAAAAAGCTAAGTAGACGGGCTGAAAAGCCACGTCTAAGCCATTGGAGGCAGCAGGAGAAGGCAAGGACCTTGGGGGGGGGGTGCCCCCCAAGGGACTTTTGTCACCTTGTAGCGGTGGCCGGTGCAGAACTTCAGCAGAGTTTTTTTCTCTCTTTTTTTCTTTCTCTGGATTCTTTCTGATCCCCCTTTTTTCTGATCTTCTGATTTTCTCCTCTTTTTTCCGATCTTTTTTCCGATCTCCATTTCAATGGAATGCTCTCCTATTTATAGGCCTTTGGTAGCCATTTAGGAGGGTTTATGAGCCTTAATGGCTTTAATGGGAGGAGTTACAAGATTTATTTCTTGATTTTGTAACTCCTTTTTCCTTGAATCTGATTGGCCGATGGAGATTAAGGGCTTTTAATCACCTTAATTACCATAATGGGAAGAGTTTCATGGTTTAAATGCCATGAATCAATTGACTTGTAACTCCCAAATGCTTGCTTCTGATTGGGCCGTCCAAAGAAATGAATTAATGACTGCAATAAAGCTAGTCAATTAACCACATTAATTGGTCGCCGAGCAGTCGAAGAGTCGCGGGCCATGCCGTGTCTTCTGGAATTCTTCTGGCGATGATCATCGATGGATCTACATGCTGATCGACATCGGATGAACATGTAACTTCAGACATTGATAGCTAAGAGCGGGCCGGTGACATCTGTCTTGTCGATTTCACGATCGGTCGGACAGAAAGTGCACTTTCTTGGTCAGCCGGTTGGCGATCTTGGAGCGATCACTGATGATTTTATGCTTTTGGAGGTTGACCCGTGATTTTGACGGATGTCGTCGGATATGAGTCAATTTCAAGCGCTAAAAATCACATTTTCAGGAAACCACAGGGGCCAAAGTGCGCCAAACGCGAAAAAAGACGGAAAAAACGGGTCACCGGCGGAAAATCCGGTGACCCGGACCTCCATGGTCGCCGGCGACCATGGACCGGCGACCATGGGCCATGGTCGCAGGGGCCTGCGACCATGGGCCATGGTCGCAGGGGTCTGCGACCCTGGGGGATTTTTCCCCTTCGGAGCCCGTTTTGCGGTCGTTTTGAGGTCTTTTTCGTCGCCGTTTTCTTCTGTATTTTTCTTGAAATTTCTTCTCATTTATTGGCTTGATTTCCCTGTAGAAAACTTAATGAGAATCCTTGCATTTTTAGAGTGCAAAGTTTCCAATTTTCCGGGAAAGCCGAAGACTTTGTCGCGTAGAGCTGCTGATTTTCCGCCAGAAGTCGAAACTTGGTCAAACGATGTCGGAATGACCTGAAATTTGAGGTGAAGCCTCCTGAGCAATAAATAAGACCAACCATAGGCTTTTGTTTGAGTTTTGAAGCCGTTTGGGGTCCCGTCGATGCTTCACTTGATTTTGCTGCGGGGAAAATGCCGAGCTTTGATATGTGGTCAAACGATGTCCGATTGACCTGAAATTTGACGGGGAGCCTATTGGAGTCATTTTGAGACGTTCCATGGGCTCCGTTTTGGATGTCATGGTCCCGGGTTGCTCCGCCGCCGGTAGGCTTGATTTTCTCTCGGAGCATCGAAACCTGGTCAAACGTTGTCGGAATGACCTGGAATTCGACGTGCAGCCTTTTGGAAGCATGTTGAAGTCATCTGTAGGCTTTGATCGAAGTTTTGACGTCTCCGATGATGTCGCCGCCGGGAGCTCCCGTTTAGCTGTCGGAGAAGTGAAGTTAGGCCAAATGTTGTCGAAATGGCCCGAAACTTCATGTGTACTCTTCTCTTGGCTATCTTGAAGGATCTTGCAGTTTTTGTTTGATTCTGACAAGATTTGAATTTTTGGAGAAATTGCATTGCCTATTTATGGCAGGTTGCGACTTCATGCAGCTTTCTTGATTTGAAGAGGCAAAGTGACATTTTTGGTGTCAACAAATGCCCCCTTGAGGTACAGCGACGAATTGCTTGACTTTTGTAGTCGATGTGCCTCGAAGAGATTTTTGAAGGAGAGCTTGTGTCTTGACCAAGAGTCTTTGAGCAATCTTTCCTTTGGTAGAGGTGCCTTTGAGCTTCCAGGGGAATTTTATGGTAGTGAAAGGAATCACACACCGTCTCGAGGCAAAGTTTTGAAGATGACATCAGGGATGTGGATTTGGGTTTCTGTTTTTGATCTTGTGACCTAACCAGCTATATATGGCAGGTTAGGGGATCGGGTTTTGGTTTTGACCTTGTGACCCAACAAGCTGTATGTGGCAAGTTGGGGGATCATGATTTGGTTTTTGGTTTTGGTCTTGTGACCTAACAAGCTGTATGTGGCAAGTTAGGGGACCAGGATTTGGTTTTTGGTCACTCTTTGGGACTGTGTGGGTCCATTGGAGTGGTTTGGATTTTTGTGGAATGTCAATTTCAAGATTTTGGCTCAACTTGGTATATGAGGCTGGATGGTTTGATTTTTGGAAGCTCATGGGGCTTGGAATTTTTTGTATGGTTCAATCAACTCAAAAGAGGCATGGAACCATTTTTGTATGCTCTTGGGTAAGAGGGATTTTTTTTCCTGACTAAAAGCCCATTTTTTTTTTTTTAGTGCCTAGGTGGTCAAACCTGGCTCATATGGGCTAGCCCATGGGACCTTAAGCTTTTTAGGATGGCTTAGATCTCATGTGGGGCCATTTTTGTAAAGAATATCTAAAGATATCTCATTTGGATAGAGAATATCTAAAAATATCTTTATGGGAGAGAATCTCTCATATTCCCTTAATTTGGGAGAGAATATCTCAAGGTATCTTTCTTTTTGGGAAGAAATCTCCAATATCCTTTTTTGTTGGAGAGAATCTCTCATTTGATTGATTTTGGGAGGAAATCTCTCAAAGACATCTTTCTTTTTGGGAAAGAATCTTTCTAATTCCTTCTCTTTTGGTAAGGTTACTAATTAGTAACACTTACCTTTCTTCTTTGTTTCCTTCTTTGATTTGCTCTCTCCTATAAAAGCAAAGGAAGGTAGGATCTCTTGCCCTTATTGCTTTCTTTTGCAACAATCTCAAGAGAGCTCCAAGGCCAAGAGTTTTTCTTCTTCAAGGATCTTCAAGCTTTTTTCTTCTTCTTCTCCATCAATGGCTTCAAGTAAGTTTTCTCTCTTTTTCTTTCAAGAAAACTTTATGTAGAAAATAGGATGGTAAAAAAAAGTTTCTCTTCTTTTTTTTTTCTTTCTTCTTTTTTTTCTTTCTTTCTTTTCTTTCTATTCTTCTTCTTTTTTTTTTTTCTCTTTTCCACGTGATTTCTTCTTTTGTTTTTTTTCTTTTTTTTTTCACACGTTTTTTCTTCTTTTTTTTTTTTTTGTGGGCCGTACGGACAGATCCGTACGGATCTGGTCCGTACGGCCACGTGGCCTTTTTTTTTTTTTTTTTTTTTTTTTTGCTGTTTTCTTTCTTCTCTTTTTTTTGAGAAAGTTTCTTTTTTTTTTTTTTTTTCTTTTCTTTCTCCCCTTTTTTTCGAGAAAGTTTCTTCTTTTTTTTTTTTTTTTTGCTCATCATGATAATGCGTTTTTTGTGCAAATCTAGATGTTCATGCATGTACTTTTTGTAAATTGAATTGAGTAGCATGATGTGATAGCATACCTGAAAATCTTTGCAAATTTGGGAATTTGGAGCTCGCAGCGATGTTGAGCCCTTCTTGATTTTGCGGAGATTTTGAGGTTTCGAAAGTTTGTAGTTTCGGAGCTTGCAGCGATGTTGAGCCCATCTTCAAACTTTCTATTTCCGTCGGAGTATTTCCTTTTTCTTCGGAATTGCCCCGGAGTCATGTCAAAATTTCGCCAGATTTTTGGTGGGACAAAGTGATCCTTTTTTTTTTTTTAGCGAAATCCTGTCATTTTGATGACGATCTTTTTCTTTTCCAACCTTTGCAGGTGGTTCCTCCAGAGCGAACAAGGGTAAAGAGCCTGCTACAAGCGTACCTCGTCGATCCGCCAGATCTTCTAATGTGGCCGTTCAGCAGGCCTGGGAGAAGGAGGTGACCTTGGGAAGCTGACGAACCTTCGGAGAAGAGGATTCGGGAAGAAGAGACTATCGGTGAAGGTATGATTCTTCCTTTTTCTTTTTCTGCTTCTTTCATGGGGCTTTCCATGTTCTGATTTGTTTTCTCACCCTGCTGCTGCTTCTTTTTTTTTTTAGCAGAGGATGAAGACTTGGCGATGCCTGAGGTTCCGACCGATGAGGCGGTGATGGAGCCGGTTATGGCATCTGAAGAAGAACCTAGGGACTCTGGAATGATTCCGGAATCTCCAATTGGTATAACTTCTTTCGCTTTCTCTTTTTTTGTGCCTGCGACTTGATTTGCTAACATTTTTCTTGTCAGCTGACTTGCCACAGGATTCCGATGACTTTGAACCATCAATGGACGCAAATGTTGATGATGCTTCCGATGAGTTCATGGAGGAAGAGAGTGTTCCGCCAGTCGTCGAAGAAGGTATTTTGTAGTGATGACCCTGATGATGTTTTTTTTTTTTTTAACAGGATCATATTCATACCTTTTTGTGTTTCATTTGCAGGTTTTGAAGTGACAGAAGAGAGTCCATCGCTTCCTTCAGAACCAGAGCAAGGGATGCCAGAGGTCGATCCGGAGGTAGAGACCAGTTCTGACATGATTGAGGAGATGCCTCGTGTTGAGATTCCCTCTCCAGTGGCTCCAAGTGAAAAGAGTTCTTTTGTTACTCTTCCAATGGGACATGACATGAGCAGCCGATCAGCGGAGAAGGGTGAATCTTCATCCAGTTCGTCTCTTCAATTTGCGAAGAAGGTGCTGGCTCGGGTTTTGAGTTCTTGGGTCAAGACTCTCCTTTCTGGACACTTGGAGGCAGGATTCGGCATGATCCCACATGTACAGGAGATTCTGACCGACACCGAAGAGGTTGGTCTGGATGTCACAGGTGCCAGGGCGATCGTTGATAGGATCATTGCACTGGGTGACAAGTGGTTTGAGACCATGGGTTTCCCTGACGACCAATTCTTCAAGGAGATGTTCTTGGACCCTGCTGATAAAGCTAAGTCTGACCTGAATGAGGCTACACAAAGCAAGAAGCAGCTAGTTCGGGAGAAGAACAAGGAAGAGCTAGCCATCATCGGATTGAGGCATGACCTTAACGTCCTTGATAGGGAAGTTGAGGAGGCCAGAAAACGTCTTGAGCATTTGAAGGCACAAGTCGATGCTAAGTGGGCTGCTATAACAGAGGCTCGTGACAGGGAGAGTACTCTGATCCGCAGGGTTGCAGATGCCGGTCAAGCTCTCGAGAGGAGGACTCTAGAAAACGAACGATGGCAAACTGCTGGGGAAGAGTTTCCCGGTGTAAAAGAAGGGTTATGGCATTCGCCAGCATCTCATGGCAAGTTCCTGAAGAAGTGTGCCTTGGAAACTCTGACGGCTGAGGCCAAAAGTTTGCTTAAGGAGCTGAAGCTTTGGCTGGAGACCATTTTTGGCTAAGCTCCTGATTTTTGTAGCAGAAACTATTCTTCTTTTTTTTTGGTACCACATGTATTTTTTGGTACTTCTTTTTTTTCTTTTGCAGTACTTGTGAACACTTTTTTTTGGTACCACATGTATTTTTTTGGTACTTTTTTTTTATTTTCCCTACGCTCACTCAAATCTTTTTGTGATGAAAGCAATTGCTAAATGGGATTTGATCAAAAGTTTTGTCATTTTGTGAAAATCTTTTGTCAAATGATTGTTTTGGTAGGGGAAACGAATTTGGCATGAAAGCCGGATTTTTGTGGCATTTACAGCCAGTTTTGACATGAGAGTCAGGTTTTTTTTTTTGTGTGGCATTTATAGCCGATTTTTGAGATGGCATAAGAGCCAAAAATTTTGTTCGTGGCATGGGAGCCAATTTTGAGATGGCATGGAAGCCGAAATTTTATGGCGTAAAAGCCAAAATTTTGGTTGGCATGGAAGCCGGTGTTTATTTTGTGGCATCTATAGCCAGTTTGGTGGCATTGATAGCCAATTTGTGGCATTTATAGCCGGTTTTGTGGCATTGATAGCCAATTTGTGGCATTTATAGCCGGTTTGTGGCATTTATAGCCGGTTTTTGACATGAGAGTCAGGTTTTTTTTTTTTTTTGTGTGTGGCATTTGTAGCCGAGTTTTTTTTGAAAACCGAGTTTTGTTTTATTGGCATGAAAGCCGATTTTGGCGTTTATAGCCGGAAATTTTTGTTTTGGCATTTATAGCCGGATTTTGGCATTTATAGCCGAGTTTTGGTTTTCAAAATGCAGGTATCGACTAAATGTCGCCTCCCCGCTGAATGGTCTTGCAAGTATCGATGGAATGTCGCTTCCTTGCTCATTCGGTTTTGCGAGTATTGATGGAATGTCACTTCCTCGCGGGTTAGGTTTTGCAAGTATCGATGGAATGTCGCTTCCTCGCGAATTGGGGTGCAAATATCGACTAAGCGTCGCTTCCCTGCTTTTCCCAAGACTTTTGGTTTTGCGGGTACTGACTTGATGTCGTTTCTCCGCGATTTTTGAAATTTGAGGTTTTCTCGAACCTTTGAAATTTGGGTTGTGGATATCAACTGAAATGTTGCGTCTCCACGATTTTAGAGGTTTTGGAAGTATCGAATGGGGTTCGCATCCTTCCGATTTTTTGAGTTTTGCGAGTATCGACTAAGTGTCACTTCCCCGCGGTTTTTGAAAAACCATTTTTCTTTTTTTTTTTTAAAGACACGAGGGTCGTAAATTTTGACCTAGAACCATTTGGCGGTAAAAGGTAAGGTGGACTAGGGTGGAAATCCCTGAATCCGGATTTTTGTTTCAAACCATGAATTTTGGTTCAAGGATCGAAAGTTTTGGTCAAGTCAGGGAGAGGCTCCTAAACTTGGATTTTTGTTTTTGAACAATGAAACAATGAAAGTAAGCATTGTTTTTGAATCTCTAAAAATTTTGACATTTGATATGAAAATTCTAAAGAGAGTGGGTTTGACGAGCGAGTACCTGAGAACAGGTTTTGGCCATACAGGCATTGCTCTTACCCAGTTGGGCAAGTCTTCAAGGGTAGTACCGCTTCAAGAACTTGCCGTTGATAGGCAGCATACATCTGTCGCCTTCCATGTTTAGGAGGGCATATGCGCCGTTGGAGAAGACTTTGTCGATGACGTAGGGTCCCTCCCATTTTGGTTCAAACTTGCCTTTGGACTTGTGAGCGAAGACCATTGGTCTTTTTACCGCAAGAACCAAGTCACCCTTTTTGTAGGCGCGTTGCCTGACCTTTTTGTCAAAAGATCCTGCCATGCGTGCTTGGTAAAGTTCAATGCTTTGTCGAGCTTCGAGCCGTTTCTCATCGAGATTGTCCAGCTCATGAAGTCGTAATTTCGCATTGCTTTCTTGAGTCATGTCATTTTGTAGAGATACCCTCAGAGAAGGAATTTGTACCTCTAGGGGCACGACAGCTTCGCATCCATAGACCAAGGAGAATGGTGTGCTATGGGTTGGTCCTCGAACGGTGGTTCGATAGGCCCACAAAGCTTCAGACAATTTGTCGCTCCAGTCTCTTTTCCGACTAGAGACCATTTTCTTGAGGATTTTGCAGAGTGTCTTGTTGAAGGCTTCTGCTAATCCGTTTGCTGCCGGATTGTATGGAGTCGAAGGACAGCTTTGAATTTTGTATTTGTCGCAGAACCTGTAGAATCGATGATCCCGGAATTGTGGTCCGTTATCATGGACGAATCTCTTGGGTATGCCGAAACGACAAATGATGTTGGTGCGCAGGAACTGAAGAACTGATGAGGTCTTCATTTCGTTGAACGCAAATGCTTCTGACCACTTGGAGAAATAATCCGTTGCGGCGAAGATGAAGCGATGACCTTTGCTTGAAGGGGGAGAGATAGGACCTATGATGTCCATGCCCCATGCTTCAAAAGGCCATGAGATTGCTGTAGGATGCAGCCATTCTGGAGGCATGTGAATGTAGTCTCCATGAACTTGGCATTGTTGGCAGCGCTTAGCAAATTGCATTGCGTCGGGTACCATGGTAGGCCAGTAGTAACCCAACCTTTTGATTTGGTCGTAGAGCTTGGGACCAGCCTGATGAGCTCCACAAAGACCAGCGTGAACTTCTTTGAGTGTTTCTTCAGCCTCTTGTTGTGACAAGCAGCGTAGGAGTACTCCATTGAAGGATTTCCT
Source organism: Umbellularia californica (assembly GCA_028538565.1). Lineage (NCBI taxonomy): Eukaryota > Viridiplantae > Streptophyta > Magnoliopsida > Laurales > Lauraceae > Umbellularia > Umbellularia californica. The sequence continues at coordinate 59,782,960 of JAPQWN010000001.1, forward strand.
GTAAAGGATCTTTGAAGGGATATCCAAATGAAAGTTTGGGGCTCGCCTTTGGATGCTTACCCGTTCTTTTGGATCTTCAGGTAGGATTCCGAACATAGTGTAATCAATGAACGGATCCCTCCAGTCGCCGATTGAAGGTTGAAGGATAGAGATCCGACTTCCAACCACTTGGTGGCATTCAGCAACTGCTTGGTGTGTGTTAAGAGGAGGGAGGATCCTTCTCTCACTCACTGTAATTTGCATGTTTTCCCCTTCCTGGATCGCCATTGATGCGGCAAGTCCGGCCAGGGCATCTGCACGGATGTTTTCACCTCTACGAATGTGGGTGATGTTGCAGATGTAAAACTTTTGCAGAAGCGATTGTGCCTTGTTGTAGTAAGGCAGCAGATCAGGCTTCCTGACTTCATATTTCTGATTCATCTGGTTGACGATCAGTTGAGAGTCTCCAAAGACTTCCAGCATAGTGATACCGGATTCGATGGCGAGTTCCAATCCTAGGATCAGAGCTTGGTATTCAGCTGCATTGTTTGTGCATGGTTCCAATAGCGAGAAAGCGTGTGGAATCATGTATTTGTCAGGGCTAACAAAGAGGATGCCAACTCCCGAGATCAGCTTTCTGTTTTCATTTGTCCTGGTTGCACCGTCAAAGTACATGTCCCAGGAGGCATTTGGTGAGGAAGTCTCCACGTTGTAGACAGGTTCGTCTGGGAGATCATCTCTGAGTAGTGAATCTTTAGGCAATGGATGCTCTGCGAGGAAATCTGCTAGAGCTTGGCCTTTGATTGCTTTTTGTGGCACATACCTAATATCAAATTGTGACAAGAGGATGGACCATTTTGCCAGTCGGGCATTGAGAGAACCGGCCTTCGTGACAAGGACCTTCAAGAGGTTGATCCTCGAGACCAGGTAGACTGTGTTGGAAAGCAAGTAGTGACGTAGCTTTTGTACGGCGAACATCACTGCAAGGCATTCTTTTTCGACTGGAGAGTAGCGATACTCTGCACCTACTAGCATGCGGCTGAGGTAGTACAGAGCAGCTTCTTTTCCCTCACCATTCTCTTGTGCAAGCAGAGCGCCTACAGAATGATCAAGAGCTCTTGTGTACAAGATGAATGGTTTTCCAGTGGCAGGGGCAGCTAACACTGGAGGTTTGGTCAGGTATGACTTGATATCTTGAAATGCGGCTTCACAGTCGGCATCCCAGACAAAGTCTACACCCTTTTTCATCAATCGAGAGAATGGACGGCATTTCCCCAAAAGATTGGAGATGAACCGTCTGATGTAGGCCAATCTCCCTTGAAGCCCTTTTAGTTCTCTCAAGGTTCTTGGAGAGGGCATTTCTAGAATAGCCTTGACTTTTATGGGGTCGAGTTCTATTCCAGCTTTCCGAACCAGGAATCCGAGAAACTTACCCGACGAGACGCCGAAGAAGCATTTTAGAGGATTCATCCGCAGTTTGTGTTTGCGAAGTCGGAGGAAGACTTCCCGAAGATCTTTGAGATGGTCTTCTTTTCTTCTGCTTTTGACGGCGAGGTCATCAACGTAACATTCGACCGTCTTGTGCTGCATATCTTGGAATATTTTCATCATAGCCCTCTGATATGTGGCACCAGCATTTTTCAGACCAAATGGCATGACAGTGTAGCAATACACGCCAAATGGAGTCCGAAATGAAGTGTGTTTTTCATCCTCGAGATGCATCTTTATCTGATTGTAACCAGAGAAGCCATCCATGAATGTCATTCGCTCGAATCCGCAGGTATTATCAATCATCACCTCCGGTATGGGGAGCGGGAATTCATCTTTAGGGCAAGCGCCATTCAAGTCTCTATAGTCAATACAGACCCTGATCTGCCCATTTTTCTTTGTCACGGGGACAATGTTGGCCAACCATTCTGGATGTTGTTCCTCACGGATGAAGCCAACGCTTTTGAGTTTTTGAACTTCTTGTTCAATTTTATCCATCACAGCTGGACGGAATCTTCTTTGGCCTTGTTTGACAGGCTTGATTTCTTTTTGAAGGTTGAGTTTGTGGACTGCTACTTTGGGGTCTAAACCAGGCATTTCAGCATAGGACCATGCAAAGCAATCAACGAACTCACGAAGAAAAGCGATATACTCGGGTAACTCATCATCCTTTATATTCTTGCTTATGAATACAGGACGTGGGTTATCAGGTGTTCCCAAGTTTATCTTTTGAACAGGATCTTCCGTCGGAAGGTTCGAAGGTGGTTCCTCCACAATATTTTCGGAGGCTTCCAACTCAACGAAACCTTCTGGAGTTTCAACTGCATTACCAGACCAAGGCTCTGTTCCTTTCCATGGATTTTCTTGATTGGTGATCTCGTCAAGGCTTGCTATGAAATAGTCCCAATCGCCTGTTGAGTCTGGTATTTCTTTTGGAGACGAGGGTTCTTCTGGGTCAGGATGCCACAAGTCTGTATTATCGGACGATTCCTCTTTATCATCAGAGAAATCATACCAATTGGATGAGCTTCCTGGATTTTTGTCAGGTAACTCTTTAAAGAGATATCCAGGGAGATCGATGTCTTCATGGACTTGAGATGTTGAGGCTTGGTCGGTAAAACGACTTTTAAGCCTTTGTGTCAACTGTCTCAGAGGAGTATCAGGATCATACCCTAACCCATATGAAGACTTTTCTACATGACCGTAGAGTCTCCAATCTTCCAGCTGGCTTTTGGTCAAGGCGGGCTCCAATGGCGTGAGAATACCGCGTCTTTCTCCCAAACCGACTGGGTTTTGAGCGTCAAAGCCCATTTTCTTCATGATAGCTTGTGCCACAGGACTATATAGAGATAGCTGAGGCATACCTTCATTTTGGAAAGGTTCCAGCATGGAATTTGATGAAGAAGCGTCCGATCTATGGAAGAAGATCGGCCTTTGCTTTGGTGATGTTGCCGGAACAACAAAGGTAGCAGACGTAGGATCTTCTACATCAGCAGGTGTCTCCATCGGAGTGAGAGCAGGCTGAACTTGCTGAGTGTCAGCTTGGCTTGACGATGCATCGTCTTCTGGCTCTGAGTCCGAGTCTGTGTCTTACATGATAGACACGAGAGAGACAACAAATTTGCCCCCAGGCTTTTGTTTCGCCTTCTTCACTTTAGTCGTGATGACCAAAGGTTTTGAATTCTTGAGGGAGATAACGAAGGGAGATTGACTACTCTCTTCTAATTTGCCGGAGGGTTTGTTTTCTTCCGGTGATTTTTGAGGAGCCTTGCCTTTATCTTTCTGGAGATTTTCAGCAGGGGGTGCTATTTCCTCTTCTTCTTTTTCTCCTTCATACATCTGGGAGTCTGCGAAGTGGACTTCTTTACCTTTGAAGGGTTTTCTGTCCGCAAAGACGCGATGTACCATGCCGTCGTCGCCGACAAACTTGATGCATTGATGTAGAGTTGAAGGAACAACACCATTCTCGTGTATCCAAGGACGTCCGAGAAGGATGTTGTAGCATGAGGGGGTTTTTATTGCATACACAGTGACCTCAGAGATAAGATCACCGATTTGCAATTTGAACCTGATTTTGCCGATAGGCCTTTGAGTGCTCCCATCGTATCCAAAGATAGATACAGATGTGTGGCTTAGCTTGCTGGGTGGGATGCCCAACTCTTCAAGAGCCGAAGTGGAGATAAGGTTGAGTGCAGAACCTGGGTCGATCTGAACTCTATGTATCGGCATTTCTTTGATGTACCCTGTGAAGTACAGGGGTCGGTTGTGCCTTGCTTCGCCAAGTAGGAGGTCTTCCTTAGTGAAGGCGATGGTTGCACTGGCTGCCTTTTGAACCGAGAGGCATTGGATGCATGATCCCTCGCTTTTCTCTTTTTCTTCTTTTAAGGAGGTTTCAGAGTTTTTGACCCGGTAGTCCATTTCAATTTGGAGGACTTGTGGGGCATGTTTGTCGACATCCTCATTCAGTTTTTGTAATTCTGAGATGAGATTATCACGAGTGCGTGGAGACATTCGTAATAAATCCAGGATGTGAAGACGTGCAGGTATGTGTTTGAAGTGCTCAACCAAGTCATACTTGAAAGCCTCCTTAGGGCCTGCATGTTCATCATTGTTGCCACTGGGGGCGCTTACAACATCTTTTCCCGAAGGATTTACATAAGTAAAGGAAGATTGGTTGTAATTTTTGTGGTAGTCCCGGCCCGAACGGGTGCCTCTACCAACTTCGAGAGCTTCTTGAGAAGGATCTTCGTTTGGAAGATTGTCTTCAGGATCAAGAGGCTGTCGTTTTTCATATACTGGGGATGTATCTGCAGCAGAGTTGCCATCCTCAGTGATTGTGTTGCACGGAGCATTTTCCGGGAGCAAGTCCTGAACAGCATCCAGCAGCTTTTCTTCTTCGTTGACCCATCCATCACCCCAAGTTGGGTTTTCTTCATGATGATGAGTCGGGAAGAATGTGTATCCTGAAGTCACAGTCTCAGGAGAAGAAACCTGAGAGGGTGTCATCTCTGTGAAAGTCACGTGAGACGAGGTAGCTCCAGAGGATACATTGCTAGGCGTCGTCGGAGTGTAGGTAATCTCATCAGACGACGCTTCAGAAGAGCTATAATCCTGATATATTACATTACAGGAAGCTCTGATAGAAGATGTTGCCTGCTCGGAGTCAGACTCATCCTCGGATGTAAGAGGATCGTCAATCCAGCAATGTTCTCCATTTTCAGGAGTTGAGGGAGGAGGTACCTGATGGGCTTCAGGGACTTCCGGCTCTGGATTGTGAGGAATCTCGTTGACGCGGTCTTGCTCTTGTTCTAGAGCGAGACGCTGCAAGATCCTTGCATATTCTTCAAGATCAGGCATGGGAGCCAGATCCTCTTCTTCGTCTTCTCCGTGTGGCTCAACATAGTTGATTTCCATTGGAGCAATGACAGGTGCTGGGTTAACAGCATCTTCTTGTGCAGCCTCTTGGTCTTCTTCATCATCAGACCAGGATCCTTGTGGTTGCAAGGGGTTATACCAGATTACTGGTATAAGGTGAGTTTCAGGAACCCATTCTTCATCGGAGAGATATTCTCCTGTTTCAAGAGATTCCTCCCACTCATCGGTGTAGTTGGGCTCGAATCCATCGTCGGTGTCGCTGGACTCGTATCCATCAATGGAGAATCCAACTACCGAGTTGCAAGAGTATGATGCCCCCTGCATGGCTTCTTTTTTGAATTGAGGTGGCATGAAATCACTGAGAGTGAAGTTTCTTACCGCCTTTGAAGTCTCTGGAGGGGACGTTTCTGTTGCCCCGAGTGAAGTGGTAGAGGAGGCCTCTGCCTTTACATGAACTTCTTGTTTTGGCTGGGTCTTCTCTTGCCGTTTGAGCCTGAGGAGATGTTTCCTAGCCTGCCTTCGCTGTTGAGCGGTCGGCTTTGTTTTGACGATCTCCCAATTTTCATCTTCCAGGAGATCGGGATGTACCCATATGGGTTGTCCGTCTGGTGTCGGGCAAGGAACCAACACTTCGGACGTTTGAATTCTTTTTATCACCTTGAAGGAAGTAGTGATCTTCTTCTTCGGTGATTTTGGTGTTTGTCCACATGACACCATGTTGACGGAGGCAGTCCCATAGTTTTTGTCAAAGGTGATGACTCCGTTTTTCCACATCTCGTTTATCTTCTCTCTCACAACAAAGCATTGATTGAGAGGATGCGAGACCATCTGGTGGTATGGACAGTACCGAGGATCATTGGTTTTGCCAACGTCTCCAGGTCTTTTGGGCTCTGGCAAAATGAGTTTGCCATTTGCTAGGAGAGCCTCAAAGATTTCTTCGACGTCTTCATCGAACGGATATTTCTTTTCTACTCGCTCTTTGAAGGCATCAGAGAGTTCAGGTCTCTTACCTGCAGCTCTATTTTCAGCTTTCTTTGGTTGCTGAGGAGCTGACTTAGTCTGCACATTGAGAACCTCCTTCTTCTTTGGTTTAGAGGTTGCAATGGCGGTTGGCTCTTTTCTTGATGACTTCTGACTGTTGAGGTCCTTGATCACCGTTTCAGCTTCCATGGAAGCTTCCAGGAGTTCTCCCAGGTTTTTTGATTTGTTGCCGATGATCATGGAGCGTATTTTTGCTCTCATATTGTTACGGCAGATGTCGACTAGCGACGTTTGTGGCAGTACATCTGAGCATTTGTACGCCATTGCTTTCCACTTGTGAATGAAGTCATAAGTTGACTCATTCTCTCCCTGTTTTAGGCTGCAGAGCTGAGCCATAGTAACAGGATGATCCTCACCTTGGAAGTGGGTCAGGAAGCGTGTCTCCAGCATAGCCCAGTTCTGAATGGAGTTCTCCGGCAGAGTGGAGTACCAATCGAAGGCCGTACCTTTTAGGGTACTTGCAAAGAGGCGAATCTTGAGTGCATCTTGATCCGCGATAGCTCCCGTCAAGATCTTGAAGTGGATGACGTGCTGTCTGGCTGATCCTTTCCCCGTATATGTTTGGAGAGTAGGATGTTTGAATTTTGTGGGGAACGGGACCGAGTCCATCCATAAAGGATATGGTGGCTTGATCCCATGCTCTTTGAGTATATCCTCTTCTTTAGCTTTGGCGAGGATACTGTCTACGTCCTTTTTGGTAAGGGCGCGTGACTCATTTTCTTCTCCATTTTCCTCGTTATTGCCATGATTCGGAGGAGGCTCATTGTTCACCTGATTTTGGACAACGAGGAGAAGGTTTTCCATCAGAGTTTCAATCCTCTGCTGGCCTTGTTCCAACTGCTGGATGCGTGCGAACGCATCATCTCGAGGTGAATTCTGAGGCGGCGGCTCAGAACTTGTAGCCAAGACGTTCATCCCTCGGGATTCGAACGAAGAAATCGTCCTGGTGACCGAGCTGGGGCTCATTCTTTTTGATGAAGAGCTTGATGAAGGATTACTCTCCCGTCCTTGGCTTGAAGGGTCAGGAGATTCTTCAGGATGTCTTCGTGTCCCGGTGACGCTACGGGTCACCGGACGTCGGACATGGATTTTTGATGCTGACTTTTGGCGTCTTCTGGTTTTTCCAACCATATGGACGGCAGCAACTTGGTCGGGTCTTTCTTTTTCGACCCATTTATGGGAGACTTGAAGTGTAGGAGGCTGGGTCCGTTGCTTCTCTAGTCTCTTTTGTCGATATGACGCACGGCGGCGTGCTCGACGAGCGATTTGAGCTTTGGTCAGCTCCGGCTGGGCTCTGACGATGAAGGATGTGCTCCCTCGGGCGCAGCAGCCGAGCTTGTCTTCTTTGTGGTTGGGCAAGGACAGGATGCGGACCCGGTCCTTTGCCTGTTGCAGCGAAGCTTTAAACCTTTCGAGTTCGGCCCCTGTAGAGATGAAGGGTCGAACTGAAGGAGTGTAGGCCTTAGCAGGTGCTTGGAGAGGCCTGGTGATGCATGATCTGATTTTGGGCCTGTAGGAACAAGCCGGCTCATGCTGGGTTGACTTGGGAGTCAAGTTGGAGATAGGTCTCTCCTCTTTCATGTAGGCAAGAGGGTAGAACTGGTTCTCCTTGAGTGGGGCCAGGTATGCTGGCTTGGTGGATGTTTGAGACCTTCTTTGTTTTGGGGAAGGTCTTGGAGACCAAGTCTTAGGGTAGACCTGGTTGGTTGTTGGTCGAGGCTTCGCGGGGGTGCCGCGGGCTTCGGGCTTTTGGGCGCTCGCCTTTGGTGTCACGGGAGTGACACGTTGAGAGGCGATTTTCTGCCTTTTGGCAGGCGCAGTTTGTTCTTCGGGAAGTGGGAATGGTCCCAGTGTCCCGAAGACGATGGTCCGGGGAGTCGAGGTCGACCCGGAGTTCAGAGAGTTGCCGAGGGAGTTGACGCTTCGGCAGCTGGCAGGGCGCTTATGGGTGCGCGTGCTTTGCTTCTGTTGAAGCATGAGTTGGTGCTTGTTCTCGTCGAAGATAATGGTTAAGGCTGCCATTGTTAGTTTCGAAAAGGTTCTGAAACAAGACCACATCCATTAGTAATCACAAGAATAATGATCATAAATGGGAATTTCTATGCTTTTGTCTTTTCAAATCGCTCAAGGGACATAACCCAAGCAATATGAGGAAGGCAAAAAGCCATAGAGGGTACAATTGTTCTGACAGCAAGTATGGTGAGCCCAGAATGAGCGTTCCAGTGACTGCTAGAAGCAATTGTATACCTAAATTCGACTTATCGAGAAGCGGAGCTTGCTCGAGATAAGAAGAATATAAGGTAGGAGTTACAAATGTGCCGGTCACAGATACAGTAGACCCTGAAAGGGCGTACCAGTATTGCTATGCACAAATGTTGGAGATCGCATCCATGAGATGGGATTCTTTGTTTTTTTTTTTTTTGAAATGTCAAGATTGGATTCATCAAAGAGAGCAGATGGTATTCCGATCCGAATACGGGCTCAACGATTTCCGCGAGCACCAGTACCCAGAAGGGAAGGAACCACAATTTCTCGGATCTGAATCTAAAATGACGAGAGTTTTTTTTTTTTGAAGATTTTTTTTTTATTTTAAGATTTTCATTTTTTTTTTTTTTTAAAAAAAAATCTTTTTTTTTTGTTTAAGATTTTTTTTGAAAATCTTTTTTTTTTATTTTTTTTTATTTTGATTTTTTTTATTTTTTTAAGATTTTTTTTTTGAAAATCTTTTTTTTTTTATTTTTGATTTTTTTTTTAAATTTTTAAGATTTAAAGACGAGAGAGTACACATAGGCCTCCTAACCCGGTCTTATGAAACCTCAATTGATAGAATTGCCCCCAGGTAAGGGTAGGATTACTTAATGAACCCGTTTGGAGGACCCTTGCCTAGAACAGTCAAGCTGTCTCCACACTCTGGACAAGGCTTTTCTTGAATCAATCGTGATCAAAGAACGCAATTGGTTTAACCTTAGTGGTCTATGTCTTTTTTTTTCAAATCCCAAATAGACTCATCGAAGAGAAACGATGGCCCAAAACCTTAGTCGAACGGGCTCAACATTTCTGCAAGCACCAAAGAACGATAGGATAGGATCAAAGCTTCTCAATTTTGAATCAGAACTAAGAAAACTGATTTTTTGATTTTTTATTTATTTATTTATTTATTTATTTTTTTGAAATCTCTAATGAACTCATCGAAGAGAAACGATGGTCCAAAACCTTAGTCGAACGGGCTCAACATTTCTGCAAGCACCAAAGAACGATAGGATATGATCAAGGTTTCTCAATTTTGAATCCAAACTAAGAAAACTGATTTGATTTTTTTTTTATTTATTTTTTTTTTGAAATCTCTAATGAACTCATCGAAGAGAAACGATGGTCCAAAACCTTAGTCGAACGGGCTCAACATTTCTGCAAGCGCCAAAGAACGATAGGATAGGATCAAGGTTTCTCAATTTTGAATCCAAACTAAGAAAACTGATTTGATTTTTTTTTTATTTATTTATTTTTTGAAATCTCTAATGAACTCATCGAAGAGAAACGATGGTCCAAAACCTTAGTCGAACGGGCTCAACATTTCTGCAAGCGCCAAAGAACGATAGGATAGGATCAAGGTTTCTCAATTTTGAATTCAAACTAAGAAAACTGATTTTTTTTTTATTTTTTTTTTTTTAATATTTTTTTTTGAAATCTCTAATGAACTCATCGAAGAGAAACGATGGCCCAAAACCTTAGTCGAACGGGCTCAACATTTCTGCAAGCACCAAAGAACGATAGGATAGGATCAAAGTTTCTCAATTTTGAATTCAAACTAAGAAAACTGATTTTTTTTTTTTTTTTTGAAAAGAGAAAGAATGGAAACAAACTCAAAGAAACAGAAATTTCCAAAAAATCCCATCTCATGTTTTTTTTTTTAGGATGCAAAATCCAACATAGGCTACCAGCTAGAAAGTAGCCAAGGAATCCGGAAAAGAAGTATAAGCATAGAGCAAAAAGTATGATATGCAAATATTTCATTTCCAAGCACCGTGTTCTCAAATGAACGAGTCCCACCGGGTGTGCCAGCTTGATGGAACGTGCTCCGAGGCGCCGTCTGGGGCGGCTACCGGGGTCGGCGGAACGTGGGAGTCCGTCGGGTCCGGCCCTTTCGCGCCCTGGCGGGCCCTGAAGCGTGCATCAACATTTCTTTGTGTGGGTGTGCCAGATTTTCTATTTTACTTGGAATTGCAAGTGGTAATCCGGAGATCAACCTTCGCAAGTAAAAAGGAAATCAACTTCTTTCAAGTTTTCCATTGCACAAATATTTAAGAAAAGAGACATTTTCTTGGTTTGCCGTGAAAGGCGATTTTGTTTGGCATTTATAGCCGATTTTGGCGTTTATAGCCGATTTACAATTCTCATCAATAATGAAAGACAAGAGTTGTGATTTTTGTCTCTTTTAGAAAAATACAAACTACAATGAAAAGCAAGAAAAGGAAGATCTAACTTTTCAGGAGATTGTGGGGGACTCGTTCAGATTGACGGTCGCAAGCCATGTATGGGCTTCGCCATCATCCATGCAGATGAGAACAGAAGATGCTCTTGATTCGCTTGGCTTGGCTATAACCTCAGGTTTTTAGAGGACAAAGACCAAGAGAATGTCCTATGTCCAATAAAAAGCTAAGTAGACGGGCTGAAAAGCCACGTCTAAGCCATTGGAGGCAGCAGGAGAAGGCAAGGACCTTGGGGGGGGGGTGCCCCCCAAGGGACTTTTGTCACCTTGTAGCGGTGGCCGGTGCAGAACTTCAGCAGAGTTTTTTTCTCTCTTTTTTTCTTTCTCTGGATTCTTTCTGATCCCCCTTTTTTCTGATCTTCTGATTTTCTCCTCTTTTTTCCGATCTTTTTTCCGATCTCCATTTCAATGGAATGCTCTCCTATTTATAGGCCTTTGGTAGCCATTTAGGAGGGTTTATGAGCCTTAATGGCTTTAATGGGAGGAGTTACAAGATTTATTTCTTGATTTTGTAACTCCTTTTTCCTTGAATCTGATTGGCCGATGGAGATTAAGGGCTTTTAATCACCTTAATTACCATAATGGGAAGAGTTTCATGGTTTAAATGCCATGAATCAATTGACTTGTAACTCCCAAATGCTTGCTTCTGATTGGGCCGTCCAAAGAAATGAATTAATGACTGCAATAAAGCTAGTCAATTAACCACATTAATTGGTCGCCGAGCAGTCGAAGAGTCGCGGGCCATGCCGTGTCTTCTGGAATTCTTCTGGCGATGATCATCGATGGATCTACATGCTGATCGACATCGGATGAACATGTAACTTCAGACATTGATAGCTAAGAGCGGGCCGGTGACATCTGTCTTGTCGATTTCACGATCGGTCGGACAGAAAGTGCACTTTCTTGGTCAGCCGGTTGGCGATCTTGGAGCGATCACTGATGATTTTATGCTTTTGGAGGTTGACCCGTGATTTTGACGGATGTCGTCGGATATGAGTCAATTTCAAGCGCTAAAAATCACATTTTCAGGAAACCACAGGGGCCAAAGTGCGCCAAACGCGAAAAAAGACGGAAAAACGGGTCACCGGCGGAAAATCCGGTGACCCGGACCTCCATGGTCGCCGGCGACCATGGGCCATGGTCGCCGGCGACCATGGACCGGCGACCATGGGCCATGGTCGCAGGGGCCTGCGACCATGGGCCATGGTCGCAGGGGTCTGCGACCCTGGGGGATTTTTCCCCTTCGGAGCCCGTTTTGCGGTCGTTTTGAGGTCTTTTTCGTCGCCGTTTTCTTCTGTATTTTTCTTGAAATTTCTTCTCATTTATTGGCTTGATTTCCCTGTAGAAAACTTAATGAGAATCCTTGCATTTTTAGAGTGCAAAGTTTCCAATTTTCCGGGAAAGCCGAAGACTTTGTCGCGTAGAGCTGCTGATTTTCCGCCAGAAGTCGAAACTTGGTCAAACGATGTCGGAATGACCTGAAATTTGAGGTGAAGCCTCCTGAGCAATAAATAAGACCAACCATAGGCTTTTGTTTGAGTTTTGAAGCCGTTTGGGGTCCCGTCGATGCTTCACTTGATTTTGCTGCGGGGAAAATGCCGAGCTTTGATATGTGGTCAAACGATGTCCGATGGACCTGAAATTTGACGGGGAGCCTATTGGAGTCATTTTGAGACGTTCCATGGGCTCCGTTTTGGATGTCATGGTCCCGGGTTGCTCCGCCGCCGGTAGGCTTGATTTTCTCTCGGAGCATCGAAACCTGGTCAAACGTTGTCGGAATGACCTGGAATTCGACGTGCAGCCTTTTGGAAGCATGTTGAAGTCATCTGTAGGCTTTGATCGAAGTTTTGACGTCTCCGATGATGTCGCCGCCGGGAGCTCCCGTTTAGCTGTCGGAGAAGTGAAGTTAGGCCAAATGTTGTCGAAATGGCCCGAAACTTCATGTGTACTCTTCTCTTGGCTATCTTGAAGGATCTTGCAGTTTTTGTTTGATTCTGACAAGATTTGAATTTTTGGAGAAATTGCATTGCCTATTTATGGCAGGTTGCGACTTCATGCAGCTTTCTTGATTTGAAGAGGCAAAGTGACATTTTTGGTGTCAACAATTAATTTTTTTTTTTTTTTTGGATAGAAATATGACCCTAGATGTTTGCACATCAGACTGATTATACTGGTGTGAGGATCATTGGTTTGAGTTGTAAATGTGCCCTTGAGCTGTCCTTTAGCGTCCCATTTGGCAAGTCATAGCTCGGCATGCTTTTGTCATGATGGCACTTCAGATTAACTTAGGTTTCTTTGTTCATTCCCTAGGCAATTCCAATATATCAATTTTTCCATTTCGCAGAGGTGTTTCGAAGATGCTTCTTAAATAGAATCTTTGTGGCTGAGTGCAAAATGGGATGGGTCTTATGAAGTTACAATTTCTTGCAACCATTTGTGACTAACTAATCATACTTTTTTATGGAGAAGTTTTGGAAAGCAAATCCTTCTAACATGAGGATTTGAGTCTTAGTTGAGTGGAGGGCAGAAACCTTATGAACAAGGATCTAATCTCCTGTTTAATGGCTTGCCATATTTCCGTATACATGAGAATTTGGAAGCTTTTTGGAACAAGGATCCGAATCTCCATTACTGAAGTTGCACGGAAGATAAAGATGATGCAATGAAGTTGACATACATTTGGTAGGAGGGCGGAAACCTTTTATTAAATAAGGATCCGAATCTCCATTTAAACGGTCAATAAGTTGTGATTGGGAAGATGTGGTGATGAAGATCAGAAGATGTAGTGGAGAAGATGATGTGGTGATTGAGAGGGCGGATCCCTTATACAAGGGTCCAAATCTCCTTTCAAAGTTGTGGTGTAAGGGATGAAATAGAGATGAGGTGAGTGTGATAGAGTGAAGAAGGAGATCTGTGTGGAAAGGAAAGTGGAGAAGATGAAGCAAGAGATGAATAATTTTTTTTTTTTTTTTACCTTGTCTACTTCTCTGTCTTCTCCTTTTGTCTTTCTTTTTTCCCCTTTTCTTTTCTTCTCTTTCTCTCTCTATTCTTTCTCCTCTCTGTTAGAATGTAGTCCCCTTTCTCTTTACTTCTCCTCCTTTTATTTCTTTGTTTGAGAAGTTATGCAACTTCCCAACATGATAAGATCGTGAGAATGGGTGGGGAGTTTTAAAAACTTCCCACAACGATCTCTTTCTCTTTCAAATGTTTGAGTGGGTCAAATGGCCTCTTTCATTAGATCATTTTGTTGGGGCCACATTTAAATTTTGAGGAATAAAAGTAGTTTATTTAGGGATTTGAAACTTAGACCTTTGGGTGATGTGCATTAGCTTCCACCACTTTACCAACAGCTACTCATGTATTTATTTTTACTAAAAAAATATTTTGAAATTTTGATGACTCATGCCATTGAATCATGCTAATTTAATTGGCTTAGACCAATTTCCATCTGCATCTTTTGTTTGGCAAAATTTTGACATCAATAGGCATAGATGAACTTCTTCTGGAGATCTGAAACGAGAGTGGATGCGGCATATGGAGCGGGATGCTTGGATACTTTGGGCCCTTCTTCTTCCTTCGTTACTCGTTTTGGCTAAGGGGTTTATGTAGAATGGTTTAAGGGGCGAGAAGCAGGGTTTTCAGATTTCTAAAGCAAAGGTTTTGCAGGGAGGAAGTCTTGAGGGAGAGAGCTCTCTCTGGGCTTTTGCATCTCCTTCGCCATTGCAAAGCGAAGGAGAGATACAGAATGATGATAGAGACGGGCAAGGGTGGAGTTGAGGCAAGAGATGATGATGAGTAGTCGGTGAGGAAGTTGCAGAGGAGGCCAACTTTTTTCTCTCCTTCAAACTTGTTTTTGGTTTGGGCGGGAAACGAAAAGGAGTGATTCAGGGGAGAGAGAGATCGAGACGAGAGAGAGCACTGGGAAGTTTTCGTGAGAAAGGGAAGAAAGAGAGAGAGGCGAGAGAGGGGGGCTCGATTAAGTTCTCAGAAGGGGGAAATGAAAAAAAAAAAAAAAAAGAGCGGGCCCAAACGAAATCTCATTGACTTGAGAGAAACTCACCCACACGAGGGGCTCGCATGCAATAGACCATCCTCTCAGCTGTACCTCAAGAGAGCTAATCCCAGATTTATATACTAGTCCAATAGGCCTGCATTAATTAAAAAATTATTATAAATTTTAATTAAAAATATTTCTAAATATTTAAATAAATTATAAATAAATATTAATATATAATTCATAATAAAGATGAAAAATCATTGGAAAAATTTTAGGTAGCTGGAAATATTTAGAGAAAGATTAAGTAAATAGTAAATATTTTAGGGCCTTGATTTGATTATATTTGTGCTTAGCCATAAATTGAGTGCCATTTCAGAATTAAATGTGGATTTTGGAATTAATTGGCTTCCACAATGGGCCCTGCAGATTTAATTAATCCTACCAAATATCTAAAGAAAAATAAGGAGAAAAAAGTAGCAGAATACAACCTATGAAAGTGCACCCACTCTGATATCAAAAAAGCTCTTCATATGTTGGTATTAAAAAAAAATGGCCCCCGTAAATTGTGAGTTTTGAAATAAAGAAGACTTGGATTTCATAATGGGACTCATAGATTTATTTGGTTAAATTAGTAAATATAAATGATAATAAAAAAATCGTGATTAAGATGGAGACTCATGAGAGAAAACTTAGAGGAATTTACGGCGCAGGTCCCCATAGGACCCCATACCACTCTTTAGGTCCCAGACACACCGTATTTATGGATAGGTCCTCGAGGTGTGTTTTTGTATTTTTTTTTTTTTTTTATCGTTTAGCTATTGGTCCATATTAACCATTTTTATGGTCGATATCGACCATTTTGCGGGAACCCAAATAGAAATTGGGTTTTTCAGGAGGGAGAAGAGGGGAGGCGAGGAGAGCAACAAGGCACGTTAAACACGTTGGACCTGACCACTTGATCCCACCATATTTGACCCGAACAAGTACATAACATGAAGTTCTAGGGAAAAAACCCATTTCAATCAGAACAAAGTTAAGTAAATGAAAAGGGAAAGGAGAGGGAGGTTTGAGAATGAATGAAATCAATCAATCAATTAGACTCCTCCTCCTCCTCCTAGGTGTGGGTGCGGGTGGTTTTGGACCTCCAAGATGGCATTGGCAGAATCTCTAAGTTGCTTTGCTTCCTCCTTCGTGAGGTGCATGTGGGCGACACCACCCCCCCCCCCCCCCCCCCCCCCCCCCCCCCCCCCCCCCCCCGTTGTCCATCCCATAGAATCCCTCGGCGAGGAGGGAGACGGGGTGGATGCGAGGACCCCTATGCAACACCACCCTTCCCCTCTTTCTTCCTCCTCCCCTCCCCTCTTCTCCCTCTTGAAAAAACCCAATTTCTATTTGAGTTCCCGCAGAATGGTCGATATCGACCAATCGCTAAACGCCAAAAAAAAAAAAAAAAAAAGCACCATGGGGACCTTATTTATAAATACGGTGTGTTTGGAACTTCAAGAGTAGTATGGGGTCCTATAGGGACCTGCGACGTAAATTCCTTGAAAATTTATTTGGTTATATTAGTAAATATAAATGATTATATATTAAGTGTGGATTTTAAAATTAACTGGCTTTCACAATGGTCCCCACAGATCAACCATACCAAATATTGAATAAAGAAATATTAAAACGCAATGGCTTCCAAAGATCTTTTATTCCTTTTTTTTTTGTTAGTTTAATAATATGTGGGGCCCTTTGAAGGTAACCATAGAGAAGTTATTATTGTATGCTACGTTTTAGAAAAGGGATAAGTATATTATTTCAAGAATATTTTAGATTTGCATTGAGATATAGTGCAATAGGCCTGCATTGAATTAAGAAATTATTAGAAATATATCTAAATATATCCAAATATTTAAATAGATTATAAATGAATATTAATATATAATTCATAATAAAGATGGAAACTCATTAGAGAAACTTTAGGTATGTGGAAATATTTAGGGAAAGATCAAGTAAATAGTAAAGACTTTAGGACATCAATTTGATTATATTTGTGCTTAGCCATAAATTGAGTGCGATTTCATAATTAAATGTGGATTCTGGAATTAATTGGCTTCCACAATGGGCCCCACAGATTAATTAATCCTACCAAATAACTAAAGAAAAATAAGGAGAAAAATATCCATACTGGGCCCCACAAATTAAACTTACTAAATATTGAAAGGAGAATAAGGAGAAAAAAGTAGTAAAGTCTAGCCTATGAAAGTGGCCCGCACTCTAGTGTAAAAAAAGCTCTTAGTGTGTTGGTATAAAAAAAGTGGACCCCGTAAATTGTGAGTTTGTAAATAAAGAAGAATTGGATTTCCTAACTAAAGAGAAGTTGTTATTGCATGCGATGTTTTAGGAAAGAGATAAGTATCTTATTTTAAGAATATTTTAAATTTGCATTGAGATATTTTAGATGATGATGTTAGATTGGAAGGGCAATTCTGGAATGTAGGATTGTAAAAAGTCCGAGGATGCGCCACGTGTCCCTCTCCCAGGAAGCCCCCTTCAGCCACGAGTCACTCTCCCGCGAAAGGGGCATTGCTTTGGTATTTACATACTAGCGCTTCAAGTCTCGCGCCCAACGCGAGCCTTTAATACATGAAGCGAGTGTGAAAAGTGGGAAATGTTATAGGTGGAGCCCACAAGAAATTGAGAAGAGAACAACATTTGTATGTGGAAATGGATGGAGATTTAGGAAGATTTCCTTTGAGAGATTAGCCACATAGGCCCATACCATATAATCTATAGTTTAGACGTAAGTGGCACGGGCATAACATTCTTAAGCCTTGACCACCGTTTTATTGTATAAGCTATAATTATGTCCCAAGCCACTATTGAATGGCCACTTATATCTATAGATAGATGGTATGGGCCACTATTGAGTGGCCACTGTTTTATAATTACCACTGTTTTAGATTGAATACCATATTTAAAACTTATCAGAATCCAATTATGTGAGATAAAAAGGAGATTTGTTTAAGATGATTTAAAATGAAGGATGTATGAGAAATCTTAGGGAATTCAAAATGATTTTTGGAATTAGAGAGATTTTAGGATGAGCTTTGTGATGCTAGAAAATGATCCGTGAGAGCTCTGATGTGATGCCATGAGGTTCAAGAGGGCTGATGTGGCACTCTCCACAGCAAGGCTCCCTAAGGCCAGGCCCTATAATAAAGATGTTCCTAATATAGGACTATTATATATGGGAGGTGCTCCTGTGAGAGTATCTCTCACCTTACTATGAGAGATAGGGGTGGGGGCCCTCACATTTAAGTTGTTGGCATTGGATATAGATGTGAGGGCCCCGACCTTATCTCTCATAATAAGGTGAGAGCATCTCTCATAGGAGCATCTCCCATTATATATATACATATATATATATATATATATATATATATTAATATATATATATAACATGAGAGTAAAAGTGGCAGAAAATATGTTATTACATGATTTTCATAATATAATAATGCTCATAGACAGTTACGTTACTGAAGAAATGCAGTAGAAGAAACAACAATGGATAATGATAAAATCTTTAGTGTGCGATGAAATTATGGGATCTTTGAAAAAAATATTTTTGGAAGCGTCATCTTATTCATCTGGGTTAAAAATCATGGCATCTTCACTTAGATCTGCAGGTAATTAGCCAGAACAGTGCTCTATTTGCGAAGATGTGGAATAGTAGGCAGGCAAAATATAATTTTACTTAGCAACACAAATGAAACCAAAAGAGCCTGTAAATTTGTTTTATTTATCTTGTAACGAATTTGTTAGGTCAACACAAATGAGACCAAACAAAAAGACTCTGTAAAATTATTTTATTTATCTTGTAACGAATTTGTTGCATCAAAACAAATGGAACCAGAAGTTCCACCACTCAAATTTCCAATTGGATATAGGGTTATTTGACAAACTTTGAATCTCCTTGCTCCCAAAATTCCAATTCCAGACATAAATTCCAAGGACCACCCATATCTGAATGAGACAGAACAAAGGTCAAGGAGATAAGGTGAAAAGACTGAAACAAATGGAAATAGCTGAAATTATTTAAAAATAGATTTAATCAACAGCATCCCTACTAACAAATCAGAGACAGTAGTAACAAAGCAGAAATCATATTGCAAAGTGTCTATTCATTGAAAAAACAAAAATCCATTGCACTGTATTCTATTTAAAAATAAATAATTTTTTTATATACCCAGGCCTTTGTTGCTATTTTGTCCATAAATGCCTATAATCGACAACTTCCAATTAGCTAGGAATTATTTCATACTTCTCCATCTATGCATGATCTAACCCATGATCCTAGCAGCGTCAACTTTAAAGTCCTGAAATTTTTCTTAAAGTAAAAGTTAGTTTTAGGAACCAAAGTAAACAAAGAAAAAGAAATTTTATCCCCTTACCCCTAGAAGTAATCTTAGCTACCTTGTGTGCAACTGGAACCTCTTGAATGGGTGTCTATAGATAGACTCAAAGAATCATAAGTTTCCATATACTTAGAAATGTTGATTGTTAGATTAAGCAGCAATACATGGTTCAAACTGATAATACAACGGGATGTCTTGATAATAATAAAAAGTTAAAGGGCTCCAGCAACAGTGCCTCAGCAGTCACAACCTTTATCATTGGAAGTAGAGTTTTCAAACCTGGTAACAGAAACAAAAAAAAAAAACCCTCGTTAATTAGGCTAAATTAAAAATAAATAAATAAATATATGCAAAGAATGAGAGATGATGTAATACAAAGAATGGTTAAATGTTGACCTGAAAGGAGGTAGAGAAAGGTGAGGATAAAGATACAAAGAATGGTGATGGAAAAAAGTTAAAAAGAGGGGGAGAGAGAGAGAGAGACTAGGAGTAGGGAGATTTTTAAGAGCTATCTTATCTTAAAGAGGAAAGACGCTAGTTCATTGGTAAGAGGGATAGTAATGATGAAATTAAGGGAGAGAGATTTTAGGGTATAAATTTTAAAATTGGATGGATAAAAGGCATAAAGGGATGCATACGTGTGGAGAGATGGAGAGATTTTAGGTGAGTATTGATTAAAAGAAATGTTTGTGTAGAAGGAGAGATTTTAGTGGAAAATTGGATTGTGTTGAGGAAGAGATATGATTATTTAAAAGCACATTTAGATATGATTAAAGGAAAGTTTAAAATTGAATGGGAGGAATTTTAGGGGAGTTGGAGAAATTTAGGACTTTTATTTGTGATTCCACGTGTTATTTTTTGGGATGCCCACATGGCGTGCCACGTGTCGCTCTCCCACGAATTCACCTGCTGTCTTTTATTATATAATATAACTAGCGCTTTTGGGCCCGCGCCCAATGCGAGCCTTTAATTCATGGAAGGAAAGTCCAATTTAAACTGAAAGTAGACACCTAGTAAACATACAAACTATATTTAATACAATTAAATAGGAAATTTAAGATTTGTCACCATCTTTTGGAAAACTCATATACATTTATGCCTTCCAATTCATGTGGCGTGGATGTTTGACAGAGAGAGGTTAGTTGAAAGTAAATTTAAATAAAAATAGGAAGTAATTGTTGGTCAAATGCATATGGGAGGCACAGTTTTTTTTATAAAGGCAAATATTTTAAAAGAATCTTATATATAAATCCAAATCAATCGTCAATGGATATGTTGGATACACTTATAAATCACACATCCTATTGACTCTACCTAAATCAATGGATTCCAGAGGCCCACCCTATTGACTCTACCTAAATAGATTGCTAAAAAGCATAGGACTCACATTGATGATATCTTTAATAAAGAACAAAGAGAAAAAATTGATCACTGATAGAAATAGAATATAAAATTATTAAGCTCACATTGATGGGATGAAACTGAGATCAAAGATGAAATTGGACAGAACCATTATCCAAACATTCAAATTGACCCATGCCTCAATACTTTTTTTTAGTTACAGAACATCATCGCCATCAGTTTCAAATGAAGAGGGCATTGTGTTTTTTTTTTTTTTTTTAAATCAAGAAGGTGTTGTCATTTTGTTTGAAAAGAAAACTTGCAATTTCTACTTGGTCTCAATGAAAAAAAAAAAAAACACGAATTCTTCTGATTCATGACCCAAGCATACGAAGGCGTCATTCTATTTTGCAATGGAAAATCATTAAAATATATATATATATATATTTCTTGATGGTATGAGTTCAAAATGTGGCAAAGGGCCCTAGTATTAAGTGACAAATTGCCAGCACATAGCACAAGAACAGAGTTGGACCTAATACAGTCTTTTAAGTCAATTATCATCAACCTAAGTTTTTTTTTTAATACTGAGCGCGCGCGCCCCACCCCCCCCCCCCCCCCCCCCCAATATTACAACAGGGCCCTAAATTTTTTTTAAAGAGAGACTGATCCGAGTTAAGGAAATCGAGTTTTGAGAGGGAAAGAGACATTACAATTAATATTAATAATTTAGGATTATAATAGCTATATTTGTTAAAAGTAAACATCCTAAGGTATCTTTAAATTTGAATTTCCAAAATAGTTGAACTCGTGTCAAACTCTCAAATCACAACATATACAATTTGGTGAGAGTGGGCCCACCATGTGATTGATGACTAACCAGATTCAAAATAAAAGTTTGATTTGGAAACCAATATTGAAATTGATCAAAATGATCATTTGACAGCAATCAACGGGACTACCCAAGTTTTATTTAATACTGATGCTCACCCTAATTTTATAAAGGGTCCTAGTATTTTTTTTAAAGAGTGACTGATCCGAGTTAAGAAAATCGAGTTAAAAACGTCATTCCCTTAATGATTGTAGGGATTTTTAAAACTATGGTTGTGGAGAATGAGAGATTTTAGTGGAGGTGTGTGTAGAGGGAGAGATTTTAGGGAGAAGTGTGTTTAGTAGAGGGAGAGATTTTAGGGAGAAGGAGAGAAAAAGTGTGTGTTCAGGTAACTAAAGAGAAGTGATGAGATAAGATTAGAAGAGTAATGTCGGAATGTAGCATTGCAAAAAGTCAAAGGATGCGCCACATGTCATTCTCCCAGGAACTCCCCTTCCGCCACATAGGCCTGCGATGATTAAAAAAATCATTAAAATTTTTAATTAGAAATATTTTTAAATATTTATATAAATTATAAATAAATATTAATATATAATTCATAATAAAGATGGAAACTCATTAGAGAAATTTTAGGTATCTAGAAATATTTAGGGAAAGATCAAGTAAATAGCAAAGATTTTAGGACCTTGATGTAACTATATTTGTGCTTAGCCATAAATTAACTGCCATTTCAAAATTAAATATGGATTTTGGAATTAATTGGCTTCCACAATGGGCCGCATAGATTAATTAATCTTACCAAATTAAAAGAAAAATAAGGAGAAAAATGTCCATAATGGGCTCCTCAGATTAATCTTACTGAATATTGAAAGGAAAATAAAGATAAAAAAGTAGCAGAATACAGACTATGAAAGTGGCAGCCGCTCTGATATCAAAAAAGCTCTTTATGTGTTGGTTTAAAAAAAAAAGTGGCCCTCGTAAATTGTGAGTTTGGAAATAAATAAGACTTGAAAATTTATTTGGTTAAATTCGTAAATATAAATGCTTATATATTAAATGTGAATTTTGAAATTAATTGGTTTCCACAACGGTCCCCATATTAACCATACCAAATACTGAAAGAAAAAATAAGAAAGAAAAAGTAGCAAAATACTGTCTACGAAAGTGCCCCAAATTTCTGCAACTTAGATCTGACACGAGGGTCCCACATATTGATATGCAATAACATTTAATACATACATGTTTACCGATCACTAAAATCATAGCCATAGAGCCTTTATTCTTTTTTTTTTTAGTTTAATAATACGTGGGGCCCTTTGAAGGTAACTAAAGAGAAGTTATTATTGTATGCTATGTTTTAGGGAAGGGTCCCACAAATTGATATGCAACAACATTTAATACATACATGTTTACCGATCACTAAAATTATAGCCAAAGAGCCTTTATTCTTTTTTTTTTTTTTTGTTAGTTTAGTAATGCATGGGGCCCTTTGAAGATAACTAAAGAGAAGTTATCATTGTATGCGCCACGTGTCATCCTCCTAGGAAGCCCCCTTTCGCCACGTGTCACTGCCACATGAAAAGGGCATTGTTTTACTATATACTAATGCAACAGGGCTGCATTAGGATAAAAAATAATTAAAGTTTTAATTAATTAAAAATATTTATAAGGATTTAAAATGACCTGAAATATTCTGAAATTTTAAAAAGCGGAAAGATTTTAGGGAAATAATAAGTAAATAGTAGATATTCTAGGATATTGATTTGATTTTATTTGTGCTTAAGCATAAATTGATTGTCACTTTCAAAACTAAATGTGAATTTTGAAACCAATTGGCTTCTTTGATGGGCCCCACAAATTACTCATACTGAATGTTGAAAGGAGAATAAGGAGAAAAAAGTAGTAAATATAGACTATGAAAGTGGTCCCCTTTAATTGTGAGTTTGAAAACAGAAAAATCGCCTTTCGCTATAGGGCCCTTAGATTTATTTAGTTAATTTAGTAAATATAATTATGATAACAAAAAAATTCTGATAAAGATGGAAACTCGTGAGATTTTAGGGGAATATCAAGTGAATAGTAGATATTTTAGAAGCTTGATGTGATTATATTTGTGCTTAGGTATGAATTGAGTGTCAATATTAAATATGGATTTTGAAATCCATTGGCTTCCATAATGGGCCCCATTTATTAATCATACCGTTATTGAAACGAAAATAAGGAGAAAAATGTAGTAATTACAACTTATGAAAGTGGCCCCGTTAATTGTTAGTTTGGAAATAAAGAAAATCTAGCTTTCACAATGGGACCCATATATTATTCAAACTTTGAAAAAAAAAAAAAAAGGAAAAAAAAATTGGCTTTGACAGTGGGCACCACAGATTAATAAAAAAAAAACAATAAAGACAAAGTCGACTATGATCTATAAGTGGGCCTTAGATCTTTATAATTTGGATCTAATATGAGGGTCCCCCAAATTGATCTACTTTAAAATTTAATACATATATATCCACCTATCATAAAAGTCATTACCAACTTGATCTCTATATTTCTCATCAATTTGTAGGGCCCATTATCACAGCCAAATAACATTTCTTCATCTTTAATCCTTTTTTGTTTGTTTAGTAATCTGTAGGACCCATTGAATGTAACATGTGTATAAGGAGAGAAATCATTTGATAAGGTAGAGATTTTAGGGGTAGAGTGAGAATTTTTTGGGATTAATTAAGAAAAATCGTGTGTAGAAAGAGAGATTCCAGGGGAAGTAAATAAATAAAATTGATTAGAGAGGCATAGAGAGAGATTTTAGGGTAGGGGAAATGAATGGAATAGATTAGAGAGAGGTGAGTTAGGAGGTAGTAGAATTAGAGGTAATGTTAGAAAATTTAAAATTGAATGAGAGGAATTTTAGGGGAGTGGGAGAATATTTAGGGCTTTTATTTGTGATGCCACGTGTCATTTTCTTGGATGCCCCACATGGCACCCTTGAAAAATAAAAAAAAATTGAGAATGCGTCACGTGTCGCACTCTCGCGAAAAGGCTGCTGTTTTTATATATATAATAAAATAATAGGGAGATGAGAGCAGCTCTCACCTTACTATAAGAGATAAGGTGGGGGCCTTCACATCCAT
This sequence comes from Umbellularia californica, assembly GCA_028538565.1. Taxonomy (NCBI): domain Eukaryota; kingdom Viridiplantae; phylum Streptophyta; class Magnoliopsida; order Laurales; family Lauraceae; genus Umbellularia; species Umbellularia californica. The sequence goes on from JAPQWN010000001.1 coordinate 59,807,036, forward strand.
ATCCAATGGCAACAACTTAAATTAGAGGGCCCCCATCATTATCACTTATATAAGGTGAGAGATATCTCTCATAAGAGCATTTCCCACACACACACACACACACACATATATATATAGTGCAAGGCTCTCCTAAGCTTAAGCTTAGGATAAGATTCCGTAAGCTAACTCTTCTGGGGTCCATCCAAATGGACCAAACACACGACCCCCCTAAATTGCACATGCCCACCAACTTTTGGTCAAATCCAAATTTATTAGACCGTTGGATCGATCATGCACCGATCCGAATGGACCATTGACCATTAAACTTTTGGTGCTTAGATAGAGATGATACAAAACCACGTTTGTTGTTGATTTTTTAGAGGAAGAAGGGTCCTAGGGAGTCCTTGAAATCCACCCCACCCCCATCCCCATATAGGTCCCCAAGTGGGGCTCCACCACGCAATTGGGCTTACTTCAGCTTACCTTATCCTAAGCTTCAGCTTATGAGAGTTGGCCCCATATATATATATATATATGGAGGTGCTCTAGTGAGAGACACTCTCACCAAGTTGGTGAGAGATGGGTGGGGGCCCTCACATTTAAGGTGGAGGTCCTTGCATTTAAGTTGGTGAGAGTGGATATGGAAGTGAGGACCCCCACCCATCTCTCATAAACTTGGTGAGAGTGTCTCTCATAGGAGCACTTCCCTATATATATATATGTGTGTGAGAGATGGGTGGGGGCCCTCACATTTAAGTTGGGGGTCCTTGCATTTAAGTTGGTGAGAGTGTCTCTCATAGGAGCACTTCCTATATATATATATATAGAGAGAGAGAGAGAGAGCAAGGCTCTCCTAAGCTCAAGCTTAGGATAAAATTTCGTAAGCTCGTGATTGTGGGGAACACATTTGGTTAATCCAAATGGACCAAACACATGACCTCCCTAAATTGCACATGTCCACCAACTTTCGGTCAGATCCGAATTTACTGGACCGTTGGATCGACTATGTATCAATCCAAATGGACCGTTAATCATTTAACTTTTAGGCCCATATGGAGATAATAGAAATCACATTTGGAGCTGATTTTTTGCAAAGAGGATGACTCCAAGGAGTCCGTGAAATGCCCCCCATCCCCATGTGGGTCCCTAGGTGTGCCCAACCACACACTTGAGCTTACCTTATCCTAAGCTTGAGCTTTGCTAAGCTCAAGCTTAGGATAAAATCTTGTAAGCTCATGCTTGTGGGGCCAACCTTTGGTCCATCTAAATGGACCAAACACATGAACCTTCTAAATTGCACATGTCCACCAACTTTCGATCAGATTTGAATTTACTTGACCATTGAATCGACTATGTATCGATCTAAATGGACTATTGATTATTAAACTTTTGGGCTAATATGGAGATGATAGAAATCACAGTTGGGGATGACTTTTTTGCAGAGAGGAAGATCCCAGGGAGTCCTTGAACTCTCCCCAACCCCATCCCCATGTGGGTCCCCAGGTGGGCCCCACCACGCACTTGGGCTTACCTTATCATAAGCTTGAGCTTAGGAGAGCTGGTCTTATATATATATATATATATATATATATATATATATATATATATGGGGCCAGCTCTCCTAAGCTACAGCTTAGCTTATCCTATGTTGAAACAGGGCCGGTCCCACAAAATCAAAGTTGATTATGCTATTTTTTGGATGATAATCATCTCCAAAATCAAGATAAATCCAATCAGAACTGGATTTTTCAGTTCCATTATGCAAAAAAAAGATATAATCAAGTTTAATTTGTGAGACCAGCCATATTCCAGCTTAGGATAAGCTAAGTTGCAGCTTAGGAGAGCCCTGTTATATATATGTATGTATGTATGTATGTATGTATGTATGTATGTGATCACATCATCCCTTAAGTAACTAATAACTCTACCTTTTGTGTTAGAAGCCTAATCAAGGGTGTTCATGGTTAGGGCCAGTTCAAACCAGACAGGGCCCACATCCATCAATGCACCAGATTTGTAGTGCATTTTTATGCTTATTCGCTGAGAAAAAGGTCTAAATTTCTAGAATGATGGCTAAATGGGCAAGCATAGACTTATTCATGCCTGACTGAGGCCCAGCCTGACCCAAGATACTTAGTAAAAATACCATATTATGGTAATGGGCCTGAGCCTGACTTCCGTACAGTGGGCCAGGATCCATCTAGTATCATACTCAGAAGTAGATGATGGGTAGAGCTCAATCCAACTCATGGGCCGTTACTACCCCCTATACACAGCCCATAGTGCAGATCTGGGTTTCAAAATATAATTAAAATGGACTAAACGTCCAACGTTCCATTCAACTCGTATTTAATTCACCTTTTAAACTTAAGTTGCTTGAACTGATTAGAGCTGTGAGTTGTGTGGATGCTACAACCAAATGCACTTGGAAATAGGTACGAAGGTATTGGAATCCAGTTAAGCATGCAAAGAGAGAACATCCTAAGATAATTTTAGTGGCATCAGCAGGAGATTAAACACTTTCCCATCATTCATAGTTTAAATTCAAGTAAATAGGAGACACAGATAAGTGAGGGCTTATGCAGATCACAGGCTTATGGATACATTAAGCGATATTACGGCCACATGTGACCCATCGAAGATTAATGGCCCCATTTAAACTTAAAATTTTTTTAAGCGACATTATGGCCTCATGTGACCCCATCGAAGATTAATGGCCCCACTTAATCTTTATTTTATCTTTTTAAGGGACATTAGGGCCTCATATGACCCCATCAAAGATTAATGGCCCCATTTAAACTATAATTATTGGTTTTTTAAAAATATGCCATGGCATAAAAACATATGCAATAGTCGTGAAAGATGACACACAGGCGTCAACTACACGTAGCTTTTAAAAGCTCTCTCCAAGATTAACCGATGGCTTCTGAAGTATTAAGGATCCATGTCCATAATGACAATGTTTTCATGACCTTTCCACCAAGACATGAAAGGCAGCATACTCTTTTAAGTGGCCCAATTGATAATCGTAAGTCAAGATGAACCGAGCATCTTTCTTGAGTCAATCTTCAGAAGGCCCAGTGGATGACACCATGTAACAAACTGTTGGAAAAATTGCTAAGAGCACCACTATTTTTGACAAATTTGAGCCAAAATTTAAGTGGGACCCACTTATTATTTTAGGTGGGAATACATGGGAATGTAATCTACTCCATGATTTGATTAAAGACATGCATTGGGTTGCTCTAATCCATTAAAGAGTGAATGAGAAATTGCCTCCTAAACACCACTACTTGAACATGGAAACAAAAAGAAGTGGTTCCTACATTGTTTGGGAGCAAAACATTCCTTAGGTATAAATATGCTTACATTGGTAGTATAAGATGAGCCCAAAGAGGCATCCCACTTTTGTGGAGGAGGGAGGACTTAAATCAAGATGGGGTCACCACTACACGCGCGCCCCACACCGAACCGGGCCGGTCTTGGGCCTGGCTCGGCCCACTACCCATTTATTATTTTTGGAGAAGCAACTCTTGTGGAACTGATCATTGTATCCTGGGAGATAAACGTTGTTAAAGCTCGTAAGAACCATTGTGGGGGCAAAAATTGTATTAAGGGATCATTGTATCCTGAGAGACAATGTTGTTGAAGCTCGTGAGGACCATTGCGAGAGGAAAATTTGTCTTAAGAGGCAAAATTTGTCTTGAGGACATAGTGTTAAACACTAGCCTTAATCAAGCTTCTTCTGTGAGTTTCTGGACTTCATAATTTCAACAACAGTATTTTGTTTTCTGCCTTCAAATAGTAAGTGGATTTCCAAATTCTGTTTTACCGTTGTTTTGTTTAACCGAGTTCAAACATGTTTCCTATATTAAACTATTACTGTATATAATCGAAACAACACAAACAAGGATAAATTAAGACGACATGACTGAACGATATTGAAACGGTGGCCCTAAGTGTGGGGGTCATAATTTATGCCAATGAATCTAATTTGGATATATACCTGATCATTAATGATGAGTCAAACTTCACTGTTACAAGTCGAACCTAGACCACCAGCTAGTCATGCAGGCCCAACTCATAAAAACAATATTGTTTATCTAGAGCTAATTTCTGACTAATACCTGCAACCTACTATATCTCAAGTGTTGGAAATTTATACTAAAAACATACTTTTATGTATTTGTCTTTGACTGATTCACTAATTAGTTTATTTTGTCTTCTCATCTAACTGAGATTTTGTATGGGCAAACGGTTGCATTAATAATTATTATACATGTGTGTGTCCTTTATTCTATAAAGTAGACAAGTTGGTGTGTAGAGTTCTACTTATACACAGAAGACTTATTGATTTTTATAGAATATAAGTTGTTGTTCGCAATTTAGATGGATTTGGACACACCATCGGTACAATTGTAGCATGATGTTTTAGTAGGTTTGTCTTGACTGCGAAAAACGGTATAGTTTCGACTCATTATGCTAGTATGCTTTGTGTGTATTGAACATGACCGTTTTTGGGTTTATTGTCTTTATACTGACTATATAAGATGATTAACATCCAAATGGTTATTATGAGTGCTTGTACTCTTAATCCCAACATAAATAATAGACACATACATTTAGTGTTTGGCATTTTGATTTACGAAGGAGTGAGATCTTTTATGGATAAATAATCTCAGTAAATTGGATGACTACACTACATGTATGGTGTATATTAGTTTATTGACGGAATCCACGTCCCGTAATAGGGATTGATGATATCTCCTTGATGAAGCTTTTATGTTTTGATTATGTCAAACCTTGCAGGTGGACTTTGTGTCCGACATATTAAATAAGTTAAATGTAAGGTCTCAAGGAATTATAAAGATATCGATTGAATATAGATGTCCGTAATTATTTAATCGATGGATATCTGAAATCTTAACGTGGGGAGATTAATAAGCATTTAATAACAAAGAGCTCAAAATATTATTTTGAGAATAAGGACAAGAGTGCAATTATAATTCTTTAGTGGACTGAATTGTAATTTATGGAACTAAGATTCTAATTTGGGTCGAATAATTAGGTTTCCTATTTCCATAAAAAGCTTATCCTTATTTCTTTCTTAATGTCCTTATTGTAGCCTATAAATTTGCACTATTACTCTCTAGGTAAAAATAACAAGAGAAATCTCGTTTTTGAGAGCAAAGAGAATTCGCAGAAGAGGCCCATGCCTTGGTGCAAGTTCAAGTATAGAGGAATACAGTAGAAGATCTTGAGATTTTCGGGTTGCTGTAAGACCGAGATCAAATCAGAGAGATCTCGTAGGTATGGTTTTTAATCATATTCGTCTATAGTTATTTTTCGCAGTGATTTGTACGCAATATCTAGTGTTCCTGGTGGCTGCCCTTTTCTAACATCACGCATGTAACCCAAGTGGAGAACAAAAAACAAAGCCTCTAGCGAGAGACTTGTTTCATAAGTGCATCAAGTAGATGGGATTGCGCAAATTGTAATATTTTTTATGTGAGTGGGAGGTGATAAGTATATAAATCTTGTTTTTAATAAAAATAAATGAATCCTTTTGTATCATTGTGTGTAACTTAACATTCTAAGTAGTATGTTGTGATGTAATAGTTGGTGGGTTGGTCTTCTACTCGCACATGTGGATGAGTCTAATTTGAATGAGATACAAAGTAGTTTCACGAAAGAACCCATTATTTATTCAATTCACGTGCTTTCTTTTTTAGATTAGCTATTTTCCCCCTTTATTTGTTCAAGTCAGAGTCCTACTGTAGCATGTCATTATGTATTTCCTTCGTAAGTTAGGACTAGGATATTGGTTTTCGTTGCTTTAAAGACCATGTAAGGCACTCAGCCAAAACTATTCTATCCCATTCGATTGAATAAATCCAAGAATATATAGAAATCTTGGCTTCCTTGAAATGATTTTGATTGTCGTGAAGCATCGGGGTTGAAACCCATTGGCGTGAAGCTTATCTACTTGTATCGACATTAGGGTGTGAAACTCCAGAATTCTGGAGTGTCGCTTCATCCAGAAATTGGGTAGACTCGCACGCCTTTGTCAATCTTCCTCCATCTTTTTTATGGAGATCAGAGTGACCTCTAAATAAAAGGGTGTATAATGGTCTCAATGTGCGCACCTCAAATTTACTATCATTTTCGTCTTCATGTTGGTTTAAATAGATCTCAAGTCAATGCCCGAATGTACATAAACGACCCACTTGAAGATGCATATATGATGAATGGGCGTCCTGAGAACTTGGTCCGTGCGGCACCCTTAACCACGGGGCCCTTCAAACGGCAAGTCTATGTAATTAGCCCACATCGGAAAAATCTAAGTTCTGACATTGGGTTTATAAGTCAAACTATGTCTTAACTCAACATGAGGCCTTTTAAAACCGTGTGGCCTGTGTCCCATAAGAACTCCAAAGTTAGGTATGGTCGGGCGAGAGCAGTACTAGCCCTCATGGTCCGGGCGCCTCCGTCCTTGCTGGCCAAAGCAAAAAACTTCATTATGAGTTGGGCAATCCACAAAGCCTGAATGAATGGGAGCACACATAAAATAATGATCATATAAATAAAATGTACCAAATGTTGAAAGACCTCATGATGTAAGAACTGGCCCTTTTCCTGATGGGCATGACGGATAGAAAAAAGGCAAGGCACACCGATTAAGATGTTTTCTTAAATACAATAATTTCTCATATGCAGGTAAATCAAAATATAATTTAGAGAAATTTACCTAAAAAAGGACCATAGAGGCCCACTAACCATAGAAGGAACCAATAGTTTTTATGGCACAGAAGTGGTCCCCTGGGACCACTTCCGTTTTTTTTTATTAGTGACTGGAAGTTGCAACGACGTCGTCGTGCAGTCTACCCCATAAATTCCCACGAAACCCCACTTCCCCATTTTCCCTCCTTCCTCGATCGCTTTCCACTGCTCTACCCTGGCGGTTTCTTCCCTTCCCTCGTCCAAAGATAGTTTTTGGTGGTCCCAACCGCAGTTTTCCAACCTATTAGATGCTTGCGACAGGCTTGGGTGCGGTTTAACCCCACTTCCCCATTTCCCCCTTATTCTTGCGTCGCTATTGTCGCGCCCCCAAAACCGGGATCCGATCTCGGGGACGCGAGCATGGGGAGAATTTGTAGTATTTCCCCTCCCAGGATCCGCGTGTGTGAGGATAACAAATTCACAACACATCAAAATATTTCGCGGAAGCTATACAAGACGTTACGACCCGGAATCCGTATCCATCGGGTTCCGTGTCGTACTCAATCAGTCAGCACAAAATTGTCATAGACATATTTAAATTCAGACTGGAACAATTCATAATATCAAGATATACAAAGCTGACAGTAACAGGCTTATCATTACCCAACATATTCAAGTTTCAAATTAACAAGTGCATTGATTACAATTCCCAAGAAACAGGCTAACAAAAGCCGTACACAAAAACAAGCTAGAACAAATACTACCCAATGGTGTAACGTAACTCCGGAGTCAAGCATGACGTCAACATGACATCGCTGACACTACAAAACTGCAAAACTCGTGGCTCAACAGCCCTCTGCACGCGAACTAGCTCAAAACAAGGACCTGCTATCTAGAGCACCAAAGCAGAAGTATATCAGACACGACGGTCTGGCAGGTAATCAATATAGGCAAGAGCATAAACAAAACCGAAGTTTAAAGGAAACAAGAACTAAAAACACTTCATTGAACTTGAAACAAGTTTACAAGATTTAAAAACAATGCATGTACAAGATACTTATCGAGAAATCACTAGTGCATGCACGATATACGAAACAAGGTATGAATACATATAATATCATGATTAGTAAATCCACAAAGAGCCCATCCTTTCTCCATCATACTTGATGATAAGAGTAAGCACGCACGACAAGCACGACAAGAAACACGATCCCACGTCACACAAGGTAGACGGGGTGTCCGGCCGCGGAACCGGACCACGAACACGCACGATGTGTCAATTCAAGACACGACTAGTCTGCAGACAGTCCACGAGTTTAAGGACCCCCAGGTAGTGGATCAAGCTAAAAGGGCGGTCCAAGCTCAGTGAAATCACTTATATCATGAATGCATAAAACATGGCGATACACGTTCGAGAGCACAACAAAACAAGAGGGAAATCATTTGTCAAACACGTCACGACAAGGCTAGCACGATAGCATAATATAAATGCTTAACAACTGAAGAAATGATCCCCTTTTGATTCTTGAAACACGATTCTTGAAACACGTCTTAAAACAAGCTTATACTTGAAATTCAAACGAATGCACGATGATGCACAAAGCATCAAAACAATGGTCTTGGTTCTTGAAACAAATCTTCAAACAAACTTATACTTGGAAATCAAACGAGGACACGATGATGCATGAAGCATCAAAACAAGAATTCAAACACGAAATCTATCAAGTTTAGGCTAAGACCAATCATTGACCCTTGTGGAGTTGAAACCCAAATGTCGGAGTTTTTTAACAAGATTTGGTGCCCCAGAAGTTATAGTACATTTTGGAATTTCAAGTGCACAAAGTCAATAAAAAGGTCTAAAACCTAGTCTAGTTTTCATTCCCGCAAAAATATTCAAAAACAGTACTTCTGGTTGTGGTTCACGCCTCTCTACCGGTAGAAATACCGGTTGAAGCGTCTCTACCGGTAGTACTACCGGTAGAACCACCTCTACCGGTAGAACTTCCGGTTGGAGCACTTCTACCGGTAGAACTTCCGGTAGAACTCATGCTCCTTAACTTTTCTCACTCTCTGCCGAAATCTGGGCTATTTCTACCGGTAGAACTTCCGGTAGAACTTGGGGTTTTTCAATTTCCTCACTCTCTGTCAGATTTTGGGCCCTTTCTACCGGTAGAACTTCCGGTTGAAATACCTCTACCGGTAGAAATTCCGGTAGAACTCAGGGTTCACGGTTTTCTCAACTCTTTGTCAAATTTTGAACCATTTCTACCGGTAGAACTTCCGGTAGGGTTCTGAAGCTCATTTCTTTCACACTTCTCTCCCTTCTTCACTTCCACATTTGAACCACATGCACTCCCCAAGCCTTCATGCTTTCCAAGGGATACATTTCACACACTTTTAAGGCATTCCATGCACAATAAACCATTCATATTTCAATCTAAACCTTCAAGTCATCAAAATCATTCATTATAAAAATCATGTTACTACACAACTTGTAAACCATTAAGCAAGATATATGCTTTCAATCAAGAAAAGACCTCAAGATTAGGAAAATAATTAGTAACCATGCTTGACATGACTAAGCAAACCAAGAGAGATTCAAACATTAAATGAAATAGAAAAACTTAGAAATAAGGGCATCATTTTCTCAAAGCAAAATGTCAAAAATCATAATACATCATAAAAACCCAAAATGATTACTTGCATTATGAAAATTAACATAGAAAACATGTCTAAATGAAACCATAATGAAACCATAAAACAATGTACATGAAAAATCCTATAAAGATCACTTGCCTTTGTCCAAATGCCAAGCAAAACTTTCACAAATCCAAATCAAAGAGTTGATCCACGAAATCTACACAAAAGCCCCAAAATAGAACACACAAAAATCACATTTTGGCCACTACAAACCCCCATTTCGAAAATGGGTTTGAAAGTTAGAGAAAAGAGCTCTTTATGAGCTAAATAAACTCCATGGAAGAGATGGGTTCAAGCTCTTACCAATGGCTGCCCAAACAAGAAGAGATGAAGAAAACGAAGTGGGTGCTCAGCTGAAATCCTCAACTAGATGGGTGTAATGGAGAGCTCGAGTTGAGAGGAAGAAAACCACGTTTTTAGATTTGCAAATGGAGCTTCCTAGCCATAGATCCAAGAGAAAGAAGCTTGGGGCAAAAAGAGGGTTTTCTCTCCAGCCCTAGGTCAAGAAGTTGCAGGAATTTGAGAAATGGGCATGGAAGAGGAGGAAGACAACTTATGTGACTTGAAAATGGGACCCATTCAGCTGAAACTTAAAATGGCTAAATCATGGTCTTGCGGGCCCCGGATGAAATCGACGAAGAAGACTAAAATGATCCTCAAAATATCTAGTTTCCAAAAAGTATATTTTCCCCAATTTCTGAAATTTTCGAAATTCATGGACAGATTTAGTGAAAATTGTCATTTTTGCCCTTTTTCTCGAAAAACGCGATTTCTGAGTATTAAATCAAGATGGTCAAAACATGAAAGTTGTTTATAACAATAAAACGAGTCAAAAGGAATAAAATTTGGGATTTTTAGAAACCAATAATAAATTCTCACAAAATACAATTTACAAGGGTCGGGTCAAAACAAAGTCAATGGTCTTTTAAAACTCTCCAAAGTTATGAAAAATCTATTCAAACTCAAAAACAAAGTCAAATCATCTCTAATCTTGTTTAAAAAGCTAAATCATGGTTAAAACAATGCTAAACCCAAAAAAATTGAGGGTCGAGGTCTTACATCCTCCCCCCCTTAGAATCCATTTGGTCCTCCAAATGGTCTAAACCAAATTAAAAATCAAAAACTCGAAAGATCAAAGAAAACACTGAAGACCCGAAGACTAAAGAAAACACTGAAGACCCGAAGACTAAAGAAAACACTGACACCCTAAGTTGAACCTCGGAAACTGAGCTATCCCTGATCAATCCTGACGATGAGAAGCGCCGGCAACAACACGTCTGATTCGATTGAAAACTTCACACTATCACACATAACTGTCCAGCAACCTGCTCTTCTAACAATCCCAATGTTCAATAACTTCTCTAGTCATCCTTCTGTGGTCATTTGACGTCCTTACACTGGATCATCTCTTACTAACTTCGTTAATCACCGTCTGTCCGAGGAACAACGAGTTCTGTCTCATTCTATCACCCTGAAATTTATGCCAAATGCTATACCGAGATGTACACGATGATCCTGACATTTTCATGTAGATGTGATCGTAGACATGCTTTCTCTGAAATAATCTTCATCCCGGAGAAATTCTGGAATCCCATATATCTGCTCTCACTATACTATTCGGATTCTGGTTCCTTGCCTTCGAAGAATTGGCGAAGCTGAAGTGCTACCACGTACCAGCCTCTTCCATCCTCTATCTATGTTATTCAAATTCTTGAAACTATGATGCCACGTCTAATAAAATTCTATAAGTGTCCTGTTTCTGACTCGGTCGGTTACAACTCAGATACTTCACTACTACAATCCAGATGCTAAACTGCCATAACCTGCTGAGCTGCTCTGAGTTTCAACACTTCGTATGGTTTGCCTCTTTCAAATCTTATTTCTAAATCTCTTACCATTGACATGCATAACTGGTCTTAAAATTCAAATCTGTGCTTAGAGTCTTGGAGTCCAACCTTTCTGTGCTATACTCAGAGTTCCTGTCCACATCTGATTATATCTGCCTATTGTTCTAGATCTCTTATCTGAAGATGCGTTATCAACAAAACATCTGTCAACTTGGTATCCTTCTATGGAAAGCCAAAATCTTCAACCCAAGCCTTGAAACAATTCTACCACTTGCTCTTACTAATTCTCCTCTCTACCCTTGGTTTCGGAAAATTGGTGACGCTGAGTACTACCAGATGTGTCTTACTTCAGGCAATGTCGTCCAGTCCTCGGTACACTTCTGCCATCTCTGTTTGCTTGTTCAAACCAAGAGGTTCACAACTCTGTAGGTTTCCAGCTCTGACCAAACCTGCTAACATTCTAACAGTCATGCTACTCCACATTTCCAAACTTCGTAAGGTGTGCTTCTATCAAACTCTGTCTCTGTCTTCCGGTCTTTTACCCAAGCATGCATAGCTGACCTTGCGAGCTCGATTCGTGTCCACAATCCTAGAATAAAGTCTTTCTTCAAAATAACCAAAAGTTCTTGTTACTCTGACTCTTTCTGTCCAGTTGCCATTGGTCCTCTGCATAGTAATCGATTCCTAACCAAACGTGTTTGTTCACTTCGCGTCACCTCAACGGTTACAACTCCGCATTTAAATCTCGAAACTGCTCAAATCAAACCTTGGTTGCTCAATCTTCTGCCTCTGTTTCAGGTTCACCATCCTCAAGTCTCGCACATGTTTCATTCTTTTCTATATCTTTCAACTGACCTCGTCCATGAGTTATGATTCTTCAGCTTGCATCTGTACTCTGCCCAAACTAATGTTCCAAGAGTCGGTAAAGTCTGCAAAATTTGCTCTATCATGTAACCAGGTAACAATCAATTCTGCATACTACTATCTACACTTTGCCAAAAACTGAATTCTCATGCTTCTAACCGTTCACTGATACACCTCGCTGAGTCAACTTCACCACCATAGCTACAATTGTTGAACTTCCTCGAACAATTCTCCGTCACAAATTCATCAATACTCGAGAAGTTTCTAACTTTCTCACATCTTCTTGGAGCCGTACCACTGAAAATCACCTCAAACCTCATAAAGTCCACCACTTATCCGGCTTTTGGAGTCTTCTAACTTAGGAAGATAATCCAAGTTTGTCCAAAAATCTGCACTTACTTATCTAACACACCATCTGACGATACACGATCAACTATAATTGGATCTTGATATGCTATTCACATAACTTGCTGACTAACAACTACTCACAAATTCCCTCGCTAACTCCATCTGCGACATCGAAAAGCTGAAAATTCTGCCAAAGTCCTTCGAGAACCACACGCTAAGTCCACAAAATGCCACAAAACATCGACTCTTTGCCACAAAAACAAGCAAAAGATACTAAATATGGGTACGGATACATTAAATCCTCCCCCACTAGAAAAGAATTTGGTCCTCCAAATTCCCTAACAACAAGGACAAGAGCACGAGACAAAGAGGGTCTCCCCCACTAGAAGAAAACAAACCGAGCTGATAAAACAAACAATGGCTAGCCAAAACAAAATCCACACGACCTAAGGAGTCCTCACCACACGTCTTAAGGTTACTAGAGTGTTTTATTTCCTAGAAACCTGCCCGCTCTGATACCAGTCTGTCGCGCCCCCAAAACCGGGATCCGATCTCGGGGACGCGAGCATGGGGAGAATTTGTAGTATTTCCCCTCCCAGGATCCGCGTGTGTGAGGATAACAAATTCACAACACATCAAAATATTTCGCGGAAGCTATACAAGACGTTACGACCCGGAATCCGTATCCATCGGGTTCCGTGTCGTACTCAATCAGTCAGCACAAAATTGTCATAGACATATTTAAATTCAGACTGGAACAATTCATAATATCAAGATATACAAAGCTGACAGTAACAGGCTTATCATTACCCAACATATTCAAGTTTCAAATTAACAAGTGCATTGATTACAATTCCCAAGAAACAGGCTAACAAAAGCCGTACACAAAAACAAGCTAGAACAAATACTACCCAATGGTGTAACGTAACTCCGGAGTCAAGCATGACGTCAACATGACATCGCTGACACTACAAAACTGCAAAACTCGTGGCTCAACAGCCCTCTGCACGCGAACTAGCTCAAAACAAGGACCTGCTATCTAGAGCACCAAAGCAGAAGTATATCAGACACGACGGTCTGGCAGGTAATCAATATAGGCAAGAGCATAAACAAAACCGAAGTTTAAAGGAAACAAGAACTAAAAACACTTCATTGAACTTGAAACAAGTTTACAAGATTTAAAAACAATGCATGTACAAGATACTTATCGAGAAATCACTAGTGCATGCACGATATACGAAACAAGGTATGAATACATATAATATCATGATTAGTAAATCCACAAAGAGCCCATCCTTTCTCCATCATACTTGATGATAAGAGTAAGCACGCACGACAAGCACGACAAGAAACACGATCCCACGTCACACAAGGTAGACGGGGTGTCCGGCCGCGGAACCGGACCACGAACACGCACGATGTGTCAATTCAAGACACGACTAGTCTGCAGACAGTCCACGAGTTTAAGGACCCCCAGGTAGTGGATCAAGCTAAAAGGGCGGTCCAAGCTCAGTGAAATCACTTATATCATGAATGCATAAAACATGGCGATACACGTTCGAGAGCACAACAAAACAAGAGGGAAATCATTTGTCAAACACGTCACGACAAGGCTAGCACGATAGCATAATATAAATGCTTAACAACTGAAGAAATGATCCCCTTTTGATTCTTGAAACACGATTCTTGAAACACGTCTTAAAACAAGCTTATACTTGAAATTCAAACGAATGCACGATGATGCACAAAGCATCAAAACAATGGTCTTGGTTCTTGAAACAAATCTTCAAACAAACTTATACTTGGAAATCAAACGAGGACACGATGATGCATGAAGCATCAAAACAAGAATTCAAACACGAAATCTATCAAGTTTAGGCTAAGACCAATCATTGACCCTTGTGGAGTTGAAACCCAAATGTCGGAGTTTTTTAACAAGATTTGGTGCCCCAGAAGTTATAGTACATTTTGGAATTTCAAGTGCACAAAGTCAATAAAAAGGTCTAAAACCTAGTCTAGTTTTCATTCCCGCAAAAATCTTCAAAAACAGTACTTCTGGTTGTGGTTCACGCCTCTCTACCGGTAGAAATACCGGTTGAAGCGTCTCTACCGGTAGTACTACCGGTAGAACCACCTCTACCGGTAGAACTTCCGGTTGGAGCACTTCTACCGGTAGAACTTCCGGTAGAACTCATGCTCCTTAACTTTTCTCACTCTCTGCCGAAATCTGGGCTATTTCTACCGGTAGAACTTCCGGTAGAACTTGGGGTTTTTCAATTTCCTCACTCTCTGTCAGATTTTGGGCCCTTTCTACCGGTAGAACTTCCGGTTGAAATACCTCTACCGGTAGAAATTCCGGTAGAACTCAGGGTTCACGGTTTTCTCAACTCTTTGTCAAATTTTGAACCATTTCTACCGGTAGAACTTCCGGTAGGGTTCTGAAGCTCATTTCTTTCACACTTCTCTCCCTTCTTCACTTCCACATTTGAACCACATGCACTCCCCAAGCCTTCATGCTTTCCAAGGGATACATTTCACACACTTTTAAGGCATTCCATGCACAATAAACCATTCATATTTCAATCTAAACCTTCAAGTCATCAAAATCATTCATTATAAAAATCATGTTACTACACAACTTGTAAACCATTAAGCAAGATATATGCTTTCAATCAAGAAAAGACCTCAAGATTAGGAAAATAATTAGTAACCATGCTTGACATGACTAAGCAAACCAAGAGAGATTCAAACATTAAATGAAATAGAAAAACTTAGAAATAAGGGCATCATTTTCTCAAAGCAAAATGTCAAAAATCATAATACATCATAAAAACCCAAAATGATTACTTGCATTATGAAAATTAACATAGAAAACATGTCTAAATGAAATCATAATGAAACCATAAAACAATGTACATGAAAAATCCTATAAAGATCACTTGCCTTTGTCCAAATGCCAAGCAAAACTTTCACAAATCCAAATCAAAGAGTTGATCCACGAAATCTACACAAAAGCCCCAAAATAGAACACACAAAAATCACATTTTGGCCACTACAAACCCCCATTTCGAAAATGGGTTTGAAAGTTAGAGAAAAGAGCTCTTTATGAGCTAAATAAACTCCATGGAAGAGATGGGTTCAAGCTCTTACCAATGGCTGCCCAAACAAGAAGAGATGAAGAAAACGAAGTGGGTGCTCAGCTGAAATCCTCAACTAGATGGGTGTAATGGAGAGCTCGAGTTGAGAGGAAGAAAACCACGTTTTTAGATTTGCAAATGGAGTTTCCTAGCCATAGATCCAAGAGAAAGAAGCTTGGGGCAAAAAGAGGGTTTTCTCTCCAGCCCTAGGTCAAGAAGTTGCAGGAATTTGAGAAATGGGCATGGAAGAGGAGGAAGACAACTTATGTGACTTGAAAATGGGACCCATTCAGCTGAAACTTAAAATGGCTAAATCATGGTCTTGCGGGCCCCGGATGAAATCGACGAAGAAGACTAAAATGATCCTCAAAATATCTAGTTTCCAAAAAGTATATTTTCCCCAATTTCTGAAATTTTCGAAATTCATGGACAGATTTAGTGAAAATTGTCATTTTTGCCCTTTTTCTCGAAAAACGCGATTTCTGAGTATTAAATCAAGATGGTCAAAACATGAAAGTTGTTTATAACAATAAAACGAGTCAAAAGGAATAAAATTTGGGATTTTTAGAAACCAATAATAAATTCTCACAAAATACAATTTACAAGGGTCGGGTCAAAACAAAGTCAATGGTCTTTTAAAACTCTCCAAAGTTATGAAAAATCTATTCAAACTCAAAAACAAAGTCAAATCATCTCTAATCTTGTTTAAAAAGCTAAATCATGGTTAAAACAATGCTAAACCCAAAAAAATTGAGGGTCGAGGTCTTACATCCTCCCCCCCTTAGAATCCATTTGGTCCTCCAAATGGTCTAAACCAAATTAAAAATCAAAAACTCGAAAGATCAAAGAAAACACTGAAGACCCGAAGACTAAAGAAAACACTGAAGACCCGAAGACTAAAGAAAACACTGACACCCTAAGTTGAACCTCGGAAACTGAGCTATCCCTGATCAATCCTGACGATGAGAAGCGCCGGCAACAACACGTCTGATTCGATTGAAAACTTCACACTATCACACATAACTGTCCAGCAACCTGCTCTTCTAACAATCCCAATGTTCAATAACTTCTCTAGTCATCCTTCTGTGGTCATTTGACGTCCTTACACTGGATCATCTCTTACTAACTTCGTTAATCACCGTCTGTCCGAGGAACAACGAGTTCTGTCTCATTCTATCACCCTGAAATTTATGCCAAATGCTATACCGAGATGTACACGATGATCCTGACATTTTCATGTAGATGTGATCGTAGACATGCTTTCTCTGAAATAATCTTCATCCCGGAGAAATTCTGGAATCCCATATATCTGCTCTCACTATACTATTCGGATTCTGGTTCCTTGCCTTCGAAGAATTGGCGAAGCTGAAGTGCTACCACGTACCAGCCTCTTCCATCCTCTATCTATGTTATTCAAATTCTTGAAACTATGATGCCACGTCTAATAAAATTCTATAAGTGTCCTGTTTCTGACTCGGTCGGTTACAACTCAGATACTTCACTACTACAATCCAGATGCTAAACTGCCATAACCTGCTGAGCTGCTCTGAGTTTCAACACTTCGTATGGTTTGCCTCTTTCAAATCTTATTTCTAAATCTCTTACCATTGACATGCATAACTGGTCTTAAAATTCAAATCTGTGCTTAGAGTCTTGGAGTCCAACCTTTCTGTGCTATACTCAGAGTTCCTGTCCACATCTGATTATATCTGCCTATTGTTCTAGATCTCTTATCTGAAGATGCGTTATCAACAAAACATCTGTCAACTTGGTATCCTTCTATGGAAAGCCAAAATCTTCAACCCAAGCCTTGAAACAATTCTACCACTTGCTCTTACTAATTCTCCTCTCTACCATTGGTTTCGGAAAATTGGTGACGCTGAGTACTACCAGATGTGTCTTACTTCAGGCAATGTCGTCCAGTCCTCGGTACACTTCTGCCATCTCTGTTTGCTTGTTCAAACCAAGAGGTTCACAACTCTGTAGGTTTCCAGCTCTGACCAAACCTGCTAACATTCTAACAGTCATGCTACTCCACATTTCCAAACTTCGTAAGGTGTGCTTCTATCAAACTCTGTCTCTGTCTTCCGGTCTTTTACCCAAGCATGCATAGCTGACCTTGCGAGCTCGATTCGTGTCCACAATCCTAGAATAAAGTCTTTCTTCAAAATAACCAAAAGTTCTTGTTACTCTGACTCTTTCTGTCCAGTTGCCATTGGTCCTCTGCATAGTAATCGATTCCTAACCAAACGTGTTTGTTCACTTCGCGTCACCTCAACGGTTACAACTCCGCATTTAAATCTCGAAACTGCTCAAATCAAACCTTGGTTGCTCAATCTTCTGCCTCTGTTTCAGGTTCACCATCCTCAAGTCTCGCACATGTTTCATTCTTTTCTATATCTTTCAACTGACCTCGTCCATGAGTTATGATTCTTCAGCTTGCATCTGTACTCTGCCCAAACTAATGTTCCAAGAGTCGGTAAAGTCTGCAAAATTTGCTCTATCATGTAACCAGGTAACAATCAATTCTGCATACTACTATCTACACTTTGCCAAAAACTGAATTCTCATGCTTCTAACCGTTCACTGATACACCTCGCTGAGTCAACTTCACCACCATAGCTACAATTGTTGAACTTCCTCGAACAATTCTCCGTCACAAATTCATCAATACTCGAGAAGTTTCTAACTTTCTCACATCTTCTTGGAGCCGTACCACTGAAAATCACCTCAAACCTCATAAAGTCCACCACTTATCCGGCTTTTGGAGTCTTCTAACTTAGGAAGATAATCCAAGTTTGTCCAAAAATCTGCACTTACTTATCTAACACACCATCTGACGATACACGATCAACTATAATTGGATCTTGATATGCTATTCACATAACTTGCTGACTAACAACTACTCACAAATTCCCTCGCTAACTCCATCTGCGACATCGAAAAGCTGAAAATTCTGCCAAAGTCCTTCGAGAACCACACGCTAAGTCCACAAAATGCCACAAAACATCGACTCTTTGCCACAAAAACAAGCAAAAGATACTAAATATGGGTACGGATACATTAAATCCTCCCCCACTAGAAAAGAATTTGGTCCTCCAAATTCCCTAACAACAAGGACAAGAGCACGAGACAAAGAGGGTCTCCCCCACTAGAAGAAAACAAACCGAGCTGATAAAACAAACAATGGCTAGCCAAAACAAAATCCACACGACCTAAGGAGTCCTCACCACACGTCTTAAGGTTACTAGAGTGTTTTATTTCCTAGAAACCTGCCCGCTCTGATACCAGTCTGTCGCGCCCCCAAAACCGGGATCCGATCTCGGGGACGCGAGCATGGGGAGAATTTGTAGTATTTCCCCTCCCAGGATCCGCGTGTGTGAGGATAACAAATTCACAACACATCAAAATATTTCGCGGAAGCTATACAAGACGTTACGACCCGGAATCCGTATCCATCGGGTTCCGTGTCGTACTCAATCAGTCAGCACAAAATTGTCATAGACATATTTAAATTCAGACTGGAACAATTCATAATATCAAGATATACAAAGCTGACAGTAACAGGCTTATCATTACCCAACATATTCAAGTTTCAAATTAACAAGTGCATTGATTACAATTCCCAAGAAACAGGCTAACAAAAGCCGTACACAAAAACAAGCTAGAACAAATACTACCCAATGGTGTAACGTAACTCCGGAGTCAAGCATGACGTCAACATGACATCGCTGACACTACAAAACTGCAAAACTCGTGGCTCAACAGCCCTCTGCACGCGAACTAGCTCAAAACAAGGACCTGCTATCTAGAGCACCAAAGCAGAAGTATATCAGACACGACGGTCTGGCAGGTAATCAATATAGGCAAGAGCATAAACAAAACCGAAGTTTAAAGGAAACAAGAACTAAAAACACTTCATTGAACTTGAAACAAGTTTACAAGATTTAAAAACAATGCATGTACAAGATACTTATCGAGAAATCACTAGTGCATGCACGATATACGAAACAAGGTATGAATACATATAATATCATGATTAGTAAATCCACAAAGAGCCCATCCTTTCTCCATCATACTTGATGATAAGAGTAAGCACGCACGACAAGCACGACAAGAAACACGATCCCACGTCACACAAGGTAGACGGGGTGTCCGGCCGCGGAACCGGACCACGAACACGCACGATGTGTCAATTCAAGACACGACTAGTCTGCAGACAGTCCACGAGTTTAAGGACCCCCAGGTAGTGGATCAAGCTAAAAGGGCGGTCCAAGCTCAGTGAAATCACTTATATCATGAATGCATAAAACATGGCGATACACGTTCGAGAGCCCAACAAAACAAGAGGGAAATCATTTGTCAAACACGTCACGACAAGGCTAGCACGATAGCATAATATAAATGCTTAACAACTGAAGAAATGATCCCCTTTTGATTCTTGAAACACGATTCTTGAAACACGTCTTAAAACAAGCTTATACTTGAAATTCAAACGAATGCACGATGATGCACAAAGCATCAAAACAATGGTCTTGGTTCTTGAAACAAATCTTCAAACAAACTTATACTTGGAAATCAAACGAGGACACGATGATGCATGAAGCATCAAAACAAGAATTCAAACACGAAATCTATCAAGTTTAGGCTAAGACCAATCATTGACCCTTGTGGAGTTGAAACCCAAATGTCGGAGTTTTTTAACAAGATTTGGTGCCCCAGAAGTTATAGTACATTTTGGAATTTCAAGTGCACAAAGTCAATAAAAAGGTCTAAAACCTAGTCTAGTTTTCATTCCCGCAAAAATCTTCAAAAACAGTACTTCTGGTTGTGGTTCACGCCTCTCTACCGGTAGAAATACCGGTTGAAGCGTCTCTACCGGTAGTACTACCGGTAGAACCACCTCTACCGGTAGAACTTCCGGTTGGAGCACTTCTACCGGTAGAACTTCCGGTAGAACTCATGCTCCTTAACTTTTCTCACTCTCTGCCGAAATCTGGGCTATTTCTACCGGTAGAACTTCCGGTAGAACTTGGGGTTTTTCAATTTCCTCACTCTCTGTCAGATTTTGGGCCCTTTCTACCGGTAGAACTTCCGGTTGAAATACCTCTACCGGTAGAAATTCCGGTAGAACTCAGGGTTCACGGTTTTCTCAACTCTTTGTCAAATTTTGAACCATTTCTACCGGTAGAACTTCCGGTAGGGTTCTGAAGCTCATTTCTTTCACACTTCTCTCCCTTCTTCACTTCCACATTTGAACCACATGCACTCCCCAAGCCTTCATGCTTTCCAAGGGATACATTTCACACACTTTTAAGGCATTCCATGCACAATAAACCATTCATATTTCAATCTAAACCTTCAAGTCATCAAAATCATTCATTATAAAAATCATGTTACTACACAACTTGTAAACCATTAAGCAAGATATATGCTTTCAATCAAGAAAAGACCTCAAGATTAGGAAAATAATTAGTAACCATGCTTGACATGACTAAGCAAACCAAGAGAGATTCAAACATTAAATGAAATAGAAAAACTTAGAAATAAGGGCATCATTTTCTCAAAGCAAAATGTCAAAAATCATAATACATCATAAAAACCCAAAATGATTACTTGCATTATGAAAATTAACATAGAAAACATGTCTAAATGAAACCATAATGAAACCATAAAACAATGTACATGAAAAATCCTATAAAGATCACTTGCCTTTGTCCAAATGCCAAGCAAAACTTTCACAAATCCAAATCAAAGAGTTGATCCACGAAATCTACACAAAAGCCCCAAAATAGAACACACAAAAATCACATTTTGGCCACTACAAACCCCCATTTCGAAAATGGGTTTGAAAGTTAGAGAAAAGAGCTCTTTATGAGCTAAATAAACTCCATGGAAGAGATGGGTTCAAGCTCTTACCAATGGCTGCCCAAACAAGAAGAGATGAAGAAAACGAAGTGGGTGCTCAGCTGAAATCCTCAACTAGATGGGTGTAATGGAGAGCTCGAGTTGAGAGGAAGAAAACCACGTTTTTAGATTTGCAAATGGAGCTTCCTAGCCATAGATCCAAGAGAAAGAAGCTTGGGGCAAAAAGAGGGTTTTCTCTCCAGCCCTAGGTCAAGAAGTTGCAGGAATTTGAGAAATGGGCATGGAAGAGGAGGAAGACAACTTATGTGACTTGAAAATGGGACCCATTCAGCTGAAACTTAAAATGGCTAAATCATGGTCTTGCGGGCCCCGGATGAAATCGACGAAGAAGACTAAAATGATCCTCAAAATATCTAGTTTCCAAAAAGTATATTTTCCCCAATTTCTGAAATTTTCGAAATTCATGGACAGATTTAGTGAAAATTGTCATTTTTGCCCTTTTTCTCGAAAAACGCGATTTCTGAGTATTAAATCAAGATGGTCAAAACATGAAAGTTGTTTATAACAATAAAACGAGTCAAAAGGAATAAAATTTGGGATTTTTAGAAACCAATAATAAATTCTCACAAAATACAATTTACAAGGGTCGGGTCAAAACAAAGTCAATGGTCTTTTAAAACTCTCCAAAGTTATGAAAAATCTATTCAAACTCAAAAACAAAGTCAAATCATCTCTAATCTTGTTTAAAAAGCTAAATCATGGTTAAAACAATGCTAAACCCAAAAAAATTGAGGGTCGAGGTCTTACATCCTCCCCCCCTTAGAATCCATTTGGTCCTCCAAATGGTCTAAACCAAATTAAAAATCAAAAACTCGAAAGATCAAAGAAAACACTGAAGACCCGAAGACTAAAGAAAACACTGAAGACCCGAAGACTAAAGAAAACACTGACACCCTAAGTTGAACCTCGGAAACTGAGCTATCCCTGATCAATCCTGACGATGAGAAGCGCCGGCAACAACACGTCTGATTCGATTGAAAACTTCACACTATCACACATAACTGTCCAGCAACCTGCTCTTCTAACAATCCCAATGTTCAATAACTTCTCTAGTCATCCTTCTGTGGTCATTTGACGTCCTTACACTGGATCATCTCTTACTAACTTCGTTAATCACCGTCTGTCCGAGGAACAACGAGTTCTGTCTCATTCTATCACCCTGAAATTTATGCCAAATGCTATACCGAGATGTACACGATGATCCTGACATTTTCATGTAGATGTGATCGTAGACATGCTTTCTCTGAAATAATCTTCATCCCGGAGAAATTCTGGAATCCCATATATCTGCTCTCACTATACTATTCGGATTCTGGTTCCTTGCCTTCGAAGAATTGGCGAAGCTGAAGTGCTACCACGTACCAGCCTCTTCCATCCTCTATCTATGTTATTCAAATTCTTGAAACTATGATGCCACGTCTAATAAAATTCTATAAGTGTCCTGTTTCTGACTCGGTCGGTTACAACTCAGATACTTCACTACTACAATCCAGATGCTAAACTGCCATAACCTACTGAGCTGCTCTGAGTTTCAACACTTCGTATGGTTTGCCTCTTTCAAATCTTATTTCTAAATCTCTTACCATTGACATGCATAACTGGTCTTAAAATTCAAATCTGTGCTTAGAGTCTTGGAGTCCAACCTTTCTGTGCTATACTCAGAGTTCCTGTCCACATCTGATTATATCTGCCTATTGTTCTAGATCTCTTATCTGAAGATGCGTTATCAACAAAACATCTGTCAACTTGGTATCCTTCTATGGAAAGCCAAAATCTTCAACCCAAGCCTTGAAACAATTCTACCACTTGCTCTTACTAATTCTCCTCTCTACCCTTGGTTTCGGAAAATTGGTGACGCTGAGTACTACCAGATGTGTCTTACTTCAGGCAATGTCGTCCAGTCCTCGGTACACTTCTGCCATCTCTGTTTGCTTGTTCAAACCAAGAGGTTCACAACTCTGTAGGTTTCCAGCTCTGACCAAACCTGCTAACATTCTAACAGTCATGCTACTCCACATTTCCAAACTTCGTAAGGTGTGCTTCTATCAAACTCTGTCTCTGTCTTCCGGTCTTTTACCCAAGCATGCATAGCTGACCTTGCGAGCTCGATTCGTGTCCACAATCCTAGAATAAAGTCTTTCTTCAAAATAACCAAAAGTTCTTGTTACTCTGACTCTTTCTGTCCAGTTGCCATTGGTCCTCTGCATAGTAATCGATTCCTAACCAAACGTGTTTGTTCACTTCGCGTCACCTCAACGGTTACAACTCCGCATTTAAATCTCGAAACTGCTCAAATCAAACCTTGGTTGCTCAATCTTCTGCCTCTGTTTCAGGTTCACCATCCTCAAGTCTCGCACATGTTTCATTCTTTTCTATATCTTTCAACTGACCTCGTCCATGAGTTATGATTCTTCAGCTTGCATCTGTACTCTGCCCAAACTAATGTTCCAAGAGTCGGTAAAGTCTGCAAAATTTGCTCTATCATGTAACCAGGTAACAATCAATTCTGCATACTACTATCTACACTTTGCCAAAAACTGAATTCTCATGCTTCTAACCGTTCACTGATACACCTCGCTGAGTCAACTTCACCACCATAGCTACAATTGTTGAACTTCCTCGAACAATTCTCCGTCACAAATTCATCAATACTCGAGAAGTTTCTAACTTTCTCACATCTTCTTGGAGCCGTACCACTGAAAATCACCTCAAACCTCATAAAGTCCACCACTTATCCGGCTTTTGGAGTCTTCTAACTTAGGAAGATAATCCAAGTTTGTCCAAAAATCTGCACTTACTTATCTAACACACCATCTGACGATACACGATCAACTATAATTGGATCTTGATATGCTATTCACATAACTTGCTGACTAACAACTACTCACAAATTCCCTCGCTAACTCCATCTGCGACATCGAAAAGCTGAAAATTCTGCCAAAGTCCTTCGAGAACCACACGCTAAGTCCACAAAATGCCACAAAACATCGACTCTTTGCCACAAAAACAAGCAAAAGATACTAAATATGGGTACGGATACATTAAATCCTCCCCCACTAGAAAAGAATTTGGTCCTCCAAATTCCCTAACAACAAGGACAAGAGCACGAGACAAAGAGGGTCTCCCCCACTAGAAGAAAACAAACCGAGCTGATAAAACAAACAATGGCTAGCCAAAACAAAATCCACACGACCTAAGGAGTCCTCACCACACGTCTTAAGGTTACTAGAGTGTTTTATTTCCTAGAAACCTGCCCGCTCTGATACCAGTCTGTCGCGCCCCCAAAACCGGGATCCGATCTCGGGGACGCGAGCATGGGGAGAATTTGTAGTATTTCCCCTCCCAGGATCCGCGTGTGTGAGGATAACAAATTCACAACACATCAAAATATTTCGCGGAAGCTATACAAGACGTTACGACCCGGAATCCGTATCCATCGGGTTCCGTGTCGTACTCAATCAGTCAGCACAAAATTGTCATAGACATATTTAAATTCAGACTGGAACAATTCATAATATCAAGATATACAAAGCTGACAGTAACAGGCTTATCATTACCCAACATATTCAAGTTTCAAATTAACAAGTGCATTGATTACAATTCCCAAGAAACAGGCTAACAAAAGCCGTACACAAAAACAAGCTAGAACAAATACTACCCAATGGTGTAACGTAACTCCGGAGTCAAGCATGACGTCAACATGACATCGCTGACACTACAAAACTGCAAAACTCGTGGCTCAACAGCCCTCTGCACGCGAACTAGCTCAAAACAAGGACCTGCTATCTAGAGCACCAAAGCAGAAGTATATCAGACACGACGGTCTGGCAGGTAATCAATATAGGCAAGAGCATAAACAAAACCGAAGTTTAAAGGAAACAAGAACTAAAAACACTTCATTGAACTTGAAACAAGTTTACAAGATTTAAAAACAATGCATGTACAAGATACTTATCGAGAAATCACTAGTGCATGCACGATATACGAAACAAGGTATGAATACATATAATATCATGATTAGTAAATCCACAAAGAGCCCATCCTTTCTCCATCATACTTGATGATAAGAGTAAGCACGCACGACAAGCACGACAAGAAACACGATCCCACGTCACACAAGGTAGACGGGGTGTCCGGCCGCGGAACCGGACCACGAACACGCACGATGTGTCAATTCAAGACACGACTAGTCTGCAGACAGTCCACGAGTTTAAGGACCCCCAGGTAGTGGATCAAGCTAAAAGGGCGGTCCAAGCTCAGTGAAATCACTTATATCATGAATGCATAAAACATGGCGATACACGTTCGAGAGCACAACAAAACAAGAGGGAAATCATTTGTCAAACACGTCACGACAAGGCTAGCACGATAGCATAATATAAATGCTTAACAACTGAAGAAATGATCCCCTTTTGATTCTTGAAACACGATTCTTGAAACACGTCTTAAAACAAGCTTATACTTGAAATTCAAACGAATGCACGATGATGCACAAAGCATCAAAACAATGGTCTTGGTTCTTGAAACAAATCTTCAAACAAACTTATACTTGGAAATCAAACGAGGACACGATGATGCATGAAGCATCAAAACAAGAATTCAAACACGAAATCTATCAAGTTTAGGCTAAGACCAATCATTGACCCTTGTGGAGTTGAAACCCAAATGTCGGAGTTTTTTAACAAGATTTGGTGCCCCAGAAGTTATAGTACATTTTGGAATTTCAAGTGCACAAAGTCAATAAAAAGGTCTAAAACCTAGTCTAGTTTTCATTCCCGCAAAAATCTTCAAAAACAGTACTTCTGGTTGTGGTTCACGCCTCTCTACCGGTAGAAATACCGGTTGAAGCGTCTCTACCGGTAGTACTACCGGTAGAACCACCTCTACCGGTAGAACTTCCGGTTGGAGCACTTCTACCGGTAGAACTTCCGGTAGAACTCATGCTCCTTAACTTTTCTCACTCTCTGCCGAAATCTGGGCTATTTCTACCGGTAGAACTTCCGGTAGAACTTGGGGTTTTTCAATTTCCTCACTTTCTGTCAGATTTTGGGCCCTTTCTACCGGTAGAACTTCCGGTTGAAATACCTCTACCGGTAGAAATTCCGGTAGAACTCAGGGTTCACGGTTTTCTCAACTCTTTGTCAAATTTTGAACCATTTCTACCGGTAGAACTTCCGGTAGGGTTCTGAAGCTCATTTCTTTCACACTTCTCTCCCTTCTTCACTTCCACATTTGAACCACATGCACTCCCCAAGCCTTCATGCTTTCCAAGGGATACATTTCACACACTTTTAAGGCATTCCATGCACAATAAACCATTCATATTTCAATCTAAACCTTCAAGTCATCAAAATCATTCATTATAAAAATCATGTTACTACACAACTTGTAAACCATTAAGCAAGATATATGCTTTCAATCAAGAAAAGACCTCAAGATTAGGAAAATAATTAGTAACCATGCTTGACATGACTAAGCAAACCAAGAGAGATTCAAACATTAAATGAAATAGAAAAACTTAGAAATAAGGGCATCATTTTCTCAAAGCAAAATGTCAAAAATCATAATACATCATAAAAACCCAAAATGATTACTTGCATTATGAAAATTAACATAGAAAACATGTCTAAATGAAACCATAATGAAACCATAAAACAATGTACATGAAAAATCCTATAAAGATCACTTGCCTTTGTCCAAATGCCAAGCAAAACTTTCACAAATCCAAATCAAAGAGTTGATCCACGAAATCTACACAAAAGCCCCAAAATAGAACACACAAAAATCACATTTTGGCCACTACAAACCCCCATTTCGAAAATGGGTTTGAAAGTTAGAGAAAAGAGCTCTTTATGAGCTAAATAAACTCCATGGAAGAGATGGGTTCAAGCTCTTACCAATGGCTGCCCAAACAAGAAGAGATGAAGAAAACGAAGTGGGTGCTCAGCTGAAATCCTCAACTAGATGGGTGTAATGGAGAGCTCGAGTTGAGAGGAAGAAAACCACGTTTTTAGATTTGCAAATGGAGCTTCCTAGCCATAGATCCAAGAGAAAGAAGCTTGGGGCAAAAAGAGGGTTTTCTCTCCAGCCCTAGGTCAAGAAGTTGCAGGAATTTGAGAAATGGGCATGGAAGAGGAGGAAGACAACTTATGTGACTTGAAAATGGGACCCATTCAGCTGAAACTTAAAATGGCTAAATCATGGTCTTGCGGGCCCCGGATGAAATCGACGAAGAAGACTAAAATGATCCTCAAAATATCTAGTTTCCAAAAAGTATATTTTCCCCAATTTCTGAAATTTTCGAAATTCATGGACAGATTTAGTGAAAATTGTCATTTTTGCCCTTTTTCTCGAAAAACGCGATTTCTGAGTATTAAATCAAGATGGTCAAAACATGAAAGTTGTTTATAACAATAAAACGAGTCAAAAGGAATAAAATTTGGGATTTTTAGAAACCAATAATAAATTCTCACAAAATACAATTTACAAGGGTCGGGTCAAAACAAAGTCAATGGTCTTTTAAAACTCTCCAAAGTTATGAAAAATCTATTCAAACTCAAAAACAAAGTCAAATCATCTCTAATCTTGTTTAAAAAGCTAAATCATGGTTAAAACAATGCTAAACCCAAAAAAATTGAGGGTCGAGGTCTTACAGCTATCTCCTTTTCCCCCAGTGGATTCGCCTGCACCTACCTCAAAAGGTAGTGAAGGTGGTCCCATTGTCCCAAAGGTCATTTTCCAACCTTTTGGTTTGTTGCATCAAGCTTCCAGCGGTTTATCAGGCAGAGGTATTTTTCTTGTCGCCTAGCTTTTTCTGTTTTACAGAATGATGATTTACTGGGGTTTTGTTTATCTTCTTTCCTTTCGCTTCACGTCCTAAAATTGTTTATGCTCATGCACTATACCTGATTTTTGCATTGAATCAACTAGATACATCTCAGTCATTCCATTTTCCCCCCTCTCGACTGTGTAGTCAGTCCTAGTGGACATGCAGAGACTTCATGCAAATAGGTGCGCCATGCTGGAAATGTAACTTTATACTCACATCATCTAATAGTAATCGAACAAGTCCATGATGCTTCTCAATAGGGTCCTGGTTTGCATAAATCCATAAATCACACATTGGTTTGCATGATGAAATCAATAGAGATGATGTGATGGTAAATGTTACAGTGGAAAGTAAGAATGAGGTAGAATTAGTGGTGGAGGTAGAAGACAATTAAGGTCTCAAATTACAGAATGAGGTTGAATCAGTATTTTCATGGTTGCTATTTGCATGGAATTTGCACCAATCAGTATATTTTGTTATATAGGCTCATTCCATGATATTCCACCATCCATTGGGAACATGTCAAGCCTACAAACTCTAAAAGTATTTCAACCTTCAGGTCTGCGAACCTTACCGAATACAATTTGGAATTCGAAGGAGTTGAGATATCTACATGCTTTTCTTGATATTGAGGGGCATCCACATCTAGGCAACTTAACAAACCTCCAAACATTACACTTAAGGGCTGGGAGTTGGATAGAAGAAGGCTTAGGCAAGCTAACTAATCTTAGAAAATTGGGAATATATGGAGATCTGAGTTCATACCATGATACATTGCCCTACTGCATTGAGAAATTGCACAATCTCCGATCGCTTACACTAATAGATAGGTGGAGCCCAATCCCACCATTTATTCCATTTACACATCATCTGAATCTGTATAAGATTCATTTGGATGGAAGCATAATAAAATTACTAGAGTTGCCACCCAATCTTGTCCAACTGTGTTTGAGTAGTTCTGAATTAGAACAAGATGCCATTTCTACATTGGAGAAGCTGCAACACCTTAAGATTCTCAAATTATATTCGAGATCGTATCTTAGCAAGCAAATAATTTGCTCTCCAGGAGGATTTCCCCGGTTGGAATTACTAGAACTCACTCAGTCGCCTTTAGAGGAGTGGACAGTTGAGGAAGGAGCAATGATATCTCTCAAAAGCTTCCATCTCGTTTCCTCTTTATGAACGCTAAAGAGATGGGGCTGATTGGGAGGTTTGGAGCTAGCATTAGTGTTGTGTGGTAATCTCTGTAGCTTATAGAGGTTATTATCATTTCTAGCTCTCTTGATAAGGTAGAAGTAGACAAGTTTCATTGTATTCTCGAGTTCTTTGCATTGTATATTGTTTTAAAATTAATTTGAGAGTATGGTCGGGTTTCAGTAGAGCTGTAATTATTCTCTGGAAACCAAAACAAAATGTAGCATAGGGAGGCTTCTAATTCTTGTATCTAGGTTTGCCATTGGACTTGGGAGTGTTTAGAAGTTTGAGAAGAAATTATAGACATGGAAGAGCAAGGTTTTAAAACTTGGACTCAGGAGGCAACCTGCCACCCTTTCTATGGAAAGGAAATAAAGATAAAGGAGAGTTGCTTCTTTGTAATAGAATTAGGTGATGAAGCGGAAGCATAAGAGGGTTTTAGTGGACAAGGAAAAAAGGAAAAAATACCTCCTCTGCAATACAAGGAAAGAAGAAAATAATGTTTATTTGAAGAGTAGTGATAAGGAAGAAGAACCATAAGGCACTTGGAAACCTTGTGTTGCAGATGGACCAAACACTTTGTATTGCAGAGTTGAATTACAACGACGCCGATGCTTCTGTTAAGCAACGACGTCGTTGTACAGTTATCCTTATCGAAGATGAGGAAATTACTTGGTAGCTTGGAGGTTAATATTCGAAAGAAACTAAGATGAGCTAATGGAGCTGCAGATTATGCTACCAAGGATGGGGTGGAGAAGGATTCCATTTTAATGCCCAAAAATCTATCATCTCTCTCTGTCTCTCTACACACACATGCATACAGTTTTTCCTTTGATTGTTACACCTTTGTTTGTTACACCTCTGTCCTTTGTTTGTTACACCCCTGTCAGTTACACCTTTGAGCAGTACTCTACACACATATTGCAGAGTTGAATTACGACAACGTCGTTGCTTCTGTTAAGCAACAACATCGTCGTACTGTTATCCTTTTCGATGTTGAGGAAATTACTTGGTAGGTTGGAGGTTAATATTCGAAATAAACTAAGATGAGCTAATGGAGCTGCAGATTATCCTGCCAACGATGGGGTGGACAAGAATTCCATTTTAATGCCCAAAAACCTATACTCTCTATCTCTCTACACACACAAATGCATACAGTTTTTCCTTTATTTTTTACACATTTGTTTGTTACACCTCTGTCAGTTACACCTTTGAGCAGTACTCTACACACATATTGCAGAGTTTAATTACAACGACGTCGTTGCTTTTGTTAAGCTTCGTTAATTACAACGACGTCGTTGCTTCTGTTAGGATGTCAAATCTGATGACACTCATCTCCGCCAATGATATTTAAATAAAATAATCCATCATGTAAAAACTACCTCATTGGCCCCGGATGTCAAATTTCCATATAGTTTATATTTACATCTCTCGCTTGTTATGTTTACATCTAACTCTATTTTTTTTCAGATGGATGGAAGTAAGGATAGGCTTCTTTACGATCAAGCCAATCACATTTCAGAAGCGATAAACCATGGAAAGGTATATTCATACCCACCCTTGATATCTATACTTATATTATCGATTTAAAGCTTTTATTAACTGTATTCACTTGTCAATGTTTGTCAGAAATTCGGCACCTTCAGATGCATACCAATGAACCCGGACAAAGATGTCTGGTTGTTAAATGAAAACCAAAAGGAATACGTTAGGCAATCGGTTTTGCAAAATTTGGCGGAGATGGAACATATTAAGATAGATCATGCCCTCATTACGGCATTAGTAGAAAGATGGCGTCCCGAAACTAACACTTTCCACTTCCCATTAGGCAAGGCAACTGTTACTCTCGAAGACGTTACCTATATCTATGGCTGTCACACCCCCGAACCCGGATCCCTGCAACGGTCCGACCTCGGGGACGCGAATGGGGAAGTGGTGAATAATATTTCTCCCCAGGATCCACGTGTGTGAGGAAGACATAAATTCCAACACATCAAAACATTTAGCGGAAGCTTACGTGGCGTTGCGACCCGGAGTCCGTGGCCATCGAATTCCGCGTCACGCTCACTTATCAGCGTAAAGCTATCATAGTACTGTTCAAACTCAGACTGGAAACAAACCAAGATAATACATATACAGAGCTGACAGTAACATGCTTAATCATTACCTAAGCATGTTCAAGTTATAAATTAACAAATGCATTAATTACAATCCCAAGGAAAAGGGCTAACAAAAGCCTTACAAAATAACAAGCTAAGAACAAAGCTACCAAGGTGTGTAACGTAACTCCGGAGTCGAGCCTGACGTCTATATGACATCACCGACACAACAAACCTACAAAACTCGTGGCTCTACAGCCTCCTGCACACGTACTAGCTCAAGACGAGAACCTGCTACTTAGAGCACCAAATATAGTATATCAGACACGACGGTCTGTCAGGTAAACAATTTAGGCAAGAGTATAAAAATATTCAAAATTTGAAAGAAGAGAATGTTTAAAATAATTTACTGAATTTAAACGAATTACAGAATTTAAAACAATGCTTGAACAATATGCTTATCAAGAAAACAAAAGCCCATGAACAATAAACGAAACGAAACTAGCATGAATACTTATAATATCATGAATAGATAATCCCACATTGAGCCCATCCTTTCTCCATCATATAGAAATGAAAGGAGAAAGCAGAACAGAAACAGAACAGAGCAAAACAGGATCCCGTACCATAAAAGATAGGCGGGTACCGGCCGCGTTACCGGTCAGAACAGGATGTATATATAAATATACGACTAATCTGCAGAAAGTCCAAGTGTTTAAGGACCCCCAGACAGTGGATCAGTCTGAAAGGGCAGTCCAAGCTCAATGGTGTTCATCATAAATCATGAATGCACAAAACAGGACGAACATATACAAAACAGATCGAGAATAGGGGAACTATTTCCAAGACAAGACAAAACAATATATCCTCCGCCACACGAGGTGGATGGAGCAAGCAAGGCTAAGGGAGATTCGTCGTTTGAAGCCCGTGGTTGACACGCTTCGTCCCATGGTTAAGAGTGCCGCCCGGACCGAGTTCTTACATTTACCCCATCGACCACATGAGGTGGATGGTTCAAGCAAGGCGAGACAAGATAGCGTAAGCTATTAACATGTAAAGGCACAAAAGTAGTCCCCCTTTTTTGTTCTTAAAACCATTCAAAACAAAGTTGATGCTTATGGTCAAAAACGAGTGCGAACTGATACTCAAAACAATATTTGGTAATTATAAGTCAAAACTAGTGCAAACCGATGCTTGAAATATCAACCCTAAGGTTTTCAAAACAGAATTCTCATACATATGCTAAGGCCCATCATTTGATCCTTGTGTAATTGAAACCTAAATGTTGGAATTTAAAAGCGAATTGGTGCCCTGAAGTTAAACAACATTTCAGATTTTCAAATGCACAATATCAAGCTAAAAGCCCCTCAACATATTCTGGTTTTCATTCCCAAGAAAATCCAACAGAAAAAAAATGCTAAAACCGAATTTCGGTTAGCTCACGGTCACCTGTCGGCTAGCCGCAGAATTGCAGGTTGGTTAGCCGCCAACTGACCGCCAGCTGACCGCTGGAATCCAGATCAGGAATTACACCATTCTGGAAAAGGAACCGACGGAGTTCGGTTGGCTCGCGGTTAGCCGAGGTGGTGCAGTTCGGCTGGCCGCTAGCTGACCGACAACACACCGACGAGGTGCAGGCTTCTGGAAATGGAGCCGTCAAGCTCGGTTGGCTAGCGGTTAACCGAAATGGGGATTACGGTTAGCCGCCGGCTGACCGAAACTGCACGGGGCAGTGCATTTCAAGTCAGATTTGCACACTTCTTCTTCCATTCTTCTTATATTTGTACTACCTGCACTTCCTTGAGCCTTCATGCTCTCCTAGGGATAAATTACAACATTTAACATCATTCAATCCATAAATAAACCATTCACTCCATTGAGAAACATCAAGACATTTCCATGTGCAAAATCCTAAAAACTTACAAGATCAAACATGATTCTAAGGACTTGAAAAATCATTAATAACAAGACAAGTGAAGAAACTAAAACCCATGACTTGAAAGAGTATAAACATAACTTGCATTATGAAACTAAACATAGAAATCGTGTCTTAATGAAATATAATAAAGCCATAAAGCAATGTACATGAAGAATCCTATAGAGTTCACTTGCCTCAATCCAATGCCAAGGAAATCTTCACAAAAATTCAACCAAAGGGAAGATCCACGAAATCTACACAAAAGCCCCAAAATAGAACACATAAAAATCATATTTTTGGTCATCACAAACTCCCATTTCGAAAATGGGTTTGAAAACATGGAAAACAAGTTCTAAATGAGCTAAAAGAACATCAAATGAAGAGAGGAACAAGAGCCCTAACCTATATTTAGTCAAACAAGAAGAAGAGAGCTAGAAGATGATAAATAGTGTCGGGGATTTGGCTCAAAAACGGGTCCCGCTGTAGCTTGAGAAGAGAGGAAGAGATTGACGGAGTCAGATCGGAGATTGGAGCTCTCTTGCTAGATGATTTAAGGAGAAAAAGATCAAGAAGAAAGGTTTCTCCTCTCCTTTGCTCTAGGTCAAGACCGGTTGTAGGATTTTGGAATGGGTAATGGAGGAGAGAGAATAGGAGAGCTTACATAATGTCTGAGAAGAAGGTCCCTAGCAGCTGAGCTTTGAAACGATTAAAACATGGTCTTGTGGACCCCGGATGAAATCAACGAAGAAGAACAAAACGATCGTCGAAAAATCTAGTCTTCAAAAAGTATAATTTTGACATAGTTTCACGACTTCAAAAAATGTGCCCAGATTTAGCATGAAAAGTCAGATTTACCCCTTTGGGCCAAAACTTGGGTTTTTGGGCCTCAAACACGGACAGTTTAAAAACAAAAGTTGTAACAAATAATAAAACCATTCAAATGAGGTCGAAATCACGATTAAAATCGGAAAACATAATTTTCCTCCCACGCTAACACGTGCACACAGGGCCTCCCTGAGCGTGTCTGACTAAGTCCAATGGCTCTCAAAAATTCCCAAAGCTATAGAAAACTGAACTAAACCACAAACCAACTCGATTAGGATCAAAAACTCGTTTAAAGAACTAACTCATAATTAAAAAACACAAAAATCAAGGAAATTAGGGGTCGGGGTCTTACATCCTCCCCCCTTAGAACATTTGGTCCTCCAAATGATCTAAACAACTTAAAAACAAAGCAAGGATATTACTCCCACACGAGATCGTAAAAATCTCAAAATGTCTGCTCAGACTCACGGTTCTCTCGGAAACACCCGAAGTCACAAGGTCATCCTCTTCTCAAACACTGTATCTCAACACTAATGATCTGCATTGCTCTTGCACAACTGCAATAACCCCGGTCAAACATGGCGGTGAGTGGAGTCTATGGTCGAGGTCTCTGATTCGGATGGTCCAAGATTTTACTCAGCAATTTGTTTCTTTGACACGATCAATGTTCGAAGAATCCTTTCGTCAATCCCTGGCTATCATCAACTGTCCTTGCATTGTCTCGAATCTATTACTTGTCTTGTCCATCAATGTCGGTCCAAGAAATTGAAAATTCTAACTCATTCTGATGTATTGTCACTGTCTCTGTCAGTCTTGGAATCTCTAACTCAAGCTCTTTTCAACCCTTCAAACTCTAGCATTTTCCTTTTGTCTGCCCTTGGCTTCGGAAAATTGGTGACGTTGAGTACTTCCAAATGTCTATGTCAAATCTGTCGAAATTAGGTCTCTTGTCAACGTACTATCTTCAGGGTGAATGTCCTGGAAATCTTCCACTTCTTCATACGCTAAGCTGACTCAATCAAATGTTTGGACGGTTATTTGAACACTTCACCAATCTCTGTCTGCTTGTTGAAATCACAAGGTTCACAACTCTGTAGGTTTTCAGCTCTGACTAGACCCGCTAACACACTAACTGTCATGCTACTCCACATGTCCAAACTTTGTAAGGTGTGCTTCTGTCAAACTCTATCTCTGTCTTCCGGTCTTCTACCTAGGCTTGCATAGCTGACCTTGCAAGTTCGATTTACGTCCACAATCCTAGAATAAAGTCTTTCTTCAAAGTACCCAATGCCGACCCTTTCTGCTCAATTGTCATTGGTCCTCTTACACGATATTGATTCCTAACCAAACGTGTTCGTCCACTTCGCATCACACCTCAGACGGTTATAACTCTGCATTTAAATCTCGAGCTTGCTCCAATCAAACCTTGGCTGCTCAATCTTCTGCCTCTATTTCAAGTTCGCCGTCCTCAAGTCTTGCATATGCGTCATTCTTCTCTGAATCTTTCAACTGGCCTTGTCCATAGGTGATGATTCCCCAGCTTGCATCTGCACACTACCCAAACTGATATTTCAAAAGTCGGCAAAGACCGCCAAAATCTCTTCTATCATGTGACCATGTAACAATCAATTCTGCATACAACTCTCTATACTACCGCTGAAAACTGACTTCATATGCTTTTAACCACCCACTGACACACGCTGCTGAGTTGACTTCATATCATCTCTAGAATTGTTGAAAATCTTCAAACACATCTCCGACAAAAGTTCATCAATCTCGAGAAATTTCTAACTTTTCACACCTTCTTGGAGCTGTACCAATGAAAATCACCTCAAACCTCATAAAGTCCATCACTTATCCAGCTTCTAGAGTCTTCTGACTTAGGGAAAATAATCTGAATTTATCCAAAAGTCCACACTTATTTGCCTAACACACCCTCTGACTGTCCACGATCAACTATAATTGGATCTCGATATGCTATTCACAT
Organism: Umbellularia californica; assembly: GCA_028538565.1. Lineage (NCBI taxonomy): Eukaryota > Viridiplantae > Streptophyta > Magnoliopsida > Laurales > Lauraceae > Umbellularia > Umbellularia californica. The sequence continues at coordinate 59,843,411 of JAPQWN010000001.1, forward strand.
TCCTTGCTGACTATTAATTGCCCACATATTCCCTTGCTAACTTCATCTGCGACATCGAAAAACTGAAAATTCTGCCAAAATCCGTCGAGAAACACATTCAAAGTCCACAAAACTCTCACTCTCTGGCACAAAAACAAGCAAAAGATGCTAAATGGGGGTACGGAGACATTAAATTCTCCCCCACCAGAAAAGAATTTGGTCCACCAAATTCCCTAACAACGAGGACAAGAACATGAGACAAGGAGGGCCTCCCCCACTAGAGCAAAACCAAACCCGAACTCACAGAAACGATGGCTAGCCAAAATAAAATCCACACGGTCTAAGGAGTCCTCACCACACGTCTTAAGGTTCCTAGAGTGTTTTATTTCCTAGAAACATGCCCGCTCTGATACCACTCTGTCACGCCCCCGAACCCGGATCCCTGCAGCGGTCCGACCTCGGGGACGCGAATGGGGAAGTGGTGAATAATATTTCTCCCCAGGATCCACGTGTGTGACGAAGACATAAATTCCAACACATCAAAACATTTAGCGGAAGCTTACGTGGCATTGCGACCCGGAGTCCGTGGCCATCGAATTCCGCGTCATCCTCACTTATCAGCGTAAAGCTATCATAGTACTGTTCAAACTCAGACTGGAAACAAACCAAGATAATACATATACAGAGCTGACAGTAACATGCTTAATCATTACCTAAGCATGTTCAAGTTATAAATTAACAAATGCATTAATTACAATCCCAATGAAAAGGGCTAACAAAAGCCTTACAAAATAACAAGCTAAGAACAAAGCTACCCAGGTGTGTAACGTAACTCCGGAGTCGAGCCTGACGTCTATATGACATCACCGACACAACAAACCTGCAAAACTCGTGGCTCTACAGCCTCCGGCACACGTACTAGCTCAAGACGAGAAACTGCTACCTAGAGCACCAAATATAGTATATCAGACACGACGGTCTGTCAGGTAAACAATTTAGGCAAGAGTATAAAAATATTCAAAATTTGAAAGAAGAGAATGTTTAAAATAATTTACTGAATTTAAACGAATTATAGAATTTAAAATAATGCTTGAACAATATGCTTATCAAGAAAACAAAAGCCCATGAACAATAAACGAAACGAAACTAGCATGAATACTTATAATATCATGAATAGATAATCCCACATTGAGCCCATCCTTTCTCCATCATATAGAAACGAAAGGAGAAAGCAGAACAGAAACAGAACAGAGCAAAACATGATCCCGTACCATAAAAGGTAGGCGGGTACCGGCCGCGTTACCGGTCAGAACAGGATGTATATATAAATATACGACTAATCTGCAGAAAGTCCAAGTGTTTAAGGACCCCCAGACAGTGGATCAGACTGAAAGGGCAGTCCAAGCTCAGTGGTGTTTATCATAAATCATGAATGCACAAAACAGGACGAACATATACAAAACAGATCGAGAATAGGGGAACTATTTCCAAGACAAGACAAAACAATATATCCTCTGCCACACGAGGTGGATGGAGCAAGCAAGGCTAGGGGAGATTCGCCGTTTGAAGCCCGTGGTTGACACCCTTCGCCCCATGGTTAAGGGTGCCGCCCGGACCGAGTTCTCACATTTACCTCATCGACCACATGAGGTGGATGGTTCAAGCAAGGCGAGACAAGATAGCGTAAGCTATTAACATGTAAAGGCACAAAAGTAGTCCCCTTTTTTTGTTCTTAAAACCATTCAAAACAAAGTTGATACTTATGGTCAAAAACGAGTGCGAACTGATACTCGAAACAACATTTGGTACTTATAAGTCAAAACTAGTGCAAACCAATGCTTGAAATATCAACCCTAAGGTTTTCAAAACAGAATTCTCATACATATGCTAAGGCCCATCATTTGATCCTTGTGGAATTGAAACCTAAATGTTGGAATTTAAAAGCGAATTGGTGCCCTGAAGTTAAACAACATTTCAGATTTTCAAATGCACAATATCAAGCTAAAAGCCCCTCAACATATTCTGGTTTTCATTCCCAAGAAAATCCAACAGAAAAAAAAATGCTAAAACCGAATTTCGGTTAGCTCACGGTCACCTGTCGGCTAGCCGCAGAATTGTAGGTCGGTTAGCCGCCAACTGACCGCCAGCTGACCGCTGGAATCCAGATCAGGAATTACAGCATTCTGGAAAAGGAACCGACGGAGTTCGGTTGGCTCGCGGTTAGCCGAGGTGGTGTAGTTCGGCTGGCCGCCAGCTGACCGACAACACACCGACGAGGTGCAGGCTTCTGGAAATGGAGCCGTCAAGCTCGGTTGGCTAGCGGTTAACCGAAATGGGGATTACGGTTAGCCGCCAGCTGACCAAAATTGCACGGGGCAGTGCATTTCAAGTCAGATTTGCACACTTCTTCTTCCATTCTTCTTATATTTGTACTACCTGCACTTCCTTGAGCCTTCATGCTCTCCAAGGGATAAATTACAAAATTTAACATCATTCAATCCATAAATAAACCATTCACTCCATTGAGAAACATCAAGACATTTCCATGTGCAAAATCCTAAAAACTTACAAGATCAAACATGATTCTAAGGACTTGAAAAATCATTAATAACAAGACAAGTGAAGAAACTAAAACCCATGACTTGAAAGAGTATAAACATAACTTGCATTATGAAACTAAACATAGAAATCGTGTCTTAATGAAATATAATAAAGCCATAAAGCAATGTACATGAAGAATCCTATAGAGTTCACTTGCCTCAATCCAATGCCAAGGAAATCTTCACAAAAACTCAACCAAAGGGAAGATCCACGAAATCTACACAAAAGCCCCAAAATAGAACACATAAAAATCACATTTTTGGTCATCACAAACCCCCATTTCGAAAATGGGTTTGAAAACATGGAAAACAAGTTCTAAATGAGCTAAAAGAACATCAAATGAAGAGAGGAACAAGAGCCCTAACCTATATTTAGTCAAACAAGAAGAAGAGAGCTAGAAGATGATAAATAGTGTCGGGGATTTGGCTAAAAAACGGGTCCCGCTGTAGCTTGAGAAGAGAGGAAGAGATTGACGGAGTCAGATCGGAGATTGGAGCTCTCTTGCTAGATGATTCAAGTAGAAAAAGTTCAAGAAGAAAGGTTTCTCCTCTCCTTTGCTCTAGGTCAAGACCTTTTGTAGGATTTTGGAATGGGTAATGGAGGAGAGAGAATAGGAGAGCTTATTTAGTGTCTGAGAAGTGGGTCCCTAGCAGCTGAGCTTTGAAACGATTAAAACATGGTCTTGTGGACCCCGGATGAAATCAACGAAGAAGAACAAAACGATCGTCGAAAAATCTAGTCTTCAAAAAGTATAATTTTGACATAGTTTCACGACTTCAAAAAATGTGCCCAGATTTAGCATGAAAAGTCAGATTTACCCCTTTGGGCCAAAACTTGGGTTTTTGGGCCTCAAACACGGACAGTTTAAAAAAAAAGTTGTAACAAATAATAAAACCATTTAAATGAGGTCGAAATCACGATTAAAATCGGAAAACATAATTTTCCTCCCATGCTAACACGTGCACTCAGGGCCTCCCTGAGCGTGTCTGACTAAGTCCAATGGTTCTAAAAAATTCCCAAAGCTATAGAAAACTGAACTAAACCACAAACCAACTCGATTAGGATCAAAAACTCGTTTAAGAACTAACTCACAATTGAAAAACACAAAAATCAAGGAAATTAGGGGTCGGGGTCTTACAATGGCCAACCAATCGATGGCCCAATTGTCACCGGGAGAACTTTCCTGTTTTCATTGGTTAGTGAAGTATGTCTTGAACTACTTGGGAAGGCCCCCATTCAAGGTGTTGATGTGAACGGGATAAATATTAAATTCACATGGTTGGAATCCAATTTCGCAGCAAATCCAACTAAGAATGTGAAGAAGAAGAAGAAGTAGAAACTTTCTAAAGCCGAAGAAATCTACAACACTAGAGCATACCTTTTCTTCTTAGTATCCAGTCAAGTTATGTCAAACACATTAGGTGGAAGGGGCCGGCATATCTTCTCGAGTCGTTTAGGGAATTTAAGCCATATGCATGGGCTCCCGCCTGTCTAGCAAATCTTTATTGGATATTAGCAAAGGCGGTGAAAGTTGTTAAGGATAAGCGAGAAGATGTTGATGAAGAGGGAGATGAAATCAAATCTTCAAACACTGAAGGTTCGAAGAAGTTTAGAACCTTGAGTGGACCTCTACAACTTCTCCAGGTAACGCAGTTTATTTGATGATATTTATACTTTTTATACAAATCTTTGAATAGCGTATTTTGTATTGATTGCTGTTTTTCGTAGATATGGGCATACACACAAATGCAAATTGGACGTTGTCCACCGCCAAATGCTACCTGGAAAAGTGACATTCAGTTTCCATTGATGAAGACCTGACAGTTAGGTTGAATTCATTCAAAGCTGTAACCACTTTGACAAAGACCCGGCAACAATTGAACAAATTAACACAGGACGGTGTAAGTTCATCAACTGTTTGGAGGCTATATAGTTGAAAGGATGCATTTCTAATTTCCTGTTGCTAATATTTTTTTAAACTCAATTTATGTAGTTCAAATGGCAACCCTACAAGAAGTTTGGAAAGAAATTTCGTCATTCAGTTTCTAAAGCCGACCGTGAACTATTCTCTTCTTCAACAGTCCTAGCTTTTTATTGGGTTGTGAAACAATTTGGTCTTCATCAAGATGTTCCTCCACCTTTCAGTATGCCCTTTGCAAGGGTTGAGCGGGTAGAAAAGATAGTGTATGACTATAGTGCAGTTGGAAGGGTACCTAATTACAAACTTTGGGACAGTAGATGCAAGGGAATTCTGAAAGGAAAGAAATCATCTTTGGCCGCGCATACTGACAAATATATGCAATGGTATCAGCCAACACGAACATGTATATCGGCCGGGGCAAGTCCCATGAGGAGATTGATACAAAAAAGACCAAACGTGATGAACATGAGGGTTGCTGTGAACAGAACCGAGTAAGAGATGAATACCTCTTTCTTGGCCTTTAGTATTTTTCCCATCCAAATGCCTCTTGCCTAATTGACAAAATTCATGCCCGCAGGTAAAGGAACTTTTACTACATATGGAGAGGTCAGTTGACCGGGCTGTGAGGAAGAAAACCTCAATTGAGCATTTCCGGGATTCCTGGATCAGGAAGATCTTCATATTCAGATCTGGTTTGAATACAAATTTCAAGAAATTTAAGGACGATCACTTATACAGCTCAGCTTCAGAAGATGTAAGCCACAGCATCATCCATCTTTAGTTACTCAATTTTGATTTGTCTTTAACAGTTATCGGCAATTATAAATTGACAGGATAAAGAGTTTGTAGAGAGGAGGAGGGTCAAAAAGGCTGCGGCGAAAAGTCCTGGAAAAAATATAGGAAAGAAGCAAAAGAGTGTGAAGATGAATACCAATGTGAAGGAGATGCTACCTTGAGTGCACAGCCCCGCTATTGAGGCCACTGAGGTGGCCACAGGTGATTTTTATATGGAACCAGAGCATGTAGAGAGACACACCTCTACACCTGTCGAGAAGTCCGTTGAGCCACCAGTGGTTGATATATTCTCCACCCCTCGAGGGGCAATAACCTCACAAGCAATTATAATATCACCAATCAGGGCATCCATTGATTTACTAGTTTGGAGGTTAAAACGATTGCCCCGAAAAAGAAAGATTCCAGAAAAGTATGACGACTATTTACACTCAATGGGTGGATCGGAGTTTGTTCTCTCCAAAAGGGACATGTTTCTACTGAAGGGGTTCAAACAATATTTCAATGAGAGGTTCGTATTTTTTGATACACCTTCCTATTGGTTTCATTACATAAATTATCTTATGGTTAGTATATTTTGCAGGAAGGAAGAGCTGGACATTGTATGTACATTGGTATCCAGTGAAATCCTGAATGCTGCTCTAGAATAGGGAATTTGGTTAGACACCAATATCTTGTATTATTGGTTTGATGTGTTGAGGGAGAAGTGTCTTATGGCCTTTTTGGCAAACCCGAGCATTTCTGTAAGTATATACTTAATATCAGCAATTTCACGTATGATCCATAAATGTTGACATCTGCCACTAAAAATGATTGCAGAGCTGGTGGCAGTCTGGGCTGCCAACCGCAAAAGAAGCAGCATTTGGTCCTGGGGGTTCTCGTGTGATGGATGCTAGAGAATGTAAAACACTCATTTTCGTTCTCCACTCTATTAATCATTTCATATTACTTGTTGGATATACGGATGAGAGGAAGTGGGAATTCTACAACAGTTCAGGTAGTGATCGTCACGCTTTAACGGCTTGTAAACAATTCGTGAGTATATACTGTCTATTTCCAAATTGAACAAACTGTTTATATCCGCTTTAACGACGTGTGTTGTTCCTGCATGTTGAATGGCTGACTGCGAAGTACAGCGATTATCGGTGGCCAGACCCATACATATGGACCATCAATGTAAAAACAAACATCCCAATACAGGAGAACGGCTATGACTGTGGTGTATTCGTCGTGCATTCGCAGAGCACTGTATATTTCGGCGTCCGATTAATTTTACGCAAGCTGACATGAAGTACTATCGGCAACGAATAGTCCTTGAAATCTTTAAGCGCAGCTGGGAGTTGAATGCGCATCGGTTGAGTCTTGATGAGATTACGATTGATTCAATTAAGCCTGATGATTGATGCAAATTTAGTGACATCCTTGACAGTTCTGTCCTATTGTAAATATTTTGTTGTAAATATTCAGCTAGTGACGAGCTGAATGGTCCATACAACTTTTAGGTTGAACGTTACAAAACTTTTAGGTAATTTTTTTGGCAACATTTTTTGGAATGGAAATTGAAGATGTGTGCCCTTGTTAGGTTCTCAGCAGTTTAGATCCTTGTAATGGTTTATTTGGCAATGTTGTGATTGATATGGATCTTGTAGTGCGTTCGCACATCAAATTAGTACGGACAGTGTATTGAATATTTTGTCTGTTAAGCGACGACATCGTCACTTCACAGAACCTAATGCAATCGATTTGGTAAGAAATGCATGTGATTTTACAACGACATCGTCGCTACACAGAACCTAGTGGAAGATACAGTTTGTGACTTTACAACGACGTCGTCACTTCACAGAACCTACTCTTATCAATGGAAGTTATATTTACAACGACGTCGTCGCTTCACAGAACCTAATGCAATCGATTTGATTAGAAATGCATGTGATTTACAACGACATCGTCGCTACACAGAAACTAGTGGAGGATACAGTTTGTGACTTTACAATGACTTTACAACGATGTTGTCGCTTCACAGAACCTACTCTTTTAAATGGAAGTTATATTCACAACGACGTCGTCGCTTCACAGAACCTGAGTTTCCAATGCAAGTTATACTTACAACGATGCCGTCGCTTCACATAACCTACTTTTTTCAATCTAAGTTATATTTACAACGACGTCGTCGCTTCACAGAACCTAATCGAAGAGATTTGATAAGAAATACATGTGATTTTACAACGACGTCGTCGGTTCACAGAACCTACTCTTTTCAATGCAAGTTATATTTACAACGACGTCGTCACTTCACAGAAGCTATTTTTATAAAATTCTGTGCCAATGTACAAATACGTCGTTTCTCAACAGGAACAAATGGAAGAAAATGTGTGATCCACATCAAATAAAAATGGTGACAAAATTGACAAATCTTCCATGACAAATTTGTTGTAGCTGTAATATATATGAGGTTGTATTACAAAAGTATGATCCATATGGTTGAATACAAGGTTGATTACAATACAAAAGTATGATCCACATCCTAAAATGTGAAAGTTGAAAGTACAAACTTGTTGTCACTGCAGTAGAAGCCTACCTATACAAAAGTATGATCCACATCAAAAAAATGCTATGCAAGTTGGAGCTATACAAAAGTATTATCCACATCTAGTTTGATCTATGCAAAATGATCAGTTGGTGGGTTGCGACAACTCTTTCGGTTGTCTCCCCTATTTTTGCAAATAGAGCAGGTAACAATCCTGCGCTGTCGATTTTTGTCTTCAACCCGAATTTTGTTTTTCTTTGGACGCCCTGGTTGTTTCGTCGCACGTGGAGGCAACACAATTTCATTTGATGTATGCTCTCATTATTTGCTATCACGAGTGGCATGTATGACCTCACTGTACGACGCACGATAAGTACTTGTTAGGTAACAGTCTTCAACACAGTCATACGGATTCAAGTGCCTAACCTTCATTGCCACTAGCGCATGGCAACATGGAATCCCCATTATTTTCCATTTACGGCAACTACACTTCTTTTGTTCAAGATCAACAATATCAATAAATTATGTTGATTGGACCTGGAACTCAACGAGACCGGCAACCCGTACATGCACGCGGCGTGAGTCTTCAGCCTCTTGGCTCATTAGTTTCTCTGCATAGGGCGTTAACCGCGACGTAATATTGAGTGAGTCAAGATGTCTTCTCTGAAAGAACTCCGTCAACTTGGCACGGATTTCTTCGACTTGCTTTGTAATGGGAAGCACTCTAATGTCATTTAAAAGCGCATTCGTACACTCAGCTGCGTTGCTGGTTATCATGTCATAGCGCTGACCATCAACATATGCATTTGACCAACGTTGTTTTCCAATGGCATTGATATAAGTGTGTGTCCCTTGGTCTACAGCAAGGATATCGTTCATATAGGCCTCATACTCACATGGTCTAAAAGCCTTGGCAGCTCACCAAAATTTTAATACAATGGCACGATCACAGAAGGTTGATTTAATATTTTCTACAATGTGATGACAACAATAGCAGTGCCTCGCACTTGGAATGATGTTGGACAATGCCGGAACAAGGCCCTTTTGTCGATCAGACACAATCGTTAGGTTCGTTGGACTTCCCAATGCAAGAGCGAGATTGGCAAGGAACCACTCCCAACTGTCACGACGTTCGGCCTCAGCGAAGGCGAAAGCTATGGAAAATAGCTTATGATTACCATCGTAGGTGACAGCCACTAGCAGCACACCAGGATACTTGCCCCGAAGATATGACCCATCAATAGTGATCATGGGCCTCATTGGTGAACGGAATGATCGGATGCAAGGACCGAAAGCCCAGAAGAATCTTCTAAACCTGTCTTCAACTGTCGTGTCGATATTAGTCACAGTGCCTGGATTGGTCATGTGTAATTCTCTACAATAAAGAGGTAGAATCTTAAAGGATTCTTCATATGATCCCCGAACTACACGCAACGCCATCTCTTTTGCAATGTGTGTTTTTCTGTAAGTGATACGGGTACCAAACTCCTTTTGGTATTCATTCATAATCTCTTTCGGCTTCAAGTGGTTATTGCATCGGACTCTGTCCTCAATGAACTCTTCAATCAGTTTCGATGATGCTTGGGGATGTGTCATTCCCATCATTGGTTTTGAGCAACAATACCGTGGGTTATAAGTCCACACCTTAAACTCCGGACCAGAATCAACAATGGAAGCATGTATACACCAAGGACAACAATCATCTTTGCAACGTGCTGTGATTTTTTTCATCTTGGTCGACACATGTCGTAGAGTAAAATTGTTATAAATTGCAAATTCCGCAAGAGATCTTCTGAAGCATTCACGATTAGGAAATTGACACCCTATCCACATTTCTCGTGCTGAGTCCGTACCAGTTTCGGCTATAGCATCTTCAGTGGCCATTGTGTCAACAAAGTTGACATCTTCCATAGCAAGTGAATGATTCACAGCATCATTGGTTGCAGCTCCTTGTTCATTACCCACAAAATTGAGATCTTCCATAGCAAGTGAATGATTCACAGCATCAATGGTTCCAGCTCCTTGTTCATTACCAACAAAATTGACATCTTCCATAGCAAGTGAGTCATGCACAGCATCAATGGTTTTAGCTTCTTGTTCATTACCAACGAAATTTACATCTTCCATAGCAAATGAATGATTCACGGCATGAATGGTTTCAACGCCTTGTTCATTACCAGCCATCATCCAAGAAGGAGTTTCACGAACCATTGATATATCAACAGTACCACAGAGAGCATCATTTGCATCAACAGCCTCATGATATATTCCATCCACATGAAAACCCGCTCTTGTAGAACAATTGTTTGTATCAGAATCCCGTGTGGAAGAGAAATGCATATCAACATCTTCACGAATATCCACGGTGGAATACACTGCGCCAGGCGTGGGATTCATAATCTCGCAAATCCCTTTGCGCATTTTCTTCCGGGCATAAGAATCGCCAAACATAACCCTTTCAATAAAAGACATGGGCAAGATTTTAAGTTAAGCACGAAAATGCAACAATAGAAGTATTAAAGAGTATAAACATCGAAACATACTGGAAGCCTTCACGTTTCTTATTTACAGCGTGAAGTTTCCTGTTGACATACACATGTACCCCATCTTGCTCACTTCCAGACGCCATCAACATTCCCATAATATCATTCTCATCTTCCAAACTAATCAACGAAAAAACGAGTCCATTGTGATGAAGGTATTTCATGCTTACATCATCGATATTTGCATCCCAATTAGACAAAGCAATGGCTTCATTCAGCAACGTGCCATATGTTATGGTGTTAGGTAGAGACTTCATCTTCTGTCTTCCACCTTTGTAGACCGGACGTATAATGTCGAAGACAAACTCTCCATCATAGTGAAATATGATGGAGATCCCATCCTTAGTCATGCTGCCGACACAAATAAACCATATATCAATTTGTTCGTATTAGCAAATGTAGTGAATAAGTCACGTGTTGAATAATGCTAACAAAGAGATGATTTTATGCGTTCTGTTGTCCATTTCTATTTATGTTTAAAAGGAAAATTTTCACAAGAGAAGTTAACTCCACTGACATTGTTTTCCCTCTAGGGTTACAGACAAAAAAGGAGTAAAAATGAAATCATTTCTTGCGTGTTTGTTCCAACCTTTATATAACAACCCTACCATGTAAAACTGGTATTCACCATTCTTTTGTGCTCGTATTTGAGTTTCTGTCTTCATATTACCCCAAAGGGATAAACCCTAATATGCAAATACGTGTATTCACCGTATTTATATGCTCTCAATTAGGGGTTGTGACAATAAACAACCTTAGAACAACCAAAGTTGTTACTTTGATGATTTAACCACCCAACAATAATGTGTAATCAAGATAATGTCATGAAAAAACTGTATATCAAAAGCCCTAATGAACTTTTCTTGAAAAGGTAAACATGAAACTCAAAATCTATGGTAGCTAATGCATGAAACAACTCTGAAAATGTGTTGTGCCTACCTCTTAATGGAGATCAACAACCTCCGGTTGGGGGAGAGTTTTGGTTTTCTCAGCATTCAATCGCAGATGAAAAGGGAAGGAGAAAATGCAGCTGTGTCGGGGCGCACAGACACATATATATATAGAAGATTAGCGACGACGTCGTCACTTACTCTCGATATTAAGTGACGACGCCGTCGCTTGTTGAAAAAGGCAAAAAAAATAAAAAAAAAAACGAGCTGGAATACTTGTTCCTTGCTATAAAAACTATTGGCACCTCCTATGGTTAGTGGGCCTCTATGGTCCTTTTTTAGGTAAATTTCTCTATAATTTAAGAAGAAAGCTATGTAATCTCTATAAAAAAAGATTTAGTGCTATATGAATAACTTTTGGAGGCGACTCTTTGGAAATGGGTCACATCCACTCATGACTGACCGAAAGGTACATATCATTCAAAGGACACAAAAAAGTGTTTTAAAATACATAAAACTTGAAAAGCTCTTGAAGAGTCATACCCAAGTGTCTCTCGAGATTTAATTGAATTGTTGGTTTTTAGAAAATATCTAATAATGACATGATTGGAACTTGATTTGGTGGACGTAATAAGCTTTTGTTGGGCCTTAAATTCCTCCGGCCTGTTGCAATGGTCTTGACCTTTTTCTTAATAGGTCTTTGGGAGATCAAAGCGTAAACACAGTAATAGATGAACCAAAACTAAGATCCCCTATAACAGATACCAAAACATAAGATGCTTGGATTAGCACATAAGATGCTTCATAGAGGTCAATTGTTAAATCCCTTAAAGATCATTGGATTAGCACATAAGTTACTTGATTGTTCCACAAGCCACTATAGTGATCATTTCTTATGAAAGATGAGAAACTTGATGAGGTCCCGAGAGTGATCTCTAACAAAGAAGATCTAGCGATCTTCTTGGACATAGCCTATAAAGCTAAGGAGGGAAACTCCACCTTTGGTTATAGTATGATGTTAAATGGTATTATTGTGGATGCAGGTGTTATCCAAATTGCCGAAGCGAGGGCAGTTTTAGCCGCTTTGGAAAGGGCAAGGAGAAATAATTTTGGCAGGGCTCATGCTTTGATGGACACCAAATAGGTGGTGCAAGCTCTGAAGGGAGATCGTGACTAGTCCATAAATCTCATCATGTTTTTTTTTATGTCAAAGCCATGGACATCTTATTTTCTTTTGTAGACTTTGATTATATTCCTAGGATTTTGAATGGGCAGGCTCATATGCTTATTAAAGTTTGCTACTCTACTAGACACGATGTAGGTTGAGAAGGGCTTTTGTTATCTTATGTGGAGCTAATTTGGTCTTGTATTATGTGCTTGTCCTCTCTCTTTTGTTGTATTTCTTCCCTTTTAATGAATATGCTTATTTATCAAGAGGAGAAAAAAAGATAGCCAAAACATAAGTGGTAGACTAATTAGTTACTGAAGCTTAGATGTTAGAGTTCTAAGCACTTTCATAGTGTTGGATTATATGTCCTTAATCCAGTGGCTGATGTGAACAATTTGATTACTTATTATGACGTAGTTGTTAATGAGATGAATAGGAGCCCTTAAGTATATTAATTGTGATCCGTGTGTGTGTGGATGAGATTCCCATGCAGGAGACAGAGGTCACAATTCTTATACTTCAAATGTTCACAATCAACGATGAAACTGGGCTTCTCATTTTAAATATTGTAGCACTGCAATTACTATGAGATAGTATGATTTGTCTCAACCATCAAAGTGGAAGAATTCGAATTGTTGTACTAGTAAATTGGATGTAATGAAGGACCATGAGAAACACCTTATATAAAATACTATCTCTAATTAAGAAACGCTCTCATAATTTTCAAGCAATATGCTCTTAATCCTAAGGGAGTAATGGATTTAAGATTTTGCTATACATTTGCTTCAACTTACCAATGAGTGAGGCCAAATGTAGGTCATCAACTCAGTATCTTGGGTAGATGTTGGTGGAACTGTGGGAACATATATTCTTAAGATGGAATCTGTTCTCATAAAAGAAATATCCCCTTGTGCTGATTAATAAAATTATCGTCGGTAAGTGCACACCCATTTTGATTAAGAGTTAATCAGATGGTATCGATGATTGATGTAATTAATTGGGTCACAAGGATAATAAGAGGTGGGTCCACATTGGTTAGACAGTTGATACTATTTTCCAACGAATCTATGGATATAATTGACGGAGGGGCTTGTTTGCAGTAATTGGAAAGTTTAGGGTCTCCTTGTGAAATTCCTAGAACCGGAGTGCCATTACATATATATATATATATAGTGGATGAGCTACAACCTAGGTGACTAGCATGAAACCCATACAAGAATCAAAGAATGGAAAGAAATGTGCACATTTTATAAGTGTCTACGTGCTTCACACTCAAATCTCACCTAGTACCAAGCTTCTAGAGCAAAAACCTCCAAAAAGAAACCTCAACCAAGCTCCTATAATGGTGAAGATGAAGAGAAAACCAACAAATCAACATGCATTCACAAATACAAACCTCCAATCATTGATTTAAAAATACGCTTTTGCTCCTTCCTAGATCTATGTCTTGCTTGGACAGGCTCAAAGCTACCTTTCTTACGAAAAATAATAAAGTGGAGAACCTAGACCTAGAGCTAGAGAGAGAGAAGGGGTGGGACTTCCAGCCCTAAGACAGAGCATGAGACGGCCCCCACTAGTAGGTCTCCTTTTTTAATATCTTATTCTCTTTACCTTAGATTTTGTTTCCATCTTGGACTCTAGCTTGGCTTGACTTCAACTCCAAGTAACCTCCTCATCTAGAGATGATTTGAATCTCTAATTGATCTCTTTCTAATCTCAATCTCTCATCTTGTTCAAATTTTCCAGCAGTGGATCCCATCTGAGATATCTTGTGCATTCTAAAAAAGGACCAGCGGTGTGGATTGAGCAGGGGAAGAGAGAGGGAGAGGGAGTGTGGGATGTCGGGAAGGTGGGCCCCCAGTGGACGTCCACATCCCTTAGAATCTTCTCGCTTTGAAATTCTTATCTCCTTTCCCGTTTGGACTTGCTCTTATTTCTGGAATTCTATCTCTATAGCTGACTCATATCAAATCTTCTTAGGAGAACTTTCCTACTCATACTCTATCCTTGATTGCTTCTAAATCCCTCCTTCCCTATTTTGAATTTCAAATCTTGATGAGAGAGGAAGGAGTCATCTAGATCTTGGAAACTAGAGAGGAAGAGATATTTATCCAACTTTGTGCAACAACTGCAGGACCCACCCCATACTGGGCGTGCATAGGGATTCACGCCCAATGATGGGTTGGTTTCCCTCTTTTCTTTCTTTCTTTTTTTTTTCTTCTTTGAAATTTTTATCTCCTTTCCCATTTGGACTTGCTATCCCTATCTTTCGGGAATTCTATCTCTGTTGCCGACTCATCTCAAATCTTCTTAGGAGAACTTTCCTACTCAGAATCTATCCTTGATTGCTTCTAGACTTCTCCTTCCCTATTTTGAATTTCAAATCTTGATGAGAGAGGAAGGAGTCCTCTAGGAAACTAGAGAGGAAGAGATATTTATCAAACTTTGTGCAACAACTGCGGGAGCCACCCCATACTGGGCGTGCATAGGGAATCACACACAATGATGGGGTGGTTTCCTCTTTTCTTTCTTCTCTTTTTTGTTTCTTCAAATTTCTCTCCATGTGGGCCCTTATTGCTAAGACAATTTCTACAATAGTGAAACAACTAAATCACTAGTAATGAAATAAATAAAATGCTATGTATGGGACCTACCTCATGCAATTTATGCCTAGCTAAAGAATTAATATAATGGGGCCACAGTGCTTAGAGTCTAATTGGTGGGACCTAGGGGTGATGCAAACTACCAACTCCACACATTCGTGCAAGATTAATGGTTTTTGACTGATTTTGACTTAAATTCCCAATTTGCTCATATGCATGAAATCATGAAATCATGATGCAATTGGTCCCAATTAAGTCCACAAATACACATGAAATGATGGCCATTTGACCCAATTTTGTGGTCTTGTCAGTGTATAAGCCCTCTAGGGTTGGACATCCAACACAGTCATTGGACGAATTTCGGGTTCTCCTCCTCCCCTCTCCTCTCATCTGGTTTCTACTTTGAGTGCCTTGAGATTATTCTTCTCAAGAGATCCCATCATTCTCTTTGAGAAGGTCTCTCCTATTGGGTCATAGTGTGGAAGATTGCGAGGTCTAGGAGATCATATCTACGAAAGGGTTTTGTAGAAGCAAATATCAAAGACTCGATTTGAGCATAATAGAGCTCCTCAGGGATAGATCTGCACCAAGTTATTTGTAGACCTAGCAGTTGCATGTTTAGATCTGTTTTCCTTGTTGATAGATCTAGGATCTTCATATACTAAGATTAGCGTTCAAGATCTTGCGAATGGTTTCATGGCCTTTTGAATGTTAGGTCCCTGTGTCAAGTGGATCAAAGTTTTTAAAATCCTGTCTGGAAGGCCCACCCACTTCCTAACACATAGAGTGACAAAAAGCATACTTGTTAAAATGATCCTTTAAAGGAAAATTTTCAAAACAAGGCTCGAGTTTTACCTAGATTTCACATCAGGGGGTAGAAAAACTTAGATTTCAAGACATGGCTTAAGTTTTCCATTAACATTTCAAATCAAGACCATCCGATGAGAAAATGAACTTTTCGGAAAGAATATGGGTTTTCAGGCTACTTCTCTCATGGCATCCCATCTTCTTCTTCCCTCTTAGCCTACATTTCCCAAACTTGGTACCCATTCTCTCAGCCAAAGATAACCACAAAGCTAACCCATCTTCATCTCTTCCTCTCATAGCCTACCTTTCTGCCAATGTCATCTAAGCTAAACAGACCCAAACACACCCTTCTTACTCCTCCATCTAAACAACAATAGTACATAAAGAATTGTAAAAAACTTTTATAACTTTTTTTAATTGTGGAAAGACAAAAATACATCATAAGAAAAGGTAATTTCTCTATTTCTCAAAAAACATTTATTGGGAGGACTTGATTGAAAGAATTGTGGAAAACATTTTCATTACTTTTTTTAGCATATTCAAATCTTCATGTAATTTTTTTTTTAAAAAGAGCCAAAAGTTTTAAATCTTTTTTTGAAAACCCCCCAATTATAAAATTTAAATTTATCAACACAATAATAGTTGATGTCGATGTCGCTATTGAAGACAAAATATTTTTAAATATTATAAAAAAAGAAACATAATACTCAAATGATGTTAAAGTGTAAGTAAATGTCACATAGGCAAGTTTTACATGTGTAAAAAAAACTGCCATATTATTCAAAATCACCATTTTCATGAGTAAATGAGTACATCCAAAAAATTTAGATGTATTTGGGTGTTTTGGACATTTTTGCACAAATTTCTTTGAATTCATGAGATTTAAGATGCAAAACCAAACATCTTGCAAGAACCCGATTTCTAATTGCAGCGATTAACATTAAATAATTATGTTTAGTATTTAACGATGAGTTACTAGATCCTAATTGATTGTTTCTTAGGTCTAGAATTGAGTTTGGGTTGGTTTCAGAGTGTTTCGAGCAGTTTTACGGAGAGTTCGACTTTTTTCAGCTTAACATAGAATTTTGAGAATTTCAGGGGTATTTTCAAAGTTTCATAAAAACTACATCTTAAGCCCAAAAGTTAGGTCATGACCTGAACAACAATTTTCATGTTCAGCCCAAACTCATCCGAGGTCCAGAGAGTCCAGTTTGACCACACAGACTTTTCAAGGTGTTTACTCATAGTTCGGAAAATTGCAACTTCTGCTACCGATCTCTGAAAATTCTGATCTTAGGCTTGTTGGAAAGAGCCCTGCTACTTGTCCCAAGATTTAATCCCGGGACTTGTCCGGACTCCACATGGGAGGGGCAAAAAGGTCATTTGGCAAATGACCTTTTTGCCCCTCCCATGCCAAATGACCTTTTTGCCCCTCCCATGTGGAGTCGGGACAAGTCCCGGGATTAAATCCCTGGACAATTAGACTTTTTGTGTTGGAAATCTCTTCTCGTTACCCACAATTGTCCTTCTTTGACCAAGTCCAATAGAGGTCCCAACAACCTTCGTTTTTGCGTCACAAATTCCATTAGTGTGGTATGTAAATTCACACCATAAGCACCCACCTACTTTCATAAAAATATCCCAACTACCCCACCAACCCCATTTACTCCTCTCTCTCCATCATTCCAGCAGCTGGGAGAACTTCTCCTTCTCCTTCTCCTTCCCTTTCATTTCCTTGCCATTTTATGGTGAAAATCATCGAGCGGTGGGAACTTGCAAGATCGGACCCTAACAATAAATTCTACATCGTCTCCTACTCAACATAGTTTATTTTGGTGCAAATCCACCGATGGCAGCCCCTTAAACCTCATTTCCCTTCTTGTTTGAACCCCTTAGAGGTAAGAGCCCCGTCTTCTTTGATTAATTTCTTGATCTAGATGTCCAAATCCATCACCTATGTTGCATGCTTGGGTTGGTTCTAAGTTTAGAGAGGTTTTCATTTTTAGGTGGCTTTTCGGAAGAGGTTTTTGGGTGTATCTTGAAGAGGATTCGTAGTTCGTTTGGTGAAGTGATTTGGAGTTGAGTTTAGTCTAAGGCAAGTCTCTAAATTAATTATCATAGAATGTATGGCTATTTTTTATTCTCATATACCTACTTATGTCTTGAAGTTTTGAAATGGATAATGCTAATCATGTCCAATTGTAAATGATCAGTGTAATTAGTGCCTTAGAGTATGAGGGCTTCAATCGATTTTGTTAACTCCGCCCCATGTAAGGTATTAATGAATTATGGAATTAATGGTGGGCTTAGATCTTCAAATTATTTCAATTTAATGGTGATTAGCCCTCCTTAATTCCTCAAATTTCCTTGTGGACCCACCTGAAATGCCCCTGTGGGACCCCCCCTACCCCGTTGGAGCCTAACCAGCCAAGCAATTGGTGCTACCCAGTTGCCAACTGCCTTCTGACCAGGCAGCTGGTGCACCCAACAGTTGGCCGGCTGGGCACCAGCGGCTATGGCTACTGTACGTGCAGCGGCCGGCGGTCTCCGCAACAGAACCCATGGTACCCTTTTTTTAAAAAAACAATTTAGGCCAACTTGGAGCCTGTTTTAACTCGTATGACCCATTAAAGTCTCAAAAAATTTTAGCGATCAATTGTGAAGCTTCTAACCCTCTTCAAACCCAAAATTTGTACACCAAAGTGGGTCTTGGGGGCAGGAGCCATGAACCATAGGGGGTTAGCCATTAAAACATAATGATGTGGACCCCCTTACATAAAAAGGGAATCAAGATTTAGAATTTCGAGGAACCCGTACCCCGAGCTTGTCTGTCATGCACTTCAAATTTGTTATTTATGCTTGAATTAATTAGAGGCATGTGGAGCACGGCAATTCACGCCCTATCCAAGCTTAGGGTTTTGGATATCCTCACTTTCCAAATGCATCAAGTGTACGAATTAATTATGATAACTGACCCTTTGAACGTATAGGCTTGTGTATCCTTGTCCTTGCATGTCCGATGCTAGTAATATAATAAAAGATATATTGGTAATGGATCCTTGATTCCTTTAGGCGTGCTAGGTTGTTCTAATCAGTAAATTTCAGTATTCTTATGCATAGTGCATATATTCTTTATTTGTATCTTTCATATGTCCTATCATACCCAAACTTACCCGGCCCCTCATTGGGAATTAGCGCTCGATATTCACCCTGCTTTGACCTTGGAGTTACCCAAATCCTTAGGCACTTTCTTTAGTTGGTGTGAGAGCATTCAGTTGCCCTACCCTTTCCAAGTTATCCAGATCAACTTACTTGTTCTACCACCCATTCGAAGCCTTCTAATGAGTGTTAAATATTGCATATTTTACCCCTCATTAGTCTGAGTTTTATCAGCATCTCATATGCATATCATTTGTTTTACACAGAGATTTTATCCTTCTATCACATTAACAAATTATTGGATTATCATCGCTTATAACTTTGTTTTAACTTATAAAATGACGTCGTTTCTTTGCATCATTACATTGAACGTGGAATTCTGAGTAAAATCAGCTACTTATTTGCATTCATACGAGTTCGGACGAGGAAGATATGAAGCGGCAAAGTTTTCATGGATAAATCTAATTATTTATAGCGCATTTTTATGTAATTTCTTTTGTGTAGGTGGACCTTGCGACTACCCCAACCTTCCGGCTAGTGTCGCAAGGCATCAAGAAGAGATTTCAATAAAGAAGTTACATGAAGAAATCTTAGGAAGAGTTGAAGAATCTCAAAAGAAGAGGAGAAGACTTTACGAATAAAAGAAGTCATTCTCTAACAGAAAGGAGCGGTTGGTGTATTGGTTAGAGATTGGGTGTGTATGAAATAGGTTATGGGTTCAAATATCAACAATTACATATTTTTTTACATAGAAAATATTCCATCCAATCCAACTCTAACATCTCCACCAATCAAAGCTTGACATGACATAAATCCATGAGCCCTTAAATTGCAACCAATCAAATTGAAGCAATCCATGTGAAAACAAATGAGCCAATCAAAAGCCTCCAAGTTGCAACCAATCAAATGTGAAAGCAAATGAGCCGATCAAAAGCCGCCAATCAAAAGCCTCCAAGTTGCAATCAACGAGCCAGTCAAATGTCTTCAATGTTTTTACAAATTGGAATGTATTTGTAGAGAAAAGGAGAATCTTTTGGTAAGTTAATCTTTTAGCAATTTTATTTTACCTTCTCTATACTTCTAGATTATAATTAGGAGTTGTGACACCCCGACTAGTAATTTCTGAGATTAGTGTTGATTTAGTTGTGGATTAGTTCTTTAAGTGGGATTAGTGGTTGTTTGGTTGAGTTGGTGAGTTAGAATATATTTTCTTTAGTTTTGGGGAGTTTTGAGAGCCAGTGAACCTAGTCAATGACTGTAGGATCCTATTTGTTTTGTGTGGTCAGCATGGGGAGGTTCCTTATGATTCCTAAAAATTTCCATTTCAGCCCCGTTTGATAAGTCTCGTTATTCCCTACAACTTTCTTGTTTACTCCGTACCCATTCAAAGCTCTGAAAATCAGTTTTTCTAACCCTGGGGGCAAAATCAGTCTTTTCACATTGAATCTGGACCCAAATTTCGAAGTCTCAGAACCATGGTAAAATTATACATTTTGAAAACTAGATTTTATGAAAAACATTTTCTTCTTCTTCGTCGATCGTATCCAGGGCCCAAAAATTGATGTTTTACCCTTGACAAGTTTTAGTGATGGTGGGGCCCACACCCACCCTTTTATAAAAAGGGCCAGCCCCTTCCTTCTTCCCCATTCGTTCCAGTTGATAGCAAGGATGAGGAGCGGCAGCTCCTTAGGGATTTTTGCCCTTTCTCTTCTTCTTGCTCCCTCTCACAAAAATCCACCACCAAGCTTACCAAAATGGAGATTTGAGCCCACCTCTTCTTCATATCTCATCTCAAGCTCTCTTTATATACCATTATTGTGCAAAGTCAAGGTGGGCAGCCCTTTCTCCAAGCTTCTCCTTGTTGATTCATGGTCTTAGAGGTAAGAGCCTCCTTCCCATCGTCTATTTTGTGCAATGGCATCCCCTTAGATCCTATTTCTTAGCTTTGTTTGGACCCATTCGTTGTCTTTGATGATTTGCCATTTTTAGGGTTCTAAGTGGGTTTATTTTGGGGAGTTTTGGGTGTGCTTGTAGGTTTGATCTTGAGGGTAGTTTTGGGATGGGAGCTTGTTTAGCTATCTTGGAGGCCAAGGCAAGTGGATGAATAGATGATTTTGAATATTAGCATGTTTTGTGAGAAAATCTTGATTTCCATTTCTTGTACTCAGTGATTTCATACTTGTTTTAATCTATGTTTCATGCTATGGTTTCTATTGATTTTGAAAATATGCATATTGATGGATCTCTCTCTCTAGTTTAGTCTCTTGGAAATGTATGCATTTTATTTTGTTAAAGCTTGTTTAATGTTTACTTATGGATTCCATGGATGATGGGTTGTCTTATGATGAATGTGATGGATTTGGGTTGTATATTGTGGAGTGTTTGATGGAGGAATAAGGATGGGTTTGAGAAGGCAAAGAGACCCACATTTTTGTGACAAAGTAGTGGCTCAAAGGAGGTTTGAAAGGGAGGAAGAAAGAAAGCCCAAAATGCACCAAAACTAGGCTTTTGACACAGTTCGCTCGAGCGAAACCTAAACAGAGGCCAGTTGGCTCTAGCCAACCTTCAGGTTTGCTCGAGCTAACCTACCCAGGGCCAGTTCGCTCGAGCAAACCCTCTCAGAGAGTGGTTGGCTCAAGCCAACTTCCGGTCCGCTCAAGCCAACTATCCCTCATGCCTGGCTTTGCTCTAGAAACTTGAAAAATGATGTTTTAATGCTTGGGGAGGCATGTTTGGAGCCCCAATGCAATGGTGGAACCTCGGAAGTGATGTATGGAGCTCGGCTGAGAAAGAAACCCCATCACGGAAATGTATTGAGGATTCTTTACTTGCCAATGTATATAGGGGCCCTAGAATGTCCTCGATCTTCTGGAGTACGAAGCTAAAAGCAAAACCGACATACAGGATCCTTATACACATTGATTTAAATCTTGAAGTTTCAATGTATGGTCCGGCAATTTGTGAAAATCCATTTGTATTTTATTTTACTCGAATTACATATGTACTCTTCAGTTTTCATATGACATTACTAGTTCTGCTTCAAAAATACTAAATTATGCAATTTGAGGATCCTGCTAGCCCTGTGTATTCATGACTAGATACTAACGTGATATATGTACATGTGAGCTTTCTGTTTAGCCTGGTTTTATACACCTATATATATATATATTCTGATTTCTTCATGTGACTTATGTGTCGGCACCACTAAACTTGGACAACCTTGTCGGCTTGATCCAACGACTTGGGGGTCCCCCAATAACTCCTACCAACTATAGTCTAGGTTTCCGCCTGTCCCGCTACCCGGTTCGTTGTCTAGTATATGTGTATATATATATTTAGTTGGCTCTCATCACTTCGCATGTCTGAGACCAACGCCTCTAGTGTGCTCTCATCACATTAGTGATGGAGGATTTAGCTTCGTGTAGTTGCCATCTTGCCAGTTCCCGATTCATTGGAACCTATTCATGTTTTACATTCATCATGTGTTTTCGGATAAATCATGCATCTTATTTCATGAAAATTGTTGTTTAAGAAAGTTTCAACATTTTTCTTTAGGTAACTTGTAAATTATTATATTGTTTATATCTTTTCACCCACCTACCAGACCGTCGTGTTTGACCCACTATTTTGGTACTCAAGTCCAGACTTCTTTACCCTGAGCTGAGTGCATTTGTTGGCTGTGGAGCCATGAGTTTGCATGTTGCAGTGTCAGCTATCTTATGTAGACATTGAGCTTGACATCGGAGCTACGTCATATGTGGGGTAGTGTTTATTTAGCTTGTTATTGTATGCCTTTTATTAGCCTTTTTCTCGGGATTTTACTTAATACACTTTGGAAATTTGTAACTTGAACATATGTGGAAATGATTATCTTGCTACTGTCAGCTCTGTACCTTGTTATGATGGTTTGTTCCAATATGATATGGTCCTTGATGTGGTAACTATGTGCTAGCAGTTAAGTGCAACACAGAATCCGATGGCCACGGGTTCCGGATCGCAACGCTATGAAAGCTTCCACGAAATATTCAGAGTGTATTGGAATTTGTCATCCTCACACACGCAGATCTTAGGAGAAATAAAATTCTTACTTAAATCCCATTCGAGCCCCCCGAAGTTGGGCCGCTGCAGAGTCCGGGTTTGGGGGCATGACAGGAGTTTAAGTGTAACTAATCTAGAAAGAGTGTTCAATTGAAGATCATTAATGGAGATTTGGAGCTCTTTCTCAATGTTTAGTGGCTAAAGCTTTTGGATTAGGCTCTCTTTTTGAAGTTAAGTAATGTGATTAGTTAAACTACATGCATGTCTTACTTTAAATTCTATACTTGTGCCTTGATTGATTAGTAGATTTTAGATCTAATTGTGATAATCTCTCTCATTTCTCATAATCTTCTTTACACTTGATGCTTGGGTAATCTCAATTGATGCTTTGTAGTTGGATTAAGTTCTCTCATATAACATGCTCTATAGCCCTTATCTTTGATCTTTTGTAGCTTGATTTTGATGATTAATTGTTAGCGTAGTTAGGTTATGATCTAGGATCTTTGCTTTTGATTTTCTTTATTTTGATCTTCATTGTTATATCATCCAATCCAATTAGGCAAAAGATTTCTAATTGGATTATAGATTTGGGAGTTGAATTAGAACATGCATTGATTGGATTAATTACATACTTAGTGCATTTTGGATTGCCTAATCTCTTATTTTTATTGTTGTTAATTTGAATCTTTATTTTGATTTGTCATTTTCAGTTTTAGATTGTTAGATACACATTTCACATCATGTGTTTTAAAATCCTACACATTTCACACCATATCTTTACCTTAAATCTTCCATTTCCAGCACCATTCATCCAATAGTTTAGTGTAGCTTCTAAGATTAGCTTAGATCTTATTAATTTCATATTTTAGACTGTTAATTAGTTGTTTACATTACATAGTTTATTAGTTTTAATTGTTCACTTCATTTGTCTATATTAGCTATGCCTTAGTTTAATTCTACTTTAATTGGATTCATTGCTTGTTCCATCATCTCTCCGTGGTATCGATAATCCATACTGTTTAGTCCTTTACTACTTGACGACACCGTAGTCTTGCGGTTCAGTGTTGCACATCTTAGTATCGATCACCTCCATTTCTAACAGAAATGCTGTCCGTTTTTTCGTAGGATTTTCCTAACCAAAATGGATTGTTTTCAAGCTCGAATCAACTCGGTTTATTTAAAAGCCGAAGTAACATTGCTTTCCGTTTTAAGCATTCAAAATGTATGTCCTTCCCTGCACTTGATCATACGCATGGTGGGTACCCGAATTACTCATTTATACTTGATTAACTATTGAACTGATTCGTGAAATGTCCTATACTTGAAACCCCGAAGTCTGCATTGATTCCCAAGTCAACACCATCTAGCTATTTATGATTATTATTGTTTATGTGTGTGTGTGTGTGTGGGGGGGGGGGGGGGGGGCGGGTTGCTTCTATGAGAGCAAGCATGGGGGCCTTCACATCCATATCCAATACCAACAATTTAAATGTGAGGCATATATATATATATAGGGAGATGCTCCTATGAGAGATATCTCTCACCTTATATGAAAGATAGGGTGAGGGCCCTCACATCCATATCCAATGCTAACAACTTAAATATGAGGGCCCCCACCCTTATCTCTCATATAAGGTGAGAGATATCTCTCATATGAGCATCTCCCATATATATATATATATATTGCTCGTTGCAATTTATAGTCCTGAATGTGACACGATGTCATGAAAGTACCTACCCTATCTGGGGCAGACCAGGTACCCCAGTAGCAGGGCAAATGATTTCTGAGGCCGTAAAATCTAGGGTGAGTTCAGAGGTGCTACCTGCCAGTTCGTTGGGGGCCAGTGGATGCTCCCCATTCCGAGGATTTATGCGACGTGGTTGCTAATTAGTCTATAGCCTAATTATTAGTTGTTTATGATTATGTTATTTATATTCACCTGCACTAATCTGCCTAACTTACTATTGCCTAAACTCGTGGTTGCCAATTAGTCGATAGCCTGATTATTAGTTGTTTATGATTATGTTATTTATATTCACCTGCACTAATTTGCCTAACTTACTGTTGACTAAATGACTCTGAATAATTACCTGTCATTTATACTCTGCTTTGTACCTGTAACAACTTGATTTTATTTTTGTATACTTGCCAAGCTTTTTGCCTGATCTACGCTTGATGTCGTAGGTAACGAGCTCGTGTACGTGCCTGAATAGGACTCTGCGGCGGTCCAACAGGATCCTCCAGTTAGACGAGAGTGGGCAACTGGCGACATAAAGTAGAGTCTAAAGCTGCGGAGATCGAGACATTATCATTTTGGTTTTTTTTTTTTTTTGGAAATTGTACCTTTTGCACCTATAACTATGGCCAATGTTTTTGTACGGCCTTATTTTGGGTTGTAATTAAACTTAATTTTCTTGGGGTTCTTTTCTCTAAACT
This sequence comes from Umbellularia californica, assembly GCA_028538565.1. Classification (NCBI taxonomy): domain Eukaryota; kingdom Viridiplantae; phylum Streptophyta; class Magnoliopsida; order Laurales; family Lauraceae; genus Umbellularia; species Umbellularia californica. Next base: position 59,868,876 of record JAPQWN010000001.1, read on the forward strand.
CTCTTATGGCCTAAGTTTCAACTTGCTTTTGATGATCACAACCATTTATTAATGAAGCTAACTTTTTAGTCATTTTGGAATCCATATAGACCCATCTTTTTTAACCATATATGAATAAGGTAGCTAAATTGGGCTCCACTAGGTCATTTGGGTTGGACTTGATCATTTCTCTTAAATGATTTATTGAAGAGAAAATTTGAAGAATGTCATACAAATGTTTTTTTCTTTTTTCATTTTTCAAAAATAAATAATTATGGTTAGGACTTGAAATATTGAACTCTTTGTGTACTTTTTTGAAAATGAGCTAAAATACTATTTTCAAATTTTCCTATGAAAATAATGAGCGGATGGGGCCCACAAGAATGTAATCCCATTTAAGAATTAAACCAGCACCTGTTTACAAGAGGTGAGTGGTTTCCACCCCACTTTAGGTATGTAAATTTTAGTGTAAATGGCCTTATTTACACGCCATTTTTATACCTTCATGGAGAAACGAACGCAAACAAATATAAATTTGCACAACCATCGTGCATGTAAATTGTTTACAAATATACACGATCATTGCAAACACACGACGCCAAAAAGTGGACATCCATTACAATTTATTAAAGCGAAGGGTTTTGAATTCAATTTTGACTGAATTCCTTTCAATTTTGACTCTTTTTATTGAGCCTTTGTAAAAAGCTAAAAATGTATAAATTGCGAGACTTTAAACTCCTAGCCTCTTATTTTTTTATACAACTAACTGAGCCACTACACCACACAATACTCATATGTACTTATTTATCAAAAAGAAAGAAAAAAACAATTAGATGGAGAGGGGACCCTAGCCACATAGGTCATGTATGTGCTTAGCACGGGTGATTGTGCTAGTTACATATATTAAAGGAGTGAGGGCGCCATATGTTTTTATTTAGAGCACCATATGTTAGCGCGCGCTAAATCTTCTGTGTTCTTGGAATGCCATGTTTCACATAACATGCCCACTTAATTTTGAGGCAGGTACTCGAATGATATGAACGTGCGTGAGGTGTTACCTCCAACTAAGCTATAACCAATCATCCCCTAGGGCCTGTTTGGATAAATGAGAAGTGGAGTAAAATGAAATGGATTTCGCGTATGAAGTGGAGTGAAGAGAAGTAGGTTGAAATTAAGTAGAGTACTTCACTTCAATCCATTTGGATGCTTATTTTGAAGTTAAGGTTTGGAGTAGAATCCACTTTTACTCAAGGAAATTAAAGTATATTGAGTTGAAGTGAAATGAAGTATATGTGGCTCACAACATTACTTCATCTATTGGGTCAGACTTATCCAAACAAGATAGAGTTGAAATTTTAGACTATTAGGGCCCATTTAACTTCACTCTACTCTATTATTTGGCTATCCAGACAGGCCTAGAGTCTCCCTCATTCCTTATTAAATTACTGTAATCGAATCAATGATATTAACAACTTTCATATATAATCTTATCTCATACATGATTTCTAGCAAGATCTCAATATATACCCAACATCTGTGACAAACATATACTCTATTATGAATTGCGATACACCATGCATGTTAAGAATTGTGCATTGTGTTCATCATGGTGCCCGGAAGAATTTTCCTTTTTCATATTAAATCTTGTTTCTTCTTATATGTATAGTTTCTTAGAATAGATTATTTATTTATTTTTTTTCCTTTTTTTTTTGTTGCCTTTGTTTGCGTGTATACATTGTCTTTGACATAATTATGAATTTTATTTTTTGACGAATTTACCGCATAAATCCTGGTAGGGCCCCATACCACTCCTGAGGTCCCAGAAACATCGTATTTATGGATAAGGTCCTCAATGTGCCTTTTTTCTAGTCGTTTAGCTTATGGTCGATATCGACCATTCTGCGGTGGTTGCTCTCGATTTACAGAATCCAAATAGAAATTGGGTTTTTCAGGAGGGAGAAGAAGGGAGGGGACTTAAAGTGATTGAATAACCGACGATCCTCCCAAACCAAATCTCGAAGCCTATTGGTTCAAGTGATTGGATATCATTTTTCCCCTTTTTTGACAAGGGCGGGTATCCCGATACTTTTGGCCGGACTAATCCCTATGAGCCCAAGGAAAGCTGGGTAAATCCCTTGTGGCGCCGGTGTGATAGCGCAGTTTAGAACCTTCAACCTCTAAGAGCAAACCTCTAATATTATATACATATAGAGGTATGTACCTATATTTAAATGCATATCAATTACAGGGCACAAGTGTGATTGGAAGACTTCACAATGATTATGATTTTGGGTAAAGGATCATAACAATCATATCATCACAACTAGGGGTGCACATGGGCGGTTTGGATCGGTTTAGAAGGGAAACCATCAACCAAACCAAACCCATCGGTTTTCTATTTTTCCAAACCGGACTAATCGCACATGTGCTCAAACCGAACCGAACCGGACCGGTTCAGTTCGGTTATGATTTTTTTGTTTGTCTTTTTTTTTATTATTATTTTTTGCACAAAAAAATTGTAGTTCAAACTTGGTCCATCAAATGGAATGAGGAGTAGTTGTAATGAACACTAAAATATATTTCACAATTCATTTCAACCAAGGAAGCATACATCAAATGATTGATGAACTCTTTTCATCCATCATTCGGTCGCGCAATTGAATGGACCAAGCCAGGTTCGGCCAACTTTTCAGGCCAATGAGCTGAAGCAGTTCAAATCTTCCGGTAAAATACACCAACAAAATGGTCAGGCACGTACCTATTTCTCTGCATAAAACCTAAACTAGACTATATTGCTTGATCCAGACCAATTAATTCAACACAAAAGGAACTAGGTTTTTTTTTTTTTTTTTTTGCCAACAAGATGGGTTTGAGTGGAATGTAGCCCCAATTTTGAACTAATTGAGATGGGCCTTTTCATAGTTCACTTTCTCTTAGGTTGGACCAAACCCCTCGGCAGCATTACTAAAATCCCAATAATGCACACTTCTTGTAGAACTTTCATCAAACATGATACATGCAAGTAAAACATACAAGCGCTTCCCCTAAGGCTAAAATGGTCAAAACTCAATACTCAAGTTAATACATACGGTCGATTTTATTTAGGCGGTTAATCATAGGTTCAAACCGATAACCGACCGATGTAAGGCGGTTTCTATTATTTTCAAACCGTTGACCGAACCGATCTACATGAAACCAATCCAAACCACTCGGTTCGGTCGGATCGGTTCGGTTTTCCAGTGATATTGAATTTTTTGTGCAGCCCTAATCACAACCATTGATTGATGGCCCTTAAAACTTAACAATCTCGTAAATAACATATTTTATAAAATTTTAATTCAACTATGAGTATAATTTAGATTAGCGTCAATTTGGTGTGAGCGCTAACTCATGGGGGGTTATCAGTGTGGGGGTTGGATTTGATACAAGGGTCCAATGTGTGGCAAAAAAGTTCATTCTCATGCAATTTGTGAGATATACCTCTTTGCAAGACGTCACCCGCCGCTTGGATTCACCCCTTGAGCCTCTCAATAGCTAGTATAAACTCGGAACCTTTGAGACTTTGATCCAAGAGAAATCTTGAGTTAGAAGGAGTGAAACTCCACAGCACGGTCCACCTATTAAAATCTAAACTATTAAAAAAACTTAAAATAGGTGGGATATCTTTAAATTATATGTCAATCAAATTTCCTCCACCGTTGGATCAATTGTTTGATTAAAAATATGATTAACACAATCATATGCCTTTTCGTTATCACAGTTTTCATCAAATAGTAAATCAAATGGAGAAATAAACTACGATTGACATAGAATTTGAGGATACGCCACTTAAGTGGGGGCCAATCAGTGAGGACCATGGTTAAAAAAATTGGCCGATACCGATTCATATCGGCTGATATGAATCGGTATCGGCCGGTACCGATCCGATATCTGCTAGAGATATTGGTATCGGTACAGCCCCAAAAAATATCGCCAATATATCTGGTGATATCGGCCGATATTTTGAAAATATCGACCAAACCAATATATCGGCCGATATATTGAAAAAATCGGTCCATCAGTCTCTCACTCCACTCATTCTTAGTTTTCTTTCCTAATCGCTTAGCCTTCTTCATTCATCAGCTGATAATCCCTGAGCCTCCTTCATGCAAGTTAAAATGAAAAAAAAAAAAAAAAAAAACCTTGCATGTTGCAGTAAAATAAAACAGAGATTGAAGGAGGGGATGAGGAGGAAAGAAAGCACCTGGATGGCTGGATTCCATCCCACCCTTTGGCTCCTCCACTACTACCGGCCGGCCACACCGCCGCACCACCACACCAGCCGACCATCGCTCCGCCCGTCCGCCTTCTTCCCCTTTTCTCCTCTCTTCCTCTTCCTCTCCTCTCCTCTCTTTCCTTACCTTTTCTTTTTCCCTCCTCTCTTTCCTTTCCCTCTCCTCTCTTTCCTTTCCTTTTCTTTTTCCCTTTCCCTTTTCCTCTTTCCTTTCCCTCCGTTTCCCTCCCAGTTTCTGTTTAAGGCGAATGACGAAATGAAAGGACGTGTGAATGGGGAAAAGGTTAAATGCTCTGTTCTGTTAGGGTTTTTTTGCCTTTTCTAACCATCAGTTGAGTATGTAACTTAAAAACCATGGCACCTTATGGGTCCCACAATGGAGCCCACCTACATAAAATCCAAACAGTTCAAAATAACTCTCCCTCCCTCTATCATGTCGTGAGAAAGTTTCACTCTAATTGGGAAATTTCCTACCATTAGATTAATCAATCAACAAATTTAGAAAAAAAAATCAATCTAATAAGAACAAATCTCCTAATAAAATGAGATTTGGATGAGGGCCCATGCAAGAGAAGGGCAACTATTTTGAGTGGTTTAAATTTTTGTAGGTGGGTCTACTATGAAGACTACAAGAATTCCAAACTACCCGAATTAATTTTTAATAACACCTTACTAAAAGGGCCTAATTATCTTAAATCTAAACCACTCGAAGATAAAGGTCCCTTTTTGTGTGGCCCTTTATTTTTTCCTACTCAAATAGGAGTTGGGCCCAGTGAATTAACCATTTATAAGACATCTAGAGTAATGATTCAAATCATATAGCGTAGCGAATTCAATTGTTGCCACTTGCCAGACTATGATTCAAGTAAAATGTTTACAAAGCTATTACAAGATGTGACAATTATTTTTAATCATTGGGATTTTAAATATGGCTGCATTAATGGGTTTGTAAATTATAAGAATGGACACATATATTATATATTAAAACTTGACGTATTTAATAATTAATAATTAGTCAGCGATACAGGATTTTATGACTTAAGGTGACCGAGATTTTGATTTATTGTTGCTACTAATGGAAAAAAAATATTGTTTTCCAGTATTTTCTAATATTCTGAATTTTTTGAATATTTTTGCCAATCTTTTTGGATTAAAAAAAAATTCACACCGCGACAACCGCGACGGACCGATATCCGCGACTGATACCGATATCATATCGATTTTTCGGCCCAGCCGATACCGCGACCGAGACTGCGATTTTGAACCATGGTGAGGACCCTAGACCAAACAAATCTATCCATTAGAGAACCCACTAAAGATTGAAATATTGCATTTACATAATACTAATAAAATACAATATAACTTTGAGTGCCAATTATTATTGATATTAACATACAAATTATTTTAAAATAATTTTTACTTTGACATTTAAAATTAATAAAATAATAAAATTTATATCTACTAATTAATAAAACAGCGTCTACACTGGACAGTCATGATTTGTTAATTGCCAAGTTTCAACCTTTTTCAAACAGTGTCTAAGCAAGCAGTCGCGATCGACGGTTATTTTTTTTTTTTTCCTGAGAATGCTAAGATTGATTTCTAAATTATTCTTTTTTATGGTTTTCTAAAATAATGATTAAAGTTTTATTGCAGAATTTTACTGACACTAATGTTTGATAACTTCTGCTGTGATATTCTGATTAGGATGTAAATACTATTTTTCCCGTGGGCAACACAAATTTGCTACATGTATATATTCATCAAAAATGCTAAGGCGATCTCCCCAAGTTAAAAGTTGAGTTTGTCATACACCTATAAATTGATGTGTGCTAGGCTATAAAAGAATGGCTAGAAGTAGAAACTGATCAGTTAGTCCATCTCATGAGTATGTACGTTTGTACTACAAATGAAAGAAAAAAAAAAGGCCTAAGCTATAATTTAATTAATATTAGGAGATTGAAAATGGCTCTAATAATATGTCAGTCAATTATTTCAATTCTCAATTCTTGTAATAGCGTGGAGAATTCTCTGGCAATTCAAGTGCAAGCAACAGTAAAAATAATTTGTATGTGATCACAGTTACATGTACTATTTCTTTTTACATTATAATTTGTGTTATTATCTAGTATTTTTATATACAATGATTTTGGTACAAACATTAAATATAATGATCAACGTATCGGACAACACAAGGTACATTCTCTGTCATTATTTTGACGTTAATTTAATCAATATCTTAATCTCAATCAATATTTATATTGCTTTCTATTTATTGGTTGCCTTTATATACGTTTAGCATTATTCATCTGACTCTTTCCATGTTTTGGCAGTATATGATATATGTACCTGCCTGAGAATAATATTATTATTTACTAGGCTTTGCAGTACACTTTTTTGTTATTATTGTTTTAGAATTCATTTAAAGGGCTTTCGTTTTAAAAACTCATTACTTTAGGTATTAGGAACTCAAGTTTCTATTTTCTCTGACGTTTCTAACTATGTTCGAATAGGGTCAAGTTCACCATCATCATCTACAAACGATACAAAGGATTTCATAGGATTTGTAGCCAATAACTATTGTGATCATATTGAAAAAGATATTAATGATAAAAAGAAATTATCTGCGATGGTTTGCAATAAATTATTTTCTGAAATTAAACAATATTATCACAATAAATTCACCATTACAGCGATATGACAATGCCCTGGACGAACACCCCCCAGTGGTAACATCGATGCGATTTGTAACTGTCCAAGTAGTTCTTAGTAGCCAAATGATCATTAGCGGTAACTAGATTCACCACAGTTTCTGCTTCACCTGTATCACATAACAACTTGCACTTTGTTGCCTAACATTTTATCAACTTTCTTTTACAACATTTATTAGAGATAACAATGGCGTTTCAAAAACTCAAAGTTCTACTTGTCATTTGAACAACTGAAACCCATAAAAGGATGCACAATTACCTAAACCACAACATTTTGTATTCCTTAAGCACGTCTGCACTGCCTGAGCAACTTGGAAGCTTCAACCTTGACCAATCAAAATGCTCGTTACTTTTCAAACAGACCTCGGGTGACTATAGCCATCTTCAGATGCCAATCTCATTCATGAAACCTGATGGCATCCAGCAAATACTCAAATCAGGCCTCCGTAATGGCACCTTCAAATTCCAATAACCAATATGCTGTTACAGCACATTTAAATCTGTTCATCATCTTCGCCGACGAACTGGTGTGCCAGATCTTGACCTCCGCCGCCTACAAGAGATAGCAGGATGTGAGATGCAAGGGACATGCTTGCAGAAAGAGAGAGCAGTGACTATCCACACCTACAACAAGAAATCAAAAGACTCGTGCTACTGCCAACAATTTAACCATGGAGCATGTATGCCACAAAACATTTACAACATTGCAACCGTAGAAGTAGAATGATTGGCTCCCTTACCTGGTCTCCTGAGAAGAGTAGGGAGAATGTCTGCGTTGGGAATGCTTGCTATGAGACCGCGAAACTTGTCTAGAAATAAAACATCATACTAATCCAGTAAGTTAAAAGCAATTTCAAAATCGAAAAATCTTATTCTAGGCCTGTAAACACTCCACAAGATCCAACCTGCATATATGCTTCTTCAAATAACATGACAAAAGATTATATAAGATTAAATAATACAAGTGCAAAAACACCCCAAAACCCTGAACATGTTCCAACAGACTTGAGGCAAAGGAAAACAACAAGAGAGCACAATCAAGGCTTCTTCTAGCAAAACATGGAGTACAGTAATATTTCATACCTTCACTATTTCGTATCATAAATTTGATTATTCGAAACAAATTAGCTATCAATCATAAAAATAGGATTAATGCATAAGGAGCAGGGCTCATCAAGCAGATTACAGCATATAAAAATAAACCCAGAAAAAAAAATTAACTATATTGTTGCTGGCCCCACTTTCCTAGGCAATCAACCACGTCATCACCACTGTTAGACATGGCCAAACTCTCTCTATATTGGAGAATATTACTTAATCCCTTAGTAACCTAATCTACCATGGTCCCTTCCTCCTTTAGCCCCAGATAGAGCCACATTTGAATAAGCTTCCAATTTTATAGGACCAGTAATGAGGGCAGCAGTCTCAAAGCGTCTGACAACCAAAAGTTCCATTAGTCTCTAACTGATTGGTACCAAAAGCACCATTCAAGCTTTCTGATTCTTATTCATAAGAGAAATGTCCATCTGGATAGCCCTGGATTTCCCGAGGAGATCCCATGGTGGCTTTGCCCACTCTCTGCATTTTTCTATACTAGAGGCTAGAGCTAGTCACCCAAAGAATAACAAATCCACCCCACACCCCCGCCCCCCAACACAAAGAGAAGTGCTGAAAGAAGACCAAAGAAAGTTGTGCTTCACAAGATAGAAGTAGAAGAAGACCAAAGAAAGTTGTGCTTCACAATATAGAAGTAGAAGATCCACATTTTCTCATGAAACCAAACATATGAGAAGTTCAAACACATGCAAATTCAAAGATAGAAACAGAATACAACCCTTCAATAACAATTAAAAAGGAAAAAAAAAAAAAAGAAAAAGAAAATAAACCAATGTCAATAAATGAAAACAGATAATGCCTGCAGAAGACTTGGAAGAAAAAAAGCATTTAGTGTGATCTGCTTAGAGTAAATCCACACAGAAGACATGCCAAAACAGAAAAGCAAACTTATAAGTTAAAAGGACAAGGAACAACAAATGCTTTAAAAACCAGACTGGAATGGCTAGTCCAAGCCAGTTGAACTGGAACAGCTATATGTTGAGGTTTGATTCAACCATAACTACTTACCCTTAGTTGAACCATGTGAACAATGCAGTTCAATCCATGAACTATTCAAAACCAGTCAAATTTTTAAGAAATGGCAGATGAGTAAAATTGAAAGATTTAGATATGTCAAATTTAATCTGAAATTTTAAAATTGTCATATGTTTCATTTTAGAACTTTAAAAGGTAACTTTTTAATCACCTTTCTTGAGTAAATTTTTTTCATGACTTCTTCACTTTCAAGATACTTTTTAAAGTTCTCTTTTATTTTTATCCATTATATAATCATGATGGCAGGCTAACGTCATGGTTCGAATGCAATGAACCACCAGTTGAACCCCGGTTCGAAAAAACCTTGGGATTCACCTGTTCGATGGATACCATAACTCCTTCAATGAACCACCAGTTGAACCGCAGTTCGAAAAAACCTTTGGATTCACCTGTTCGATGGATACTATAACTACTTAATGGTAATTTAGTCAGGTTCTGTCATACTAACTTTCTACTCTGCTACTCTACATATGTTGCACTCTTCCCCGCTCTCATAAAAAAGGTGCTTTTCTCCTTTTTGTACTGTTTTCTTTTAATAGAAGTTAGTTGCCATCACACTGTCACTTAAATGGCAAAGTCAAGGGGAGACAATTCTGGCATACAACCAACATCCTTGGCAAACTAATCAGCTAACAATTAGCCTACATTCGGACCAAGGTGCATCTCAAATCAGCGCCTCAAAGATCAACCACATATCTCTTCAGTAATAATTCCAAGTTTCAAAGACTAAGAAGCTCAAAAATTTGTCCAAAAAACAAATAGATTAAAGTACAATAGAAGAAGAAAAAAAACTTTAAATCCCATAAGCAACGCTCTCACATCTATTCTGTTTCACTCTTTGAAACCAAATGGCGTGAGCTTTTTCACTGGTTGCAACTTCCGCATGCCCACCAGTGATCAGACTCAGATTCCCATGAGATTACTCATCAAAATTTAACTTGAACTCCAGGAGAATTAAGCCTCCAAGAGATGGCAGAACCATTCTTTAAAAGCAACTAATGAAAGCTCCTTGCTATAGGATCATCTTAAAGAACCAGAGGAAAGCACCTCCATAATAAAAACACAATTCCAAGTCTCCACATAAACCACCTGATGATATAATGAACCACACAGCTTGAAATGGCGCCGCCAGAAACATGTATTTCACCAGATTTGGAAAGGACGGCCCCAACAAGGCACCCTGACAGAGCAATGAAAAGAAAGCTGAGTCTCTCTTCTCTCTTCACCTATTGCACATGGTTGCAAGATAAAAATTAATGATCCTATGGGGTGATCACTTGATAGAACATGATGCAGGTCCTAGGATTAAGGCTTGAGTGGAAAAGTGCCAAAGCATGATGAACAGTGTCCGCAGATACGAGGTCTCTACTGAGACTTCAACACTAGGACACGCCTCCTAGGATAAAACCACTCAAGTTCTATTAATCATCAAAAGTCTCAGATTGAATCTATACAATGCAATATAAATAGAAAAACTTAGGGACTAAGAAACCTAATCAAACTAGAAAACTGATGCAAATTAGAAACTATCCTACTTACAACTTTCTAAATAAAATTAGAAATTTAATGAAAATAATTAAGGAAATAAAGATAAGAAATAAAATATTTCCAAACTCCTTTGGTTCCCACGTGGACAATGGGCTTCCTTGTAACAGCTAGTCAGGTAAATCTTATTAGAAAACTGATGCATACATCCAAAACTAAAGTATTGGTATTAAGAGCATTTTTCTTTTCATTTTCCTTTATTTTAATAGGAAGGTGTAACAGTATTATACTAAATGCAAATACAGGTAACCCTATCCATCACTTGTTTGGCCAAATAATCCACCATCCCATTAGCAGTCTGTCCCACATGCAATAAAAAAACACTTGAAATGATGAAGGAGATTACTTGGATCTCTTGAAAATAATGGAAGAAATACTTCATCAATATATTATTATCTCCAGAAAGTATAAGAGATAAAGAACACTTTAAATCATGGGTTTCATGCATGCTACCATCAATTTACAGAATCTCTCAGTCTCACAAAGTTAAATGCTTCATTTTGGTTCCCACCAAATTCACTAGATAGTACATCAATTCATGTTGTAGGTAGATTGAACACTGTAATGTAGTCATATTTATAAATTTACTTAGTTGTCATGAAATTTCCACAAAGGCAAAGCTTCAAGTAAATCTTGTAGCAAAAAGTATTACCAACAAGGAGGGAAAAACAAAAACAAAAACGCAAGTGTATTCAATAAAAATCTTTAACACAGTTGGAAGGTACCCGATACAGTTGTGGATTCATGTCATTCTACCATTCGGGGGAAAAAAAGTATATTCCATCATCACCCTAAAGGAAATTTTCTATTTATGCAGCACATCAACATGATTCACATGTAAAGGACTCAATGACGCTAACAAATCACAAATAAATGTAGTATTAATATTGCCTACATGCGCCAATAACAAAAGGTAAATACTTAAAAAACCTAAACCAAAAAAGATAACAAATACCATAATTCAAATGACCAGCTAATAGATCAAAACAAAATAAATACTTCAAATGCATAAATCAGAAAGAATAACCACACAACTGCTATAACAAGGAATAACAAGGCAAACCAATCAATACCAATTACACAACATGAGGGGCCACCACAAATCAAGAAGAAAGACACTGGTACTAATCTTAGCTATATTCATCTCTAGATTGGATCTAAAATAAGCATGCTTTAAATTCACTTAACTCTGAGGCCCTCAAGTCTGACCCATACGCATCACTGAATTGGATCTAAAACAAGCATAAAACTTTGAGTCCCTCATGTCAAATGTTAGGATATTTTAAGGGCACTTAACAAAAAAGGGATAATTTAATGGGGCTTTTCTTTTATGCCTGAACTTAATTACCAATGAGTGCCCCCGAACTCACCATCGCTGGATTGGATCTAAATAATAATGCTTGACCATTCAACTTTGAAGACCACAAGTCAAGGTTAGATAATTTTACAAGTGTTTTTTTCTTATGCACATACTAACCCTAACCCCCACATATATCCCAGCAGGAAAAACCAACATGTGAGAGTATGAGAGTATCCAAACATCGTGAACATATATCCCAACATGTGAAAGTCTCCAAAGGATACTAGAACCTTCAACATTTTAGGACTAATTATAGATACAGGTGTAAGTAAAATAAATGCAAGCAGTCATATTCTTGAACAGGAGGGGTAAAATAATATGCCAAATTAGACAGGCATCGAAGTCCAAATGCAGTTCCTGAATATCCATTTGGGCAGTTCACATGAGATCTTTCCCGAAAATGATGCAGCCCTGACCCATGGATCATGGGTAGACCAAGCCCATTGGGCCCAGCCCATTAAGTCAGAAAATCCCACAGCCAGTCAAACATAGGATTCTTTTCTTTTTATGAGGATTAACTAGAAGATAGAAATTCGATTTTATTAGAAAGTGTTATCTTCTTTAGTATAGATTTATCTTAATTAGATTTGTTTCCAAAATAGATTTAGGGTATGGAGTCTTTCTAAAGAGATGTAATCCCTCTCATTCATCAGTTGATAGATAAAATTAAAAAAAAAATTCCTTGAGTTTTCTCTCAGTTATGTGTCTTTGGTGTGAGACCAAGATGGCTGTATCTTTGATCCTTAAGCTTCGGTTTGGACTTTGGAGAGTAGCTTCTCGATACTCTTCCCTACCCGCATTGCATCAATTAGTATCAAAGAAAATTATCCTATTAGGTAATCATCACTATCTCTAACCCCATCCATCCCCACCCACGAATCCAGTACACTGTCTTCAGTCTATATCCACTCACATCACCATCCAACCCTTGAAACCAAAACCACACCATCAAACCCTTGCATCTTAACCATCCCTTCCATTGTCCCAAACCAAAACCCATTCTCGCTAGTCCAAACCCTTCATCACCTGAACAAAACCCTATTCCTCAAAACCCATCTTCGTCCAAGCCCCATTCCCAAAACCCAAACCCTAATCAACAAACAACCTCTGCAAACCCATCTATGACGAAGCCATCATCTATAAGATCCCAAATTAATTATGTTTTGTAATTATTTGTGTTTAGTTGGTAATTAACTAGGTTTTGGGTTTAACTACTGGTTAATTGATTAGGGAGCGTTGGGCCCAGTTTGTTGCCTAAGAGGGCTAGTTTGTAATTTCAGGAAAGTATGTGGGGTTTTAGTCATAATTTCAGAAGTTGGTCGATATTGGGCTTGTTGGGTACATAAATTTAATTCGAGAATCTTTCGATGAGAAGGTAGAACCTTTTGATGGCTAAAAGACCCTAAAATTTCGTTGGATTGTTTACCAAGTAATAAGGAGAAAGGCATTGTGGTAAATAATGGGAATTCACGTTTATATAAGGTCCGAGACCCCCCTTGCTTCTTCTCCTTCATTTCTCTCTTCTTCCTCTTGTTTTTCCTTCTTCCAATCAGCTGCTTCTTCCTTGCTCCACCGGTCAGCCCCATCACCCCTTTCGGTGACATACCTCCCTCACGGCACCTCTCATCTCTCTCGGCCAGCTCTGTCTCAACCTGCTGCTCCCTCCCTCGATTCACTTGCCCTCGATTCACTTGGATTACCTCCCCAATTTTCATTTTTTGTTAAGCCCTTCTTTCTTCTTCTTTCATGTTTGGAAGTCTTTTGGCCTCTTGGATGGTCGCACGCAAGCCTAGATCATGTCATGCACCTCAATCCTCCTCCTCTGGGGTTTTGCATGTAGGAGTTGGGGTTTAGCTTAGAAGTGGGGAACAGCTGGTAGATTGAGAGCTTTGGTGTGTGGCTTTGTGGAAATTTCAAGGAGAATTTTTAGTCTTGAAACTCAAGGCAAGTGACAATTTTGAAATTCATTTGCATGTATGTTTATATTTATTGATTCTCATTATTGCTCATCTCTAAACACCCATGTAAGCTCAATTTTGGTTTTAGACCTTTATGCATGTCTATGGAACCCTCTTAGTCTCAGAATTCTGTAGAATTCTGTGCAGGCAGTCGGCTACTGTCTACTGTGGACCGTCCGGTCGGCTGCTGGTCCCTTGGACTTAGGCCATCTTTCCAGCCTTTTCATTTTTATGGAGACCCCTTTTCCCCAAGCCCTAATGTGCTGCATGGCCTTAGAAAGGGCAGTGCATGCCAGAATAATAATTAAAAAAAAAAAGTTCTCAACCTGTTCAGCTGGCGGCCTTCAGCCATTAGCCGATTGGCTACCGACCCCAGTTCCTCATTGTTTGGTTCTTGGCCTTTAGGCCTCAGGCCATTGGACTCCTGGCCCTTAGGCCTTGCCATTGTGGCTGCCGTTTTGGCTCTTCCTATTTAAGTGCCCCCATTTTTACTCTTTTCTTGGCTATTCAGCTACTGCAACAGTGCAGTCAGCTAGACGAAGACACCCTTCAGCTAACCGAAGCCCCCCCTTCCGGAAACCCGACCAGAGAGCCTCAGGTTCCTCTTTATTATGGATCTTGAACTAAGGATCTTTGGGGGTAGTTTGGAACCCTTCTACTTGTCTTAAGATGATGGAATGTGGGACCAACGATAGGCAATGTTCGGGCTAACATTACCTACGAATTGTCCAGAAAGAATGTGAATGGCAATGCTAAGTCAAGGGCATGTAACGTAGGAACTTGGGTGTCAATTACCATCGGAAGCGCCAAGAAAGTATCAAACTATGGACATCTAGGATCCTATGATCACAAAGAGTTGAATAGCAGTGTTTCTTACATGTGACGGCAGTCCAATGACCTAAGCTTGCTACTCGTAATTACTTCTTGAGTTGTAATAGATCTTGCTGTAGATATACTTTTACTTGTCCTCTTATCTACATGACCATGTGCATGTATCTCCCTCATATAGTTAGTTGCTAATCGTACCAGTTTTGTGAGTCTTGCACTAACAACCTTGAATGGACTTCGGTGGAATTGACATTCCTTATAGAATTAAGGATCGGATGGGATTTACGGGTATTACTCAAGGGGTGTAACTGTAATTATTGGAACTACAAATGAAAACCAATATACCTACTAATTCTAAGTTTCGTAAGGAATCGCAATAGACCAAACTTAGGTACCCCCTCTTGCTCAATTGTGTCCGGTCTTGTCTTTCCCTGTTTATCGTGCCATATCTTGTCCTAAGTCTAGAAGGCTAGGTGATGGAAGAGATGTGAAAAGGACTGCTCATGGTAAAATGTGCATCTTGTGATGGTCTTGGAGTAGCTTCCTTAATTGAGGTCTTGCTTGCATAAGAGAAACACCAACCTGGAACCCTATTTCCTTGAAATCTCGAGTCGGCACCACTCAGCTGTTGACATCTAACACAACTGGGATGCCTCTGTGGAAAGACCAGACGGTTTATTCCCTTGTAATATGCGTATTAGTTTTACTTGAGGTGGAACGTATGCCACTAGGTACCATAACTGTTCTTGATGGCATCTTACGGATACTAATTCTTGGATACCATTTTCTTGGTCAGGCATATCTCTCGGGCACTTTCTTGATGGGGCTATTATCCCGTGCATCTCCTACCATAACTCTGTTGCTATTTTGCTTAGGACGTTCTTAATGTGTAGATTTATTGTTTTAAATGATTCATAGATGTTGCCTTTATTCTTGCATAATCTTGCCTAGTGTAACTGTCATTGCATTCTTTTAATTTCCCATCTTTAAATGCTATATTGGGGTTCATGGAAAAAACGAGCCTTGAGGAAACACTGGGTCATAGATAATGGAACGCTGACAATGTGATTTAAAGGCATCGCGTGGTTGCTAGAGAGCTGCCAAACCTTTTGGATATTTTCTTTGTTTGTATTTTATGATGGCCCTAATGGGCCATGGTTGTAGATAAACTTTGAAAACATGTCTTGTAATTAACTCTCAAGTGAAATATATGTATACTTTGCTTCTGCTCTGCTATCTTGTTTGTAATGGTGGATTGATACCTTAAATGTTTTGAAGGATGGTTTGATAAAACTTCCACAGTAAGTTTTGAAAGAATTGAGGAACTTCACATAACCTCACATTCGCGGAATGGAATCTGTGGGAAATTTTAAAATATTCACACCCTGCACCTCAAGATGTGGACTTCTCGTCGGAGAAATCTGGGTCCAGAATCCAGGGCATGACATCATCCCTGTCAAACCTTAATCCCCAATCAAAACCCCAATAGAAGTCTATGATGCCCATATACGGATATTGATACTGGGATCGAGGATATAACTCCTCACTTTTGAAAATCTAGGACACAAAATCGGATACAGGTGTCTTAACTTTTTTCTTTAGATCACTTTTGAATCAATGAAATTATCATCGTCTTCGTCCCTTTCTGGTGCAGCCCAGCCTCAATCAACGAACATCGACACCTCCGACGATGCAATCAAGCTCTCAAACTCAAGCCCTAAGGCTACAGTTGGAACCCTAGATCCGATTAGATCTAGGGTTTTACCTTAGTACCTCTTAGAAAACTAATGAGTAGAGAAATAAGAAAAGATGAAGAGAAGGAATTTGAGGGAGAAGCAGAACAATCTCCTCGATACATAAGGGCGACCATTCCTATATCATTAAATCATAGTTTCTAAAAATTACAGAATAGACCCTCAATGTCCTGATATTTACACCAAGGTCCCTAGCATTATATCATTTATAAATAGACCCTATTCTCTAACTTATAACACCCCCCCTCAAGCTGGTGCATAGATGCTGGTGCATAGATGTTCAGCATGCCCAGCTTGGACACAACAGTATGCAACTTAGCTTTATTTACAGCCTTGGTGAGAAAATCAGCTGATCTTCAGTGTGAACTTGAATAAGTAACACATCCTCCTTCCAATTTTTTCCCCAATGAAATGACAATAGATTTCCACATGCTTTGTTTTTAAATGGTAGATACGATTGTTGGCAAGTTTAATTGCTGAGATGCTATCCGAGTACAGATTCATTGGACCACCTTGCCGGAAACAGAATTCTTACAATAAGATTCGCAACCATAATAACTTACAACATCCATGAGCTACAGCTCTATACTCGGCTTCTGCACTAGACTTGGCAGTGACAACCTGTTTCTTGCTTTTCCAAGAGACTAGATTTCCTCCAACCATTGTACAGTATCCTGTGGTGGACTTTCTATTTGTTAATGATCCAGCCCAATCAATATCAATGTATGCCACAGCCTTGGCATGCCGATGAGACCTGTATGGGATTCTTTTAAGTATCTAAGAATCCTATGTACTGCAGAAAGATGATGAGTTGTCGGGGCATGCATAAATTGACTAACCAAACTAGCGGCATAAGAAATGTCCGGTCTAGTTATTGTCAAATAAATCAGTCTCCCTACCAACCGTTGATACATTCTCTTATCGTGAAGGAGCTCTCCGCTTCTAATGTGAAGCCCTGATTTTGTTCTATTGGAGTATCGACTGGCTTAGTACCCAATTTTCCAGTTTCTACAAGTTGATCAAGGGTGTATTTTTGTTGTGAAATAACAATTCCAGTCTTTGACCATGTGACTCCAGTTCCTAGAAAATATTTCAATAAACCTAGGTCCTTGATCTCGAACTCCTTTTTCAAAAAATCTTCCAGCCGAGCAATTTCATCAAGATCACTTCCAGTGACAATGATATCATCAACATACACTACAAGTATGAGCACCTCCATATTCCTTCTTTTCACAAAGACAGTGTGATCCGCTTAACACCTTCGGAAACCACACTTAATCACAGCTCTACTAAACCATTCAAACCAAGCTTGAGGGGACTGTTTAAGTCCGTACAATGACCTTTTTGAGAACAAACTTTATCTTCTTGTCCCTTAACCACAAATCCAGGTGGAGGATCCATATAAACCTCTTCCTCTAAATCCCCATGGAGAAATGCATCTTTCACATCTAGTTGATACAATGACCAATCAAATTTTGATGCTAGGGATAATAGCACCCAAATAGAAGTCAGTTTAGCAACAGGGGAAAAGGTTTCATAGTAATCAACCCCATATGATTGGGTAAATCCCTTAGGAACAAGTCTTGCTTTATATCTACTGATTGTACCATCTGGATTGTACTTTAGGGTGAACACCAAACAGTACATTTTCCTTCTAGAAGAGTAGTCAACTCCCACGTATGGTTCCTTTCCAAAGCATTCATTTCCTCCACCACTGCTTCTCTCCACTTAGGATGAGTCAAGGCCTCTGACACATGCTTGGGTATACATTCGGTGGCTACGAGAGAAATAAAGGTATGATATATAGGTGACAAATGATTATATGAAACAACATTATGAATAGGATGATGAGTAACACAGGATCTGGTTCCTTTGCGTAGGGCAACAGGAATATCAAAATC
This sequence comes from Umbellularia californica, assembly GCA_028538565.1. Classification (NCBI taxonomy): domain Eukaryota; kingdom Viridiplantae; phylum Streptophyta; class Magnoliopsida; order Laurales; family Lauraceae; genus Umbellularia; species Umbellularia californica. The sequence continues at coordinate 59,887,336 of JAPQWN010000001.1, forward strand.
AGGGAAAATACCTGTATGGGGAACAATTTCAGAGGAAAAGGTAGATAAAGGAACCAGAATCGGAGCATCAGACGATGGTATGATGAGAGCAATGGTCTATTTCCTTTGTTCTTCCTCGAAAATACTTGCAGTGGTTTTTGGAGCTTCTCCGTTACCTCGCCCTTTTCTGGAGTGATAGACTTTGTACCTGTTTCATTGGGTAATCCTGGATACAATGGGGGAGAGACAGATTCAACAAGAGGCACAGTCTCCTTTGCACTTCCTTCTGGTGAGAAAAAAGGAATATCTTCATGGAAACTAACATCCATTGTCACAAACAGACGACTTCCGCTCCCAGGAACATAACACTTGTATCCCTTTTGTGAACTAGGATATCCAACAAAGATGCATTTGACAGCCTTTGGATCCAATTAATCTCTTTGATGCTGCGGAATGTGAACAAAACATGTACATCTGAACACCTTTTGGTGGAACCTGGAACAACAGTGTATTGGGGCACAACACTTCCAACAAGACTCTTTCCTCCCAATGTCTTGGAAGTCATTCTACTTATTAAGCATGTTGCCGTTAGAACTCCATCTGACCAAAAAGACTTTGGAACATTCATCTCGAAAAGAAGAGCTCTAGTTACCTCCAACAAGTGTATGTTCCTACGTTCTGCAACTCCATTCTACTCGGGTGTATATGCACATGAGGTTTGTGATTCAATCCCATTTTCAGCAAGGTAACTCTGAAAATCGGTAGTGTATTCTCCTCCATTATGAGACCAAAATACCTTAATTCTTGTATCAAACTTGACTTCATTCATTTTATGATACATTTTAAAGTATGCAAGGCCTCATCTTTAGACTTTAAAAGATACAACCAAGCCACCCTAGTTGCATCAACATCAATAAAAGTCACAAAATACCGATGGCCATGAATTGATGTAACAAGAGCATACCAAACATCAGAATCAATCAACTCAAATGGACAAGTACTTCTTTTATTAATATTAACTGAGTACATGATCTCTTATTCTTAGCAAATTGACAAGCATCACATTTCAAACTACTATCAGGCTTATTTGCAAATTTCAGAAAGGAAATATTCCTAAGAACTGCAAAGGCACATGACCAAGACGACGATGCCACAGAGACATTTTATTCTCATCAATAACGTCAGTCTGTAATGCTCTAGACTCTAGTTGCTTCAAATCCAAGGTGAAAAGACCATTACTCTCACTACCACCCCCAATCTTCTGCCCCGTCCTCAGATCTTAAAAAACACAGTAAGAAGGGTAAAAGGTGACGCAACAATTAAGGCTCTTGGTCAATGCACTAATAGACAAAAGGTTAAATGAAAAACTGGGGGCATAAAGAACAGATGCTAAGGATAGGTTTGGTAAGATGCGGAGAGTTCCTTTCCCAGCTATGTGGGTATAGGAACCATCAGCAATTCTCACCCTGCCATCAGCAGCAGAAGTGTATGACTGAAATGCAGAACGTATACCTGTCACATGGTCGGTGGCCCTTGAATCAATCACCCAAGTAAAAGAAGAAGCAGAGGAGGCAAATGCAGTAGGATTATGAGAAGAAGCCATACCAACTGAAGAATCTTGAGTTGCACCCTCTAATGCAGCCAGTCTCTGACGAAGAATAGTAAGCTCATCTTTCCAATGCTGTGTGTCAGCCATAAAACTTGCCTCTTGTTCATTACAACCACTAGGGTTTTCCACCTCCGCTGGTGCTGCGGATACAATCCCTGGCCTACCATGCAAGTCCCAACAATTAGGGTTAGGTTGTCCACCATAACCCTGTCCAGCAGTGGGTGGTGCTCCTCGACCACGACCACCATTGCCACCCATGCGTCCAACTCTTCGGTAATTTCCATGGCCACGTCCTCTGGCACCACTATAACCACCATATCATGTATTTGGCATTGTGTTTCCAACATTATTGTTTACAAGGGCAGATCTCTCAGGTCCGACATCAGGTTTGGGATTCATAACCAATTGACGACTTTCCCCTCCTTGCAGCAGAGTAGAAACTGTACCAATGGGAGGCAATGGGTCCTGACTTGTTACTCGTGTTGGAATAGATTCATACTCCGGGTCAACACCACCCAAGAGTTCAAATATATGTTGGTCTTCCAATAGTTTTGCTTGTTTCTTAGCACAAGACTAATGTAAGACTTCAACTCTATCCACAATGCCCAGAATCGAGAATAATAGTCTCCAATTGAGAGAGTTCCCGGTTTAAAACCAGCAATCCCCATTTTTTATTCTAGAATACTGGCATTATTCCTCTTTTGGGCATAGGCTGCCTCTATCGACTCCCAGAGTTCTTTTGCAATCGCAGAATATTTAAAACTCTTTGCAATGCCTTCTTCCATCAAATTAAGAATCCAGTTCATTATCAACATATTTTCTGAAACCCAATCTGAATATTTAGAATCTTCATTTTCAGGCTCCTTGATGCTCCTGTATGTATAACCGAGTCTTTTTTATCCTCCAACGGCCATTCTGGCTGAATAGGTCCAATCCTTATAATTACACCCATTGAAAAGACTCAAGTATTATTGGTGTATTTGGATTATAACATTGGGGAGGAGTTGTTGACTAGATCCCATGGAACTTTCACCTTTGGACTCCATTGAGGTTAGTCTTCAATTTAATTAATAACAAGAGAATAGAAAAGAAACCAATCTGTTAATAAGGATGAATGTGACCTGTGCAAACACACCAATAGAGCTTAGAAGCCAAGAATACAGCTCCTGTCAGCCACGATCAGCTTCAACCCTGTCACCAAAGAAGCCAGCAGAACCTAACCACGCTCAGAAGCCACCAGAAGCACCCTACAGAATCTTGGAAAAAAAAACAGCATAGACAAACGACCAGAAGTTCACCAAACAGAGACACTAGAGCCACCAAACGATTGCTTTAAACAACGCTTTTCACCAAATGACTGCATTGAACAAACCTTTTTCATCAAACAATCAGAAGTTCACCAAACAGAGACAACAGAGCCACCAAATGACTGCCTGACACAACACTTTTCACCAAATGACTGCATTGAACAAACCTTTTTCACCAAACGACTGCATTGAACATCCTTATTTATATTTCTAACCCTTGTCCAGCCTTCAAATATGCATCAGAACTGAACCTGTATGCTTCAACTCACTGCCGAAGTCCAACAACCCACAAACAAACCACACGTTCTCAGCTGAACATGTATTTGTGTTCGGCTGGGGATGAATCAGTCCAAAATGACAATGAAAACCAGATCTAGACCACTAGATCTCTTCGTATGCAAATCTCCTACCTTAATCAAGGCTCTGATATCAAGTTGGAACCCTAGATCTGATTTAGATCTAGGGTTTTACCTTAGTACCTCTAAGAAAACTAATGAGTAGAGAAATAAGAAAAGATGAATTTTGAGGGAGAAGCATAAGAACAATCTCCTCAATACATTAGGGCGACCATTCCTATATCATTAAATCATAGTTTCTGATAATTACAGAATAGTCCCTAGCATTATATAAATTATAAATAGATCCTATACTCTTAACTTATAACAGCTACTCTGATGAGAATACCCAAGAACAGCTCTCTCTATATATAATAGAGGAATGGCCTAACAAGGAAATACAATTACTACGGGATTACTAAAATTGTCACAGCCCCGCCCAACTCAGCATGAAATTATCCGCTTTGACCCACGTGCGCGTGCGAGGACTTCCCGGGATGTCACTTGTCCTAATATTGCTCCCGCCCAAGCACGCTTAACTCCAAAGTTCTAACAGTTTCCAAAGCCGCACGGTTTTAAAATGTGTCATGTTGAGTTAAGATGGAGTTTGACTTATAAGCCTAGGGCCAGGACTTGGATATTTCGAATGCGGGACTAGTGGAGACTCTCTGTTTGAAGCCCGTGGTTGACACGCTAGGCCCCGTAGTTAAGGGTGCCGCCCAAACCGAGTTCTCGCACTCTCCGGTAATGAGCCGAGCCACACTTGATCCAATAATAAGCCCAATTGATTGATCCTAGCCATTGATTTTCAAAGGGTGAGATCTTGGCCATCTGGACTCCAATCAACTTTCTGTTTTTTTCCTACACACTTGACAGTAAGATCTACACATTAGGTCTATCCTTCAAAAGAAATTATACAAATATATTGTCCTCCACCAATGTGAAAATGAAAATCTTTGGGTCCTCCAATGAAACCAAACTACTTTGAGCAATTACTTAGTTTGAAGCAAGAAGGCTTGACAATTGATGAATAGACTCCCCAAGTCGGCTTCTACACAATCGCATAGCATAAAGGTCCGCCCTCTTGCTCTCTTGATCTCTTCTTTCTTCTATGATTCTCTCTTTTCTTTCTTCCTCCTCACCTGGATTCACCAAAAACACCACTCTCTCTATACAAATAAGGGACGGTGATGAGATTTCTACCTTTGAATTAAATAGATATTGGAAAAATGCCTTCTTGCAAATGGATTCGATGAATCAAATCTCTGATTAGTATTTTTTTTTCTTGAAAATAAATGCCACTCTTCTTCACATAGACAAAGTTGCTATCTCATACAAACTCATACCACATACATTGAAATCATTCATATGCAACTCATTTTGGTAGATTGGTTGCATTTTGGTTATATTACTCATTCTTTGGTTTGTATAATGTTATTGGTCATTTTTCTTATTTTAGTTTTTCCTAATATGATTTTTGTGTTAATGTGGCTTGATTTATGATTGATATATTTTTCTATGTTTTGCCTTCTTTGCTATATGTAATTTATGTTTTGCTATTTTTTTCTCAATGACAATGAACCAATACTCTAGTTTTTCCCTAAAACCTCCTACTTTGGGTTTTGTTTAATTTATTGCTGGGTCTTGAATTTTAGGAACTTTCTTTTTGCTTTCTAGTTAGATTTTCTTGACTTTTTTTTCTTGAATTGCAATATGATGCTTATGATTATGCTGGTCTCATTTGGATTCATATGATGATGATTTTACTTCTTTGAAGTTCTCTATAGTTTCCTTATTATTGTTGTAGTGCGGTTGCTAATTTAATTTTCATCCAATTGATTTGAATAAAAGTCTAATTTCTTGAGGAGACGGCTGTTGGTAGTTAAAAGTCTTATGGAGCAATTAAGTTTTAATAAAAGGATATGAGTTCTTTATACTTAATTTGTCAAAAAAAAACAAAAATAAAGAATCATCTCTTTAAGCCATGCAATACGTGGAGATTATTGGTAGTTGGAGTTGATTTTGATCTTTTCAATTGACCATCGTCCGCCCCACCCAAATGAAAATCCTGGGGCCGCCACCAAATCGAAGAACCAAAGAGAGAGTGAAAAGAAGAAGAAAAAAAAATCATGATTGCACCAAAAGAGCAACAAACTGTGAGAGGAGAAATCAAGGGTGACATTTAGAAGCAAAAACATGAAATAGCCAAGTTCATGGAAACCTCAGATAAAGTAGCATGCAAAACTCCTAAAGAAGATCAAATGAAGAACTAGAAGACAAAGGGACCGACAATGTCAATCAAAAGATAGTAAAGGCAGACGAAGAACAAAAAAAAGGAAACAATGAAGATCTAGATCTAATGCGAAACAAGTCAAATCATCCACTAGATCTAATGATTGTTCCAAAAGCGCCCTGCAGATCATCAGAAGACACATACATTGTTTAATTGGTTTCAAAAGAAGATTAAGTCATTGAGATTTCCCACATTGATTTCATCTTTGGGGATCAACCATTGATATTCGAAGATTGTAGTCAATAGGTACAAGTCAACAATTGAAGCATCTAATGGTCAGATCACACATCAAAGTTGAATTTAGACATCAAAAGAAGTAAAACCTCCAATCTATTTCTAAGTGGAGTTTGAGTTAAGCTTCCAAGCCATGCAAAGAGACTAAAGATCAACAAGAAAATCAGAATTTTGTACAATGGATCTTCGGCCCAGGACGACAATCACAAAACTCAAGGTCAAGTTTTCTCCAAGAGAGGAAGAGCTAATGCAGGCCAGACCAATGGATCAGGGCATGACCAAGCCCATTAAGCCAAACCAACTAAGACCCATAAAAGCCAAAGAATCTCACGGACAGTCAAACCTAGGATTCTTTTCTTTTTATAAGGATTAACTGAAATTTAGGATAGAAATTTTCCTATCTTATTTAGTGTAGAGTTTTATCTTAATTAGATTTGTTTCCAAAATAGAAAAATAGAATAGGGTATGCAGTCTTTATAAAGAGTTGGAATCCCTCTCATTCACCAATTCATTGATAAAATAAAATTCTTTTCCTTGAGTTTTCTCTCGGTTATGTGTCTTTGGTGTGAGAACAAGACGGTTGGATCTTTGATCCCTAAGCTTCAGCTTGGGCTTGGAGAGCAGCTTTTGGCTACTCTTCCCCTACCCCACCACATCAAAAAAGAAAGAATGAAAATGAATTCAAAGCAGCATTTCAAAAATATGAATTTGATAAATTAACAGAATACCAATAACTGAAAAAACTTGATAGTTTTACAAATTAACGTAAGCAAACTTGCAATGCCAATGGAAACTGTTCAAGTAAACAGCCACTCATTGGACCCAAAACATTACAAATGACCTTCACCATGACTGTTTGGTTATTGAAATACTATATAATCTAATGGTCAGATAAAAACCAATAGCAAAAAGATCACGTAAAACAAGTCTTGAAACAAAGTTGAAAATACCTTCTTGGAGACCTGACTGGTGAGGGGGACAAGCTGCGTTTGTTTGACCGCAGCTTCCTGCAGTATCCAAATTAGTATGAAGAACTTCACAACCATAAACAAGTCAAAAAAATCTGAAAAAATAATGTTTTCAGTCAATAGAGATCCATACCTTTGCCTTGAATTATCAGAAGTTTCATCACTTGAATCACTAATATTATCAGCCAATGAATTATCCCCGACATTTTTACCTCTACTGACCGATGGAGAATGTTGCCTCTTATACCGACGCGAGTCCCTAGGATCTCTGTGTCTCGATCTATCCTCCTTTTCGTCTCTTGTCCGCTCCCTTTTCCTGTTATCCTCTTCTTTGGCACTGACCCTTCTACTTTTTTCGGTGTCCTTTCTATCTTCTTTGACAGTGTTAGAATGCTTGGAACTTTTTCTCGAATCAGATTCCCTTACCTTTTCTTCTGGTTTAACATCATGATCCTTGATCCTCTCCTTCAATCCATTGTTTCTTTCATCTGTCTGTTCCTTTCCTACATTTCTATCTTTCCCTCTTCTGGGTTCACCAGAATCAGAGTATTTCTGTTTTGCCTTTACTTTAACAGCATCATCTGCCTCTTTAACAATAACTTGACCGACAGAGCTTCTTTTACCTTCATTCCCATCATTCTTTTTAGATTTGCTCAGGTCATCTCTAACTTGAAATTCATCGGTTGTTGATTTTAAATCAACAGCATTCCCACATTCTGATTCGTGTTTCATATAGAATTTTCCATCAACATTATCTTTTGATTCAAAATCGTATGTCTGTTTCAGGGAAACTTCCACAATCTTGCTGTCCTTAACAATAAACTGATCTTCACTAACTCTTGGCATAGCTCTAGTAGCAGCTGCAGCTCCATCATCATAAACCAACTCATTATCTGCATGTATTCCTTTTTTCCTCGGGCAACCCTCACCATTATACTTTGAAGGACTGTTATGCAAAGTCTCCTCTTGCTCTTCAACTTCTGCTAATTTGGTTCCCTTCTCTTCCATAAGCACATCTTCTGATGTCCTATCATTGCTTGACCGCCGATGAGCGCCACCATTTATCTGTCTAGCAGAGCGCATACTGGAGCTTTGAACCTCCTCCTCTTCTTCAGAAGCATAATTTCCAAGACCCAATACATCTCCAGGAGAGCTTGAATTAGACTTTTCAGTAGCATCATTAACTTTAACATTCTTCACAATAACTGGAACTAGAACCTTGGCAGATGCTTTAGGTGTCGGTACAGCAGGAGGTGGAGATATTTTATGTCTTGCAGAGTCAGTACCATTATCAACTGTGGCAATAAGAAGGAAGTTCAGTGATCCCCCTACTTTTCTAGTAAATAGGAGATCCAAATATAAAAATTGGTCAAACTAAAAATATAAAAATTGGTCAAACTAAAAAGATAGTTAACTCACCTTCCACTGTCATATCATCTTCACTAAGAACTTTTGTGGCAATTTCATCAAAAAGCTCATCTGTAACCTGTAAAACAACACATTATCAGTGTTACGAAAAAAAGACTGCATGACAAAAAGAGTTGTATATTAAGTATTACAACCTTCAGAAGTACTTCTGTCAGGATGTGCTTTATTTCCAGGTTGATTGCAGCCGATCTTGCCGCTTCCACATCATCCTAAAGAGGACATGGGACGCTTATATCAGCATTTTATCATGTCGATACGAGGCTACCAGAACGATAAGAAAATGATAATGATGATGGTAAGCATTAATCCTTTTCCTCGGTAAGGATTTTACTCATTCTAAACGCTCAACTCAATAATACCTAGCTTCCCAGTTTCCATTCAAGAAAACATCTCGCATGTTAGCAATCTTTTCAGTCTAGTAAATATGATGCTACTACAAGCATGAAATAACTAGACTACCAAGAATGAATAATTCAAATGGATGATTGATAAAATTGTATATAAGCATCTAAACCACTCTCACTGCTGACTTTAGACATAGTATCATATGAAATTTGGCAAATCAGTACCGTGATATTTTTGTTGAGAAAGTTACTTTGATAAATTAGCCAAGGACATGTGGTTATGATCCCGAGCATGATATAGTTGGTGAGTAGTACTATATTTCTTTCAAGTTAATTAACCAGCAACAAGCAAACAGGATGAGAAAAGTTTTCTGCGAACTGCAAAATAAGGGACTTTCACACAGGAAGCTCTAAGATAAGAACATAATGTACAGTTGTGATAGTATCTGGCAGAACTTAGTGTTCAGATACCATTGCTCTGAATGAACATGAGAAGCTGACCAATACAGAAGCACCATATACAATCTTTAGGTTTTAGCCAAAAGTAAGCAGTATCAGTTCAATGGCAATGCACAATGACAACAAAAATAAGGGAAGAACACTAATGAGATTAGAAATGAAACTTTACATCATCATCTTCCTCGCCTTCAGCTGAATGGGTAGAATCGACACTTCTACTGTCTGTTTCATCACCTTCTTTAAAGGATTTATCATCTGCTTCAGTCCCAGAGAGATGAAAAGAATCATCTGCAGTATGACCCTGAATAGAAGAACTTGCAATCGCCACTTTCTTCTTAATTATCTCCTCTCTAAGCCAGTTAGGTACAGAAGCCTGCAGAATATTCAAACTCTTCAAGAAGTTAATAACGAAGCTGTATTTCCTCAACTAAATATAACAACAGGATGAAGAATGAGCATAAGACCTTTTTTGGGCGTTCAGAGACATTAAAAACTCCATTCGAATCTCCAGGAAAGGCTGTTGCAGGATGAAGTGCAGTTCCTGAACCTAAGCCAAAAGATGCACCAGCAGATGGAATAGTGGGACGAAAGCTAGGCCTAGAAATACCTCCAAAGACTGGTGCAGGTTGCCCAGGGGCAGAAGAATGCGAGACGAATGTAGGATCAAACTGTACAATAAAATACCAACACACATCAGCGCACAAAGAAAGAACATAAAGAAAATGAGATTAGGAAAAATGGATATGCAAAATGGATGACCTGAGGTCCTGAAGGGACAGGAGGGATTGGTGAAAAGACACCCCCTGCTACAACTGCTGGAGTCCAAGCATGAACAGAGGAAACTGCTGCAATGCGGTTCACATCTCCTGAGTGACCTGCTGGATTGGGATACATGTAAGTGGCTTTTTGACATGAGTCATGGTCATGAGGAGACAAATGATCAAAAATGGATGCCCGATCATTGGGATCGTTTATAGCTTCAACAGACTGATCCCAGTGCATGAAATGAGGCTGTTCCACCGAAGCTGAACTACCAACAGCCGGTAAAGTTGTTTGTGGATTGAGCTGTTCTTGATGTGAGGAAATGCTCGAAACCAATGCCTTGTGAAACTGCTCATTTTGATTTCTAGCTTCCGTAGTACCTAATATCATAGGGAGAAGTTAGCTCCTGAAAGATCAAATATCACTAGCAGCCTGCATGATCCAACCAAACATCCCACTGCTCAGCAGCATGCAGACAATCTTCTTGCACATATCACTTTCCACCAAGATAACATTTATCCACGGAAATGTAGTCCTTTCAATTATATAATAGACAGTCAAAAATGTGCATGGGGAGGTAATGTAAAACTAAAATATTCTCGAATGTAGTAGTAGAAAAGACAGGATGATTGTGGAGTTACCATTTTACCAAGAACATGGTTCTACGATTCAGTGGAAAAGTAGAATTCACAAAGCCAACCCCAAATGGATGGGATAAGGATTTGATGATGATGATGGTATAGAGAACGCTGAAAATAATTAAATTCTAGTTTCTAATAGAGCAACACAAAATGTGTGAAGATTTTTAAGGGTATTCATTATTCAACCAAAAGTGGGTAAGTCAGGTCGGTATCAAATATAAAGTTCATGACAGGGGGTAGATGTGAGAGTGCTTTGATTGGTCAAAAGAGACGCCCATTGTACAAATAAAAAACAGGGTCTACCTTTTTACAACTTAAGTCCAAGATTTTAGAGTATTAGCCATTTCACATGTATATATACAGCTGATTGTGCACAAGAATTCTATACAGTCGAGTTTAGAAAGTCAGATCAGTACATGTGGATCATTGAGAGCCACACTTTCACTAACTAAACTGACTGTTATGTGTCCTCAATTTTACCCGTTGTCATGGTTCGTAAGTGGCCGCATTATCGGCCATAGCGGTTGAGTCCGCTATGCTATTTTGTAAATAGCGGCGCTACAGTCTAAAATCTAGTAGAGCTAAACAATTTTAATTTAAAACAGTGTTTCCTATTTCTTTTCCTCAATAGCCTCTTCTAAAGTTGTCTCTACCCATTTATTGTTCCAAATCACTAAAAAACACAAGATCGGCCACTAAACAAGATTTAAATTCTTTTGACTACTTAAAAAATTCACACCCCCAAGCCGCTACGTATCGCCCGCTACGTAGCATTTTAGCTACTGGCCGCTGCAGCCACTATTTTGATCATCACCTATAGTGTGCCCAAGATCAGCTTAAATTGACTAGATAGTCACCATGAATTGAAAATATATGTGTGTGTGATTAAAACCCACATCAAATTATAATATTTACAAGGGCACACCTTTTGAGGATTCAAACTGTACTTATTATGTGAAATTTCTTCTATAACTAACTGAAACTCCATGCCAATCTGAGTGGTAATAGACATTGGATTTAACAGATACAAACCATATTTTCAAATGAGTCCAATGCACAAATAATATTGCTACAAATAAAGCAAACTCTCATTTTTCTTTTTTTCCATTTTTTATTGGTGGGGGTGGGGGTGGGGAACTGACTCTGCTCCATGGGTCCTATTTTTCTGAGGAAAAAATTGTGATTAGCTGTGGAATTTAATAAAAAAATATATTTTTTTCTCTTCACTTCATTTTATTTTTTTTTATTTTTTTTTTTGGGGAGAGAGAATGATGCAGACTGGGATCCAAGATCAAATGGACCAAACCCCGCAGCAGGGATTTGGTCGAATCCAGATGGATTCGAAGCACTCAAGAACACGCGATCAAACACAAATCAAGCCAAAACTCAGTTCTTCTATTCAATAATCAGAGGTACCGATCCCTAAAGGGATTCACATATTTTTAGAAAAATAACATTAGATGTCTCTTCCTGGTAAGATTCTTCTTTCTAAAGGTTCCTAATCAAACAGGGAAACTTAACTGTCTAAAACAAATAGGAAACTAGCAACTACTAGGAAGCCTAAATAGGATAACTTCCCACAATTAGTAGGCTACTCCCCATTAGGATTTGTGGGCTGATCCAATGGGTTGGGTCAGGTTGACCCAATAGCTCACGAGTCCGGCCCAATAGACTTGGGCCTGGCTTGACCTGCACGAGAGAGAGAGAGAGAGAGAGAGGGGAGGGGGGTTATCTCCCCACATAAGATTCTAAATTTCTTCTTTTATAACTAACTAAAACCTCACTCCAATATGAGTGGTCTCTTCAATAGACGTGAAAAAATAACTAACTGAAACCTCACACCAATATGAGTGGTCTTTTTAATAGACATGAAAAAACTATGTTTTCAGGTAAGTCCAAGCTAACAATCAATATTGCTCCAAAATAAAGCAAATTTTGGGCATATAATGGAGCAAAATTTGGAACTGTGCTCCATGGGCCCCATTGTACTGGACAGGAGCCCATTGCACTGTGGAAGGTGCTCACCATTGCAACCTTGAGGCCGTGGTTTCAAGTCATGTTACCACTAAAAAAACAAAGGGTCCAATTGCACTGAAATACCAGATCCATTTATTTAAAAAAAAAATGATTAACCATGGTAATTAATCACATTTTTATATCATACAGTCTAATGGGGAGGATCAATGTGGAATTTGAGGCCCATATAGATAACATAGTAGGGCTTTCTTTCTTTATTTTTCATTATCATCATCATTGTTGTTGAGGAGCAGGGAGGGGGAAGAGAAGAAGGGGCGGGGTCGCGGGGCGGGGGTGTTGTGGGGGGGGTTCCACCCAGAATGCATTTCAATGATGAGAGTGAGGAAGTGTAGCTCCACTCGACAAAAATGCAAGCCACAGAAAAAAGAGTGCTAGATTTTATTCTCCTCTTCTATCATTTTAACCTCTCTTTACCTAGCACAGTTCTATAACCATGGCCAATCCCATGTTAAACAGCAGTCAAGGTTGTAGCCAGGGCCATCTTAGAAAAACAAATGATTGTAAGCCAATTTTGTCCAACTGAGCTAATTATTAAATGAAATATTAAATGCCACTCTCGGCGCTGTAAACACAAGACAGATTTGAAGTACCACAAAGGATCATATCATAAATATTTGGTTGACTAGTATTACATAGATCATCAAGATGCTGTATTTTTATCTGTTCCAATTTGAGCTAACCCTAAAATCATGAAAGAAAGGCAATCCAAAACTTGGCACTGTTCTCATAATACTTTCAATTGAGAGGTGAACCTTTTGGGGTTACACAGCAGGAGCTGTACTCATCATTAAACGCAGTGTAGTACATTTACCTTTTACTGTGCTTTACATATCAAAAAACTATAAATAACATAGAAAAAAATATATGGTTTCTAAGACTCTTACCTTTTACTGTGCTTTACATATCAAAAAACTATAAATAACATAGAAAAAAATATATGGTTTCTAAGACTCACCATTAATAAGTAATGTAGCGCATCCATCTTTTAGTGTGATTTACCAATAAAAAAGACTAATATAGCAAAAAAAAATTAGTTTTCTAAATTTGGCAAAAGATAAACCCTTTGAAATTATTGGAATGTGATCTACACATAACCCAAATGCTCATTTATGTAACTAGTAATCTACTAAAGAAAAACCAGTACCAGAAACAACAAAGCAATAGAGACAAATACCAAGAACAGTAAGACAGTGCAGAAACTACAATATTTTTGTTTTGTAAGATCCAATGACAAAGTGAATGGGAAAGAAATAAGAGAACTTTTAGTGACAGAAGAAAAACAACTATTAGTGACAGTAGAAAAAACATGTATCAGCTAGACATAATTCAGAAGGGGGGAAATTTTAGTGCGAGTAACCAAGTGCTATAAAAGCAGTTCTTGAGTACAGCACTCGCATGCAAATGTAAGCAATTAGTGAAGCATTACCTGGAATAGAAGAATAACTAGAAGGTACCTCCTGCTGGTATATGGATGAATTTGTAAGAACATTTTCTTGAGGTGGAGCAAAAGGATTTGAATCTGCAGAGAAGGCTCCATCTCTAGCATCGTAAGATACAGAACCATCAGGAACATAGAAAGAAGCTCGTCCAGAGACGAAGGACGCGGAATCCTGCAGATGATCCACTTGTGGCCTATGAGAAGTTGTCACAGAAAATGAAAACTGTTGATGGACTGATGGCAGAAGTGATGATTTGTGAGCTTCTGTAAGAAGAGGGTCAGCAGCTTGTTGATACTGATCATGGTACGCATGACTGTGCTCTTCCATTCTACCAACAGGTGTAAATTGTGATTGGGTCTGCTGATTTTCCACAGCAGCTTTAGCAGCTGCCCATGCTTTGGCCCTAGCAGCCCAATCTTCCTCGTTGGTATTGGGAATGTTCCTATCTGTCATTAAAGAGAAAGGAACACTTAAAGCCAGAATATTGTCTTTCCATTAACAGTAAAGAAACCACATCTACAAAAAAGATCACTGAGAAATACCACGGTTCAATCAGGTATAAATATAGGCCTTTACATATTGATCTTCATACCAAACCAATCAAAATTCAATATTATTCACAGTTTCTAATCATTTTGTTCTAAACCAGTCCTTTGATTCTTATCTCATGATGATCGCAGATGGGCCACAGATCAACCTCTAGATTTAGAGCCCATTGGTAAAACTATCAGTGAAAGATAGCCTAGAAGATCAACAGACCCTTCTAGATGGAAATAAAGGCAGAGAGGTTCAATCACAGCCCTCCAAGTAGACCGTACCAGATGTGGCCCACTTCTGATAAGCAACGATCAAACAATCAGGATTTCTTCTCTGATCTTTTCTGATCAAGATGGATAAGCTTCACAAAATAATAGATACATCTTGTATCTATTAGGCAAATGTATTGAGCCTTAGTAAAAAAAAAGTACAACTTGTGCGATTTGACCTCAAAACCTCTTATTTTTTAAAATACTTAACCTAACCACTACACTACACAACACCTTTATACAAATGTTTCAAAAAAAAAAAAAAAAAAATGTCAAAGTAGTTAGATGGAGTGGGGATCCAGCCACCCGTGGTCATGCCCATGCATAGCACGGCTTATTATGCTAGTTTTGGATTAAATTGAGTGATCTCCCTTCATGGGTTGATCCACTTATATTCACTTCTGTCCTTGTATAAAGGATGTACAATCAATCCTTCTAATTACATCAATTACATATCCTAATTACAGTTGATTGGGATAAGAATCAAATCGAATAACGATATACCGCCTATGGTACATAAAGAAATGCCTTCCACTACTAATGGTAGTCTGCATGACTATCATAGTTAATAACAAGAGTAAAGGTTTGTATGTGTAACGCCGCTGAAGAGGAAACCCCCACTTCCGCAGAAATGGATTTCAGAAAAGGGGGTGGGGCCACTTTCTTCTCGTGCAGAAAAAAAGGTTACATTCTTTCCTTGGTGAAACCATCCGCACCAAAGTCCAAACAATCCCTCCAAACAATCCCTACTTGTAAAGAGTGTAAGGAGTGTTACCACTTCTGCAGAAACTGGGGTGCATTTGAGAGGGCAAAACAGAAAAACATAATACTACTACATAAGTGACTGTTTAGAAATTAATCTTTGCTGTCTTCCAATATTTACAGATGTTCTTTAAGATAATTTTTAGAAATTAAAAGAAATTTCAATCTAGATAGTTTGCAAATCAGATTCGATGTCTGAGATAGTGATCAACATTAAAAAAAAAAATGACAATAAAGATTAAAAAAATTGCACAACACAAAATAACAGATAAAGGAGAACAATAGCTTGAGATCTCATGGTAGAAAAATGGTTGCCTAATTTTGTTCAATTTTAACAACTATAAGGGGTTGTGTGTTTGCATTCATTTATATATGTAAATGTTACACACGAATTACATTTACAAGTGTATACTTCTGGTGGCACTCATTTAAGCATCACATGCATAAATTTTGGTGTGAAAATCTCTATCTCTACTCTTATAAAAGAGAACAAAATGACAATGCTTTTCACTACACACCATGGCCCACTTATAATTTTATATATTATATATTAATGTTTTTCACTACACACCATGGCCCACTTATAATTTTATATATTATATTTTATATATATATATATATATCTATACCCTTATATAAAAGAGAGTAAAGTGTAGTACTTTTTCACTACACACATGTGCCCAATAAAATGCAAGATGTGGGCCCTACTTAGTATTATCATTTTTCACTACACACCTACCCAATAAAATGCAAGATGTGGGGCCCTATTATTATTATTATTATTATTATTATTATATACATATACACCCTTATTTAAAAGAGAGCAAGATGTAGTACTTTTTTCACTACACACCTGTCCAATAGAATGCAAGATATGGGCCCCACTTAGTGTTATTATTATATATATTATCTTATATTTCTATATCTATATCTATACGCTATTATAAAAGAGAGTAAGATGTAGTACGGTGTCACTACACACCTGCCCAAAAAAAAGAGAGTAAGATGTAGTAAGGGAGGAAATAGAATGAGATAAAGGAAAGACAAAGAAAAGAGATAAGAGAGAGTGAATCGGATGGATAAAGATGCGGACATAATGGGAATTTCCCAATTCGTCTAAAATAGACTTTGGGTCAGGCTTGGATTTAGAAGGGTTTTGAGGATCCAGATCAAGATGAGCTAAAAGACTAAAGTTTAGGAATTAAAAATATATACCCAATGGTACCAGAATCTCAAAAATCTAAAATTACGAAAAAACCCTCTAAATTCTCTGAAAAATTGCTAACTACCCCCCTACTATGCCCAAATGAACCCGGATCTAGACCAAACTTGGCACACACGATCCTAATAATTTTTTTAATCTCTTCCATTGAGTAGATGCTGATAAACATAATAAAATTTCGTTTTAATACATTTCAATAAATCGAGTAATTTTTTTTTCGGTTTCTTTGTTTGTTTGTTTTTAAGGTGGTGGAGAAAAGAAAAGGAAAATGTGGATAAGACTGGAATCTATCTCAAATCAATATCTCAAATGTTGTTTTTTTTTTTTTTCCTCTTCTTTTTTCAATTTTCTTTTAACATTCTTCTTATTCAAATACTACAAGATTTTCAATGAAGGGATTTTGTGGGTATGAGGTTTTTCCTCTGTGAGTAATTGTGTAAGGAAGAACATGGCATTTTAACAGATCCGTCATTGACTCTTAGCTTCTTTTGGAAAGGAGGGAGTTTTCATACAAGTGAGTGAGCACTGTCTACTAAAATTGTTATCGTTTGATTGTGTCTTCTTTTTCAATTTTTTTTTAATATTGCAATAAAATCTTCATTCTAAGAAATATGGATGCAACCAGAGTTAAGAAAATGATGATGAAGAGTTGGTTTTTTCTTTTTCATTCCTGTTTGGGCCAAAGTTAGGCCCATTGATAGCCTTCGTGCTCTGATAATTTTAATTATATGTCTGTTTTATTTCTTGAATATTAACTGCAAACTTCCAAATTGTGCGTGTTCTGTGTTTCCTTATGGTAGAACTTTGTATTTAGTTCTCACTCTATGTTTGCAATATGAATTTGTGCATATCATTTAAAATGTAAAATTGATATTGTTTTGCGATGTGAGATAGGAAAATGGAAAACTCAAATAGAAAGTGTCCTAGTTAAGAAAAGCAAAGTAGACAATAACTAAAAGGGCGATGCTAAGAGGCATGGAAAAGCTTTCCATTATTTGTCAGAATCTGTTTTCCTTCTCCATAGAGTCGAAGGGGAAGGGCTTTTTTTTAAGCAGTAAAGGTGCTAATATTCAAAAGGCCAAAAACATAATCCATATTTGTATAAGAATCTGACATTTTATTTTGTTTATTTTTCCTGTTTTAGTTTATGTTAGTTAAATTCTTACGCTTTAGACCAAGGCCTCTTCAATCGTCACCCTCCAAACCCCTCAAGAGTGGGATAAGACCAATAAGCATTCATTCGTGGTTCTCATTAAACCATTTTGTTCACTAATTTCCAAATTTTTATTCGTTTTTTTTTTTTTTTTTTTTTTTTTTTTTTTTTTGTCTTCTGTAAAATTAATTGTGAGATATGGTGCTATTAAAGCATCATTTCAAAGGAAAAATATTTCAGATTTTATCATTCATAAAGTCTTTTTTGGTCTTTCTTGACACTATTTTGTCCACCCCGGTTAATAACCTAAGCCAAGGTGGGAAAAACAAAATATTTTAACTATGCACTATTTACTCCATTATATGGTTCATGGTGTACACACGGCCTTTTAACTCTAAAAACTTAAATGCCATGTGCTTTTTCAATAATAAACCTTAAACTAAGACGGGATGAAAATAAAAAAGAAAATGAATAGTGTATTTTATAATGGATCAAAAGAAAAGGAATCAAGTGTATTTTCCGTACTACCTTTTGGTGTTCAATACTTCTAATTTTGTGAGCACTTTAAATACTTCGCCATCAACTTAAAAAACAGTTTAAAAGTCACGACAAAAGGTATTAGCTAGCTTGCTACTTTTGTTATTGTTGCTGGTAGCCAATTGGTGCTTGTGTTATAATTCAAATACCAAATTGACTACACATGAGAAAATTAACACTATCTTTTTTTTTTTACCTGAAACAATGCTAATTGTGCAAATAGTTTCTATTTATTTATTTATTTCTATTTTTATTTTTTGGTGGAACTAAAAGATACTTGAGTGGTATTTGTATATGAAATTTGAGAGTTAAGAACATCAAAGGGCTCCGGGAGGTTTCCAAAAGATATGAGATTACTTTCTTTGTACGGATGTAAACCTTTGTTATTATTTTTTAAATATTAACCCCTTAATCTTTTATACACTAACCTTAAATATTTGTAATTTGATGTTCCTTCAGTTGTATATTATTTATTATAGCCTTTGAAAAAGGTATAGGGACCTCCAAAACTTATAAGCACATCCCATATATACAAATACTTCGTTTGCATTATTGCTTTATGTTTAGTTTTTTCTTTTTTTTTTTTAGAAAAAAGTAGCAACTGACAAAATATCATAACTAAGAAAGTGAAATGTACAAACTTAAACTCATTTTATGTCCGCCCTGTTTTTTTCTCTCTTTTAATGAAAGTTACCATGAAAATAATTTTAAATATTCCTTTCCCTTTTGCTTCATGTGTTTGTATTTTATTTAGTTAGAATAATTGAGTTTTCAATCTGACATAATAGTTGTATTGATCTTGATTTATACCCCTGTTGGAAGAATAATCACAAGTTGGATAATGTGATAACTACTACTAAATATTGGTTCTGTTTTGATATGAGTAATTGCTAAAGATAATTCCATAGATGCAATTTAGTGGTAGGTCTTATAGATTGCTATCGTAAAATTGTTGTTTTTCTGTACAATTTTTAGTTTCTTAATACACAACTTTTGTGAATTTTTTTTTATTATAAAAGGGCATTTCAAGGGCATGAATATATTTATTTATTATTGCTCTTACTCATGAGGTTTAAACTAAAAAACTTTGATCATTTTCTGACACTTTTATTTCTTTCATCATTGCAAGCTTTTTCTTCTTGTTGTTCTTCTTCTTCTTTTCATATATTTCAATGAAGCGTCATGCCTTTCCTTAAAGGGAAAACGAGAATCTCATAGAAACTGCTTGTTATGCTAGCGTTACTACTAACTTCAAAGTCAGTGAATGAAGTGATCGTTTCAAGTGTAAACAACTAAAATAAGTATTTGATACTGAGCTGCAACAAATTTAGTTTGTCTTTGTTCATTTCAAATCTTTCTTACTTTGATCAGCACTCCCATCCTCTATACTAAGCAGAGCAAAAGAGTTGATCAAGAATACCTGGGTGGCTGGGTTATATTCCTATGTTTTTCTTAAGAGGAAGGTCCAATTCTTTTGGTAGATTTGTATTTGTAGTTTTTTATTTTTTGGTATTTTTTTCCCTATGGATATATCTATTTGTGAGCTTCCATTTAACTTAACTTCTATGGTTACTTTGTATTATCATTTTCTTACAGGGTATAAAATATAGCACTTTGTATCAAGCAAAAGAAGATGCTGACTCTTGGAGAGGTATTGCCTTTTTTTACCTGATAGTGGTCCGTCTTATAAAATAAAACAAAGCACATGTTAACTACTAATATTGATCAACAGGTGCTCTGCAAATCTTACCCGTCAGAGTTCATATCATAGTTCCACCATTATTGATCCCTGTCGCTTGAGGACAAGCCGGATTACTTCATTATTCTTGACGGTTGGTGTGAGATATTATTCTTCTTTATAAGTTAAGACTAAAACCACCATCTCAGTTTTTTTATTATGATGTCCTTAGGTAGGATATAATTAATTTTTTTCCTTAATAGAATCTAATTTTGTAGTGAACATATAATGTTCATGGTAATTGGTTAGAACAATTAGCTCATCTGGTTCTTAGTTTTTATTTTTATTTTTTACAAAACTGCAGGTTATCAATTTGACTATGCTTTCGACTGGACTCCAACTTTAGCAGGTCAAATCTACTAGAAAACTGATAAGTCGACCTGACAGGTTAAATAAAGTAAATTTAAATTTGTTTGTACACATTCATGATAAAATATCTAGAAATATGTGATTTATATCCTCAAAAAGTTATATAAATTCCATATCGATTGTCTTTTAAGATCTCATTTTTCTCACTATATCATTGTTTTATTGTTTTCAAATGTATAGGAAACAAGTAGTGTCAACTGTATTTGGACATTACACGGGCCTTGCAATTTACAATCACTCATTTTCTGTTGAAATTTGATTGTTAAATATATTAAAGCTTCTACTGAATTTTGTAAGAACTTTATTTTTTTAAGATTTTCTTAGTAAAATTGTGTTTGGTGCACGTGCACTCTAGTGGTGTGTAAATGGGGACATTTTCACGCCTCTCCAAGCATTAAACCATTACACGCCAACACTCAAAGAGGCGTGGGTACACATCCCCACCTTATTTCCACCTGCAATAGGTCACATGTCCAAAACCCATCAACCACCACCTCCTTTTCTGCAGTCCTCAAATTCTTTATGAACTAAATACTAATAAACCCCAAGAAATGTAGTTTCACATCTTAATCTTCATAGATTTTAGAGAAATATGTGAAAAACACAAAAAAGGGGAAAAAACCTAATCCTATAGATCTGCATCCCACAGGCCCCCACTTACGATCTGAACCGTTCAATATTCTCATATAGATGATAAACCTCAAAATGTGAAGTTTCTAATTTCTATCTCTCAGATCCTAACAGAGCTTGAGGAACATGTGAAAAACAAAAAAAAAAAAAAAAAGAAATCAAAATCCCACTTTCTAATTATCTACTCTCTTGTCAGCCCCCAATGCTTGATCCAAACTGTTCAAGATTCCCATATATATATGAGAAACCCCAGTGCATGAAGTTTCATCTCTTAGATCCTCACGGTTTGAGAAATATGCGAAAAACAACTTAATCCCACTTTCTAATTTTCTGCACTTTCATAGCCCACAATCACCCCCCCCCCCCCCCCAAAAAATATATATATATATATAAATTAAAATAAAATAAAATAAAATGCGTGATCCAACCAGTTCACTATGTTTCAGACCCACTGTTTCCTCTGAAAAAAAAAAAAAAGTTTTGGGGTCTTGGAGCCCACTAAACTGTATGAAAACTGTTATAGATCCTGAAAACTGTTATAGATCCTTTCTTTCACTTTCTCCTGCCCCCATATCATTTCCTACAGTGAAAATGGTGCTTCCAACTATATTACACGTGTAAATCTTAGATATGTAAAATTTGCATGTAAATTTCCATATGTAAATCCCATTTTCATATCCGATGTGTAAAAGACAAATGACCCCTAAAGCATCACTTTGTGACAACTCTAATATAAGAATCATTGCTATTGGTATCCTACGATTTGGATCCCGAATCCTACAATTCATATTGAATCGTAAGGAAAATGATTGGTATCTATGCAACAAATCTCATTTGAATGAGTGAGAATATGCATCTTGTGATCCGATTCTCGTTACATCAAATCTTACTATTCATGTGATTTGAATGAGTGAGAATATGCATACCAATGAGGTTAATATTAATGATATCTTAATTCTTTCTTCAGCATTCTCTTAAAAATTTATTTACTGATTAACAAAATCTCTTAAGAATTTTTGCGATTTTGGGCAGGTTTTAGAGATGAATAATGATCAAGCATTAGATTAAAGCATTCAACTGTAAGAATGGAGTTTTGTCCTATATCCATTTTTATTTTTTCTTCATAAACACTTTTTTAACTTCAAGAGATATCATAGAATAAAAGATAGATGCTTTGGATTTTATTGTTATTTCTATTTTCTCATGTAAAAACTTGAAAAGAGAGAGAGAGAGAGAGAGAGAGAGAGATTGAAACTTTTTTATTTTACCTATAACATCAATATCTCAAACATATTTAACCATCTACACAAATCATTTGTGATATATTAATATATGTCAATGATGTCCTTCATATAGTTGTATCATAGTCTTATTTGTCCTTGTATTTATGCTGCTATGTATGGATTATGAATGGCTACTTTTTTAATTATTTTTCCATTCTCATAAGAAAAATAAAAAAAAATACTACAATTTGCGATACGATTTGATTTATCGTCTTGAACGATTTGTGATACGATTCCGATTTTCAAAACAATGATAAGAACCACTATAACCAGAGGCACATGGGAACTTGAGTTCAAAATAATAAAATGCAACAATATATACACTGAGAGGAATGCGAAGAGAATGCTAGCTCAGTTGGAAGCAATGTAATAAGTCAGTTAACAATAAGAAGCTTTACGAACCTGGATAATCCCAACCTTGTTGTCGAGCCCAATTCTGATTCCCCCATGTCTACAAAATTTAGTTGTGCGAGAAATTAGTGAGTACAAAAGCACAGGAGTATTGAAAAGTACCATTGCACACAATGTAATAATTCATCATTGAACACATGCAGAATAATGGAATGAGCAAATAATTCGCCACTGCCAAATTATATAAGGGAAAGAACAAAAGAAAATATCTACATGGAAGAAACTGCACTGTCCATGCAGCTGATCATTCAAAACATAAACTGAAGTGAATCAATGGAAACTTGTCACTGAAATAATTTTGAAGAAGGTACATGGACCGAACCAGATTGGTGTCAAAGCAGGCCCACCCCATTAGTCAATGGGGTTTCAACTGCAAACATGACTATGATCAGTTAACCAGACACAAAAGCAGATTGGTCCAGCTGGCCACACTCTGAACCAAACCACTGATAACACTAAGATCTATTTTGAGCACCAATGACAGCAAACCCTACCATTCAAAAACATCTCATATAAGAGAATTTGTAAGAAGTAACAGGAACTAGTGAGACTTTGCCTTTAACAGACTAAGCAGGAAACACCAGAAAGGTTAGATCATAAGCTATCATGTCGAAATAATTTCCATGTTACATTAATAATATTTCTTGCTACATATAATTTTATGTCCAACATTGATAATGGCAAACATTGATAGCTTCTACAAACAAGAATTAATATTTTGAATAAAAATAATAATGTTATTAAATGATTGAAACAGTTACAAAGGCTCCCAGGTGGAAGAATTAAGAATCTCATTTGTGGCCTTTTCATATTCAGTTATCTTTTCTTTTCTGAATGGTATCGAACTTATTAAGGGAGCACAAAAGGTACAAGAGAAATTTACTATAAGGCCCAATGCACCCAGACCCACAACATAGGAGCAAAGCCCTTCATCAATTTACCCACAACATAAGAAGAATGGAGCACTCCCTCTTCAACCAGACAGTTCGACGCAGAATTTGCCTTCTTTTCACTTTGTTAAAGGAAATCACCATGTCCTTTGCTAGGTCACAAACTTCTTCAACCTCATTCAGTTGTAATCACTATGCTTTTCCACACAATTACTTTTTCTATTAGTAAAATAAATTTCACAAATATCACAATTTTACCAACCATATCTAGTCAAGGCCATTTCCATTTGCCTGCCTCGATAAAAGGGTGAATGTCATGCCAATCCTTTTTCTTTTGTAAATGGTAACACAAGTCGAACCGGCAGCTTTGTGGTCGCAGCACTGAGCACCTTCCAACTGTGCCACGGGCGTTTGTTAAATGCACGTCAACCATAATATCCACTTTCCAAATATCATCGAATTGGAATGGGAAGTTCAGATGTTGGACCTGATGCCACAAAACTGCAATGTTGAATCCCGGAGATTCAAAAACATTGACATCATTTATGATTTTTTCATTAATAATATCATGTAATTAATTTTTTTTCTTTTTTTTTTTTTTGACAACGTGACTTGAATCCACAGCCTCAGGATGCAATAGTGAACGCCTTCCACTCTGCCATGGGCTCTAGTCGATGTATGTAATAAGTAGAACCCAGTCTTTTCTAAATGGGGCT
This sequence comes from Umbellularia californica, assembly GCA_028538565.1. Taxonomy (NCBI): domain Eukaryota; kingdom Viridiplantae; phylum Streptophyta; class Magnoliopsida; order Laurales; family Lauraceae; genus Umbellularia; species Umbellularia californica. The sequence goes on from JAPQWN010000001.1 coordinate 59,911,688, forward strand.
CTGTCTGGTTTCTCTAAAGCTAATGGAGTTTGGGGCAAACAGATCCCATTTTCCGATTGGCCTTCACCATTGTAGCAAAGGAATTTGAAAAATTATGCCAAGTACAATGGGAAAAGGTTTCATCAGTGTGTTTAGGGTGAAAAGGAGTGAAAAACCTACTGATCAAAAAGAGGGTGGGTGGACCAAGGACATCGATTTGTAGATGACTTTGTAGAGGCAAACAGAGGACTCAATTTGTGAAAAGAACCTAAATCATGAAGTAGTACCGGTCATTGACAATGATTATAATGACTATGCTGCTATGGGTCAAGATGCACCATGCCTCCTGTTAGGATCATGATCTGTCTCTTGACAAACACGTCACTTTGACCTGCTTTATTACAATTTTCACTTGAACCATCTTCTCTTAATTTCTTGAAATAGTAGCACTTTAAGTTTTTTATCCAAGAGCTATTTATGGTCTTCTTTACACACGTCCCAACCATTTCAGACACTAGTAAATTTTCTCTTCTACTGGATCCACTGGTAAAGCTCTTTTCGTGTGCTTATTCCAAATTTTATCCTTATAATACCACAAATTCATCCCGGCATAAGCATGATGCATATTAGTTTTATCTTGCCCATTCTTTGTAGGCGAACATCCAACTCCAACCAACAATGTAAACCTAACAACAGTTCTGCTAGCTTCTCTCCACCTTGCAAATATCACAGCAATACTGCTTGCAGTACCTTCCTTTCTGTTCTATTGTCATTCATAAATACTGAATTCTACCAATTCCAAAGCAACATATATATATATCTACTACACATGGCCCTCCTTTTCTATATACAGCATCGTCCTCGCCGCTCCCAAAATGACTCACACACGACTGTTAATTCTTCATTATGCTAGTTATCAAACGACTGGACTCAAAAAGTCGTTCTTCAAAATTCAAGGTTCTCATTCAATTGATTTCCTGCACTAAATGGACACATTAATTGCAAACAACATAATCCAGGAATTTGGCTGTTAGATTAATCACAATCAAGGATTCCTTTCTTGGATCATTTAATGGTTACATATTTATTAGAACAGAAGAAAGATACAGTCAAAACCCACACACCAAAAAAAAAAAAAAAAAACCTGCAACAAGAAACATATATATACAATGCCTCAAACCAGATAAAGAAAAATACAAAAAAATTGCACCATAGGCTACATACATATTACATACTACCACTACAACTCACTTTGGCAACAAATCTGCCACTTCATTGGCACCCCTCAAAATAGACCACCAAGACCTTCATATTTTCCTAACCTCATTTAAAATGCAATTAACTTCCATGGACTACCAGCTATCAAAAACCCAACTTATAGCATTTGAAGAATCATTGTCCAGAATCAAGCCACCAAAAAGAAGAGTCTTAAAAATCATCAAGGATTCCATAAAGGCCTAAAAGTCCTCTTAACTGGATTCTCGCACCCCTATTGGACCTAAAATGACCACCTTAGTAGAGCTATTCCCACCAAACAACACTCCAATGATAGCTGCAAGCCCCAGTTCACCTACACAATCTAAAACAGTATCTTTTTATTGTTACTTCTCTGAGTGATGATGATAAATTCTATAAAAGAGACAGAAGGCAATAGGAGAGGACTAAGCAACCCAAAGAATAAAACAACCTAAAGGAAGAGGGGGAGAGACACAAGAGCTAAACAGCCCAAGCACACACAAGGGCAAAACGTTCCAAGCACACCAGCACCAACAACGCCAAGGAGAGACACAACCACTCAACAAATGACCATACATAACCTCTCTTCCCAGCCCTTTCTTACCCAGCCTATTGCTTCTTCATTTGCTCCACTTATCACACACACGGAAAAAACTCCATCTGGATGTCCTTGCACGGCACTGCTATCCAATTTCTTAAAGCATAAAGTGAAGTTTTAAAGGAAAATCTTTTATGTAAGCCACCCGATAGCATTCACCACCCATTACCCCCAATCTCACCATTCACATGCTGCCCAATTTGTGAATGGATTTTTCAACACGACATATAAAAAATCTTTACTGACCAATGCCCACTTCCTACTCTCAACTTGATAGTGTCATATAACCCATCCTTGATCATCTAGTTACCAAGAAAATTTACACTCGGTGCTCTCCCTCCAAAGAGACCACAAAGTAGCTATTAACACCAAGTTCCATGGAGTATGACCCCACTTTTAGAACAAACCAGCTTCCACATTTTAACCCAAAAAAAAAAAAAAACACCCCAACGTCTATGGAGTCTGGCCCCACTTTACAAACAGGCTTGATGCAGGTTCAGACCCATGCTCCACATGGGTCGACCAGCTTGTGGGCCCAGCCCATCTATCTCGACCACCTTGCGGGCACAACCCACCTATTACTATTTTATTTAGAGTTTTATTTATATTTTAAGTTAGTTTTACTTGGATGTTTTAATCCTGACCACCGATATGTTTGGATGGTCGATCTTAGACCTAGGTTTAGTTTTCTAGTATATAAGCATTGTAATGCCTCCTTGGTTAGACAGACAATGATTAAAAGAAAATTTATTTGAATGTTTTTGCTCTCTTCTGCTCTCCTGGGATGGGAAGCTTTTCCTCGCCTGTGATAGGGAGTTTGGCGTGAGGCCAAACTTCAGGTGAGAGTTTGACCTAACCCCCTCCTCTCCATCTCTATCCTACCCGCCGCGCACCTCGATCCTCATCCATATCAAGACCATACCTCAAGTCACCCCAATGTCCAAAACCTATAGGAAGGGCCATTAAAGACAAAATAATAATAATGATGATGATGATGATGATGATGATGATGATAATAACAACTATGGACAATCTCTGCAAAAGGAAAGTAACTATTGTAAATGCTTGCCTCATGTGCTTAGCTTCGGATGAGTCTATGGACCATCTTCTTCTTAATTGTAAAGTGGCCCAAGCTGTTTGGACTTCGGTCCTTGGGTGGTTTAAGTGTAGCTGGATGCTTTCCTGCTCTTTGCAACATCTATTTGAGGCCTGGAAGATGTGTGTGGGGTCGGCTAGAGGGAAGGAAGATTATGTGGAGATCCTCTTTCCTGGCAGATTTATGGGTCTTATGGAAAGAAAGGAATGCAACATGTTTTGAAAGAGTCCCTTCATCGATAGACTCTCTATGTGATAAAATCAAATTCTCTGTGGCCTCTTGGGTGTCCATCCTCCATTCCTCTCATGGTGTTCCCATGGATTTTATTCTTCACAAATGGAAGGAGGTGGCTTTTTCTTAGTGTGGTATCCTTTTACCCTTGCTGCTTTTGGGCTTTTGTTTTGGTCAGTGGGAGTTCTATGTCTTACATTAGTCATAGTGGTGCTGTTAATCTCCCTGTGTTTGTGGTTGTTTTGCTTTTCGGTATACATCTCTTGTACTTTTTAGCCTCTTTTAATAATAGGTAACATTCAAAATGATAATTAAAAAAAAATCAATAAAGGGGATTTTACAAAAAAAATCCCCTTAAAATTGGATACGACCATGGATCCAAACACTGAATATTGACGGTAGAGAACCTCACACCCATTTTTTTTCCTTTTTTTGACTTCTTTGCCCCTATTCATTGATATCAATGAATAATGCAAACATTCATTGATGATATCAATGAATGTCATTTTTTTGCTTCCTCCTCATCTTCCTCTCCTCCATATCTCTTCTTTAATTTAGTTCATCATCATCATCTTCTTCAAGAAAGAATTATTTGAGTTGTTTTTTTTATTGTGTCTAGATGGTATGGGTATGCAACCATTGCTAAGCTCCCACAATCCAACACTATCCCAGAACCCACCCAACTCTAAAACCCCATCGAATATGAAGAAAACATCTACCCCATCTCCAAATCCTCCAAGAACCTCATAACCTCACTTCAACCCCAACTCCAACTCCATCCTAACTCAAATCTTCCTCTTCCTCTCCATCGACTTCTCCCTTGGCTTCCTCGTCTTCTCTCTCAACCCCCACCAAGTCTCCTGCTCCTTACAGAAGGAACAGATGTCTGAATCAAAGGAATAAGTCATTCAATTGTAGAAACTTTTCACTGCCATTGACAAATAGTTTTCTTCATCAAAAAACAATTGGCTGTAACACCAAGTTGTCTCTTTCACTAAATTAATATAAAAAAATGTAAATTCATTTTTTACTACGGACTTGCCTAAAATAACAAAAAGAAAACTGCTTATCTAAAATTAATTAGACTCTTGTCTAAGTGTTGGCGCACTGCTCTATTACCCACTCAAAGTTTCATAGAAGGATTCTTGAGCTTGATGGCTCAGTATTTTGCGCAATTCTGAGCATCTCCTTTATTCTTAACAAAAGAATCCACAATGTTCTTTCTCCATTTTTCTGTCATTCTTTCTGTGCTCTGAATTTTAAAGAAAAATCTGGTCAACCAATTACTTCTATGATCACCAATCAAAACTTTGTAGGTACACCATTTGACCGAAATGTTCCATGGAAAGGTCGTCCAAACTTCAATTCTAGACAGCCCGTCCTTCCTTGTGTGCCCATTAAAGTCTCTCCTCTAATACTATCCAATTTCATTTTTACTCTGCGTGTCAGGAAGTGGAAAGGTCTTGCGTTCCACACCTAAGTCCGTTGCCCACCTCCCACAGTTTTACCCAGTGCATGTGGATAGGAGGGTTTGCATGTGCCCTAGAGATTAATTTTCAGCTTTCCAGAAACGAGTGTCCCTCAATCTCAAGGCCAAAGCTCCTGGGCTGGGCTGGGCGGAAGATACCCTGGGTTGTCAAAAAAAAAAAATTTAAGTCTCCTCCAAGGATTATGCTTTCTCCAATGGTTCCATGGAAATCCTTTCCTACGGAATGCGGTAGGAAAGCTTTTCCATTCTGCAGATTGCCCTTTCTGAGGACGTTATGCAAACATGCAATAAGAGAAAACAGAAGCAGGAAGGGCTCACTTTTCCCTTACCTACCAAAACCCAATCCCACAAAAACACCCACATATTGAAAATCGAGCTTTCCTTTCTCAATTCAAGGGAAACGCTAATAAACAAATAAAGTTTTCCCCACAACACAGCAGATGATTGATTGTCCAATCCATAAATAAATAACCGACAAAAATAATGCAATCAATAGTACATCCAAACATGCCCTAAAAGAAAGGAAAACAGAAGAAAATAAGAGAAAGAGATTGACCTGATTGGGCAGAGGGTAGGGCGGCGGAGGAGGCATGTGGGGCGGTGGAAGGGGGGAGGGAGGGTAGTGGTGGGGGTGGGGGTGGTGCACCGGATAAGGGGGGAGGGGGGGCGGCAGCGCGGGATTAGGTTGCTGTTGTTGGTAATTCAGGAGGTGATGCTGATGATGATGATCGGAAATGGGTGGGGCCCACTGGGGTGGTACCGGTGACTGGCACTGGAACTGGGGGTACCAAGGAGGGGGAGGTCCTTGAGGGGGTCTCTGCTGCTGCTGCGGCGGATCGGACATGGTGGGTCTTGTGAACCGGTGCGGGTGTTGGAGGGCATCCATCTCTCTCTCTCTCTCAGTGTAAGGTTTGATGAATGAGAATGGGATGGGAGGAACTCTCTCTCTCCGGCTTGATTCAGAAGGGAACACTTAATCTGTGACTACCAAACACATTCTTACAATTTCCATTCGATGGGAATACAAAACTATTCCCAAAAAAAAAATGCCAAACAGGCCCTAGTTTTGTGAGGGTAAGTTCTGGTTGGGGGATTTTATATGTATCGATCAGTGGTCACCCACAGGCCACAGGCCACAACCATAGAAGTGAAAATCTAGATCCAAGAGGATTTGGGTTCGAGGGTTGGGCCAGCCCGGGAAGACCTGGGCGAAGCCAACTTTGGGCCAGGTTTTGGCCTTGGGTTTTAGTACTTGGGCCGGCCTGGATCTAGGGTTTTGGCCTATTTGATATATGGGTGAGGCTTGGATCAAGTACTTGAAACACCAAAAATCCAGCCAAAATATGTAATACGAGTGATTGATTTACCCAAACAAGTGATTAGAAAGCCCAAAAGATTGTGATAAGAAGCTCGGCTCAGCTCAATTGACTAAATATAAGAGGCTCGAGCATAGCATGTGTAAGGCGGTCGATCTCGGGTAGGGTTGTAAATGGATACCCGATTCTCCGATTACCCGAAGATTCCGACCCGTTAGGTTCCGGGTATGGGCCCTTATTTTGGTCCCGATAAGCAAATGGTTCCGGTTCTGGATCCTTTTTTTGGAACCGATACCTAAACGGGTCCGGTTCCGGGTCCACAGTGACTCAGACCCATGGACCCGAGACCCGACTCAATATACACTAACATAAGTTACTTTTAGTATGTGAAAACATAACCCTTTTTACTTTTTTACTTTTCTACATTAGGGTTTTCTACTTGTCTACATCTCATTGCCGTCGTCTACAACTCTGGCCTGTCTCCAACTCCGGCCCGTCTCCAGCTCTCTTTCCCTCTCCGGCTTCGGCTCCCTCTACCGCTCCGGCTCTGTCCATTTCTCCCTCTCTGGCTTTCTCTGTGAGGTACAAGAAATCCCTCTCATTTTCCCCCAATCTCTGTGAGGTACAAGATGAATCGAATCATCTTTATAGGTTGAAATCTGAAAAACCCAGTTTGGATTTCTGCTTTAATTTGGTGTGCTTGAATTGTTATGTGTAGATCTTTGATGGGAATCTTTCATGCCTAGAGCGTAGTTTGGCTTTAATTTGATTTTATTTACATGGGTTCTGTGGAAAGATGTTTTCTTTATTGTTGTTGATTGAAATCTGCAATGCCCAGTACGTGTTTGTGCTTTAGTTTGATGTGTTTCATCTATTATGTGTAGACGGTAATAGATTTGTCTGGCCGTTGGATTTTCATTGCGTGTTGATGGGTTTGTGTATGCAAATTCGAATCTTAAATGCCCTTCCATGAATAATGGTATAATTCGATGGATTTTGAATGCTTCCCTGCTCTTCTCCATATGGATTATTCATTGCTTTGGAAGTTATATGGACTTTTTGTGGGATGATTTTATATGTCAAGTAAAATATGAGATACGCAGATTGAATTTAAGTTTCGATATGGATTGATTTTTTGAGGATGTATATCTCTCAAGTATGATATGAGATACTTATATTCCTTGTCAGACGAGTGCCTGTAGCACAGTTGGAAGGTGCTCATTGCCTCCTCAATCACAAGGTTGCGGGTGAAAAAATAAAATAAAAGAGATTCTGTTATATTTTGATGGACTATTTTTTTACTTTAACTAGCTTCAAGGTTTTATAGTTATTGAATGGACCATAACCTGCAGTAACATATGGAGCATTTTTTGATTTTCTCACTTTAATTTGATTGTATCTATAAATTAGAATTAGTTGCCTTTGTGTGACACTGAGGGCTAGTTGGCATTAGTCCTAGGCTAAGAAGATTTCTGTTCCGGGACCGAGCTTAAAAAAACTTGATATTGATATGCAGATAATTATTTATATGTAGATAAAATGTCAGAACCCATTGATATTGACGACGCGGAAACCCACGTTTCCATTGAAGTTTCTAGATATCTCCAAAAAAAAGGAAGCAAACATCTCCGGCTTGGGCCGAGTTTACAAAAATTACACAACAAAATGGAGCTGTAAAAGCAAGTTGCAACCATTGTAAGAAATTACTGAATGGGAACAACAAAGACGGAACTTCACATTTGTTTAAACATTTAAAATATTGTGTGCTCTACAAACTAAAGCAGCAAGGGCAAGTAGATATAAAGCAACAAATTCTACAAATTGGGGAAAGAAACGAAGGAGGAGTTAGTGCAATTCAAAATTTCAAATTTGATCAAGAAAAAAGTAGGCATGATCTTGCACACATGGTCGTAATGCATGAATTGCCATTTCGCTTTGTAGAATATGAGGGGTTTTGAAATTTCATAAAAGGCCTTCAACCGTTGTTTAGAATCGTGTCACGAAATACTTTGAAGAACAATATTATAAAAATTCACAATGAGGGGAAGCAAAAGCTTTATGATCTCTTGGACAATCTACAATGTCGGGTGAATTTGACAACTGACATGTGGACCTCTAACCAGAATCTCGGGTACATGTGATTAACATGTCATTTTATTGATGATGAGTGGAATTTGCAAAAAAAGATCATTGCATTTAGCTCTGTTGAAGCTCCCCACACCGGCGAAGTAATTTGCAATTGCATCTTAGATAAATTATATAATTGGAACATCGATAAAAAACTGTGTGCCATTGTTTTAGATAATTGTACTACCAATGATGTTGTGGTTCGAGAGCTCAAGTCAAAGCTCATGACTAAGGGCTTACTTTTGTCCAATGGAGATATGTTCCACGTGCGTTGTTCCACTCACATTTTAAATTTGATAGTTCAAGATGGCATGGATTACATACGTGAGGTAATTTTTAAAGTGCGTGAAAGTGTAAAATATATCAGAGCTTCACACTTAAGAGAACAAAGGTTTAATGAAATCGCAAGGCAAGTATGAGCTCCAAGAAAGAAAATTCAACCTGATAGTTTGAATAGGTGGAACTCTACTTTTGAGATGCTAGAAACAGCGATACAGTTCAAGGAGGCTTTCGAACGCTTAAGTGATCGTGACAGTGGATACAAATTTGCCCCAAGTTATGAGGAATGGGAAAATGTTAAAAAAATATGTAAATGTTTGCAAGTATTTTTTGAGTCGACAGAAAAATTTTCAGGCACTAAGTACCCAACAGCAAACTTGTATTTCTCAGATGTTAGCATGCTTCACTTGCATTTGATAGAATAGTGCACTAGTTCAGAATCTTTTATCAAAGATATGGCTAGGAAAATTATTGTGAAGTTTAGAAAATATTGGAATATTATTTCCACACCGTTAGCAATTGCTGCAGTTTTTTATCCTCGATTCAAGTTTAAAGTAATCGAATATTACTTTCCATTGATTTATGGTTATGAGTCTAATGCGAGGATTATGGATGTTAGGCTTGCTTTGACAAGCCTTTACAATGAATATGCCATTGAGTCAACCAGGAATGCTTTTGATGGAAGACTTCCAACCAATGTTGGAAGTACCAGTAGCGGTGCTAGCAATAGTTCTGGGACAGTATCAAGTGTTGCTTCTCCACTTGTTACTATTGATAAATGGAAACTTGGCCTCCAAGGGTTTATCAAAGAAAATAAATCCATTGAAAAAAAGTCAGATTTGGAGTTGTATTTGGATGAAGGACTATGGCCCGATGAAGATGAAGAGGATTTTGACATCCTAGTTTGGTGGAAAACCAATGCAGCCAAATACCGGGAAGTTGCTCGAATGGCTCGTGATATCTTGGCCATTCCGGTATCCGCCGTTGCATCAGAGTCAGCATTTAGCACTGGTGGCAGAACAATTGATGATTACAGAAGCAATTTATTCCATGCTACAGTAGAGACTTTGATGTGTTGTCAAGATTGGTTAAGAAGTTCAACAAAAGGTAACTTTTTTCTTTTACTTTTATATTATTTATTTTGGTTTTAGATTCATTAAGATTTCTAACAATAAGTTTAATTTTCAGATCTTCAATCTCATCACTACACAATCACAAATGCAGCCAAGTTTGATAAAGAAGAGACTTCAAATATAACATCAAATGACAGTGACAGTGTGCCTTTGGAATGATTAGTGAGTCACACATTTACTTATTTTTAATTTTAGTTTGAATAGTCATTTTGAATGAGAGTTTTATTAACTCGTGGTTTTTTTAGGTGAAGCATGCCAGGGATTCATGACTAATGACTGACTGTGAAGAATAGAAATGAAGAAGCTAATGGGCTGACGATGTCTTATTGGTTATAGACTTGTAGTTTGAATGTGTTTTTTGTAAGGTTTTGATTTGTGATGGTTTGACTTTGAATTTGATGTTTGGGATTTTGATGATTTGTGATGGTTGGACTTTATTTGGGATTTTGATGATTTAGTGAACAAGAGTTTGGATGTGATGTTTGGAATTTTGATGGTTTAGGGAACAAGAGTTTGGATGTGATTTTGGGTGATTTTTGGTTGGACTTTGTTTGGAATTTCTGAGTTTTTGGTTAAAAGTGCCTGTTATTGATAGACAACAGTCACATTAGTGTTCGCAAGTGATCCAACTAAAACGTGGAAAAAGCATAATTTTTTTAAAAAGAAAAACACTGGTATTAATCCAGACCCGGAACCGGAACCAGACCCAGACCCGCCTCACAAATGGTTCCTGTTCTAGTTCTGGTTCCCATTAATAGTTTTCTAGTTCCAAACCGGGTCTGGTTCCAGTTCCCCCTCTTAGAAAACGGTTCCGGTTCCGCCCTGGACCCGGACCGGAACCGACCTGTTTACAACCCTAATCTCGGGGCAGCCACTGTCGGGCTTAGGCCGGATATGTGTAAGGCCCATGTCAGGCTTGGGCCGGACGTGGGTCTATTTTCTTAAGTGAAGATGGGTATGGATATGCCGTAGCCCAGCCTAGCCCATGAGCACCATGGTTTGGCAACCAAATTCTTGGGCATTCTCACATGTTTTCCTCGATGATTTCCAAAACCCATGATTGGCAATCATAAATCCTCGAGGATTTTTTCAAATTTTGATAGGGGAGAGGTAGATTTGGCATCTTGGACACTTAGAGAGAGAAAGAGAAAGAGAGAGATGAGAATTGTGCACGTGTGGGACCCACCTTGGACGTGCATTGGGAAGCACGCCCAACGGTGTGGTTCCCTATATTCTTTTTCTTTATTTCCTCTTCCAATTTCTCTCTTGAGGGTACCCATTGTTTTGACAACTCCTACACAATGAGACAACTAATAACAAGTAATGAATTAATTAATGATGCAATGCAGGGATGCATGGGTCCTACTTTATGCAAGATGAACTAATGTGACAAGTGCATCAGGGCCACAGTGCTTAAGATCCAAATGGTGGGACCCAGGGGTGATGAAAAATACTAATCTCATAAATTCATGCAAAGTAAAGGGTTTTTAACTAATTTTGACTAAAAGTTTACATTTATGCTCAGATGCTTGAAATCATGGGATTATGATGCAATTGGTTCTAATTAAGTGTACAAATGCATATAAAATGACGGCTTTCTGACTCAATTTGTTAGACTTATCAGCTAGCATAAAGCTATCATATCAAGGCCCATAAATAGACTGGAAAAAACCATAACAACAAGGTAAAGAGTTGACTTAACATGATAGTTCATTTCCCACATGTGTTCAAGTTTCAAATTATTAAAGTGAATTAATTATAATCTCAAAAGAAAAGGCTAATAAAAGCCATGCGGTAACAAGATAAACGCAAATACTGCACCTAAATGCGACGTAGCTCCGGTGTCAGGTAGGCCTGTCAATGTGACGGGCCGGGCTTGGGCTTCGGTTGTCCAATCCTGTCCCGAAAATGGGACGGGCCTGCTAGGTGTTGCCCAGTCCCAGTCCTAAATTGAACGGGCCTACATCTAATCCCGTCCTGTACGGGCCCGGGCTGGGACAGGGCCGGGCCTGGGATTAGCCCGATCCTGGAGATAAGCAAAACATTCTCTAATTGGGACCTTCAGGTTTGTAAGCAAAACTCATTCTATGCTTCTATAGTTTGTAACATTCTATGGGTCCATCATTTGGACTTTTCTACATTAAGGTCAGCTGTAATGGTATATGGTTGCCACATTTGGGAGATTTTTTAGGGATTTTCCTACAAGCAATCTGCATCATAAACTCAAGGCCCTGGTGGTAAATACCCTCCTTGAGACATTTGAACAGAGAGATGGTATAGTTGGGACCTTCAGGTGTTCTTGAGTTGATGCCTCAAGCAGCTATTTTATACCAAGAGAAATATCATCTATCATAATAGGCTTTGCTTTTGATGATCATAATCCTTTAATCTACCGATTCTTTCTCATTCAACAATTGTTGTCCTGTAGCATCAGCACCCTCCATGGATGAAAGATTTAGATCACAATGCTAGTTCAGTATTATTTTCCTCTCAATTGGATGCAGGAAATGGTGTCAATCAGCCATATATGTTAATTGGTAGCTTATGTGATCATCATTTAAGTTCTGGGTTGGTTGGTTGAATCGAAAAATACTTCCAGGCTTCAGGTGGATAAAGAATGATGCTTTTGAAAAAGAGGGTATTGGCATGTGAGCCACAATGGACACAAGAGCAGTTGAGGCTCCGCTCTATTGACCATATACAAGTGAACCCCATAATTGTTCCTCAATATTTTCCTCCTTCCCTATTGTATTTTTTTAAGAACGACCCCTAGAGTTGTTCCTCAATATATATAATTATTGTTAAAGGGCTTTGTAGCGGGCCAGGTCGGGCCTGAACGAGCTCGGTTGTTTTTGCCCAGTCCCAGTCCCATTTTGGCCGGGCTTTAAAATGTATTTTCCAAACCCAGTCTCATTGGGCTCAAATTTTTTTAAAAGCCTTCTATTTTCGGGCTTGGGATGGGTTGGGCCGGGCTTTTTACCCATTTCATCCCATCCCATTGACAGGCCTAGTATCAGGCTCGGCATCTACATGACATCGTTGACACTACAAACCCTAAAAGCTGATGGCTCCACAACCAACGACACATAATCCAACTTGGGACGAAAGACCTACTACTTAGAGCTCCAAACGTAAAGGGCCAGACATGATGGTCTGGTAGGTGACTGAGATAGATAATAAATATGATAGAAATATGTTGATTAGTAAATCAGTGATAAATCATGTTATTTGGTTAAAACTGCATGTGTCTAAAACAAGTATAAAACAAGATGATTTGACAAAAATAGGTATTTAAATAAAGGTCGCAAGCAAAAATGAAGTACATATAAAACATGACGTGTTCGTAAAAGCATGACGTAGTATCAGACTCAAAGTTGCAAGTAAAATCAGGTGTAAATCAGGCTAACATAATGTGACACAAATCGGGTAATAAAACGAACAAGAAATACGAAGCTGATAATTAAGGCAAACTGACAAATTGACAACCACACAAAGGTAAGTTCTCCATCACCGAAGTGATAGGAGCACACTAAGCATATATATAGTCTCCGGCACACGAGGTGACAAAAGCACACTAAGCATAGATACAGTCTCTAGCACACAAGGTGACAAGAGAACACTAAGCAGATAATATACCAATATAGCTGCCCATCACACTAGGCACCAGCCGCGGAATTGGAAAAATTATCACACTAAGGAAAACCCAAGCTGCAATTGGTTAAGAGATAGATTATAGGGCCCGAAGCTGGTGGATCAAGCTGACGAGGTGGCCCAAGCCGAGTGGTGCCGGCTCACAAATCAAAAGGGGAAACTGATATATATAAAATGGTGAGGAACTACTCAAACAAGCTAAGTGAAATATACACACACACGAACGTAAAGAGTAGTCCTCCCAAGGTACACACAGAAGCTCACCAGAACACATGAAATAACAAAACTGATCGTTGTTTGTCAAAACGACCTAATTAACAATCTGATTATTTTTAGTAAAAATGAACTAAATAGCAAAATTGATCATTTTCTTTTGTAAAATGAGTAAAACTAGGTGATAAATTGCCAAAACGAGCAAAATTGACAGGCCATGAATCAAATGAGTATAAAAACGAAGTTTGAATGAGTGAAATTGAACAATGAAAGTAAAATGACACTTTCGGATGAATACAAGCTTAACGGTCAATTCCCACATATATGTCTCATTGCTATATTGCGACCGGTGCCCTTTTGGCATAACGTGCACGTAGATGCTGATAACTGGATTATTGTACTATTTAGTTCTCCCAAAGTCTAGCGGCATTCCAAGCATCTAATGCACGTTATCCACTCAACAGAGTCTTAACATGTTTCCGATTTGGATTCTTGCATGGGTGCATCCTTTCTCCCGTTTGTTCCTCCTTACATCCATTCATGGCCCACATGGTGGGTTAGGAACCAAAATAACACTCCTTACCATTTTAAAACACCTTTCAGGCATCACACATTTGGTCTAAACAGCAAATGGGTTCGCTCGAAAGAGCCAAAGTTTTCTTGAGCGAGCTCACTCGCTGCGTTGGGCAAGGCTTCCAAAGGCCCTGCTCGCTCAAGCAAGCAAGGTGGCCCTGATTGTTTGGACCCAAGGCTTGGAGTTCTCGTATGAAGGTTTACAAGTTCCCTCAGACATCTACAATAAATCAAAGATGTGAAGTCATGTAGGTGTGTGCTTGAGGTGTTCAATAGCATCATACGTGAATGGCTCGAATGGCATTACATTTCTATTAATTTCAGAAGAAGGTACATTAGTATTTACATTGTTCCCCGAAGGAGTTACATAAGGAGACAAAAGAAGAAGAGGGCCGGTCGCAGTTGACCCAGAAGTTACGACAGGAATGGGTGCCATCTCCAACCGTGTTGCTTCGGTCCACTTATTGACGAGTGTCCCTTCTTACAATGAGAACCTCTTCTATCTCGGGGAAGAGCGGACTAATCCCTTCATGGAAGTGCTCCTCTGTATTTGCATCAGACACAACTTCAGAGGTTGAAGGCTTGTCAGTGTGGCACTTATAACAACCAAGCTAGGCACTACTTGGAGTTCTTCAACCGATTCTGAAGAATTGCCACTGATTAGGATGATCTTCATCTAATCCTCAGACATTGCTTCAGGTTTTGTCTTGTTGTCTGAATTTGAGGCGTTGCTGGTAACTTGGATGATTTCCAACTGATATTTAGATATGGTCCAACTTTATGACCTTGGTTCACTATATGCCTGAGATGAGCTATCACTATCTTGGAGGTTAGGTTCTGAGTGACTTTCCGATCTTGGCTGATTATCTGAGTCTGAAGAACTATCACCAATTTGTATGATGTGCAAATCAGATGTGAGGGCCTGATTGCTTGGTTCTTCGTTAGAATCCACTATAGGTAAGGGATCTAGATGTGTCTCTAGTGGTAGAAGGAAAGGCTCAGGGTCAATTGGCCAATCATTCTCAGTTGGGGCGAATGAGTCAAAATGTAATGGAAATATCTGGAAGGACATCAAAAAAGTATGGGTCTTCCTCTTCATTCCAAATTCCGTCGGAAAGATACTCATCATCATCCAACAAATCATCATCCAACAGGTCATCCCTTGAACCATGGGACTGATTGTCTTTGTCCTCCAAATCTGGCGGGTATTTGGCCCATGAGACTCTATTACAACTGGGAATTACACGCTCATCTTCATCTCTACTGATTGGGACAATGAAGTCAGCTAGGGTAAAACGACTTCTGACTGAAGTTGAGGCTATTGTAGCTTTGGTTACTCTCTGACCTCTTTAACCTATTTCTCTTGTTTTGCCGAACAATGCTGGGTGGCCCTTGCAAGTTTTTGAGTTGCTTCTTCACCTGCATTCTTTCCTTAGGAGAGGGTTTAGACTTACTTGTTTCCCATCCTTCATCATTAACTAGGTCTGGATAAACCCGCATCTCTTTACCAATATTGATCTTGACTAGGACAAGACCGTCTTCATTTTATATTTTATTTATGACACAGAATTCCGCGGCCATAGGTGTAGGTGGTGGCTTATACCTTCAAAATGAAATCATGTTCACTGGGGCCGGGTCATATTTTTTGTCAAAGGAGATGACCCCACACTTCCTCATCTCACTGGTTTTCTCTTTTAAGATGAAACAATCCTTCAGAGGATGTGACACCATCCGGTGATATGGACAGTAGTTAGGATCATCAATTGGACCTTATTGATTTGGCCTTTTAGCTGGTGGAAGTTCGAGCTTGTTATTTTCTGTCACGATCTTAAAGATCACATCTATGTCTTAATCGAAAGGATATTTTTCTTTCTCTCTTTTCATGCTCATCCTTTCGGGCTTGATCATCTTTTGGATTTTGAGCTTTTAAAGGTGGTTTAGAAATCTGGATATTAAGGACTTCTTCTTTCTTTTTTCCTTTCAAACCTTTGATGACGGTCGAAGGTTATGCTTTTCTTGACAGGTGCGTTGGATTTGGATTCCTCCTGAACCCTTTTGAAGACACCGAATGGATTCTGGGCACATTTGGAAACCCAGGGCTTGAGCTGTTTAACCTTCTTGACCACCTTTTCCTTTGGTGGCTTTGGAGCCTTTGAAGCTTGGTTCTTGCATGGGAGAGTAGTGCTTCCCACTGAAGACAGTCTTTGAAAGACCGAGACCCTTGTAGTAGAGGGTTCAATCTCAGCACAAGTCCGCATGTGAGTTTTGGAGTTTGAGCCAGCTTCTCACACGGCTTCATCAAAAGTAATGATGAGCGATCCCATGATTGGCCTGCAAAACAGGACTAAGGGATAACCAGCTTTTGAATCGGAGAGCGGATTAATAATTCAAGCTCAATCCCTTTTATACCTTGTGGTCCACATGGCTAGAGAAAAAAGCCTATCAATGGACAGACTCATTCTCCATACCAACCCAATTACACCAATTTGCTAACAAATTTTAGGCATCATCTCGATACATCGAACTAGATTTAAGAATCGAAGAGTTTTTTTACTCATTCTCTTTACTAATAAAATTGTACCAATGGCTACCAAAATCTCGGCAGCATTTCGGTATAATAAGATTAGACCCAAAATGGGAGAAAAAATTGAGTCAAACCCAATCCAAGGACATAGTGCATTGGCGTAGATGCTCGCAACTCTTATCACATTAAGCACAATAGGATCCTATCAACTAAAGGCATCCAAATGCTACAAGATTGCAACAAATGGCCTAAAGCTTGACTAAGGAATATAAGCATTTATTGGACTTACTAAAGGACTAATTTTAAAGTAACCAAAACCAAAATGTCATAAAACTAATTGGGTTAGAATCATATTTCATTGATTACATGACTTTGGTTTAGTTCATGCACTTGAAGGTGCTAAATTCCCCTTTGAGCATTTGCATTGATTTTGCGGTGAAGGGTTTGTGGGGTTTCTAAAGTTTTCTGATACCAATTGTTGGAAGTAGGTGGGCCTTCTAAATGAGTTTTCAAAACTTTTAACCCACTTAATGCAAGGATCAAACATCCAAAAGGTCATGAACCCAATCCCAAGATCTAAAATGCTAATCTCTAGCATTAAGATCAAAGATTTATCCAGAAAGACAGATCAAGAAAATAAACAAGCATAATAAGAAGATCTACTAAAACAAAGAAGTTATAGATCTATACTTTAGGAGCATAGTTGTGCTCAAATCGAGAACTATAATACTTGATTCTACAAAATCCTTTCACAGATTTGATTTCCTTAGTCTTTGTGTTCTTTCACGCTATAACCCTCCAATAGAGAACTTTCCAAAGAGAATGGCGGGGTCTCTAAGGTGAAGAAACCCTAGGAACTCTAGAAGGAAACCATGGGAGAAAAGGAGGAGGAGGAGAGAGACTTGGGCTTATGAGATTGTGTGTAGAGATCTCTAACCCTCTCCTCTTATTTATAGTTTATGGAACATCTCCTCTTTGTCCAAAATTAGAAGTCTCAATACTATTCTTATTATATCTCATACTCCTCCTTTCCTTAAGAGTTACAATTGGAATAGTAACCTTCTCTTTTTAGGGCTAGCATGGAGACCACTAGTAATTCCTTAGAATTTGTCTCCAACTAAAACATCTGGACCCCATATCTAATCTAAACTTCGGACCCACAGTTAATTATAAATAACTCAACTATATAAATGCAATTGCACTCCAGTCTTAGAAATATTTACAAGAATACCCTAAACTTCTCAATTATCGCAAGTAGGCCCATCCATGAATTTATATCAATGGATCCATTGGAATAAATCTGTTCAACCAAATCAGATCCACATTTTATTATCCTTGTAACCCAATTAATCACAGTGATTATTAGTACGATTGGATTAACTCTTAATCAAGATGGGTGGATACTTACCAATGATAAAATCCATTAATTAGTACAAGGGGATATTTCTTTTTCAGAGGCTAGATTCCCACAGTCCATTACCACGTACCCAAGATACCAAGGTGTTAACCTATAATTGGCCTCACTCATTGGTAACTCAAAGTAAATGCATAGTAGAAACTTGAGTCCATTAATCTCTCAGGATTAAGAGCCTATTGCTTGGGAATTATGAGTGCATTCCTTAATCAAAGACAGATTTGCATAAGGTACAACTCATGGTCCTTTAGTATATCCAATGTACTAGCACATATAATAGTCTAAAGTCTTACACTCTGATAGTTGAGACAAACCACACTATCTCATAGTGATTGAGGTGCTACAACCTTGTACAGATGATATGCTCAGTCTCATTATTAGTTGTGAAAATCCTTCAAGTATAATAGTTGCGATCCATGTCTCATGTGAAATCTCATCCACACACATGGAATACATTTAATAAACTTGTGGTTCTAGTTCATCTCATGAACCAACATGCCATTTTGTATTAGTTATGTGCAATCATAGGATAAAAAACCATTAATCACATGAATAAATCATAAAATAATAAATCAATTAAGGAATAAATGAATTTATTCACATCATCCATTGGATTGAGGACATACAATCTAACAAGAAGGAGATCAAGAAAGCTGATTAAATATATTACCTTAGATTATAGTTACTGATGATACTCAAACAATATAAATACGACGGCAGACATAAAAATACTTAATAGGAGATGAACTTTCACAGCCAGTGAGACTAAGTTCACTAAATCATAAAATAACCTATTTTTCTCGATTTTAAAACTTCAACCTATTTGCTTAATGCATTCTCAGTAATAGAATACTCCAACCAAACGTAACATCATTTTTCCCTTTTCAAAAAACGAAAAAAAAAAAGGCAACGCCCTAAAATAAAAGGGAACAAAATTACAACAAAAGCACATACCCAGGTGACAATCTTTCAACCCCATCCTTTTTTTTTTCAGGGGATTTGGGGATTAAGGGTTTTAAGGCTTAGGGATTTGGGGGTTTAAGGTTTATGGATTGGGGACTCATGGTTTAGGGAATTAGGGATTTGGGGTTTAGAGGTTTAGGATCTAACTGTGTGTGTGTGTGTGTGTGAGAGAGAGAGAGAGAGAGAGAGAGAGAGAGAGAGAGAGAGAGAGAGAGAGGCTTGAACAGGATGGAGCGCAGCTTTGATGGAACCACCGTTTCAGGGTTGAACAGGATAGGAGCGCAGCTTTAATGGAACCACCGTTTCAGGGGTGAGGAGCTGGAGCAATGGATAAATGGCAAGATCTACAATGTGAGGGACATGGAGAGTAGTGTGTTGACATACAAAGAATGACAAATGTTTCCCATAAAACAAGAAGCATTCAAGATGAGCATAGAAGAGAATGTGAAGGTTCACATTTCAATTTCTCTAAAAATGAAGGTAAATGGACACTCTCCAGGATCAAAGAAGACTTCAAGAAGATCCCAATACCATTAAAAATGCAAGAGAAGCCAAAACAGTGGGAATCAACTCCATTCCTGGTGGATTCACAATGTCTAGACATGAACGTTATTGACCGTATATAGCCTAATTCCAAAGGTCAAAACAAGCAAAGTTCTCATCCAGAGCCTAAAAGCATATGTTCGGAGTATTCTATAAAGCTCTAGAGAAATCCAAGATCATATGGATGTAAATTCAATCAAAATACCCCAAGCCTCAAATGCACATACATGGACTGGAACTTTGCATTTAGTTAACTTTCAAACGTCAAGAGCTGGTGAAACTACTTTAAAGGGTCAGACATAAGTTCAAAAGACATGACTCAAAGCTTTAGAAGAAGCGAAGAACATTTGAACTCAAGTCTAAGCATAAATCAATTGAAGTTAGCCCAAATCAAACTAACCAAACATGGCAGACTTTGACTAACTTTTACCAACTTTCATGGGTCAAATGAAGGTAAAATCTTTCTCAAGGATCAAAGACAAATTCTAGAAACATAACTCAAAGTTTCAGTACAAATAAAGATCATTTAGATCCAAATACAAGTAAAACAATGCTTGAAACAATCCAATATAGGACTAACTCGACATCGGCAGTTGTGACCCACTTTGACCAACTTCCGGAAGCCAAATGAAGATGAAAGCTTCCTCGAAGTCCAAGAACGAGGTTCAGAGAGTTTTTCCAATGTTTCAAAACAATTGGATGTCATTTGGACCTGAATTTAAATCAAAACAGTTCAAAGCAAAAGTGTTCAGACATGCAGGCTGAAGTTCACATTTGACCAAATCTGAGAAGCCAAATGATGGTGAATTCTTCTTCATAGTTTAAAGACAAGTTCAAAAGGTGTTTCCCCGAATCTCAAGGCAATTCGGTCTCATTTGGGCATAAAGCCAAACAAAACGTACGTTCTGGTTCCCCATCTCTGGCCAATGCCTGTTTAGCCGGATATGGGAATGTTGTCAGTCACTTTTTCACTTTTTTGAACTCTAACTCCTCGAAACCACTTGGAACTACTTCAATTACATATTCAACCTATAAAGGCCCCTCTTTGGAAACCATTCAAGGGGGCTAGCAACACTTGCAACTATTAACACTCTCCAAACTTAGCAAATTCCTTAGAATCTCCTCCATTCGTCTAAAAACTCTTCCTAGAAGGTAAAGTTTTGCCCCGAAAATCTGTAGAAACTATTTCTTAGCCTTCAAGACTTGGTCTTCAACCTCTAAAGTGTTCATATAGAGGAAAACTCAAGTGTTCATGGCCTTACCTACCCTTTCCAACCCAAATTCATGACTTTACACTCAATTTCTTTGATTTTCTCACTTAAAGGAGTATGGGTATCGTCATCTTAAAAGTATTGTTGTGCATGCCCCTTTAGGCTTCATTATGGTTCTCCATGAAAAAGGACTCATACATAACCTTAGATGCTCGCTGGTACAAAAAACCAACAACTCTCTTGGATTGTACAAAAATAGTCTTTGAAAAACAAGTAATGAATTTCAAAGATTGTTGTAAGTCAAAATCAAACTCCATCTACCAAACCACTTAGTAAAACCATCCCAAATTTGTAGTAGAGGAGTACAAAAACCTTGGAAGCCAAGTATGGAAGAGAAAAGAAGTGAAGAAGGAAAACAGGTAGACAGAGAGCCATGTCCGGCGAGTGCCCGTTTGGCTGGACAGGGGCTCACGTACAGAACTTATTTTTGCAGTTTTTTCTACATTTATGTTTGGGTGTAGTATTTTTGTTTAGTTTGTAATCTTCTGAGGCAAGATGGGGGAGTTGCAAAAAATGAATTTGTAAACAACTTGCATCCATGAGGCCGGAGCATGAACCCATGTAATACAAATTTTATAAATGAATAAGATTTTCTCTTATTTTTTTTAAGGAATTTACCCGAAAAATGATCTTAGATGGCCACTCAACGAAATGGCATCCAGTAGTTCATATGATACGAAACTGGTCTTCCCACCAAACTTTTCTCTTTTTTTTGCCCTTTTAGACGAGCGTCAACGTCATCGCTCATTTCAATGGACCAAGCATCTCAAGATTCTGTGGTCGTCACTCATTTTAATGGGACCAAGTGTTTTAAGATTCTGCGGAGTGACGATGTTGTCGCTTATTCTACCCCTTCAGCAAGACTTCATAAATGGTTCGGCTACGACATTGACACTGATCTTAGTTTGAAAAAAAAATCATTAGATCCACTATGATGTGCAAGCGCACTACATGATTCAAAGAAACCGGTTTTTCTTTGATATGTGTGGTGTCGAGGGGGTGATGACTAGGTTTTCTTTTAAAGAAAAGGATGACGTTTTTAGTTTTTAGTTTTTTTTTTTTTTTTGGCCCTTTTTACTTTGTTTTTTTTTTTGGTGGGGTTCCTATTAACGAGGCTTGCTTTTTCTATTTATCATCTTATGGGGCATTCAGAAGTAGGAAAGTTGGTGGGTCTTTGAAGGGAATCAATTGATGAATTTATAGGTTTGAAGCTGAATAAATTGTAAAGGAATTGGGATATGTTATCATCAATATTGAAGGCTTATTGGGAAATGTTATGTTCCATTTAAAAGTCCTGTTTCATTATGGTTTGGACTTTGGAGTCCACCAAAGTTAGCTTTTAGGAGTTCACTTCACCATTCCAACTTTTGATGATTCAGTTCACATGGTTTGAGTTGATTGTATCCTTTTCTCATGGCCCAAAAATTGTTTAAAGGAAATCATTTATTATTTATTTTATTTTTTTAGGAGTCCTCTGCCATGGCTTATACTCAATGAAAAGTAGTTGTGGTAGGAAAAGGATCAATAAGGGCATCATTTGTTGCATTTCAATGGATCTCTAAACACAAACTGGGATGTCTGGCATTATTGGGGGCCATCATTCGTTTATTCCTTCAATACTAAGAGTGCAAAAAATAAAAAAATAAAAAATAGTCATTTTGTTTATGGGACACTCAACTACACTATCATCTACTTCTTCTAGTCATTCACCATGGAAAAAATGCAATGACATGATTCAATCTTGGCTTCTGACCACACTTCTAATATCCCCAACAAGGTTATTTATACTACTACTATATCATTCAGAAGCCCAGTCAAGAAAGGGAAAATGGAGGGACTGATTAATGGGTTAATTCATTGCAAAAAACACGTGTAGTGAATATTAATAATTTTATGATGCTATGTTGGAAATAGGTTGAAGGAAATTAAAAGAAGATGAAGAATCCCACAAGAATCGTTATTTTGAAAAACAAACAATGGGTAGACAACAAAAAGAATACCTCCACATGATATGATGCTTGAATCTATGATGCTTCAATCCAAAACAGGTTGAAAAACAACCTCTGAGATTGTTGCAAACTGTTGAGAAAGAAGAAGTCAAGAAAATCACTAGACGGGGGAAAACGAAGGGGAGGAAGAAAGGAAAAATAGGATTCGGGGTTTTGTAAGGTTTAAACTAGCGACGACGTCATCACTCAATGAAAACTTCAATATAAAAATGAAAGTGATATCAGGAGACCACTTTTGTATCATATAAACTACTGGAGGCCTTTTCGTTTAGTGGCCGTCTAAGGTCATTTTTCGGGTAAATTCCTCTATTTTTTATGTTTGGATATTGTGAATTTAATACTTTATTTTCACAGTTTTCACACAACAAAGTGAGGGAGATGGAAGAGGAGAAAAAGTGGACTCGGTACCCTCAGACAGGATATGAAAAAAAAAGAAAAAAATGTCAGGAACATGACGATATCGTTACCCACGCAACAATATCGTTTTGAGGGTAAATTTGTCCAAAAAAAAAATACCACACCCTAATTCGTTGAATGTGTGATTTTTATAATCAATCCGTCTAATCCAAATTTAGGATAAATTTTTCTTAGAAGTCCCTAAAAATATAAGTTATTTTTAAATCTATCGAGTAGTCATTTATTAGATCCAGCACACATTCGTCTATTCCATGTTTGAGATAAAAAGGAATTTCGTAAAAACCCCTAAAAAGAAATGATTAGGTTGTGATGAAGGTTTTGACCGCTGCGGGACACTGGGAACATATGCGGGGGTTACATTGGCTCAATGGAGCCTGTTCCTGTAAAGCAGCTCCTAGCAACTGGACTAAATCTCACATTAAAACAAGTAATATAAACCATTGGATTTATATGGATAGAGCAGGTAGTTATTATTATTATTTTTTGAACGGTGATAGAGCATGTAGTTATGTTCTCTGTAAAATTTTAATTTGTTACTGTATGGTAACTATTTAAAGTGTACTTTGGCTGAGATTCTCAAGACCCTAAACCTGTTTAATATGAAAGAATTTGTGCAATGTATCGATAGTTTAAGTTGATATAAGTGACTCAGATTGAGTCCTTACATTCTGTGATTTCATGGTAGCTTTGATGTTCCTTTTTTTTCTTCTGGTTTTGGTCCCTTTGTTGTGCGCACCTCACCATGCTCCATGAATCCACTTCCATGATGAGACTATTGTGAAAAATCTTGGAGATATTCTCAAAGCCTTTAGAATAGAAAGGAGCTGTAAGTCTGTACGTCGAAAGACGGTAAAAAGATCTTAAAATAAGTGTACTATTTGTTATTTTTTTGGTGCCCAAAAGGTTTTATTAATATTTCTAACTTGAAAAAAAAAAAAAAGATAAATCATACAACTCTATTAGTTCAAATTTGTAGTTTTTAAGAGTTTGTCCAATGTTATTTTCCTTCAATATTAATTATTATTCCTTACATATTTCTTATTGTTAACATGAAAACCGTGTTCGCATATCACATCAATATCTAGACAGTATTGACTGGTCTCAATTTAGTGACCAACGCCCAAAAAAAAAAAAAAAACCCTAGAACCTTGGAGAATATATAAGCCCAAGGGACACCTATCCACCTGTAAGGTAAAATCATGAGAGGTGGCCAAGGGATATACAAGACTTCTCCCTTTCAAATGGCGGAGGAGGGTCCTTGGCCAACTGAGCTACCACTTGTTGGTTAAAAATAAAATGAGCCAATATAATAACAATAACAAAATTTTATCATAACCGGTCAATCAGTTAACCTTGCGTATGACTTTAAAAGGACTTCTAAAAAATGCTAATACCAAGAAGTGAAATTGCATTAAACACTAAGGTTAGTGTATCCAAGATTCCGTTAGCACATAAGAAATATTATACTCATGAATGAGCACATTTCGGACTAAAGGAAACAAAGAGCAAAATAAAAGAACACTAACCTAATAAAATTTAAAAAAGCATTTACAACAGCCACAAAAAATTTACAACACACATAAACACAGAAAAATAAATAAATAAATAAATAAATAAATAAACATCTAACACTTCATCCTAAAGCTCAATTGGAGCTTCCTCTTCCATTCTCTCAAGCACAAATCCAATCAAAATCTAAAAAAATAATAAAATTAGAGTTTCTTCTGAGTCAATATTCAATCAATCTAAGAAAAGGAGGGAAAATAAAATTAAAAGAAATATAAGGATCATCATGAGATTTCTGAAGAAGATTCGACTCCTCATTTGAGGGCACGTTTGGTAACTAAATTTTTAGGGAGAGGATTTTTGGTTTTTCTAAAGATGTGTTAAATCCATGTTTGCTAATTGTAAATTCTTGAGAATTTGGACGAATGGAAATCATCATTTGTTAGGATTTTCAGATCCGACCACCCCCCATAAGATTTGAAAATCTTCATTTAAGTGGATTTGCACACCTAACTCTAATTTTCTCAGCTATATGCATCGATACACATCAATATCAATGTGAAATCCTCAACTATACAAACCCCAGCGAGGAACCCTTATTCTAGTGGTAGTGAAGAATCATCGGATCTATGAATTCTTTGCCTGTTACGAAACATGCCAACCACTACAAGAATCTACAACAAAATGCAAAAGAAAGAAAAAAAAAAAAAAAATCATACATCATCCTTCAACTTGATATGGCCTTCCTTTGCCATTTCACCCAATCATAAATCCGATAAAAACCTAATATAAAATAATAAGATTGGAAGTTGATGCATCCACTATGCATTTCAGTCGATGAAAGAGTCTCTTATCATTATGAAAAAGAAAAAGAAAAAAAGATTTCTAGAACCATTTGAAATATAATGTCTTTAATGGTAAAACCATTTCAAACATCGGACTTTAATCATTTCTTGCAGAAATAGGATTTGAAATAAATAAATAAATAAAGACAATGATACAATTAGACTAGTCTCACGATATCACTCTCTAAAGCTTAGATAAGTTCTTAATTGAAATCAAAGAATGAGGGCTTTATGGGCATGCATGATTTAGTTTGGTAGAGAAGACATGCATACCCTCCTATTCACATGCACCGGGTAAAAAAATAGGAGGTGGCCAACGAAGGTAAGTGTCGAACACAAAACCTTTTTGCTTCATGAGATGCAAAGTCCTTGACCAACAAATTCAGACATTAGATTGAGGCTGAACTGGAGAGCTGGTACAAAGTAAAAGATGTTCATCACTTGAGGCTATGGTAGGAGATCCTTTTAAGTTCTAATACTAACACGATGCAACCCACATCAAGGACCTTGCCAACCTTCATAGAAAAATTAAGCATATTCCTCAACATCTGAAAGGCTAATGCCCAAAAGCATAGATTTAGGGCTTGCCGGTTTGTGGGATAAATGAGAATTCCTGTTTCGTTGGCGAAAAAAGGGAGGAGATGCTGCAAATTCCCCAAATCGACCCCACCGGATTCACAAATAAGGGCTCCTAACATTTTGGGAGCTGGAATTCAAGGAATTCTATAAATGAAAAACGTCAAGTCTTTAAGTTCCATATTCCAAACAATATGATCTAAGAAATCCCAAACATATGAAATTCTTGTAGAATTGCTCCATATAAACCGCCCCTTTAGATTCTTGCAAGATATTTACAGGACTTATGCCTCGACGTCCATGACATTATGCGAGGAGCACATCTTCCCAAGACAGACGAGTGAGAAAAAATACTATTCCAATTCAATACAAACAAGCCCTAAAGATCACTAAATTAATATTTCGACTCAAATTAGATATCTTAATTTAGTTGTTGCTCGAAAAAGATAATTTATTATTTGACCACAGAAAAATTAATTAACCTGTCATCTTTGTGAGAAGCTTCCATGGTCTTTAAACAGGCCGAGCTACGCTTACTACTTGGGCCTCCAATAACTTAGTGACTAGGCCACAAGTTAGCATCGGCATCAAGATTGGACTATTATAAATAAATATAAAGAAATGATCTTATGCTGTTATTCTGTTAACATGCTGCCGCACAACAACACACATCACTGTAGCAACAGTTTATATATATATATATATATATATATATATATATATATATATATATAAATATAATTTTCCATGCCAAACCACCGAGGTCAGTGGCAAGGTACCTCAAACTCGCAATGCAAGCCGGGGCTCGAGCTGGTCCTCACGTCCAATGGCCCGACTTCTAGACCAGTAAACCAGTGAAGTAAAGTGATACATAGATGATTTTTCATGAGTGAGGCCTACCTTTCCTTCATCCAACCCGTTCACGTAAAAGTCCCATGCTTGCATATTTATTGGCAGCGTCCCAAATTCTACGCCAATATGAATGATGTATGATATGCCATAGATCCATAAAATATGTAGTTATGTTTCATATGCATGCGATACAGGTCAATTATATCAAGCAAAGGCCAAATAATAAATGGGTCAGTACGATAATATTATTGTTTCTCAGAAATATTATGGCAAGTTGCAACAACCTGCAAATTAACAAAGGACAAAGAATAAATGGGTGTATTTTGGAGACCTCTCTGATCATTAGTCATCCACAATACGATAGTCTGTCAAAGGTAAAATCAATCCATCATGGGCCCACTCAACAAAGTGAAAGCAAGAGCAAACTATGCATATTGTAAAGCCAAGCTTTTATAAAAATACCAATGAAAAACCATAACAAGAATCAGATCCAGAAAGTATATCTATTGAAGATGATAATGATGCTGATGAAATTAGTAATGGCAGTTGTAACAAATATAAGTATGATAAAGGAAAATGATGATTTGTTTGATAAAGTAAATCTAATAAGACTTAACATCTAAACATAAGATCCATAACTCTGCAGAGATTGCATTTTCTGTCTTAACCAAAATCACCTTCAGCAAAGGCTCCCTCCATCTTAGCAGAACCATACTGTGAACGACAATGATTGGTCAAAATACTCTCAACAAACAGGTCGTTGCTTTTCCCCTTCTCCCTCCTCCTTTTTCTTTTCTGCTTTTTTTTTTTTTTATGTTTCTCTCTCTCTTTGGTAGTAAGATGGATTCCATAGTTTAGATACATTAGCCAATGTACTAAACTTTCATCATGATTAAATATTTACATGTCACAAGTGATGATACACCAAATTACTTCCAATCCTTGATTCTGTCTTACTGCAACTCTTCCTTCACTTCAATACTGGAAGATCCTTTCTCCGCAACCTTTACAGTAGTATTTACATCATTGATGACGGATTCCATCCAATCGAAGTCATCATTTCCAGAGGCCAGTCCTTGTATGTCTACAATCCAATCATCCATTGCATCAATTTCCTCTTGGACAATATCATCTCCCATGTCATCCATAGTAGATGGAGAATGCCGAAGCCTAAGATTATAATGAACAAAAGCCAGATCTCGCAACTTCTGTTGTTCTATATCATTTCTTCCCTCTGTGTGCAACAGCTCTGACATGTTCCTCTTCATATTGTAACTTGATACCCCACTACAAGTCTGGCTTAGAATTCTAATGGCAAATTTTTGTAATTCTGGGCAAGTCCCTCCATACAACAACCACCATAGAGCTGCACTTACATGTTAATGCAGGATCATAAGAAACCAATCAATTACAAGGATGATGTATGTGTAAGACAATTGAAAGAAAATGCATTAAATGTAGGCATGAGGTGAAACACTAAAGGTCTGTTTGGATGAGCTGTGAACAGTTTCCTCCACTTGTTACTCCACCTATTTTCTACATCCAAACCAACGGCAGTGGCCGGAAAGCTGCCATGAAGGGGGCACTATCTAAAAAATCCTTTTGAGGGGGCCATTTGTAAAAGAAACAATAGAAATTTCAAAAGTTTTTGGAATGGCCATGACCACCCCACTTCCCTGGTTCCACCCATTCACCAAGAAGGGGAACAGAACTTACCAGCACAGACTATTGAGAAAATCTCAAATATGCCTTTTAGCTTTACTAAGAGATAAGACAAAGCTGTAAGACAAGGGGTTGGGATTGTGCCCTCCTTTTGTTTCCAGTTGGGAGGATTCATTACTGCAGTTGAATACCTTTTAATTTCTTCTGCATTTGACACTGCTGCCAACTTTCTGCACTAGACTCTTTCCGTGGCTGTGGTCCTATGCATCAAGGAAGTTACACTACTCTCCTCGTAACATCTTCATACGTGCAGTACGGAAGGTTAAAAGAGGCCCTGGGCCCACATGATGGACCCAGCCATCCAACCCAGACCATTGAAGCCCACAGGCCCTAATTGGCTGAGAAAGCTACTGTGGCATTCTAATTATATATTAATTCTAATTAGAGACTGATTTCTTGTTTTGTTATTTGATAAGAATTAGTAGTTTTCTATTTTGGATTTCTTAGTGATTAAGAACATTGCCTATATATATATATACATATATATGCATAGCCCTCCATTGTAATGGGTATGCTTAACTTTCAATCAATAAGAAAATTCTGAGTTCATCGTGAGTGTTTTGCATTGCTTTATTATTCTGTTTGTGCCCTAGTGGCTGGAATCCATCTTGGATTCCATCAATCCTTCGGGAGATTGATCTACCTGATTGTGGACCTGTCAAGTGGGCCCAGGGCCTCTTTTAACCTTCTGTACTGCATTACATCATAATAGATTTATGGTGTTGAATTTCTAAGGCAACTAACTACTTAATAAAGATATACCTCGCAAAAATTAAACTGGGAAGTCGCATATCTGTTTGGGCTTTCATCTATCACCAATTGTGAGCCATGCTGTTATTGTCTGAATCAAGTAACAGTTTGTGGAATTTGGGCTATTAGTTGTTGAGATTATATTATGATATATATATCGGGGTGGGGTGGGTTGGGAATCATCTTGGATGGGCCCAAAAGTCAAAAGTCAAGTTTGGGGTTAATCTCAAGGCTCTAATCCCTTCATCTGTTTCATAAATTTAAGAACTTTATATTAAAAAAATTGACCATCGATCCAACGATCCAATCCATTCTGTTAGGTGAAAAACTTGATGGATCCAGTGTAATTTACGGGGTTCCATGTGTGTAGATGGTTTGGATGGATCATAAAGTAAGCCCCACTATGTTGTCACTCACCGTAATATGGTGAGGGATGGATGCCATAAGGTGAGAGACACTTACATAATTGGAAATATTCATTCTCTCTCTCTCTCTCTCTCTCTCTCTCTCTCTATATATATATATATATATATATATATATATATGAGCAAGGAGCTTAGGATAAAATTTTGTAAGGTCATGCTTGTGGGGCTCACCTTTGGTCCATCCAAATGGACCAAGCACATGACCCTCCTAAATTGCACATGTCCACCAACTTTCGGTCAGATCCAAATTTATTGGACCGTTGGATTGACTATGTATCGATCCGAATGACCTATTGACCATTAAACTTTTAGGCCCATATGGAGATGATAGAAATCACGGTTGGGGCTAATTTTTTGCAGAGAGGAGGATCCCAGGGAGTCCTTGAAATTCCCCCCATTCCCATCCCCATGAGGGTCCCCACGTGGGCCCGACCACACACTTGAGCTTACCTTATCCTAAGCTTGAGCTTAGGAGAGCTATCCCATATATATTCCTTCAAATCCCCCGATCCCCATTCCCGCGTGGGTCCCCAGGTGGTCCCTAGAACATTGAGCGGACACCCTTATCCTAAGCTTGAGCTGAGAATAGAGGGTTGCCTATTGGCTCTATTGAGTTATTGGTCTAGGAGTGATACTTTCACAGTTTCACTAAAAGGCCTAGGGATCAATCCCTGGGCATGTGTGTGAGGCTACGATGCCAACACCATTCAACCATGATTGTGTTGGCTATTATATATTTATTTAAATATGGAGGTGAAGGGCTTAACTCCGCTAGTTTTTATTGCCGGTCCCAAGCCTGGGTAAAGAAGGAGGGTTGTGTTAGGATGGTAGACAGCCAATGTAAAATTTTGTCACAACCCAAATATGAATTATGAGATAAGAACATTTCGAGATCATGTTAGGGTATTCCCCACTTTAAGTGACGCACCGCAGCATCGCCCAGTTGTGGTGGAAATTAGGCAAGGGCTACTTCACCATTCTGAATGAGTGTGGCTAAAGAAGTTAGTCCAGAAGAAGAGGAAGATTCGACTTGCTACTTGGAATATAGGAACCTTGACAGACGAGATCATGGAGTTAATCTAAGTAATGAAAAGAAAAGGAGTTAGTTTAGCCTGTCTACATGAGACAATGTGGAAAGGGGATAAAGCTAAGGAGCTCACTGATAGTTATAAACTTTTTTATGTGAGAAAGAACAATACAAGCAATGGAGTAGGCATAGTTGTAGATAAGGTTTTGAAAAAGAAAATTGTGTAGGTAAAGAGGGTGGGTGATAGAATTATATCAATTAAATTAGTGTTGGAGGAAGACACAATTCATATCATTAGTGCATATGCTCCCTAAGAAGGATTAGATAAGAGTATCAAGAGAAAATTTTGGGAGGAGATGGATGGTTTAGTATGAGAAATCCCAACTAGTGAAAAGATTTTCTTAGGAGGGGACTTAAATGGGCATGTATGAAACGACAATGGAGGGTATGAGAGAGTGCATGGAGGAAAAGGATTTGGAGAAAAGAATAGGTTAGGAGACACTATCTTGGATTTTTCATTAGCATTTGACATTATAATAGCAAACACCTGCTTTAAAAAGAGAGAGGAGCATTTAATTACCTATAAAAGTGGAACTAGCAGGAGACGGATAGAATTTTTTTCTAGTTTGAAGACATGATCGATTTTCTTGTAAAGACTGTAACGTTATTCCAGGAGAGAGTTTGACCACACAACATATGCCAATAGTTTTAGATATTTACATTAGAAGTAGAAAGAGAGAGAGCTAGTAAATAAAATGTGCCCTAAAACAAGGTGGAGGGATTTGAGAGGAAAAGGGAGCAACGATATTTAAGGATAAAGTGATTGAAGAGGGAGAATGGAATTTTGAGAGAGAAACTACAAAGATGTGGAATCAAATGGCTAATTGTATTAGGTATGTTGTTAAAGAGGTGTTCGGAGAGTCGAAAGGGAAAAGGCACTACAATAAAGAAACCCAATGGTAGAGTGTAGACGTTCAGGAAGTTGTTCGAGAGAAAGACGTTACAAAGTATGGCAGGGAACTAGGAATATGGAAAACTATGAGATGTATAAGAAGACAAAGAAAGTTGTAAGCATTGCAAAGTTCAAAGGATATGATGACATATAAAAT
Source organism: Umbellularia californica (assembly GCA_028538565.1). Classification (NCBI taxonomy): domain Eukaryota; kingdom Viridiplantae; phylum Streptophyta; class Magnoliopsida; order Laurales; family Lauraceae; genus Umbellularia; species Umbellularia californica. The sequence continues at coordinate 59,943,562 of JAPQWN010000001.1, forward strand.
AGGTTGGGAACAAGAGAATAAGAGAAGGATATTTTTAAGCTTGCAAAAATAAGGGAAAGGAAAAGTAGAGACTTAAACCATGCTAAATGTATTAAAAGCAATAACCAAAAGGTTCCAGTGAAGGACAACGATATTAAAGAAAGGTGGAGGGAATATTTTAGCAAACTTTTAAATGAAAACTATGTAGGAGATATGGGAACAACAAATGAAACTTTGTTAGCAGAACATACTTTTTTCCACAAAATTAAGGTGGTGGAAGTGAGGAAAGCATTGAAACAAAATGAAGACAGGGATGGCTACAGGTCCAGATGACATTCCAATAGAGGCTTGGAAATGCTTAGGAGAAGTTGGGGGATATGGTTAACTAGGCTCTTCAATAAGATATTAATGGCAAAGAGGATGCCAGATGAGTGGAGAAGAAGTGTTGTATTACGTATATATAAGAATAAGGGAGATATGCAAACTATACCAACTACTGTGGAATTCAACTTTTAAGTCATACTATGAAACTATGAGAGAGTAATGGAGCAAAGACTTAGATAGAAGACCAAGTTATTTGACAATCAATTTGGTTTTATGCCAAGAAGATCAACTATGGAAGCTATCTTCTCACTTAGGCAATTAATGGAAAAAATATCGAGCAAAGAAGAAAAATCTGTATATGGTCTTCATCAATCTAGACGTAGCATATGACACGGTACCTACAGATTTAATTTGGTGGGTTTTAAATAAAAGAAATTTTTAAAGAGGTTATATTGAAATTATTAAAAACATGTACGAAGGAGTGGTAACGAGTGTGGGAACTACTTGTGGAGAGACATGTAAGTTCCCAGTGACCATAGGTTTGCATAAGGGTCAGCACTAAGTCCATCTCCGGCAGAAGGTTCCGTCAGAAAAATTATTTACTTCAGGTACCTCTTAAATGAAAAAAAAAAAAGAGAATGTGGGGAGAAATGACAAGGAGATATTGGAACGTGAATTTTGAAGAGATGATGAAAGGAGTTCATTTTGGCCATGGTACTAGGAAATGGAATCCTAGAATGGCACCTTACATCTCTTCATAGCGTAAAGGTATTCATATTACAAATCTTACTCGAACTGCTCGTTTTTTGTCAGAAGCCTGTGATTTAGTTTTTGATGCAGCAAGTATAGGAAAACACTTATCTCTTTGCATTGATTATGGATGAATTAATCGCTCATATTTAAGAGGAGGTACATTGGTGTATGTTGTTTGCGGATGAAATAGTTTTCGTGGATGAATCAAGAGATGGTGTGAACGCAAAACTTGAGCAATGGCGGGGACTTTAGAATCCAAAGGCTTTAAAATAAGTCATATAAAGATAAAATATATGAATTGCAACTTTAGTGTGCATTTGCAAAGAGCTGAAACTATTGTGATAATTGAAGCCTAGGAGATATCACAAAGAGATTCATTCCATTATCTTGGCTCGATAATTAATGAGGATGGGGAGATTGATGAAGTTGTCAAACGTACGATAAAAGCGGGATGGCTGGAGTGAAGAGTTGCTTTTGAAGTGCTTTGTAACCGACGAATTCCAACAAGATTAAAGGGAAAATTTTATAGGACATTGATTAGACCAGCTATGACCTATGAAGCAGAATGTTGGCCAATCAAGAAGGAACATATGCACAAAATGGATGTAGCAAAGATGAAAATGTTGAGGATGTGTGGTAAAACTAGGAAAGATAAAATTAGAAATAAGCAATATTGAGAGCATCTAGGGGTAGCATCAATGGGGGATAAAATTAGATAAACCCGTTTAAGATGATTTGGGCATGTCCAACGCAGGCCTCGGCAACGGCACAGGTAAGGAAAACATTGGCTACGTAGATTGATGGCCCACCAAGGGAAAAGGGTAGGCCAAAGAGGACGTGAATGGAGGTAGTAAAAAAAGATCTAAAGAAGTGCAACTTATTTGTGGATTTGGCTCAAGATAGATGTAATATCTTGAGTTACCTAGGCCCATAATTAGTTTGGCCTAGGTAGGACCCTTACTTGTTTAATTTATTTTTGAAATAGAAAGAAACTCATGAGAAGAGTTTGAGAAAGAGTATGAGTTGTATGACAACTCTAATTACTAATTAGAAAGAGGAAAGAGGAAGTATAAGAATAGGACTCTGTTATACATGTATATATAGCAATATAAGCAAACCAACGACCATTACTTGTTGGTGTTCTATTCTTTTGGAAAACTTCTGAAAGAGAGCTTGGTGGGTTGCAATCTAGGAGGAGAGGAAGGCTGACTGATGTCCTATTCGCGTCCGCATATTGCAAAGGCGACGATCGTTTATCAAAGGTGAGTGAATCTTCCTGGTTACTCTATGGGTGATGATATGGATGTTGGTATTAGGAATTTATGAGTATCATGTATTGGAAGGGCACTGGATGCCAACTAGCAGTCATCGACTTGGAGTAGATTAATTTGTAGATTGATAACTTGTCAATGAATGTGACACTCTGTTAATCTAAAGATTCAATCTAAAATTTTTACATCGTTTTGGCATGAAATTGAAGAAATCAGAGGCCTGACGGGAGTGATGGAAAATAAAAGTTGATGTTGTGGGACACCATGGCCCACCAGATGATAAATTTGGTCCATGGATCTTGAAGGGGACCCTTGGACGACCAGGGCAGTACTGGACCCATGTGGATTGGACCCTGTTTGGACCACCATCCATTTAACTTTGTCAATACTAGCGTGAAATTGATGAAAATAGGGTAGTTGGTCGACATCTGTACTGGGACCCACTGTATGATCTGATCAAGAATCAGGACCCCACATCCTGTAGGGGACCCTTGGTCGACCCAAGTAGACCTGGACCCATGAGGAGTGGGCCCCATCTGGGCCCTCATCCAATTGCCTTGTTAGAAGGGAGGCGGCAGTTGTAAGTTTTTGGTTGAGTGTCGACATGCTTTAGTGGGACCACCTGACCCACTTGATCAGAGATCAGGTCCATTCAATGGATAGAGGACTGATGGGCGACCATAGGAATCGTGGCCATCTGTGGTGTAGGAACAGTGGGACCCACTATCCAATAGGTGCAAAGAAACCCAGGCGTGATTGTTATCAGAACCTGGTTTTGATTTGTGGGCCCCAAAATACGATCTGATGATGGATCATAACCGTTGGGGTGATAGTTTACCCTTGGTCGACCATGACCTAGAAGGCTGATCTTAGTTCAGTTGAGTGGGGCCCACTGGATGTTTATCAAGAAGTTCAGACTTGACTTGTAGTTTATTTTGTATCCTGTGCAGCAAGAAGAGTCCTGGAAGAGGGTCTGTTAATTGAGACAGCCCTGGACTTTGAGTAGAATTACTAATCAACTTTCTTATTGTGATAAATTGAAGTTTGTGAATTATGATTAACTGTGATTAATTCTTTAAACTGCGAGCAATTAATGTTATGATATAGTATGGGCCACCCCTATACCACTCAATACTATTATGATAAGAAGAGGGGCAGTAATCAGTGAGATATGCATAGGTTGGGCCCACACTGCTTACATGTGTATTCAATTATATGTTCTGGTTGTTATGTGTTTGTGAGATATTATGCATTGGATCCCAGACGTGGGATGTTGGGACTTAGTGTTCGGGCCGTTATAACGGCTGGTCCTTAGTGGACGTGTCTGCTGAGACAGGGTCATGGTGACCGGTATACATGTATACGATGGCTTTTGAAGCGTGGTAATGTGCATGGGCACGGTTTTGTATTTGGATGTATTTTTAATGATAATTATGATATTGATTCAGATTTGATGATTACGTGATATTATGTTGTATGTGGCTTGTGTAATTAGGAAAATTCATTCACCAATACTACTGATGTTGTGTTGCTCCCTTCAGGTAATCATAATGCGGGTGGGCCAGAGCGGAATGACGATCAGCACGTAGATTTCGGCATGTGTGGCTGAAAGGAGAGAACGAGAAAAGCTTAAATAGATGATGAAATCTCTAGTTCTTGTTTAGGAAAAGTTATTTAATATTTTAAAGCACTTTATCGAATTGAGTTAGGACATAATAAGTTGATTACTCAGAGATTTTGGATATTTATAATTGGAAATATATTTTGAATTAAATGCCCGATTCCTTGTGGATATTATTTGATGTATGCATGGTGAATATTGCTATATGATCACGATCCGGATATCCGACAGGGCTTCGGAATTTGGGTCGTGACAATAGATCAGAATGGAGAAACGGAATTCAAGTAGCCAACCCCAACGTAGTTGGGACAAGGCTTTGATAATGATGATGATTGAGGTCAAGGGCTTATTGTTGAAGTGTAATTACATATACATGGAAGGATATATTATTCATTTGTTTGTTTGTGGTGTGCTCGTAATAAATTGTTAAATATAAGGCAATCTTTTATCCTTGCCATAAGCCTAATAATCATGTAATAAGAGTAACAGGTTGCATAATCTATAACCCTAACTGACCTGTACGACTTTCTTCTTATATTTACATGGAAGGGTATAATAGTCACCTGTTCATTAAGTCATATGTTCGCAGGCACAATTAAAAATATTGTCTAATATTAAGTTAGTACGGGTAACAACTTTCTTCATCTTCATTTCTTTTTCGTTAATTTATTTACGTCGATCAAGATCAGAAATGCAGACTCGGTCTCAGAGCATGCGACCTATGATGTCGGTCCTCTCTATCAAGGCTGACACCATCAGTGCATCTGACCCATGGCTATCTGACCAATGATATCCTGATTTTAGGAGGTTTATGAAGAACTTTTTACCTATGGCTATATGACCAAGGATGTCCTCATTTTAGAAGGAATATGAACTTTTTCTCTAGTTTTTCAAGGTCATTTAAGATGAATTCTGATGGTTCTAAGAATTAATTGAAATAAAATTTAGTCTGGATTGATCTCGTATATGCAATGATCTATAGTGGTGTGGTGTATAACTTGTTTTCCATGCACTTGTGAGTAGTGACTCGATGGTTCTTTGGAGATTCCAAAACAGAAGTTGTGGTGTCCGAAGGGTTTTGAGAGATTAGTGAAGATTCTTCCAAAAGAGATGGCTGCCAGGGACCTCTCTCTCTCACACAGTCTCTTCTATTTATGTCTTCAACATTTTGTAATAGTAGTATGGGTGTATGAGACTCTGCAACTGCTATCCATCAGTCACATTTGGTGGCTTTCTACATTTTGTATAGGTCTCATTGTTAACACCAGTTGACACACAAAGCCCACCAGGCCCATTTAATGTACAAACCACGTGGGGTAATTTAGGATTGACTCAAATCACTTTAACATATCCTCTTTCCATATACACAAGATTGTAACATCTTTACTTTCCATATACATAGATTGTATTAGGGCACGTTTGTGTACACATCCTTCCCATGGAAAGGAGAAATTGCCACGTCAACAAATTCCATAAAAATGAAAACCTCAAAAAATGATTTCTGTAGAATTTAGAAATTCATATTTGGTGCAAAAAAAAAAAAAAAAAAAAAAAAAAAATTCCTCATTGAATTGGTGTTAATGTTGATTGGTGCAGTTGTGGATTTCTTATAAAAAATCAAAATTTCTTAGTTGGTGAAATAATTTTTTGAAGAAAAATAACATAACATGTATATTATTTATTCAGCATCAAATAATAATTTATTTAAAGAAATAAAAAATGAAAGAGTTGTAGGATTTTGGGTTGAAATGGAGTGAGGAAAAGAGGGAGAAGTTTTCCGAGGAAATCCATTTCCCATAACACCCCCCCCCCCCCCCCCCCCCCCCCCACATAGGATATCCATTTCCACAATTATCAAGGAAACTGCTAATGAGGCAGGAAAGTGTTTCCATGGAATTGTTCTGCACCAAACACTGGAAAAATAGGTTTTCCACGGAAAACCATCCACTTTTCCACGGAAAAGTGTTACACAAACATGCCCTTAGGCTGTAATTGCCTTGATTAAGGCTATAAAAGAGATTATAAAAGGGAGAAAGGATCGACCAAGGAAGGGATCCAAGTTTTCCACAAATATAATTGTCTATTCATCATCGTGACAGGGTATCAGAGCCTATGACATTGTCTGCTGCTGCTTCTTCTTCTTCATGCTGCTTTGTCTGCATCTCAGCCACTCAATAGAGATCATCTGATCTCTCTTTCTAGAAATTCTCAGACAACCGGGAGGAAGAAAAACACTGTCGCCTGGCCCATTCAATCCAATCAGTCAGTGGGCCACCTGCAATGATCAAGGCACCTTCACCAACTCTATCTGGGATGGTCGACTGTTTATTCTAGACATTCTAGAGATTTTTTCAGAATTTTTGGCTACCTCGAGGTAGGATCTTTGTCTGCTTTTATGGATTTTCGAAATCTTGCAACAATTTTAATCAACACCGTCCAGTTTCTTGGATTCTCATCCGAATTAAGTGAGACTTGATGTATTGGGCACGAAACAGGAGCCCCTTACTTCACATGTGATCTGATCACACCAGTGATCAATCTGTGGCCCCCCAGATCAGATCCAGTGCAGAAATTTAGGCCGTCTGGCCCATTTCTGGCATCCGGTCGACTGATACTCCATTCAATCAGTCAATGACCCACCAGAGATACTTCAAACACCTCCATAAATCAATCCCCAAGGGTTGACTGATACTTCTGGGAATTATAGAGGTTTTTCTCCAGAGTTTTTGAAACAGATCTGTGGTTTTAACAATCTGCTTGCAAATTTCTGGAGATTCTTCACTCAAGGCCCTCCTAAATTATCAAAAGAGACCTACTGATCTAGTAATTCTGAGTAACACTACAGATTTGAGACAGATACTAGAGTGTTCATCATGGACAGAAGTGAAACTTCCTTGTTTAATTTCAATGGGACCAAATATTCGTCATGGGCCTTCCAATTTCAAATGTACCTTAATGGAAAAGAGTTATGGGGACATGTTGATGGGACTGATCCTAAACCTTTAGAGGATGTAAAGGCAGTATCCAAATGGGAAACCAACGATGCTCACTTGGCTTTTGGGGTCAAAGGATCCACAATACATTTGGAATCTCAGGCCCTATAAAACAACAAAAGCAATGTGGGACTATCTTAGACAAATTTATCAACAGGATAACTCAGCCCGATGATTTCATTTGGAACATGAGCTATCTCAGTTTAATCAAGGGACACTGTCCATTTAAGAATATTACTCTCATTTTATTCGCTTATGGACGGACTATACTGAGATTATTTACTCCAGTCTACCTGATGCCTCTCCAGTCTACCTGATGCCTCGATTGCGGTGGTTCAAAGCATTCATTCCACCACTAGTCAAATGGATCTATTCTTGATGAAACTTAGATATGAGTTTGAACAAGTACGTAAACACACCCCGACCCCCCCCCCGCCCCCCCCGGCGCAACACACAAACACACCTCTATTGATTCTTGCTTAGGAGAGTTTCTGCGTGAGGAAAGTCTTACAACCCCGGCTACTCTTCAACAAGCAATTTCTACAATTCCACTGACTGCTGCCTATCTTGCTCGTCCCAAACAGCAAAATAGGGATATGACCAAAGTATAATGTTATTGTTGTCAGAAGTATGGACATGTCGCCACTCAATGCAATCAAACATTCTGCTCATACTGCAAACGCAAAGGCCATGTTCTTCCGGAATGTTGATGCCGTGCTCAGGCTTCCTCTCAGAAGGCTAATTTGCCCACCTTGGATGCGTCTTCTTCATTAAGTACTGTTGCCAATACAGTGATGCGTGCTCAGCCTCCTTCTTCATCCTCTCTTACCCCTGAAATGGTTCAACAGATGATTGTAAATGCCTTTTCTGCTCTTGGTCTCTCAGGTAAAACCAAACATTCAAACTCTACATGGTATATGGATTCGGGGGCTTCTAATCATATGACCCGCTCTTCTGATAATTTATCTCAATTAAAGCCTTATGATGGAAATCTCCGAATCAAAATAGCAGATGGTGGTAGTATACCCATTACTGCCATCGGTAAGATCTCGCATCCCTTACCTTTGAGTCGTGTTTTTCTTTCTCCTCAGTTATTTACAAATTTATTATCTGTTGGACAACTCGTTGATAACCATTGTTCTGTCTCTTTTTCGCGTTCTGGTTGTGTCATACAAGATCAAGCATCGGGGAAGGTGATAGTGAAGGGACCTAAGTGTGGCCGTCTTTTTCCACTACAACTCTCTACACAAGATAGGAATTTGGTTGCCGCTACCTTGTTTTCTGCTTCTAGTTCGAATAAGAGCCAATTATGGCACAATAGATTAGGTCATCCTCATTCTCGTAGTTTATTGTCTTTGTTTCAATCTGGTTTGCTTCATGATAATAAAATCTCTTAAAGACGTTTCTTTTGATTGTTCTAGTCGTAAAATGAGCAAGAGTAAGACTCTACCTTTCCCCCTCAGTACCTCATTATCATTGAAATCTTTGATCTTGTTCATAGTGATGTATAGGGTATAGCACCTATGATATCCCATTCTCATTTTTAAGTATTTTGTTACCTTTATTGATGATTATAGTCGCTTTACATGGATTTATTTCTTGCATTCAAAATATGAGGTGTTTGTTACTTTTAAAATTTTCTTAGCTTATGTGGAAAATCACTTCTCCACGTCCAGTAAAACTCTTCGCATAGATTCTAGTGGTGATTTTTTTGCAAAACAAAGGGATAATTTCTCAAAAATCATGTCCTTATACACCCCAACAAAATGGTGTGTCTGAGAGGAAAAACAAACACCTTTTGGACATTGTTCAGTCACTACTCTTAGAATCACCTGTTCCACCAAAATTTTGGCCCGAAGCTCTGTCCACAGCAGTTCACATTATTAATAGACTACCCTTCCCTCATATAAAGAATGAAACACCATATTTTCATTTATTTCATAAGCATCCTAATCATTCTCATCTCCATACGTTTGGGTGTGTATGTTTTGTTCTTCCCCCACTTGAACGAATAAAACTATTTGCTCAATCCTCAAAGTGCGCTTTTCTAGGCTATGCGATTGACCAAAAAGGATTTTTCTGTTATGATCCAAAGGTGAAATGTATCCGGACTCTCGTAATGCCGTGTTTTTTTTTTTTTTTAAATCAATACTTTTTCCAACATCATCTAGATCAAGATACACCTACTATGCTTTCACTTGTTTCTGACTTTTGTGATAATCATGTTCCTTCTACGGAAACTATCAAGCCTATACTTGTGTATGAAAGGCGTCGGCGGGAAAATACGATTGCACCTGAGCCTCCTGATTTGTCAGCTTCCTCGGCACTTGACCCAACTCATGCTCCAGACATCTCCCAGTCATTCCTCTTCGTCGATCGTCTAGGATTTCCCGCCCCCCTGATCGATTTGGCTTTACCCATACATCCTTACTTGTTACTTTGTCTTCTGTTCATATTCCTAATCATTTTTCCCAAGCAGTGCAACATAAGTGTTGGCGGCAAGCCATGCAGGAAGAACTTGATGCACTCCAAGTGAATCACACATGGGATGTTGTTCAATGTCCTCCGTCAATCAAACCCATTGGCTATAAGTGGGTTTACTCTATCAAGCTACATTTTGATGGTACTCTGGCAGGTTATAAGGCTTGGTTAGTGGCACTTGGCAACCGTCAGGAGTATGGCATTGACTATAATGAGACATTTGCTCCGATCGCCAAGATGACAACTGTGTACTATTCTTGTTATTGTAGCATCACTCTCATGGCCTAATTATCAAATGGACGTGAAGAATGCCTTCCTCCATGGAGATCTTAAAGAGGAAGTGTACATGCGTCTTCCTCAAGGATATGATTCTACTTCTAAAAATGAGGTGGCGGGGTGTCGTCGCTCGTTGTTGTATGGACTCAACCAAGCACCCAAAGTTTGGTTTGAGAAATTTCGTTCTACTATGTTTCACCTTGAATTTGCTCAAAGTCCCTATGATCCTTCATTATTTTTGAATAACACTGCTCAAGCTTCCACCATACTTTTCGTATATGGGATGATATCATCATCACAAGCACTCACAGTGACATGATCCATAGTCTTCAATCCTCACTTCAAGCTGCATTCCATATGAAAGACCTGGGTCCATTAGCATATTTCTTGGGTCTTAAGGTACAACAGTCTAGGACAAGACTGTTTTTACATCAACATAAGTATGCTACTGATCTCATTGATCTTGCTGGCCAAAAGGGTGCATCACCTGTGGACACTCCATTAGAAGTTAATGTGAAACTCCAGAAAGATGATGGGGACATCCTCTCCAATCCCACCTCCTACAGACGCTTAGTCTGGAGTCTGGTCTACTTGACCATCACTAGGCTAGACATCTCCTACAAGGCATCATTATCTGGTTGCTGTCAAAAGGATCATTCGGTACATTCTTGGTTCTCCGACATGAGGCTTGGTTTTCCGGGTCGGCACAACACTTACACTTAATGCTTATTCTAATGCTGACTGGGCCGGATGCCAGAATACTCACAGATCCACCACAGGCTGGTATATGTATTTGGGTGAATTGCTCATTTCTTGGAAATGCAAAAAGCAAGAAAGGGTCTCAAGATCTTCCATTGAATCAAAATATCGTGCTATCTCCTTTGCCTGTTCCAAGATTCTTTAGCTTCGTGGCTTACTTACAGATCTTGGTTTTCCTCAGACCTCAGCTACCCCACTTCATGTGGACAGTACTAGTTCCATCTGTATCACTGAGAATCTAGTTTTTCATGAACAAGCAAAACATAATGAGGTGGATTGTCATTTTATTCGAGATGAATATGATCACAAGGTCATTAGTCTTCCACATGTTTTCAGTGAACTCCAACTTGCAAACATCTTCACAAAAGGACTGCTTAGGCCACGCCATGAGTTCTTGATTCGAAAATTGCTGCTGTTTGACCTGTAGAAATAAAAAGGCCCATGTACACTAATCTGGGTTGGGCCCATCTAGGCCCAAGAAGGAAATCCCACGTGTAAAGATATACTTCCATGTATAGAGATTAGGATTGATTAGGATTCTTTCATTCTTGATTCTAATTGTAATTAGATTGATTTTTATTGTGATTGATAGCATGTAATTAGGAAACTCTACATTATAAAAGTATGAGTCGATCCTCCATTGAGGCATCCACTTTCTTCCAAATCTCCTCTCCATTGTCTCTCTTCATGCTTCTGTATATCTTAATATGGTATCAGAGCTAGGTTATGATCAATTATCATCGATCTTCTTCTTCTCTCATTGATCCAATCATTATTCCTGGCTTGGATCTCCTTCCTAGAGTGAAAATATTCTCTCTAATAGTGCCTGATCATCACAGATCAGAAGTGGCCCACCAGCGATCATCATCATCATAGCTGCGGAAGCAGCCCATGTTGATCGACTGGTTCTCCTCTTATTTATGAATATTTCTTCAAGATTTTTGGGTCATCAGAGGTAGGATATCCACCTGATTTTGTGATATTTCAGTTTTGTGCAACAATTTTCATCACAGCCGTTCAAATTTGTGGATTTTGATCCGTTTTGAGTAAGACTTTGGCCTGGAGTTGCGAAAATACTTTGTCCTTCCATCCCCAACCTCAGATCTGGTCACTGATCCTCTAATGGACCCCACGTGGAGATCGATCCACTGACGACATTGTCGTCTGACGTCGCTGCTTCACGGTTTGCGACTGTGGCCTACTGACGATCATCAAGAAGCCTCCATCCCTACATACAGGAATGGTCGACTGGGTTTTCTAGGAATTATGGTGATTTTTCTGGATTTTTTCCATCACCTTTGAGGTAGTTTCCAACCTCTTCATCATCTGACGGTTTTCTCAGAAGGATTTCATCACCACCGTCCAGATTTGTGGATCTTTTTCCAAATCTCATCAGATTCGGACTGAAGGAAGTAAATTTGATCCACTTTACAGAGATCAAACCTAATATGTGATTAGACAACCCTGTGGGGCCCACGCACAGATCCAGGTCCAAATTTCCAGTTCGTCTGGCTCTGTTTGGAACAAAATTGCATTGTTGTGCTGTCCACTGTTGTCTTCTTCTATTTTCTTTTTCTATTGATCATTCTAATTGCTGGTATATGCTGTGGAAGCTACTTGTTACGGATTAATGACTGATCAGTGCTGGATCAAAGGCACATCTGAGGCTGTTCTCTTCTTTACCCACTGCTGATTGGGTATGCTGCTGCTCTCTGTTGACCCTCTTCCACTTTCTTCTGCAATGGACAAGTATGATGTTATGAGCACGGTTACTTCTGCATATGCGTCTATGGGCATCTCTGGTGGTCGGTATCAAACTCATTCTCATATAGCATCTCCTGCTTTTCATTCATCTGTGTCTCTTTCTTCTCCTATTACCTCTTCTACATGGTTTTTAGATTCAGGAGCCTCCAATCACATGACATCTGTAGAACATAGCTTTACAGATTCTCACCCTTACCTTGGCAAAGAGAAAATAATCACTGCTAACGGTGATCAACTACTCATTTCAGGAGTTGGTACCATTACTTTATCTAGTGTTTCTAGCCAGTCCATCACTCTTCCTAATGTTTATTTTGTTCCCAAATTATCAGCCAATCTTCTTTCTGTAGGACAACTTATCGATGATGGCTATCTTGTTCACTTTTCTTCCTCTGGTTGTGTAATACAGGAGCGACACACTGGGAAGGTGATCGCGGCGGGGAGTAAACATGGGCGCTTGTTCTTGCTAGACATTGGACATCATTCCTTCTTTGCTTCTTCTTCTACTTTCAATAAATTGTGGACTGTTTGGCATAAACGTCTTGGTCATGTGAACAATGCATCTTTGCTTTCCTTGTTTAAATTTGGTTATTTGGATTCTACTATTAATCATACGATGATGTCTTCTTTATCTCAATCTAAGTGTGAAACTTGTTGCTTAAGTAAAAGTCACATCTTGCCTTTTCCTGTTCACAATGCTCGTGCTTTGGCATCATTTGACATCATTCATTCAGATGTTTGGGGAATTGCTCCTACCTTGAGTAGGACGGGATTCAAATACTATGTGACTTTTATTGATGACCATTCTCGTTATCCTTGGATTTACTTTATGCGTATGAAATCTGAAGTCTTCTCCATCTTTCAAAATTTTTATAACATGGTCCAAACCCAATCAAAATTCTAAGATCAGATTCTGGTGGAGAATACATGTCGCATGACTTCTTCACATTCCTTTCTGATAAAGGAATTCTTCACCAAAAATCTTGTCCGCATACTCAGCAAAATGGTATTGCAGAGAGAAAGAACAGACATATTCTCGAAACTGTTCGTACTCTCCTCCTTGCATCCTTAGTTCCTCCCACCTTTTGGTGTGATGCTGCACAGACAGCTGTGTATCTCAATCGCCATCCTAGCTCCGTTCTAGGAAAGACGACTCCTTATGAAACTCTCTTTGGTCATGCCCCTTCATATTCTCACTTACGAGTTTTTGGTTGTCTATGCTTTGTTCATCTTCCTTCTACAGAACGCACTAAGCTGTCACCGCAGGCTGCCAAATGTGTCTTTCTGGGGTACAGTACTGAACACAAAGGGTTTCTCTGTTATGATCACTCCGAAAAACGCATGCGAATATCTCGTAATGTGATTTTCTTGGAACACATTCCCTTCTTTTCTTTGCGGTTGGACAATCACCCTGTTGCTGTGTATTATATGCCAAATTTCCCTGAAACTACTTCTCCCCCACTTATTACCAATGTCTATGTCCGGTGTAACATGGTTCCTCCTGTGGGGACTCCTCCTGATCCTCTTCCAGTGCCACCTACTGCACCCTCAGGTATTAATGCTTCTTCTGATAGTATCATACCCCTGCGACTCTCTAGTCGTCCTTCAGTTGCTCCTGACCGTTATGGCTTCCCTGCTCTTTTCACTTCTTTGGATAGTGCTCCTCTACCCACCTCCTATTCACAGGCCTCCAAGATTGCTTACTGGCAGGATGCTATGACCGAGGAGTTGCTTGCTCTTGAAGCAAACAAAACATGGGATTTGGTACCGGCCCTGTTGGCGCATCTATTATCGGCAGTAAATGGATCTATTCCATAAAAGTTCACTCTGATGGGAGTCTTGACCGCTACAAAGCCCGATTGGTTGCACAGGGTTACAAGCAGGAATATGGAATTGACTATGAAGAGACCTTCGCACCAGTGGCTAAAATGACCACAGTTCGCACTCTTCTTTGTGCAGCTGCAGCTCGCAATTGGCCCCTATGGCAAATGGATGTAAAAAATGCCTTTCTACATGGCGACTTGCGTGAGACTGTGTATTTAAAACCACCTTCGGGATATGCTTGTCCTCCACAACATGTTTGTAAATTGAGAAAAGCTCTTTATGGACTTAAGCAGGCTCACAGGGCTTGGTTTGATAAATTTCGGACAGCAATCCTTCAAGCTGGATTTCGCCAAAGTCATTCTGATAGTTCCCTTTTCCTTAGATGGACACCAAAAGGCTACACATTTCTCCTAGTCTATGTTGATGATATGATTATTATTGGCAATGATGTTACTGGCATTACGGATCTCAAACTTCATCTTACTCGCCACTTCCGAATGAAGGATCTTGGTCCCCTCACCTACTTTCTGGGGCTTGAGTTTGTGCGTAACAAATCTGGTATAAGGGTCTATCAGCGCAAATATGCTACCGATTTGCTCACTTCAGCCAGGCTTGATGATGCTCACACTGTTGATACTCCTATGGAATTAAACAGCAAACTCAGTTTAGATGATGGCCCTCCCCTGGAAGATCCCTCAGTTTTCCGGCGAATAGTTGGTAGTTTGCTCTACTTAACTATAACTCGGCCAGATATTTCTCACGCAGTTCATACGGTTAGCCAGTTTGTTAGCGCTCCACACAAACCTCACCTTACTGCTGCTTTACGCATACTCCGCTATGTTAAAGGCACTCTTCATCATGGTCTCTTCTACCCTTCCGGTACTTCTCTGTGCCTATCTACTTATGCTGATGCCGACTGGGCTGTTTGTCCAGATTCTCGACACTCTACTACTGGCCGGTGTATGTTTCTTGGGAACTCTCTGATTTCATGGAAGCGCAAAAAACAAACCACCGTTTCGAGGTCTTCTGCTGAGGCAGAATATCGGGCAATGTCATCCGCTAGTGCTGAGATCATCTGGCTACGCCGTCTTCTCTGTGAATTCGGTGTTCGTATTAGTCACTCTACCCCTCTTCATGGAGACAACACCAGTGCTACCCGAATTGCCAACAATCCGGTCTTTCATGAACGATGGAAGCACATTGAGATTGATTGTCACTTCATTCGTCAGCATGTTGTTATTGAGAAGATATCTTTGCCTCATGTCTCTACTTTTAACCAGTTGGCGGATATATTCACCAAAGCACTACCCAAAACGCGTCATCATGATCTTACTTGCAACTTGATGTTTTCTGCCTTACCACATCAATTTGAGGGGGAGTGTAGAAATAAAAAGGCCCATGTACACTAATCTGGGCTGGGCCCATCTAGGCCCAAGAAGGAAATCCCACGTGTAAAGATATACTTACATGTATAGAGATTAGGATTGATTAGGATTCTTTCATTCTTGATTCTAATTGTAATTAGATTGATTTTTATTGTGATTGATAGCATGTAATTAGGAAACTCTACATTATAAAAGTATGAGTCGATCCTCCATTGAGGCATCCACTTTCTTCCAAATCTCTTCTCTCCATTGTCTCTCTTCATGCTTTTGTATATCTTAATATGACCACCATCAATTCGGGGGGGGTTAACACCAGTTGACAAACAAAGCCCACTAGGCCCATTTAATGGACAAACCACGTGGGATAATTTAGGATTGACTCAAATCACTGTAACATATATTCTCTTGGGGGATTCTATATGCACCCACAAGAAGTGTTGAGCACACCCATTTGCTGAGCTCACCACACCCCATAGATTTTTAAAAACATTTTGCTGAGCCCACCCACCATAATACCCAAACTGCCCACGCGAGAAGCCCAGGTCGTCCGTTTCATCTTCTCCATTCCCTTGTCGACGGTTTTCAAAATTTTGAATTGCGGCAGCGTCGAACTCTTCCCCGTCGACCTCGTCTCCACTGCATAGCTCTTCTTTTTCTTCTTCTTATTCTTCTTCTTGTTCATAGGACGCTCGAACAAGGTCAGCTCTTCTTCTTATTCTTCTTCTTCATCATAGGTTTATCATTTTCACATTCTTTTTAGGTCGTAATTTATGCGTTAGAGATTACAGACGTTTGCAATATCATTG
Source organism: Umbellularia californica (assembly GCA_028538565.1). Classification (NCBI taxonomy): domain Eukaryota; kingdom Viridiplantae; phylum Streptophyta; class Magnoliopsida; order Laurales; family Lauraceae; genus Umbellularia; species Umbellularia californica. The sequence continues at coordinate 59,959,795 of JAPQWN010000001.1, forward strand.
CTAGATATATTTTCACATTCGAACTGCATAATCCCTATCCATTGTGCAAAAACCCGTGGCTCAGTTCATTCCTTTTTCGCGATCTGCTCGGCATTCTAGAAATGTGCAGGGAATTTCTGCACAGCGCATGATAACTGTGCATGTCACATATGCACGGCACATCTAAGCCATGCACATCAAATATGCACGTTATTATTTCGCCGGGCATAAACATTTTGCACGGTATCATTGGCCGTGCAGAATCATTTTGCACTGTCCATTTGAACCGAGCAGTACAATAAAACAAGATATCTTTTGTTACGCTCTTTCCTCTTATTGATTTTCATTTTTAACAGATTCAAGGAAATGCCAAGAAGACCAGCTTGCCATATTGGTGGCAGCTCACAGCCAACAGGTGGACGGGCTAGTTCTTCTAGCGAGCCACTGAGAGTGTGGACCAAGATTGGTGTTGCTAGACAGTGTCACCGAGGTGTGCATGCGAGTTCTTCGACCGCCGGCCGTCAACGGCCGATGGCGTCTGAACGAAGACGAAAATTACAGCAGGATCCACTCCCTGAGCCGGTTGAGGAGCATGTTGATAGTTCTTCAAAGGATGATTCCTCAGAGGATGAGGCACAACCGTCTAGTCCTCCTATAGCGGCAGCAGGGGAGGATGATTCCTCAGACGAGGAGGCACAACCATCCAGTCCTCCTGCAGCGGCAGCAGGGGAGGGTCCTATTCCCTGCAGTCCGGTCAACCTACATGTCATTATGAGTGTTAGGATGCACGTAGCCATATCTATATGGGACAAGGAGGTACACGTTCATTCTTTTAATGTTTTAAGTAATCGTTTTTCAAATAAGATGTTTCATAGTCTATAATAACATATATTAATGAAGATTTATAATTGTAATGTACAAGAACGTGGTCCACTCAAATGTATCAGTCATTGGCGTCAGCTGAAGGATTGGTACCTACCTCTGCCCGGAGATGGGGCTGATCTTCATATTCCTCGATTTCACGCTATTATAGAGGAGTCTAGATTGGCAGACTTGAAGCGTTTCTCATACCGATATATCTCCTGCCCTTTGGTATCGAGCTTTGTAGAGAGATGGCACATGCCATTTGGTGAGTGACGATCACCTTAGATGATGTGGGTACTCTCCTCTGCATCCCAGTAACAGGACTTCCTGTCCACGCATTGACAAGTATGGGATTTACTGATCAAGTAGATTTACTTGAGCGTGGACTGGGTGTGGATAGGGCATATGCGGCAGCTGAGTTCAGTGTGGCACGTGGTGGGTCGTCAGGATGGGGTGGATCAAATGGGTGTGCGGCGATGTGACTGCTGCGTCATCCGTTGAGCAAATAGAGTGTGCAGCTAGAGGATATCTTCTGCATTTGTTAGGTTGCACACTCTTCACCGATAAGTCATCGACTAAAGTCCCAGTCTACCGTCTTTACTGATGGACTTGGGACGGGTCCGTCATTATGCATGGGGGGCTGCCACACTGGCATATCTATATCGCCAGTTGGAGACCGCCACGAGGGTTGATGTGCGCCAGCTTACTGGATTTCTTATGTTGCTTGCGGTAAATATGTACACTTTTCACATATACATGTTCCCTTGTACTTGGTCCTTTAAATTGTATAATTCAAGGATGAAAATAGTGGTAGCGGTAGTAGCGGGCGTAGCGGCCCGCCGCCAAACCACTACGAAGCGGGCGATACGTAGCGGCGTAGCGGTGCGATTTGAAAAAATCGCCAAAAAAATCTAAAAAAATTCCAGAAAATCCAGAAAATTGTAAAATGAAAGAAAATGTGGTTCTTTTGCAAAAGTAAGAAAGAAAATGGGGTGTAGCGGTGCCCTCAATACATGAGGTCCTGTATTGCTGTATAAATAAAAAATAATAGTAATAATTAGTTTTTTCACATGCTTTCATGTTTCTTAGTCATGCTAACAAAAAGTAATGGAAAGCTCATAAAAAAAAAAGGAACATGAATTCATGAAATAAAAGCATAAGAAATTAAGAATTAAGAAATAAGAAGACTTAAGAGTTAGGTCATTACACAATACACAATACCCATTAGTCATTAGTGAATATTGAACAGTCAAATATCAATACTTCAACATTCATGATTCAAATTCAATCAAGTGAATGAACTATGAAGTGATCAACAATCAACATTCAACACCAATTTAAAAATGACAAAGAATAGAGAGTTAGTGAAGGATATAAGAATACCTTAATCACCACCAAAAGGAATGTCTAGCAAGATTCAAGGGGCTATGGTCATCATCATCCCCATTAGTGTTATTATTTCCACTGGCACCATATTGGATTTGATATTGATGAGAATTGGGATCTACAAATCCAAATAAGGCAGCTGCACCCGCATCAAAAGAACTTGGAGGAGGTGGAGGTGGTACAGGTGGATTTCTACCATATTGCGTTTCACCATAGTCACCATATGAGTATGACCCCGAAGTTGAAGACTGTTCTTCTCCTTGTTGTAATTGACCACATGGAAAATAGTCAAAATATTGTGAGGGTCCTTGTCCACAGTAACTAGGGTTCCACGAATCAGTCCATGATGCCGCTTGTTGTCCTCCAACATCTCCATCCATATTTCCTTGCTGATTACTACCTCCAGCCCCAGGTGGTGAATCTCTTCGGCGCTGTTGATAACCACGGCTTGGATCAAATCTTCCAGATGGAGGTAACTCATGTACTTCCTCGATAGGAATGTCATTGTCTTCATCATGCTGATAGTATTCACTAGTACCACCTGTCCCACTGTCTCCTGCTCCTCCTCCATCTCCACCATGGCTACTCGAAGAGACGGTGGTGGAACTAACTTTCTCAGAAGCAGGTTCTTTCCCACTCCTCCTAGTCCTACTGGTACCTTCTCCCTGAGGTGGCTGACCTTCTGCAGGTCCCTCACCCATATCCGAATCTATCAACTCTTGAACTATTTCATGAAACTGCGGATCTGAATCTAGCAGTGGATCCTCTATCTCGGCTAACCATGGGAGTAAGGGATCGTCCTCTTTGAATATGTGATCCAAATTAATAGGACAATAAGCAGGATCATCCCTTGACCTTCTCTCCCTAATTCTGTTTCTCAACTTCAGATTGTAATGACAATATACAAGCTTGTTGAGTTTCTGCATGGTAAGCCGATTTCTGGCCTTTGTGTGGATCAAATAGAAAGTGCTCCAATTTCTTTCACAGTTGGAAGATGTTGTAGTTTGGCTAAGGATGCGAACAGCCGCTTTCCTTAGATGTGGAGCACTCTCTCCATAATTCATCCACCAATCAGCTGAAATGCAAAAAATAAATAAAGAAAATTAGATATTCGTAACCCTCAAGTCCTTCTAGTCAATTAAGATAAATAAATCAAGATTCAAGACTATTGGGTGGGGTCTTCTGTTTATAGTCATACGAGGTGGCATCCTTCCAATCGATCGTATCACAAGAGGGTCAGCAAAGGTTCCTCTCCTTTGTGTATACATAGATATCTACAATGTGAAAATTAGATATAAGCATGTATGGCAGTATGGCAATTGGCACTTGGTAGCATAATTAAATTCTCTCAAGTAACTGAAATAATCTGTGATGAGATTATAGGAAGAAGATGAAGACGATATTGGGAGAAAACTTGATTCCTCAAAGAGAGGATCGATTGTGTATTTATAGTTACATTAAACCCTAATCAAGGGCAATCAGAATAATCAATAATCAATCTCCTAATCTATACAAGGAAGAGAATAAATCTCATAATCTATACAAGGAAGTAGACATGAGAAAAATCAGTAGATGATCCCACACGTGGGATCTTATATACAACACCCTTGATGGGCTGGGCTAGGCCTAGTGGGCCTAAGCCACATTATCTTCTACACTCCCCCTCAAATTGATGTGGTAATGTAGAAAACAGCAATTTGCGAGTGAGGTCATGATGGCGCGGCTTAGGAAGAGCTTTGGTGAAGATATCTGCCAACTGGTCATGAGTAGAGACATGAGGCAAGGTTATCTTATCAGTGACAACATGCTGATGGACGAAGTGACAATCAATCTCAATGTGCTTCGTCCGTTCATGAAAGACTGGATTATTAGCAATTCTAGTAGCACTGGTATTGTCCCCATGAAGAGGTGTAGAACTACCAACAATGACACCAAATTCACAGAGAAGACGGTGGAGCCAGATGATTTCAGCACTTGCGGATGACATTGCCCGATATTCGGCCTCAGCGGAAGACTTGGACACAGTGGTTTGCTTCTTGCACTTCCACGAAAGCAGAGAGTCGCCCAGAAACATACACCAGCCAGTGGTAGAGCGCCGAGAATCAGAGCAACCAGCCTAGTCGGCATCGGCATACGCTGATAAGCGCAGAGAAGTATCAGAAGGATAAAAGAGACCATGAGTAAGAGTGCCTTTAACATAGCGAAGTATGCGCAAAGGAGCAACAAGGTGTGGTTTGTGAGGATTGCTCACAAATTGGCTAACGGTATGAACGGCATGAGAGATATCAGGTCGAGTCATAGTTAAGTAGAGCAAACTACCAACTATCCGCCGGAAAATGGAGGGATCATCTAGGGGAAGGCCATCCTCCGCACTGAGTTTGCTGTTTAATTCCAACGGCGTATCAAAAGTGTGAGCATTATCAAGTCTTGCTGAGGTGATCAAATCGGTAGTATATGCACGCTGATGGACCCGAATGCCTGATTTGGTACGCGAAATCTCAAGCCCCAGAAAGTATGTGAGAGGACCAAGATCCTTTATCCTGAAGTGGCGAGTAAGGTGGTGTTTGAGATCTGTAATGCCTGCAGTATCATTGCCACTGATAATCATATCATCAACATAGACTAAGAGAAATGTGTAGCCCTTCGGTGTCCATCGCAGGAAGAGAGAACTATCAGAATGACTTTGATGAAATCCGGCTTGAAGGATTGCGGCACGGAATTTATCGAACCAAGCCCTGGGAGCTTGTTTAAGCCCATAAAGAGCTTTCCGCAATTTGCAAACATGCTGAGGAGGACAAGCATAGCCCGGAGGAGGTTTTAAGTAGACAGTCTCTTTCAAGTCACCATGAAGAAAATCATTTTTGACATCCATTTGCCATAGAGGCCAGTTACGGGCTGCAGCAACACAAAGAAGAGAACGAACGGTGGTCATTTTAGCCACTGGTGCAAATGTCTCCTCATAGTCAATGCCATACTCCTGCTTGTAACCCTGCGCAACCAATCGGGCTTTGTAGCGATCAAGACTCCCATCAAAGTTAACCTTTACAGAGTAAATCCATTTACTGCCAATCACAGAGGCGCGTTCAGGAGTCGGTACCAAGTCCCATGTGTTGTTTGCTTCAAGAGCAAGCAACTCCTCAGTCATAGCATCCTTCCAGTTTGCAATCTTCGAAGCCTGTGAATAAGAGGTGGGAATAGGAGCACTATCCAAAGAAGTGAAAACAGCAGGAAAGCCATATCTGTCAGGAGCAACAGAAGGACGACTAGAGCGTCGCAAGAGTATGACACTATCAGTGGAGGAAATATTAATACCTGAGGGTGTAGGAGGCAGTATTGGGAGATGATCAGGAGAAGGAGGCCCCACAGGAGGAACCTTGTTACGCCAGACATAGACATTGGTAATAGGTGGTGGTGGAGAAGTAGTCGCAGGAAATTGTGGCAGATAAGAAACAGCAACAGGATGAGTATCCAAACGCAAAGAGAAGAAAGGAATGTGTTCCAAGAAGATCACATTACGAGATATTCGCATGCGTTTCTCAGATTGGTCATAACATAGAAATCCCTTGTGTTTAGTACTGTAACCTAGAAAGAGACATTTGGCAACTTGAGGTGACAACTTAGTGCGTTCTGTATGTGGAAGATGGACAAAGCATAAACAACCAAAAACACCCAAGTGAGAATATGAAGGAGTATTACCAAAGAGAGCTTCATATGGAGTAGTCTTTCCTAGAACGGAGCTAGGATGACGATTGAGGAGATATACAGCAGTCTGTGCAGCATCACACCAAAAGGTGGGAGGAACTAAGGATGCAAGGAGGAGAGAACGAACAGTTTCAAGAATATGTCTGTTCTTCCTCTCCGCAACACCATTTTGCTGTGGAGTATGCGGGCATGATTTTTGGTGAAGAATTCCTTTATCAGAAAGGAAGGCAGAAAAATCATGGGACATGTATTCTCCACCAGAGTCAGACCTAAGAATTTTTATTTCTTTCTGAAATTGAGTTTAAACCATTTTGTAAAACTTTTGGAAGAGAGAAAAAACTTCAGATTTGAAGCGCATGAAATAAATCCAAGTGAAACGAGAATGATCATCAATGAAGGTCACATAATACTTAAAGCCTGTCCGACTCAAGGTGGGTGCAATTCCCCAAACATCAGTGTGAATAATATCAAAAGATGATAACGCACGAGAACTATGAATAGGAAAAGGCAAGATATGACTCTTACTCAAACAACACGTTTCACATTTAGATTGAAGAAAAGAGGACATCATTTTATTATTAAAAGTGGGTTCTAAACAACCATTTTTAAACAGGGAAAGTAAATACGCATTGTTCACATGACCAAGACGACTATGCCACACAGTCCACAATTTATCTAACTGAGGAGAAGAAGAAGAAAAGAGAGAATGATGTCCAATGTCCAGCAGAAATAGTCGACCATGTTTACTCCCCGTTGCGATCACCTTCCCAGTTTGCCGCCTCTGTATGACACAACCAGTGGAAGAAAAGATAATATGGTACCCATCATCAATAAGTTGTCCGACAGAAAGTAAATTGGCTGATAATTTGGGAACAAAGTAGACATTGGGAAGGTGGAGAGACTAGCCAGAGACACTAGATAAAATAATGGTACCTATTCCAGAGATGATTAATTGGTCTCCATTAGCAGTGGTGATTTTTTCTTTGCCAAGGTAAGGGTGAGAGGCTGTAAAGCTACTTTCTACAGAAGTCATGTGGTTCGATGCTCCTGAATCTAGAAACCATGTGGATGGGGTGATGGATAAAGACAGAGATATTGAAGAATGAAAAGCTGGAAATGCTAGAGGAGAGTGAGATTGATACCGACCACCATTAACATCATAATTGTCCATAGTAGAAAAGAGGCAGGAACAATACTAACAGCAAGGGACAACAAATATGTAATAGCAGCAAAGACAGCAACAGCAGCAGCAAATATGTGGCGGCAGCAAAGAGGGCTAATAGTGCCAGCAGCAACAGTACTGCCAACAAATCAAAACAGCACTAACAGTGCAATTGGTGAACAATGCAGGAGAGATGCGTGAGCCCCACAGCTTGACAGCAGCAAATCGAAACAGCAGCAAGAAGCAAATCGCAGCAGCAACTTGTTAGGTGGATGCTGGTAGCCAGAGAGTGAGGAAGGTGCAAATAGCAGTGCACAGCAGTAGCAATAGAGCACAGGGAAGCCTGACGTCCCTGTCGGAGTGGGTGAATCCAGACATGGGCCCCACAAGGTGATCTGGACACAGATTAGAGTGAAGAGATGAAAGGAGTAGTTTTACGCAACTACTAGAAGTGGTCGCAGGAAGATCAAACCCAGATCCAGGTGTTTGGACGGCCGAGATGAAATCAGTGTGAGAAAATGGACTGACCACAAATGGTGATGGAAAACCGTCCTCTGATGGGAGAAAAATTCCGAAAAAATATCCATAAATATCAGTAATGCTGGTCGACCAAGATGGGTATGACTGTTGGTGATATTGTGATCATCGCAGGTGGGCCAGTAGTGAAGCAGAGACAATTAGAAGCACGAAACGGCAAGTTTGTCTGTGGATCAATGTCCACGTGGGCTCCAATATAGGATCAGTGAGCAGATCAGAAGTAGGGGATGGAAGGACAAGCTATTTTCGCAACTCAGGGGAAAAGTCCTACTCAAAACGGATCAAAATCCACAAATTTGAACGGCGGTGATGTAAACTGCCAGACAAAACTGAAATATCACAAAACAGGGTGGATATCCTACTTCTGATGATCCACAAATCTTCATAAATAAGAGGAGAACCAGACGAACAATATGGGCTGCTTCTGCTGCGATGATGATGATGATCATAGGTGGGCCACTGTTGATCAGTGACCGTAACAGAGAGATTTTCACTCCAGGAAGAAGATCCAACCAGGGAGAATGATTGGATTAATGAGAGAAGAAAAAGACCAATGATAGAAGATGATTAATCATAACCATCTCTCTGATACCATGAAATAATCTGTGATGATATTATAGGAAGAAGATGAAGACGATATTGGGAGAAAACTTGATTCCTCAAAGAGAGGATCGATTGTGTATTTATAGTTACATTATACCCTAATCAAGGGCAATCAGAATAATCAATAATCAATCTCCTAATCTATACAAGAGAATAAATCTCATAATCTATATAAGAAAGTAGATATGAGAAAAATCAACAGATGATCCCACACGTGGGATCTTATATACAACGCCCTTGATGGGCTGGGCTGGGCCTAGTGGGCCTAAGCCACATTATCTTCTACAGTAACCACCCACTCACCTCTTGTATTGCATCAATTTGATCATATGCATCTAACAATCTTTTCAATACCTCCCGTAATCCTACCCGCAAGTCCGTATCTATTGCTTCGGTGTGTACATAACCTACATTATAAATATGTAGAATGTACTGTGAGCAAACAAGATAATAGATACATTAGTTAGGAAAACAAAAATCTATCAAATTCAAAGATATATATTAATTACCTGCAGCATGCAATGGATGGTGCAACTGATCGTTCCAACGGGCATCAATAATCTTTATATATTTATCGTGATATCTAACATTTTCTATAATGGATTGCTTTGCCCGATCCATTGCTTCATATATAAAGCCCATTGTCGGCTTGTCATCACCATCTACAAGCCACAACACTTTAACCAAAGGCTCAAAAACCTGTAATATCTTCCTCACTTTCTTCCAAAACTTATTGTCCCTCATAAGGTTTGGGACTTCAAACCCCAGACCACTAGTTGCATTGCCCCATTTCGAAAAAAGCCATTCTTCTAATGCAAACATCTGAATGAGCTCCGTTCTAAACTTTACAAGGCTTTCCATAGCCAGAAAATGAGTTGCAAACCTAGTTATTCCTGGACGCAGCAAGGCATGGTTATTTGTGTATCTTTTCATCAAGCTTAACACCCATGAATGATCATATATAAATCTTGTAATTCCTCTACATGCCTTGATCAATGAAGCCACTTTTGTCTTCCTTCCAATCTCTTCCAAGATGAGATCTACGCAGTGTGCTGCACATGAGGTCCAGAATAAATGGGTCTTCTTCTCCATTAATTGCAAACCTGCTTTCTTGAAATTGGCGCCATTATCTATAACAATCTGTACAATATACTCCTCTCCCACACTCTCTACAACTTTATCCATAAGATTGTATATATATGTGGCTGTCCGTCTATGTTCACTTGCATCAATGGACTTCACAAAGACGGTCCCAGCGACTGAATACACCAAAAAGTCTATTAATTGTGTTTGGGTGCCGCTGGTCCACCCGTCACGCATGATGGTAACACCATTCTGTTGCCACATGGGCCTAAACGTTTCCACCCAAGCCTTTATTTCTCTATATTCTTCTTCAAAATATTTAGTGCCCACATCATATACGGAGGGCGCCTATATACCCCGCCCAGCTTCGGCGGCAACATCAAGAATAGTCTGGAAATATGGGGAATCTATTGCTGTAGGTGGTATGTTCTTGTGAATTAGCCATTTTGCTGTAGCTTTGGCCAATCTATCTCTTGCAGCCTTCATTACCCCTTTCACAACACTAGATATTTTTGGTTGTTTATCTCCCTCTTTTCTATGTGCTAGAGGATCAACAGGGGGAGGAACTGCTCTTCTCGTAGAGATAATTTCTACATCAACATCCCGTTCTCGGGTGCTAAATGCCCTACGCATGGACCCCGCAATGCCCTTACCCTTGCTTGGCATAGATGCAGATGAGCCCCCTGCATCATAATATCTGCTTCCAGTAAATGCACGACGTTCTTGTTCTTCTTGTTGACTCATCAAAGACTCTTGGCGTGCAGCCTCCATCTGTGCATCTTCCTCCTCATCAAAGTATTTATCCCCAAATACATCATAACGGGAAGCATCAATATCTTGCCGCTTCTTTTCTTTTGTCTCTACTTTTCTAGCTTTATTTTGGCCAAGCAAAGCTTTCATTTCTTCCCTGATTTCCCTTGGTACTTTGGAACAGGTAGCAACATTGCCAGAAACGTGGCCCAAGTGCTGCTTGAATCTTGTAATGCCCCCATTGGTCACTTTCGAACAAAACTTGCATTTGATTTTCAACCTATTTTCCTCAACTGCCTCACCAAATCTCCATGCGGGATCAGTATTACGAGGCATTTTAAGTTATCAATTTGCAAAGACAAATAGAGTGAATACCTGGCTCTTGCTATAAATATGAACAAGTAGTATGTTAAAAATTAAAAAAAAAAACAAAGAAATATGTTAGAGGAAACATATATATAATGCTTAGGAATTATTCTCTTGACATTTAATTGGTATTTCATTACTTAAAGTATCAATTTTTTTCAAAAAATAAATAAATCCGAAAATAAAACTTAAAGAAAAATCAACAAACATTCAAGTAGTGATGGATTGATCTATGGGAAACATAGATCTATCATTTACAAGCAATTTCCAAGTTGTTTCATTGGTTGTCAATGAATATACACATTTTTTTTTTCAAAAAATAAATAAATCCGAAAATAAAAATTAAAGAAAAATCAACAAACATTCAAGTGGTGATGGATTGATCTATGGGAAACATAGATCTATCATTTACAAGCAATTTCCAAGTTGTTTCATTGGTTGTCAATGAATATACACATCTTTTTTTCAAAAAATAAATAAATCCGAAAATAAAAATTAAAGAAAAATCAATAAACATTCAAGTAGTGATGTATTGATCTATGGGAAACATAGATCTATCATTTACAAGCAATTTCCAAGTTGTTTCATTGGTTGTCAATGAATATACACATTTTCTTTTTCAAAAAATAAATAAATCCGAAAATAAAAATTAAAGAAAAATTAATAAACATTCAAGTAGTGATGGACTGATCTATGGGAAACATAGATCTATCATTTACAAGGAATTTCCAAGTTGTTTCATTGGTTGTCAATGAATATACACATTTTTTTTTTTCAAAAATAAATAAATCCGAAAATAAAAATTAAAGAAAAATCAACAAACATTCAAGTTGTGATGGATTGATCTATGGGAAACATAGATCTATCATTTACAAGCAATTTCCAAGTTGTTTAATTGGTTGTCAATGAATATACACATTTTTTTTTCAAAAAATAAATAAATCCGAAAATAAAAATTAAAGAAAAATCAACAAACATTCAAGTGGTGATGGATTGATCTATGGGAAACATAGATCTATCATTTAGAAGCACTTTTCAAGTTGTTTTATTGGTTGTCAATGAGTATTCACTTTTTTTTTTTTTTTAATAAATAAATCCGAAAATAAAAAATATCAAAAAATTTAAAAAAATCCAAAAATATGCGTGCATCATTGAAGGAAAACATAGATCTAACAATATTACAAGATAAGGAAGAATTTATAGTAGTTAGATTCTTAAAGAGAGATGAAATGATTTCAAAAGTCAACTCCAAAAAAGTTCGAAGAAAGAACATACCTAGAATAGAATCTTGAATCTTGATGAAGATGCTTGGATCTTGTCTCACTAACAATATTTCCTTGTTTTGATGTTTGTTTTGGTGGATCTTGTGCTCAAATATGGTTTTACATCAATAGGGAGGCTTTTACAGCAAGTAACAGTGAAAGAAGGAGAAAAGAGAAGGGAAAGAACAAATGGGTCGATATAAACACCCCCGCTACGTGGCGGCCACCACGTAGCGTGGCGGAATGTATCGGCCGCTACGCATATGTAGCGGCCGATACGGTGCGTTTCGCGATAAATTGAAAAATGTCGCCACGGCCGATATATCGGCTGCTACGTAACGTAGCGGCCGATATTTTCATCTATGGTATAATTAATAATTGATACCATTTGCAGGCTTGGGTGTACGAGCACTTAATATTTGCCCGTCCTCTTGCACAGTGGGGATATATTGCTGGAATGCCTCTAGCAAGCCGCTGGAATCCTAGTCAGGATTCCAGGAATGCGAGAAAGAACATACAGCTATTACGGGAGAGGTTGGATGCCCTACATCCGAGCGACGTGAGCACCCAATAGATTCCTTGATATATATTTTACGTTTTTGCGATGGAATACGTTTTATTATATTAATGAGTTGTTTCATTTACTTGCCACAGGTGGCCTTGTACTTGGTCCTTTAAATTGTATAATTAATAATTGATACCATTTGCAGGCTTGGGTGTACGAGCACTTAATATTTGCACGTCCTCTTGCATAGTGGGGATATATTGCTGGAATGCCTCAGCAAGCCGCTGGAATCCTAGTCAGGATTCCGGGAATGCGAGAAAGAACATACATCTATTACGGGAGAGGTTGGATGCCCTACATCCGAGCGAGGTGAGCACCCAATAGAGTCCTTGATATATATTTTACGTTTTTGCGATGGAATACGTTTTATTATATTAATGAGTTGTTTCATTTACTTGCCACAGGTGGCCTGGGATTCGTACACTGGTGCTAGGGCTCAGCATCCATTCCAGCAGATATCTTTCTTCTTTGGTTGCTTGAGATCACTAGATGTCATTGAACCCTACCACCCACACAGGGTTCTCTGACAGTTTGGCTATGTTCAGAGCATCCCACCTGCACCGCTCGCCCCCATTCGTGCATCTCGGGGATATACTGTTGGAAAATACAAGATCTCCCACAGATTTCTAGACCAGTACTGGGTTACTTGGGAGGATCATGTATTATATCTAGCGCACCGCTGTCATCGAGTGCAACATGCATGGGAGTGTTCACCCGACTACCTTGAGTGGTTTAGTAAGATTTCACATCCTCGAGTACATGACCCCGATCGTCATTCCCACTGTGGCCCTAATGAGGGTAGAGATGACCCAACTCCAAGAATAGTGAGAGCATTTCCCACTTTTTCCAAACATTAAGCATCCATTCTTTCAAACTAATTTAAGTATATTGACACATTTTATTATTTTTTATAGATCCTTCGAGCGAAGGACCATCTTCGTGCCACGCTTGCGTGAACGGAGCAGTCTGCTGATTTCTATTATCGGGCATTGCAGCCTACCCTCGAGATCCTGGATGGCTTGCCGGTGACATACCGCCGACGTGCACAACCGTGATGAGAGGAGGGCTGTTGGATGGGTCTTTTTGTTAGGATGTATATGAACTTGTATGAAGGAATGTCTTTATATGATTTGTGTACTATGAACTTACATGGGTCTTTTGATGAATGTTGGTGCATTGTATGAACTTGTATGATTTTTATCTTTTTATATGAACTAGTTGATATAGGTACTTTTTTGATGAACTTGTATGATTTTGATCAAAATGGAAACTTGTATGTAATAATATAACACTGCACGGCCAAAAGTTTCTGCACATATCCACTCTGCACAGCCAACAAGTTCCAAGCAGATACATTCTGCACGGCCAATAGGTGCCGAGCAGATCCATTATGCTCGGAAACTGTGGGTAGTGCAGTGTGATTTTGCACGGTACCTGTATGCCATGCAATACATTTTGATACGGTGCCTGTTTGCCGTGCAGTATGCAACCGAGCAGGGGTCTTAAAGAATAAACACATAACATAATAACATAAAAGATTGCTTCCATTTCATCAGCCATTTGTTTAAACAAGTAGTATTAAGTTTGTTTACATCAAATTGATAGTGCAAGTATTTAATAGCTGTCAAGATTAACCAACTCCTGTGTTGCAATGCTATCACCAATTATATCTTTGAATCGCTCGATGCTCTTAGCACATGAGAGTTGCCATCCGTTTGCAATAGGGTGATGGTGTCTATGCCAATTTCTAGTAATGGGAGGCATGGGAGCCCCTGGTGTCATGACAACCTGAACAAAATAGTTTCCATTGATGAAACCAATTGCGATAACTTTGTGAGAACTTGGTGGAATCGGGGATGATCTCAAAAGCAAGAAAGTAAGGCACTACTGCACAAAAAGGTGGACCAATACAACATTATAATATGAAGATATTAGATGACCCATATCTGGCATTGTCATCCAACGATCAAATGAAGGATTGCTTTCATAGTACGACAAGGCATAATACAGCTCCCAACCCTATCCTCTCCTCTATATATCAATGAATAATAATTTTGATATCTCTGCAATTAATTGCTCAAATCCAGTCTAACCTGCATCCAACTATCCTCACCCATTCCCATAAGACCAGCTATGGCTCTGAATCCACAGTTACCATTAGCTACAACATCCTTAACAGTCTGGATATAGGGTCCTAGAGACTGAGGAAGCAAATTCATAAACGTACATGACCGAGTGTGACGGACACTTAGTTTCTCCTTCTTTTTCGTTACATCTGGACTGCTTAATCTAGCTGGAACGCTATTTTTACTCAAGAGTGCATACTCAAAAGCAGATGGCTCCCGACGCGTAGACCGATCCAACTTTTTCTTTTTCGAGGATGACCGACCGCGAGTATTCAATTGAACATCCGGCTCAAAAATAGAAGTAGATGAAGGACTCCCCATTTCTCTAAGCTTTTTCAATATTTGAATTTTACCCCTCTGATCACTACTCTGAAACTTCCTAGTGATCAACTCGAACTCGGAAGTTATGGTCAACTCAGGGGCTTCATTCACTGTAGTGGAGTCTAAATTGAGCTTCCACCAGTAGTGGTGGACATAGCTCAGTGGTATTTGAGAGCCTTCCCTTATATACTCGACAATTTCGTGTGCACATGGTAACCCATGGGTCCATCAAATTACGCACCCACATGCCGCCGAATTTGGACTAATATCACCAGCTCTTATCGACTCATTTAACACTATATCCATAGCATTCCTTGATAGAAATCCTCTCAACTCACGAAACAGTGCTGGTTTGAACTTATGTTGCACGGTGTTCAAACTCTTTTCAAAAGAAGCCTTCATCTCCGTACAGAGCAACTCAAGCAAGGGCCTTCCTTTGTAACAAAAGAGCAAAAAACTCCTTCCTTTGCAAGAACAATCACCATATCTGATAGGTGCTTAATTGTTTACAATTAGAGCCCTAATATTTGGTTTATCTTATGCTAGTTCATATTTATTTTAATTGTTTTTACATAGTCTTTGTTAATTTTTATGCAAAGGTAAAAAGGAGCAAAAAGAGAAGAATTAATGAAGAGACATGATGGGCGTGAATCACCAAGTAGGGCCAAAGTGGGTCCCATCCAAGCTGTTTCAAATTTCAAAGACTACTTTCTAATTCTTTAGACAACTTACAATTCAAATCAAAGAAGGAAAGAATTGGAGAAAGAAAGCATAATCAAAGAAGAAAAGCGAAAGACAGCAGGAAAAGGAAGAAACCCAAACTAGGGTTACATGCCCAAAGGGGGCCCACATCCATTGAAAAAGTGGAATTTCAGAATTTATAAAGTCTTATTCAAGTTAAAGTGGAGCCCAAGAATGGAGAAGAAAAAGGAGAAAAATAAAGAAAGTTTAAAGGAAGAGTTCAAGCTAAGTTAGAAGTCCAAAAGGGGGTCCCACATTCATTGTGTACGCACCATATAGGGCCCACTTTTATGTTAAAAGTCCAGATTTAATTAAATCTCAGATTTGTGGGTCCACGTGAAGAAGTTTTTAGAAGCCATAAAGTGGGACCAGATTTAGAAAGTCTTGTTAAACAAGAAAGAAGACTCCTAATTCATTCTAATTAGGAAACCTAATTATAGAGCAAGATGGAGATCTAATCATACAAAGAGAGAAGCCTAAAAAGGAGGAGATTCTTCACAAAAGAGATGCTTTTGCAAAATGCATAAATAGGGGATACAGTGGTGGACATCCAAGCACCTATGATCACAAATAACAGCCATCATCAACACAAAAACCAGCCGCCATCATCCATAGAGCCAGCAGCCGTACAAGCCACCTTCGGAGCAACAATGGAGGAGCTTTTGGAGCGAGGAAAAATCAATCAAGCTACTGGCCGTCCACTTCATCTTCTTCAATCTTCTAGTTTTCTTCTTATGACTCTATTTTCTATTTTATTTTTCATTACAAACTTGACTACATAATTTTTTTAGGGCTAGGGTGTAATTGAAACCCTAGCCTAGTCTATGTAGTCTCTTTTGGCATCCTTTAATTCAGATTTCAGTTTTATTAGTTGAGATTCTAAACTATGTTTTTAATTGATGAGTTGTGTATATGCCATGCCAACCGTGCCATGTTCAATTAATTTTAAGAGTAGCTAACTTAATTTTGATTGATCTTGATGTTAAGCATCTAGGGTTTAAAACCATGAATAATCAAAGTATATGCCATGCTTAGGGATATGCCATGTTTAGACTCATGCATTTATCTTTCCCATTGTTTTTATGCATTATGATTGTTTTGACTAGGACATATGCCATACTTAGTTTTTACAACATGATGAGTAATTCATGTAGTATGCCACTCATGAATCAGGTTTAGGGGAATAGTAATGTAGCTATATATGCCATGATCTATGTTGATAGATGACACTAATAAAATCTGATTTTTGATTAAAGGGTAATAAGAGACATGCATAAGATTGGTTAGGGGAGTAGATGAAACCCTAGTTCATTCATTATTACTGTTTTTTAATTCTAATACTAGTTGTGTGCTTTAGATTATTTTCCATTTAACTTTTGATAGTGTAATTTACTATTTTTTAGTAGTTTAATTCAATCATTCATCATTCAATTGCTTCTTTTAATATTCTGATTTTAGTTAATTTTGACATCATTTTATCAAAAGTCTTCGTGGGATCAAACTCGTACTTATAATTCATTATATTACAAAGTGATCTTGTGCGCTTGCGAGTTTTAATTGTGTGCATATTAAGTAGCTTATTTCTATGTTGCTCGGTGCATACCAATATCAGTAGCCTCTCTAACAATACGATGAAAACAAGCTTCCACTTGTTTCGAAATCCTGCACTTCCTCCACCCAATCAGCTAGCCTCCAAGGATGAGATGCTTTCCCAAAACCCCACTGAATAGCTGAAAAAGAATCACCTTCCAGAATAGGATTGCACACACCTAACTAGAGTAACTGACGACACCCTATTAGATGAACAAACACTTCAACTTTATTGGCATCCAAACAATCCACTGGCCCACTAAAATTCCTAATAACATTTCCATTCCAATCCCCAATAACACCTCCAGACCCACCTCTTTGAGCACTTCGAAAAAAAATTCCATCAAAATTAAGCTTAAAAATACCAACAGGAGGACAACTCCACGAAAGTCTATGAATTACTCTGGCACGATGGTCCTCATTTAAAACTTCTGGCCACGAGCGATTTAAATCTTAAAAAGATACACCAATGAATTCCTTCCTCCTGCTCACCCATTTTGACATAGACCAAATCATGGAATCAATAACCTCCTCAACAGAAGAAGTATCCCTAAACACTCATTTATTCCTTTCCAACCAAAGCTTCCAACGAGTAACATAAAACACAAGCTTCCAAAGAATATTATGACGCCCAAATTTACTCCCTAAATGCCACTAGAGAAAAAGATCTTCAACGGATCTAGGCATCACCCATTCAATATCAAATAACTTTAAAACAACAACGCAAACTCTATGAGCAAAATTACAATGAATCAATAAATGATCCACTGTTTCCTCATCTTTTAAACACATAGGACACCCATTGACTATAAAATGATTTCTTCTTCTCAACTTATCAACAGTCAAAATTTTATGCTTCCTTGCCACCCAACAAAAAGCCAAAATTCTTGGAGGAACCGAAGAATCCCAGAAACTTTGCCAGCCTCCCCCCAAAATCAATAAGCACATTGTAAAAAGACTTAACCGAAAATTGACCTTTAAAATCTGGTTTCCAAAGACGATGATCAGGTTTGCAAATAGACAAAAAAAAATCTTATTCAGCATTCCAAGCATACCAGCAAAAGTAGATATCTCACTATTTGTCGACCTTCGAAACAAAAAAATCCCAAACAACATTTCCACGCACCAAACTAAAATTATCAACCACCACAAGTCTCTGGTCCAAAGAATAAACATTAGAAAACTGATGACATAGCACTGTATGCCAACACCACTCATCATGCCAAAAACTAGCTCGACGACCGCCATGAACCCTGAAGCGAACCCAAGCTTCAAAATCCAACTTAATAGAAAGAACATATTTCCATAAACCAGAAATGTTGCAAACTCGGGTCATCAGAGGCCAACCATCATTTCCCAATTTATATTTACGGATCAAAATGTGCCTCAACAATCCATTACTAGACTCCCCCACCCTCCACAACCAATTTCCTAGTAAAGCTATATTAACTTTTTAAAATAGAATGGATACCTAAACTGCCTTGAATTGTCAGCTTGCAAACTAACTCTCATCGAACCAAATGATACTTCCTTTTCTAAACAGAATCATTCCAAAGGAAGTTACGTTGAAGTTGTTCTATCCATCTTAAAACACCTTTAGGGCACCTGAAACAAGAAAGAAAGTAAATGGGGATGCTTGATAAAACTGACTTGATTAAAGTAATGCGCCCTCCCTTAGACAAATATCTACCCTTCCATGAACTTAACTTCTTCTCAATCCGCTCCACAACCGGATCCCAAAGATGCTTCTTAGGTAACCCCAAATATTTAGAAGGAAGCTTCCCCACTTTACAACCAAAAAAATGGCAAGAAGAGCAACATCACTTTCTTACATCCGAGCACCAATCAACTCACATTTGCCTTAGTTAATTTTCAAACCCAAAATCTATTCAAACCAATACACAAAAATTCTGTAATGTTGAATATTATTAAAAAAAACAATATTTATGCAGCCAGAGGAGAGGACCAAACCCGCAGTAAGGATTTGGCCGAATCTAGATGGATTCAACAATCAAGAACTCACGCACATAATAAACTAACCAAATCAATAGCAAATCAGAACTCAATTTCAATTCAATAATAAGATGTGTCGATCCCTAAAAGGGATTTACATATTTTTAGGGAAGATCAAAGAACCTTTCTAATCCTATTAAGATTCTATTACCAAACATAGAATACCAATATTAAAGAAACCTACTAATTCTAAGATGCTAAAGCAATTAGAAAACTGCTAAATAAGATAAATTCCCACAACAATCGGCTAATCCTCATTGGATTTGTGGGCTTGTCCAATGGGTTGGATCTGATTGACCCGATAGCTCACGGGCTAGGCCCAATGGACTTGGGGCTGGCTCGACTTGCACCAGTTCTCCCCTCCTTAGAAAAACTCGACTCCGGCGAGTGTATAGCTTGATAAAGTTCATACAAGTCCGGGTTAAGGCGCTAGAAATCAGTAGCAGTGATCCATAATGTGTCTGAGATGGAGCGATTCTTCCACTGAACAAGAAACTTCTGAAAACCTCCACGGCGTGTAAACACAAGTTGATCATCTAGTACATCCACAATTTGATCAGACGGAGGAGGCGGCAGTAGAGATAAGATGTGTTCTTCAATTCCTTCATCTGTGTGACGTCCACGGTAAAGAGTCAATTCTTCTACATTAAACGTGGAATTGATGCCTAACTCTGCAGGCAGTTCCAGAACATATGCATTGGAACTTATCTTCTTCAAGATCTTAAAAGGACCCGTATTGCGAGGATGCAGCTTCTTATTTGCTTTGGGAGGAAGGCGCTCAAGACGTATTCTAACCATGACCATGTCACCTTCGGCAAACTCAACAAAACGACAACGTGCATCAGCATGATGCTTGTATATGTCATTACTAGATGCGATGTTACATCGAACCTCATCATTTAGGTGCTGCATATGGCAGATAATATTTTCTGCTTCTCCGCTTGGTCGTGATTCTATGGGCAAAGGAACTAAATCAGCAGGGAGACGCGACCGTACTCCAGTCATAGCTTGAAATGGTGACATCCCGATAGATCGGTTGATCGAATTATTGTAAGGAAATTTAGCCATAGGTAAGACCAAATCCCAAGATGTGATGTGATCGCGAACTAAACATCTCAACAATTTGGCCAAACTGCGATTTACCACTTCTGTTTGACCGTCAGTTTGCAGATGATAGGCACTGGAAAATTGTAACTTTGTCCTAGTGGTCAGCCAGAGTGTCTTCCAAAAGTAGCTCATAAACTTCGTATCTCAATCGCACACAATTGTCTTAGGAAGTCCATGAAGGCGTACCACTATTCGGAAGAATAACTGCGCAACTTTGGATGCGTCAGAAGACTTAGAACATGGTATGAAATGAGCCATCTTAGAAAACCAATCTACCACAACAAATATAGAATCAACTTTCCATGCCGTGTTTGGTAGACCCAGAACAAAGTCCATGCTGATGTCTTCCCACGGAGCATGTGGGATGGGAAGGGGCTGGTAGAGTCCTGTATTCTTTTTGTTACCCTTCGCGAGCTGACAAAACTTGCATAAATCACAGATTTTAATGATATATGATTTCATCTTAGGCCAAGAGTACCTATCACCAACAAGATCGAGGGTCTTGTCACAGCCTAAGAGTCTGTTACATCCGCCACCATGTAATTCCCGCACAAAATGTTCACGGATGGAGGTAGCTGGGAGACATAGTTTTGTGCCGCAAAACAAATATCCATCATGAATAATACTGAAGCGCGGGTGTTGAGCTGGATCGCCATTGAGAAGATCGGTGCAGATGTGGCCAAAGTCTTTATCCACAGGGTATTCTTGACGAATTTTTTCAAAGCTCGGAACGGTGATAGACATGTTAGTCAATAAATGCTTGCGGCGGCTTAACGCATCTACAACTTGATTTTCTTTGCCGGCCTTGTGGCGAATGACAAAAGTGAATTCTTGAAGATAGGAGTTCCACCTTGCACGGAGTGCGCTCAATTTCTATTAAGAATGTAAATGTTTGAGGGCTTCATGATCAGAGAATAGAATAAACTCTCTTCCAATTAAATAATGTCGCCAATGACGTAGTCTGTACCACAGCATGTAGTTCAAGATCATAGGGAGAATATATTTTCTGGGACTCATTTAGCTTCTCACTGTAGAAGGCAATAGGATGACCTTCCTGACTAAGCACGCCTCCAATACCAACATTAGATGCATCACAATGAACTTCAAAAACCTGATTGAAATTTGGAAGGCGCAAAACTGGAGCTTCTGTCATCTTCCGTTTTATCCATTCAAATGCACGGGTGGCAGCACTGGTCCATTTGAATGTCCCCTGCTTCATACAGTCAGTAACAGGAACCATGATGCTACTGAAATTTATGATAAAACGCCTGTAGAAGATCGCAAACCCATGGAAACTTCCAACTTTAGATATGGCTATTGGCGTGGGCCAATCAATAATAGCATTCGCTTTGGTGGGATCCGCCTCAACACCTCGAGCGGTAATAAAATAACCCAAGAAAAGCACAGAATCAGTCATAAAAGAGCACTTCTTGAGGTTGATATAAAATTTTTCATGGCGCAGGGTGTTGAACACACACCTCAAATGATCAAGATGTTCTTTCTTTGACTTGCTGTATATCAAGATATCATCAAAATAAACCACAACAAATTTGCCAAGAAAGGGGCGCAATATCTGGATCATCACTTGCATGAAAGTACTTGGTGCATTAGAAAGACCAAATGGCATCACTAACCACTCATAAAGATCACATTTTGTTTTGAATGTTGTTTTCCATTTGTCACCTGGTCAGACGCAAATCAGGTGGTAGCCGTTGCCTGGATCAATTTTTGAAAAAATAGTGGATCCATGCATTATATCCAACATACCGTCTATCCGAGGAATAGAAAAAACGATACTTTAAAGTAATTTTGTTGATGGCGCGACTGTCTACACACATACACCAGCTGCCATCCTTCTTTGGTGTAAGGAGGGCTGGAACAGCATAAGGACAAGCTTTCCTTGAGTTACCCTTTTGCAATAAGTGATCAACTTGGCACTTCAACTCGGCATGTTCACTTGGGCTCATCCGATAAGCAAGCAGATTTGGTAGGGATGCTCTATAGCATGCTGGTAGTTCTTTTGGTAATTCTTCAGGAGTCAGATCAGAGTATTCATGAAGGAGGGCCTGAGCTGCAATGGGAATACAAATCTTAGGAGGCTCCTGCACTTGCTTAGTGACTAGTGCAAACATCACATTTTGCTCTCTGATTTCTTCCTCAAATTTACGCATAGTGGGAACATGTGGATTGGATGGGGTAGTGGGAGCCGCTGGAGAAAATGCTATTGGTGGCATTGGAAGAAGGTCCACCATTTGTCCTTTTCACTTGAAAGAATGGATGTGCTTCTTGTAAGACCCCGACCCAAGTGACCCCGATTAGTACTAATTAAGTCGCGTGTTAGTGTTAAGCATGATTAGTAGAATTTGACTAAGTTGGATTAGTACAGTTCTTGATATAGCTTTGGGGAATTTTTAGTGCTTTGTGTTTAGTGGGACCCTTTGGGGTTTCCCTTTTTGGTAGTCTTGCGTTACTTGGGAGAGTATTCGAGATTCCAGTGATTTGTATTTCTATCCCGTTTCACTTCTCCCGTTAATCCCTACAACTTTCATGTTGAGCCCGTACCCGTCCGGAACTCGAAACCTGATTTTCCTAGCATTGAGGGCAAAACAGTCTTTTTACACCAAATCTGTACCCAAAAGTTGATATCCCCAAACCCGCGAAACATACACTTTTTGGAAACAAGATATTTCGGTGATCACTTTCTCTTCTTCGTCAATTTCGTTCGAGGTCCCGATCGTGATGATTTCAGCCTCCAAAGATTTTCTAGAAGTGGAGCCCACTCCCATTTCCTTTATATAGAGGACTCTTCTCCCTCATTTCTCTTTTTCCAGCACAACAACAACAACCTAGGGTTTTTCCCTTTCTCTTCTTCTTCTTGTTGCTCCTCCATTCTCTAACTCCACCAAGCTTGCACCTAGAGCACTAATGGTAGTTACCATCTTCTTCTCCATCACTAGAGCTTTCCTTGGATACAATTTGTGAAGAGAAACCTCTATTCCAAGACCCTCTTTGAGTCACTCTTGTTCATTTAGAGACGTTGCAAGTAAGTTTTCCTTTCCAATCTCTTTGATATGTATTCTCCTAGCTATAGAGAAGCTCTATCTTCATTATTGAAGGTTTCTTCTTCTCCATTCCTTGTTTGACCCATTTTAGGGTTTGTTTTTGGGGGTTTTTGTGTAGATTGTGTTCTTGGCTTGGAAGAGGTGATAAGAGGCTTGATTTCTTGTTTAGAGACCTTAAGGCAAGTGGATGAATGGATGTTTTTAGCATTGAATAGTTTTTATGACAAATGTGGTTGGTTTTGTATTCCGTTAATTTCTTGTTTCTACTTTGCATTCAATGTGATTAAATACTCATGAAAAGGGGTGGTTAGCCCATTTATTGCTTTGAAATGTGATTTTATAGCTTTTGTTTTATCTCTTGTCTAAGGCTTGAATGAACTATGTGGTGGTGGATTGTTTCTCCTTCTCTTTGTGATTGAATGTGGAAAGTAATGGAGATGAATGGATGGAGTCTTGGTGGATGTTGTGAGGAGTTTTGATGAAGATTTGATGGAGGTATTCAGGTACTTATGTGCCCTCTAATGGATGTAGAAATGGAACCTCAAAAATGGGTTTGTAGGAAAAGAAGAGAAGCAAAGAGCAGAACTGTCCCGGAACTGGTTCTGAACAGTTCGCTCGAGCGAACTGCCCAGAAAGAGGCTCCTGTCGTTCCAGAGAACAGTTCGCTCGAGCAAACCCTGGTCCGCTCGAGCGAACGTTCCCAGCAACCCATCCAGAGTGTGGCTAGCTCGAGCGAACTGGTGTTCCGCTCGAGCCAGCCTGAACTGGGCAGGTCCGCTTGAGCAACCTGTGGTCCGCTCGAGCGAACCCTCCCAGAAACCATCCCAGAGACTCCTCCGCTCGAGTGAACTGTAATGTCCGCTCGAGCGATGGGTGCTATTTCACAGGGGACATGTCTGGAGTTGAAGTAAAATATTTATTTGACTGTGAGAGGTTCATTGGGAGCCCCTTGGTGTCGGAAGATTTATTAAGTGATGTATGAAGCCTGGATGAGAAAGAAACCATAATCACAAAGTATTCATTGAAGTTTTGGGAACTTCCAAGTGTATACGAAACCCGGAATGTCTTCAAATTCAAAGAGTACCAAGTTATTTCAAAATAGACATACGGGATCCCTATTCACCTTGATCGAATTTTGAACCCGATACTTGCCCCGACATTTTGAAAGTTTATTTCACCTTTTATTCCGGAAATTTTTTATTTATGATATATCAATCCCGAAAACATTGAAGGTGTACTTGTACTGTTTTACTAGTCTTGACAGGCATACCCGACATGATATGACAGTTGTGCCTTTGAGCACCCCCGTCTTGCCCAGTTATATTCTTGCTCTTGATTTGTTTTACACGTGACTTGATTTATACGATTTGACCTATGAGTCGGCACTACTAAGCTTGGATAACCTTGTCAGTCTGATCCACTGACTTGGAGATCCCCCACTTGTCCCGCCAGCTGCAGTGTGGATCCCGATACCCGGTTTATTAACCGTGGTCCCGTCCTGACACCCGGCTCGCTCCCGTGGTTCCCGATATCCAGTTCGCTACCGTGATTCTCGATACCCGGTTTGCTACCGCGGTCCCGCCCCGTATTATTGTATATGTATATGTAAATTTTGTTGCACCTCTTCACTTCGGTGACCGAGGCCAACGCCCGAAACTCTTGTCACTTCGGTGATAGAGGATTTAGCTTTGTGTGGATGCCATCTTGTCTGTTTCCCCGTTCTCTTGGTACCTTTATTCGTTTTACATTGCATACATGTTTTGAATAAATGAATTATCCTTTCTTTAAGGTTATTGCTTTTCTGGATTTAAATGCTTTTGAAGATAATTTCATTTATTTTATATAGTCATATCTTTTCACCCACTTGCCAGACCATCGTGTCTGATCCATTCCTTTGGTACTCAGGTCCAGTTGTCGGTTTCCCCGAGGAGTACGAGGAGGCGATCAGAGAACCGCAGCAGTTAGTCGAGTGGCACGCCGATGATGTTGTTTAAACATCCAGATGCCTCGAGAGATGCGTAACATTTTGGGGGTGTTATTAATTATTCTTTTGGGATTATTGTTTTGTTTACATTGGCCTCTATTTTTGGGGAAATGTAATTAAATGATCTTTTGTTTAAACTCTAACAATACCTTGGGTTACGCTAATGATCATTGCTCACTCTGATTCCTTATGCATATGTTAATAGTCTTTTGATGGGAATGAAATTCAGAAATTACTTGATGATTTACTACACGCTTCCGCATTTAATAAAAATATTCATAATGTTGTGTTATCCTCACCGCTGACACCTGTGGGAAATCACGTACACGGGTAATGTGTGTTGTTTTATTGACCCGTGTACGCATTGGCATCAAACATACCTATGATCTTTATGTGTCACTTACTTCACATTAGTCCCGATCCCGGATTCAGACCTTAAACCCGGTTCGGGGACGCGACACTTCTTTTCATCTGTAAATACCTCTCGATCGAATAGCCAAGGCCGACCAAGAAGTATATGAGCAATGTTCATAGGAATTATGTCACACCATATTTCATCTTCATAAATGCCAATTTTGAAAGTAATCAAGCATCGGCGGGTCACAGGAATGGAATGATCATTTACCCAAGCAACTTTGTAAGGTTTCGAGTGCTTTTCAATTGGAAATTTCAATTTATCAATCACTTCCTGCACAACAATATTCATAGCACTTCCACCATCAATGATTAAATTACTCAGCTTACCTTTGCATCTCACACGCGTCCGGAAGATAGAAATTCTCCGCCAATCTTCTTCTTCCTGTTTATTGGTATTGAGAAGTCGGCGTATGATAAGTCAAGGAACGCCTTCTTCTGCAGTGGTGGTGGCTCTAGGAAAAGGATCAGATTGTTCTTCTTGCTAAGTGTCTTTCTGTGCTTCCACTGGTTGATTTTCAGGGGTTGCTCATCATCATAATAGGCTTCCTCTTCACAATAATAAAGATTTCGAACCTGTGAGCAATCATTGGCAAAGCGACCCGGTTGACTACAACGCCAACAACCGTCATTCTGCCGATCCGACCTTGGAGGTCCACGTCCCTGTGGTACGACACCCTGCTGGTTTGGTGCAAAAAGGACGCTGATTAGGCTAGTTGAGCTGCTGCTGCCTCTGTGGTAGACGATAACCTTGTGGAGTGTAAATGTGAGAGACGGAAATAAAATAGAGTAATGCACTGAATGCCCTTTTGAGGGTCAATTGAGTTTCATATATATAGGGGCTGAATGCCCTAATTACATCCAATTAACAGAATCTAATCATATCTCAGATCCTAAGAATTAGCTAACAAACTAAGTATGTACATGTGTGCTTTGACTAATGATACAATGACTGGGCCTAAATGGGCTGCGAGTTTGGGCTTGGATTGACACCATCATTAACACCCCCCCCCCCCCCCCCCCCCCACCACGCCCCCACCCCCCCCCCACCCCCCCCCAAATTGATGCCGAGGAATCAACCATCATCAATTTGTCAGTCAAGAATTGATGATGTGGTCGAGGAAGTTCTTTGGTAAAAATATTAGCAACTTGGAGGCTGACGGAGATGAACGGGAGGGAAATAACATCGCGTAGATATTCATCCCTTATAAAATGGTAGGCAACCTCACTGTGTTTAGTTCTCTCATGAAACACTGGATTTGCAGTAATCCGAATGGCACTAGTGTTATCCGCATGTATTGTATGGGAGATGTTTGTGAGAAGCCAAGTTCCGCAAGAAGTCCACGAAGCCATATAATTTCGAAGCATGCGGCAGACATGGCCCGGTATTCTGCCTCAGTTGATGATTTAGAAACTATCCTGTTTTTTCACTTTCCATGAAATAAGAGCATCACCTAAGAACATGCACCAGCCCGTTATGGACCGACGAGTATCAAGGCAACCTGCCCAATCAGCATCAGAATAGGCAGTCAATGTCATTGGAGTGCCAACAAGAAAAACCAAGCCTCTGTGAGAAGTGCCAAGAAGATAACGAATAATTCGTCGAACAGCTACTAAATGGAGATGATGGGGCTTGGTCATATACTGACTCATCAAGTTGACTGCATAACTGATGTCAGGCCGAGTAGTAGTCAAATATATAAGACTACCGACAAGCTGTCGATAATATGTCGGATCGGGAAGGGGATCACCACCGTCACTATGGAGTTTAAGATTCAATTCCAGAGGAGTATCCACTGGTGTGGAGTTTGACAGGCCTGCTGATTCAATTAAATCCATAGTATACTTATGTTGATGCAAAATCAATCCCTTCTCAGAGTGGTGAACTTCCAACCCCAAAAAATATTGCAGAGGACCCAGATCCTTCATTTGAAAAGATTAATGTAGAGAAAATTGGAGATCTTGAATCAAGGCTGCATCTGTGCCAGTGATTATGATATCATCTACATAGACTAGAAGAATGGTGATTCCTGTTGATTTCTGATGCAAAAACAATGATGGATCATAAGGACTCTGTTGAAACTGCAGCTTGAATAAAGCATCCTTGAATTTGTCAAACCACGCTCTAAGTGCTTGTTATAGCCCATACAAGGACCGTTTCAAAAGAGCAACTTGTCCTTCGGATGGTTTTGGGAAACCTTGAGGTAGTCGCATGTAAACTTCCTCTTTAAGATCACCATGAAGAAAGGCGTTTTTCACATCAAATTGGAAAAGGGGCCAGGATTGAGTTGCAGCTATGGCAAGGATGGTGCGAACTGTGGTCATCTTTACGACAGGCGCAAAAGTTTCTTCGTAGTCGATGCCATATTCCTGTCTGTTGCCAAGGGCCACAAGCCTTGCCTTGTATCTATCCAAAGTACCATCTGCCTTCAATTTGATAGAGTAAACCCATTTACTCCGAATAGGTTTAACCGAGGCTGGGCATGGAACAACAACCCATGTTTGGTTCTGCTGTAGAGCGTTAAGTTCTTCTTCCATAACCTGTCTCTAGCATTCCTGCTTTGCTGCTTGTGAATAAGAAGTAGGAATGGAAGCAGATGATAAAGTAGCGAAATATGAAGAATGAGAAAAACCGTAGCGATCCGGTGGGCGAGAGATATGAGAAGAACGACGAATAGCAAGTTGAGGTGAATCTGATGCTGGAACAGGACTCGGGGCCGGTTCTTGCAGAAGAGGCAAAGTAGTGGCATTTGTTCCTTGTCAACGAGCATACACCTTGTCCGGATGAAATCGCAGAGGCGAAGGAAGACATTCATCACCAAAGGATGGTACTATAGAAAAAGAGATTTCTAGAGATGAATCAGGATAAAACTGAAATAGGTATTGGTGTTCAAAGAAGAAAAAATTTCTAGAAATCCGAATACGCTTGGAGTTGGGTCATAACAAATAAAACCTTTTTGTTGGGAAGCACAACCAAGAAAGGCACATATTGCAGATTGTGCGGATAACTTGGAACATTCATGTGTAGGAAGATGAACAAAACAAACACAGCCAAAAGTGTGTAAATGTGTGCATTGTGGTTCAGTTTTGAAAAGACGGAAATGTGGAGATGTGTTTTGAAGTTTTGGAGAAGGAAGGCGGTTAATGGAATGAGTAGCAGTGGTTAAAGCTTCTGGCCAAAATCTGGGTGGAACGGAGGATTCTAATAATAAACACCTGACCATGTCTAGAAAATGACGATTTTTCCATTCTGCAACACCATTCTGTTAGAGAGTGTAGGGACAAGTCCGTTGGGATATAATCCCTTTGTCATGTAAAAATGCCTGAAATTGCTTGGACACATATTCCCCCCCTGAGTCCGTACGAAGAACCTTAATACATGTTGAAAACTGATTTTGAACATAATTCAAGAATTTTTTAAACACATCAAAGACTTCGGATTTTGCATGTAGAAAATAAACCCATGTAAAACGGCTATAATCATCAATGAAAGTCACAAAATACTTATACTGTTAATGAGAAACAATTGGTGCAACACCCCAAACATCACTATGTACTAAATCAAAACATTTGGTAGCAGAAAAAACATGTAATGGAAAAGGCAAAGTTTTACTCTTTCCCAGCTTACAAGTGGTGCAATCAAGAGCAACATCTGATGATAAAAACTTCATTTTATTAATATGACCAGAATTTAACAAAGATAACAAAACTGTTGAATTGGGATGGCCTAATCTATTGTGCCACAATTGCACATTATTTAGAGACAACTGATAAAGCAAACAAAGACATATCTGGATTTGGTGTTGCTATGTGAAGAGGAAACAAACGCCCACACTTTGGCCCCTTCGCTATCACCTTCCCCGTCTCCTGATCCTGCACCACACAACCAGAGGAGGAAAAAGAAACATTGCAATCACCATCAACCAATTGACCGACAGAGATTAAATTAGTAGAAAGATTTGGGGAACAGAAAACATCGTGTAAGGGTAGAGAATGAGAAATATCGCCAACGGAGGTAATTGGTATTGTGGTACCATTAGCAGCATGGACCTGAATCCGTCCATCATATGGTTTAATTGTGGAGAAGTTTTTTGATGATGATGTCATATGATTGGAGGCACCAGAATCAAAATACTAGTAAAAAAGAGAGTGATTTTTACCCGATATACCAACAGTGGAAAAGGCCTGGAGGATCATCTGTTGGATCATGTCAGGGGTGACTGGAGTAGCAGAAGCAGGGACAGAAGAAGATATGGAAGACGAATCAATAGTGCCAGAAGTAGCAGTAACCGCCTAGTAAACTTTTGGATTTCTGTTCTGAGGACGTTTGCGGCATTCATTGATTGAATTTCCAGATGCTTTGCAATAATTGCAAATCCTCTGCTTGCACAGATTTGCATAATGGCCGAAATTCTGACACTTGAAGCAATACACTTTACTAATATCTCTGCTTGGTTGTTTTCCCTTGGTAGAATAAGCAACATTAAATGGTGAGTTCGGTGGTTGATAGGGAGTGGGTACACTATAGGCAACATCAATTGCACCAGGAGTAGCTTGTTGGAGCACACCAGATTGAGTCAATTGCCACTATTCCTATCGTAGTAATTCACTGAGACACTCATCTAGTGATGGATAAGGTACCCTACTCATGAGATTAAATCGGACCGATTCATACTGAGGCCTTAATTTCATGAGAAATTGATCCTGATGACTAGTTGCTAGTATTAGTTGCAATTCGGGAAGAGCCTGTGCAGAGATATGTGCATATTTGATTTCATCTAATTCTGTCCATAAATTCTGGAAACCAGAATAATATTCTTGAATGGAAGAAGTCCTTTGCATATAATTTGCAATTTCAAATTCCAACTGATAATGTCGGGCAGAATTCCCCTGATGATACGCTTTTTTCAGATAGTCCCACATATCTTTGGCAGTTTTGTATGGTTTCAAATTCATGAAAAATTGTGGTTCCATGGACCCGAGAATCCAAGTTTTGATCTTAGCATCTTTTGTGTTCCAGGCATAGATGAAAATAGCGGATATATCGGCCGTGGCAGCCCAGGCCGCCACGCTAAATTGAAAAAAACAGTGTTCTGACCGCTACGCGAATGTAGCGGCCGCTACGGGGTGAGAAAAAAATCCTACTTTTCAATTTTTTTAAAAATGCATAATAAGACTTATTTCTTTTCTTCTTCTCTCCAAATAACAGTTCTACACAACTCTTTTACCCTTTTATGTTTAAAAGAACACCAAAAAGCACATGATCTCGCCGAATTGTAGTCGATACAAAGAGTTCTTCTCAATGATTCGTCTCTAAGTACATCCTATTAGACACCCCCTTTGGTAGATGCATTTTTTTCTCTAGGTACTCTTAAGTCTTGACTTCATGACATAATTTTTTCTTTTATAAGCCTTTCAATAGTTTCTAAATTAGCATAACTAAGTAACATGAACACATGTAAAAAAAATGATCATTACTATTATTTTCTATTTATACAGCGATACAGGACCTCATATAGTGAGGGGACCGCTACGCCCCCTTACCTTAGTTACTTTTGCAAAAAAAATACATTTTCTCTCATTTTCCAATATTCTAGATTTTCTAGAATTTTTTTCATATTTTTTTGACGATTTTTTCAAATCGCACCGCTACACCGCTACGTAGCGCCGCTACGCTACGTAGCGCCCGCTATGTAGCGTTTTGGCGGCAGGCCGCTACACCCGCCGCTACCGCTATTTTCATCCTTGGTTCCAGGACACAATTTTCTTCTCATCTGCTGTAGGTTTTGGATCAGTGCCAGAGATATGGCCCCATAATTCTTTACCCTCTAGATAAAGTTCAAATTGAAAGGCCCAAGATGGATAATTTTTGCTATTAAACTTGATTAAGTTGATTTCAGATTTCTCCATTTGGAACAACGATGCAGATGAACCAGCAGAATGATGAACAAACCAATCACACAGCAACAAATCCTCTTATCAATATGTAAGACAGCCAAGATCTGATGAGATGAACTGTTTTGAAGAATAAAAATAGAATTTTGATGCCAAGATCTGTGTTTGAAGACACCCAGAATAGTTCCCAGAGGCACAGAATGAACAGTGCACAAAAACAGTATACAGAATGACACAGACGACCAAATTATCACAGCAGAAGTGCAAAGGAATCAGCAGATTGGATCAAGTAGATGCAGTAGTAACAATCAGCAGCAGTAAGTAACAAACCAGTAACAACAGCAGTAAGAAAGAGCAGTAGGAAGAACCAGCAGTAACCAGCAATAAAACAGTTGCTGATACAGCAACTTTTGCACAGAACTATGCACTAAACAGTACCTAACGACCCAATTTTTTGAGTTGGGTTGTGTACGTGGGCCCCACCTATTGATCTATTGACAGATCTGAGTAAGGGGATGGGTTCACAGCAAATTTTTGCAACTATTGGAAGTGGTCGCAGGTCGAACGAATCCAAATCCAAACTTTTGGACGGCTGAGATGAAAAGAAATGGACAAAATTGATTTTCTAAAAAAAATGGTAGATGGCCTACCTCTGATGATCCATAAATTGTGAGAAAATCTTCATAAATATGTATAAATCCAGTCGACCAATATGGGCTGCTTCCGCTGAGTAGCAGATGATGATCGCAGGTGGGTCACATCTAATCTGAGACGATCAGAGATGATCAAGCTGGAGATATGATCTCTGAAGGGCTTCCAGATCTTGGAAGATGACTAGAAGAATCCACAATTCCTTGGATCTTGAAGAACAAAAGTTAGCTGAAGCACTAATTTTTTTCTCTGCTCTGATACCATGTAAATGTGAGACGGAAACAGAATAAAGTAATGCGCTGAATGCCCTTTTGAGGGTCGACTGTGTTTCATATATATAGGGGCTGAATGCCCTAATTACATCCAATTAATAGAATCTAATCATATCTCAGATCCTAAAAATTAGCTAACAAACTAAGTATGTACATGTGTGCTTTGACTAATGATACAATGACTGGGCCTAAATGGGCCTGCGAGTTTGGGCTTGGATTGACACCATCATTAACATGGAGGAGCACAATTATTCTGAAACTGTGAAACTGGGCGATAACCTTCCGGTGGAGCACGGTTATTCTGAAACTCTAAAGCCGGGCGATAACCTAGTGGTGGAGCATGGTAATTCTGGAATTCTAGAGCTCTGCGAGGCATGGGTTCTCTAGCTGGAACACCAAAGTGTCTCATATTTGGTGACCGTAATTCCAGTTCAACTCTTTTTGCCTTATTATAGATTTCATCAACTGTATCAAAATCATGCATGAATTCGTGCTTAATTTCATGGCACAAACCAGTTTGATAGCGGCTAACAAGTTGTCGGTCATCTTCTTGACTTTTGCACCAAATAACATAATTATTGAATTTCTCTGTGTACTCATCTAATGATAAAGTGCCATGCCTGAAGACAAGTAACTCTTGCTAAAGTATATCCCAATAATTAGAGGGTGAGTACTTACCTTCAAGCTTTTCGCGCATGTCGTCCCACCTAGTGATAACGGGGCGTCCCATGATGAAATTGTTATGGTCAACGCCATGCCACCATGCCCTTACTGAACCCTTAAGCTTGACTTTGACAAAGGCCACACACTGTGCACCATCCATGCGGTACCAGTTGAAATAATCTTCAAGAGAATTGAGCTATAATCAATAAAAGCCTGTGGGTTCAGGCGTCCAGAGAAATCAGCCACTTCAACTTTGACGCGTTTGGTAATACCATTAACTTTGGGTGCTAGTGGCTCATCTTCATTGTCTTTTTCAGAAAAAAGACGCTCAATAAAATCATGAATAGACTAATGTCTGTTGGCATCAGCTTGGCGAGGTACAATTTGTGGAATACCTGTATTGGACGATGCGTCAGTTGCTGGTTTTTGCAAGGCTGCAAACCCTATCTCTAATGCAAGTACCCTGTCAGAATGTCCGGTCTCCAGTGCATGCACTCGTTGTGACAATTCGAATAGCATAGCATCTCATTGATTGTCAGAAAGCTTTCCCTTGAAAGTTTGACCGCTGCGAGTAGACATTCTTGAGTTTTTTTTTTTTTTTTTTTTGCTAATGGGTGGGCTGGGCCTGGTTCGGACTCAGGTCAGGCCTGGACTGCGGGTCAGCCCTGGACTGCAGGTCAGCCCAACTCAATACATTGCCAAGAAATAACACGTGGGACATGAAAAGGCTTCTGCTTTGGAATCTGTGCAGGATGGAAATAAAAACAAGAGCAAAGCTCACTGTTTTGACTTCAAAGAAAGCTCTGGCGATGGAGCTGAGATGGCTGATGTGCGAAGATGCTGGCTATTGTGTGACAATGGAGCTGCTGGCCAGGTTCGACATGCAGTGGAGTCTTTCGTAAGGTGCCAGGTACTCTTGTCAATCGAGGGCGGCTTCTCCTCTCTTCTTCTTTTTTTCTCTTTTCTTCTTTCTTCTACTCCTGCTTGGAGGATGGGTTTCGGGTGTCGGTGGCGACGGAGGATGGGTTAGGGTTTGGTGGTTCGAGTGAGGCAGTGGGGCGGTATTGGTGGGGAATGCTTGGAGAAAGGGTTTCGGTGGGAGATTTGGTTCGGCAGTGGTCTAGGTTTTAGGAAAAGTGTTCGGGTGGGTTGGAGATTCTGTCAGGGACAATGAGGGCTTGTTTGATGATGATTGGCTAAAAGAGAAGATGGGTGGTTCAATAGAGAAAGGAGACTGGTGGGAAGATGGATGAATGGACGATAGGATACTTCGACTTGATCAGAATACAGATACAAGATCGGATCTGCTCTAATACCAATCTAATGCAGCTAGAGAAGAGGACCAAACCCGCAACAGAGATTTGGCTAAATCCAGATGGATTCAACAATCAAGAACTCACGCACAGAATAAACTAACCAAATCAATAACAAATCAGAACTCAATTTCAATTCAATAATAAGATGTGTCGATCCCTAAAGGGGATTTACATATTTATAGAGAAGAGTAAAGAACCTTTCTAATCCTATTAAGATTCTATTACCAAACATAGAATTCCAATATTAAAGAAACCTACTAATTCTAAGATGCTAAAGCCATTAGAAGACCGCTAAATAAGATAACTTCCCACAACAATTGATTAATCCTCATTGGATTTGTGGGCTTTTTCAATTGGTTGGATTTGATTGACCCGACAGCTCACGAGCTAGGCCCAGTGGACTTGGGCCTGGCTTGACTTGCACCAAATATCAATCTACTTTTTTCCATGTATTCATATTGGTTAGCCATACTAAGTTAGATTCTACTATGCATTTCTAAATTCATAATTCAAGTTAGCAATTTAGTAAAACTGCATATAAGGAAGGATATATATATATTATTAAATAATGCTTAAATGAAGTTTAAAGTTCAAACCAAATAACAAATTACCTTTCATCAAAACAAACAGTGTGTTTTTGTTGAGTGTAGAGAAAAGAATAGCTCTACCAAAGGGGTTGTCTAACAAGATGTACATATTGAAGAGCCCTTGAAAATAACTCTATGCATCGACTGTAATTCGGCGAGATCATGTATTTTTAATTGTTCTTTTAAGCATAGCAGGATAGAAGAGTTGCGTATAAATGTTATTTGGAGAGTAGAAGAAAAGAAATAAGTCATTGTGCATTTTAAAAATTTTTGGATAGGAGCAGTCTGTCTCACTCCATAGCGGTTGTAGCTGACTGTAGCAGCCACTATGGATGTGAACGGCGCTAAATTTCATTTAGCATAGCGGTCTTTATTTTAATCCATGGTTACTAGTCAAGCACCAGTTTAAGGCAAGTTAAACACTTAAAATGTTTTACATGCAAGCTTTGATTTGTTGACTCATGTTATTCATGTTTAGTACCCATTTCAAGCTCAATTCATGTGCTTTTGGTTGTTTTATGGAATGGAAGTGTAGATTAACCACCGCCTACGGTTTTGTAGTTGTAATGAGCTTGGAGAGCTCTAAATGTAACCTAAATGCATATATCTGAAGCTTGAATGGAGTGGGAAATGAAACCTGAAATGAGCAACTTCAGGTTTTCTGAAGCCCACGGTCAACTGTGGAACCTCCCTACGATCGACCGTGGAATTTAGTGAAAGCTAAGGTCACATTTCCAGTAGCTTGCGATTCCAAGATTTTTGAACAGCGGTTAGTCCATGGTTAACTGTGGGGGACTGTGGATCCCCCACAGCTAACCATGAGGAGACCGTGGAGCTCATTTGAGCAATTCGGTTACAATTCCATTAACCAACATTTTCAAGGATTTTGAACTACAATTGGGCCACGGTTAACTATGGAAACCCCAACCCCCCCCCCCCCCCCCCCCCCCGCCCCAACACACACAGAGCAGTAGACTGTGAGCCAACCGCGAGGCAACTGTGGAACCTCAGGCTAACTATAAGGTAACCAATGACTTAACCGTAGAACCCAGGATTTTTAGGGACTTTCAAACCTAGTATGACACGCTAGTATTGGAATCCTTGGACTTACGTAGGTGATCTTTGAGTTGACACGCACCTAAATGGATGCCCGGAACTTGAAAATCATTGGTGCTAAGCCAAAGGCACTGGCCTAAGGTACTTTGATGTCCATAAACTCAAGTAACACCAAGGTTAAGACAACGGGAGCCCTAGGACCACACATAGTTGGATAGTGATGCCAACGGGCATTCCGTACATTAGGGTTGGTTTTTAATTCATTCATGATTCGTTATTTAACCTGTTACTTATGCATGCATTTGTCTTACGTTCCGATATATTCACATGACATGTCTCATGCTCTTATGTATGCCTCGTTTCTTGTTCTGTACTTTGTTTATGCATTATGTTTCTTATGATTTGTTACATTCGTCATGTCTACGTGTGTATGTTATGTTGGGATACTCCTTATGTTTACGTTTACGCTTCTGTTCATGATCTGTATGCCTGTTGGAGTACGCCCTTTTCCTTATGTTTATGTTTCATGATATATGACCTGTATGTATCACTCTTTGAGTCGGCACCGCTCAGCTTCGACCCTAACACAATCGAGATCTATGGCCATCTGTCCTCGTCGTGGAACCATCCTGGTTGTATTATCTGTATGTCCACGCTCTCACTTCAGCCACGTGTAGCAGTCGATTTGAGAGAATATAGCAAATATGGTTTGCCATTTTTGTTAGGACACACATTGTTAGACATTGTCACATATGATTCATTATGTCTCATGCTTGTTCATGCACTATTATGCCTTGTTTATATTCCATTGACATCACATGATCACCTGTGTTTATATTTGATTAATGTTACATGTTATGCAATCAATATCTATTTATCTTGATAGATTGTCCAATCTAATGGTGCTACACTTGGCGTTACAGGGGAACGACGCAGAGGCCTACGAGCCGGAGCCTGAGGAGGTCGAGGAGACTCCTCAGGAGGTAGCAAAGTAGACTCGACTCCTGATGACATCTTCTAGATGTCTTGTTGAGTGAGTGTTCGTCACACGGACCCCCTTTTAGTTGTGGACCTTCGTACTTGGCCTTGGTGGCCAATGTGATGTTGAACTTAAATTGATGTCGATGTGTTGTAAACTTAACTTTATTTACTCCCGCTACTTCCCTACTCTAACTAAAACTTGAACTTAAATTTAATCTATGGGCATGCTTACGCTCTATGACATTATTCAAACATGCTATGGCTGGTGAATGTGTAGATATTATGATTAATTGTATGACTACAGGTCTAATGAGTTACACAAGCTTCCGCAAAAGAAAAATATATCCTAGATGTGATGGTTATTTACGAGGCCTCACACGTGAATCCCTTGGGAACTCTCACTTGGGGAATAAATACACAGAGTCGGGTGACTCGAATCCCCATGCAATGCAGCACCTCGATGCCTATGCCGATCTAAGCGTAATTCAGGCCAGGGAAGCTACAGGCTATGATGCAAAGATACGGACATGGACACGAGGAACGGGGGTTCGATACACCAACTTCAAAAAGTTGGGATACGGATATGGGTACAGCATTATGTAAGATATATTTCAAAAAAATTATTACAGTCAAATTTGGATAGGGCTCATTAATTAGCAAGACATTTATTTTATAAAAGTTAAATTTTTAATAGGTGAGCTCATTGTGGATCCACAATAAAAATATATATATAAGTAATTTGTATTATATACAAATATGGCAAAGGGGCTTTTATGAAAATATATTTAACTTTTCAAATTCTTTTGTTATATATACACACAATGGGGCTTTTACGAAGAAAAGAAAAGGAGATGGGCCAAAAGGCAAAGGACATTTTTGAAATAAAAGATAAGACATGGGCTCGGAAAGGAAATTCCTCTTAATTAAGTCGTGTTTGCCGAGATGCTTCGAGAGAGGGTCGTTTTGACTTTCCACAGAGAGAGAGGAAGAAGAAAGAAGTGGGAGGAAGAAGAGAAGCAGTGAGCGGCGGCAACGGCGATGATGGAAATATGAACGACGATGAGGACAGTGGCAGCATGTAGACGGACGGCAGAGCTGATGGCACAAAGAGGTATGCATTCCCTCACCCTCTCTCTCCTTCTCTCTTTCTTTCTTCTTTTTCCTTTTCTCTTAGGACACTGAACTAAGAAGAAGCAACGCTCCCCCACACCCCCCCCCCCCCCCCCCCCCCCTCTTCCCACCCCACCCCCGCTCTTGTTAAACACTTAAAACCCTCATTTTGAAACAAAACCCTAATATTTTGGGAATGTCATATCCTAATTTTTTATATCGTATCCCAACCGTATCTTGCCGTATCCAGTACAAGGATCCATATCGGACCGTGTCAACATGGATACCATGGGCAAACTACCGTATCCGGGTATCATAGGTTACAGGTTGGTTATCTATTTCTATTCTTTGATTTATATTGAGGAGTTGATCTTTATGCATTGTCTCCTTACTTGTTTGGCGTCCTATCACATTGTTGTGTATGTGTTGTATACCAATTGATGGATAATAATGATGATAAGGACCATGACCTAGGGTTTACCTAGAGGCAACTTTGTATGTGTTGTTGGAGGATGGATTACCCGTGTCTAAGGTTAGACGGGCTATTCAATAGCCTAATGGAATGGGATACCTTTCAAATGAACCTTTTGGACTTTGATGAATGGATTGGATGGATTTGTATACTTTGATGGACTGCTTTGTGATGGATTAGACACTTAGATGGATTTGGTATCATAGTATGGATGATGGTGATGGTATGGATGGACCCTGTTTTTGGATTGAAATCTTACTCGTGCAAGCAAAGCCTAGCCGGACACTGCCCCATTGTGATTCATTTGAGTCAGGCAAGACACTACTTGGCTGAGAATTTTAGTCAAAGGCAGATCATCTGTGCTAGGAAGTAATTCTTTTGCCATCTATAGGTTGGATTTTTGAGGTGGACGTACACTACTGGGTACTACTTTGACACTTTGGGTACGAACTTTCGCTGGCTATTCCATACAACTTTGTTTTAGCAGGGCTCGTCATCCTGCGCATATCCGCCACAACCCTATTTGGTAAGGGAGGGCAACATAATTTCCTGAGGTACAATGGACCAATGTATGTTATCATTTATATTGATTCATTATTGTGTTTCTATTTTTGCACTGTTGCCTAGTCCTTCTACCTTTGTTGATCTATTAATGATGCTTATCCTCCTTATTCCATTTGATGCATACATATCGAGTTTTATATATATTGTTCGTGCAAGGTTTTCGGACCACACTTTCTTTTGCCTTGGTGTTGTAGATAGTGGATCCCGTTTCTCTCTCCCGAAGGGTAAGCCGTACTTCGAGACACAAAGCACTGCTAAGTATAAGTAGGTTTGTCGGGACGCAATTTGAGTCACCAAGGCTTTGAGAGAGCGG
The DNA here is from genome assembly GCA_028538565.1 of Umbellularia californica. Classification (NCBI taxonomy): domain Eukaryota; kingdom Viridiplantae; phylum Streptophyta; class Magnoliopsida; order Laurales; family Lauraceae; genus Umbellularia; species Umbellularia californica. The sequence continues at coordinate 59,999,292 of JAPQWN010000001.1, forward strand.
CATGCGATCTCATGGAGGGATCATTTCAGATTCTCAGCTTTTGTGAATAAAACATATTGTGACTTTTACTTTGCAACTTGAAGATGTAGTTGAGACTTGTTTTCCCTATTTGATATATGTGGATTGAAGCCAATGATGGATTGTGCATGTATAGCTTCCATTTGTTGACCTATTGCTTCCACTTAAATGTTGTTATGAATTGTGGGAAAAGTTTTAAATTGTCATGGATGTCACCGCCTCAAAATTCGGACTTCTATGTTGTTATGGGAATCTGGGTTTGGGGGTGTGACAGATTTTATCCCTAGCAATACAGTTCAATTAGTCATTACACCAAATGGATGTAAAGAATGCATTTCTCCATGGGGACTTGAAGGAAGAGGTTTATATAGATCCTCCATCAGGATTTGTGGTCATATGGCATGAAAATAAAGTGTGCTTTCTAAAAAACTAAAACAATCACCTCGAGCCATAATCAAATTTGGATTTATAAGGTGTCATACTGTTTTTATAAATAGGAAAAACATGTAAGTTGTTATACTTGTGGTCATAGATGAAAATATCGGCCGCTACGCTACGATATATCGGCCGTGGCGGCAGATGCCGCCACGCTTTTTTCATTATATCGCGATACTCACCGTATCGGCTGCTACATATGCGTAGCGGCCGATACATACCGCTACGCTATGTGGCGGCCGCCACGTAGCAGGGGTGTTTAAAAACACCCCCTGACGACCCATTTCTTCTTTCCCTTCTCTTTTCTCCTTCTTTCACTGTTACTTGCTGTAAAACCCTCCCTATTGCTGTAAAAACATATTTGAGCTCAAAATCCACCACAACAAACATCAAAACAAGGAAATATTGTTAGTGAGACAAGATCCAAGCATCTTCATCAAGATTCAAGATTCTATTCTAGGTATGCTCTTTCTTTGAACTTTTTTGGAGTTGACTTTTGAGTTTTGAGATCATTTCATCTTTCTTTAAGACTCTAACTACTATAAATTCTTCCTTATCTTGTAATATTGTTAGATCTATGTTTTCCTTTGATGATGCACACATATTTTTGGGTTTTTTTAAATTTTTTGATATTTTTTATTTTCGGATTTATTATTATTTTGAAAAAAAAAAATGTGTATATTCATTGACAACCAATGAAACAACTTGGAAATTGCTTGTAAATGATAGATCTATGTTTCCCATAGATCAATCCATCACCACTTGAATGTTTCTTGATTTTTCTTTAATTTTTATTTTCGGATTTATTATTTTTTTGAAAAAAAAAATGTATATATTCATTGACAACCAATGAAACAACTTGGAAATTGCTTGTAAATGATAGATCTATGTTTCCCATAGATCAATCCATCACCACTTGAATGTTTCTTGATTTTTCTTTAATTTTTATTTTCGGATTTATTTATTTTTTGAAAAAAAAAATGTGTATATTCATTGACAACCAATGAAACAAATTGGAAATTGCTTGTAAATGATAGATCTATGTTTCCCATAGATCAATCCATCACCACTTGAATGTTTCTTGATTTTTCTTTAATTTTTATTTTCGGATATATTTATTTTTTGAAAAAAAAAATGTGTATATTCATTGACAACCAATGAAACAACTTGGAAATTACTTGTAAATGATAGATCTATGTTTCCCATAGATCAATCCATCACCACTTGAATGTTTCTTGATTTTTCTTTAATTTTTATTTTCGGATTTATTTATTTTTTGAAAAAAAAAATTTGTATATTCATTGACAACAAATGAAACAACTTGGAAATTGCTTGTAAATGATAGATCTATGTTTCCTATAGATCAATCCATCACTACTTGAATGTTTCTTGTTTTTTTTTTAATTTTTATTTTCGGATTTATTTATTTTTTGAAAAAAATTGATACTTTAAGTAATGAAATACCAATTAAATGTCAAGGGAATAATTCCTAAGCATTATATATATGTTTCCTCTAACATATTTCTTTTTTTTTTTAATTTTTAACATACTACTTGTTCATATTTATATCAAGAGACAGGTATTCAGTCTATTTATCTTTGCAAATTGATAACTTAAAATGCCTCGTAATATTGATCCCGCATGGAGATATGGTGAGGCAGTTGAGGAAAATAGGTTGAAAATCAAATGCAAGTTTTGTTCGAAAGTGACTAATGGGGGCATTACAAGATTCAAGCAGCACTTGGGCCACGTTTCTGGCAATGTTGCTGCCTGTTCCGAAGTACCAAGGGAAATCAGGGAAGAAATGAAAGCTTTGCTTGGCCAAAATAAAGCTAGAAAAGTAGAGATAAAAGAAAAGAAGCGGCAAGATATTGATGCTGCCCGTTATGATGTATTTGGAGATGAATACTTTGATGAGGAGGAAGATGAACAGATGGAGGCTGCACGCCGAGAGTCTTTGATGAGTCAACAAGAAGAACAAGAATGTCGTGCATTTGCTGGAAGCAGATATTATGATGCAGGGGGCTCATCTGCATCTGTACCAAGCAAGGGTAAGGGCATTGCGGGGTCCTTGCGTAGGGCATTTAGCACCCGAGAACGGGATGTTGATGTAGAAATTATCTCTACGAGAAGAGCAGTTCCTCCCCCTGTTGATCCTCTAGCACATAGAAAAGAAGGAGATAAACAACCAAAAATATCTAGTGTTGTGAAAGGGGTAATGAAGGCTGCAAGAGATAGATTGGCCAAAGCTACAGCAAAATGGCTAATTCACAAGAACATACCACCTACAGCAATAGATTCTCCATATTTCCAGACTATTCTTGATGTTGCCGCTGAACCTGGGCGGGGTATACAGGCGCCCTCCGTATATGATGTGGGCACTAAATATCTTGAAGAAGAATTCAGAGAAATAAAAGCTTGGGTGGAAACGTTTAGGCCCATGTGGCAACAGAATGGTGTTACCATCATGTGTACGGGTGGACCAGCGGCACCCAAACACAATTAATAAACTTTTTGGTGTATTCAGTCGCTGGGACCGTCTTTGTGAAGTCCATTGATGCAAGTGAACATAGACGGACAGCCACATATATATACAATCTTATGGATAAAGTTGTAGAGAGTGTGGGAGAGGAGTTTATTGTACAGATTGTTACAGATAATGGCGCCAATTTCAAGAAAGCAGGTTCGCAATTACAGGAGAAGAGGACCCGTTTATTCTGGACCCCATGTGCAGCACACTGCGTAGATCTCATCTTGGAAGAGATTGGAAGGAAGACAAAAGTGGCTTCATTGATCAAGGCATGTAGAGGAATTACAAGATTTATATATGATCATTCATGGGTGTTAAGCTTGATGAAAAGATACACAAATAACCATGCCTTGCTGCGTCCAGGAATAACTAGGTTTGCAACTCATTTTCTGGCTATGGAAAGCCTTGTAAAGTTTAGAACGGAGCTCATTCAGATGTTTGCATCAGAAGAATGGCCTTGTTCGAAATGGGACAATGCAACTAGTGGTCCGGGGTTTGAAGTCCCAAACCTTATGAGGGACAATAAGTTTTGGAAGAAAGTGAGGAAGATATTATAGGTTTTTGAGCCTTTGGTTAAAGTGTTGCGGCTTGTAGATGGTGATGATAAGCCGACAATGGGCTTTATATATGAAGCAATGGATCGGGCAAAGCAATCCATTATAGAAAATGTTACATATCACGATAAATATATAAAGATTATTGATGCCCGTTGGAACGATCAGTTGCACCATCCATTGCATGCTGCAGGTAATTAATATATATCTTTGAATTTGATACATTTTTGTTTTCCTAACTAATGTATCTATTATCTTATTTGCTCACAGTACATTCTACATATTTATAATGTAGGTTATTTTTTGAATCCCGAATTCTATTACCGCAATGTCGAACTACACACCGAAGCAATAGATACGGACTTGCGGGTAGGATTACGGGAGGTATTAAAAAAATTGTTAGATGCAGATGATCAAATTGATGCAATACAAGAGGTGAGTGGGTGGTTACTTGAAAGAATTTAATTATGCTACCAAGTGCCAATTGCCATACTGCCATACATGCTTATATCTAATTTTCACATTGTAGATATCTATATATACACAAAGGAGAGGAACCTTTGCTGACCCTCTTGTGATACGATCGATTGGAAGGATGCCACCTGGTATGACGATGAACAGAAGACCCCACCCAATAGTCTTGAATCTTGATTTATTTATCTTAATTGATTAGAAGGACTTGAGGGTTACAAATATCTAATTTTCTTTATTTATTTTTTGCATTTCAGCTGATTGGTGGATGAATTATGGAGAGAGTGCTCCACATCTAAGGAAAGCGGCTGTTCGCATCCTTAGTCAAACTACAACATCTTCCAACTGTGAAAGAAATTGGAGCACTTTCTCTTTGATCCACACGAAGGCCAGAAATCGGCTTACCATGCAGAAACTCAACAAGCTTGTATATTGTCATTACAATCTGAAGTTGAGAAACAGAATTAGGGAGAGAAGGTCAAGGGATGATCCTGCTTATTGTCCTATTAATTTGGATCACATATTCAGAGAGGACGATCCCTTACTCCCATGGTAAGCCGAGATGGAGGATCCACTGCTAGATTCAGATCCGAAGTTTCAGGAAACAGTTCAAGAGTTGATAGATTCGGATATGGGTGAGGCACCTGCAGAAGGTCAGCCACCTCGGGGAGAAGGTACCAGTAGGACTACGAGGAGTGGAAAAGAACCTGCTTCTGAGAAAGTTAGTTCCACCACCGTCTCTTCGAGTAGCCATGGTGGAGATGGAGGAGGAGCAGGAGACAGTGGGACAGGTGGTACTAGTGAATACTATCAGCATGATGAAGATGATGACGTTCCTATAAAGGAAGTACATGAGTTACCTCCATCTGGAAGATTTGATCCAAGCCGTGGTTATCAACGGCGCCGAAGAGATTCACCACCTGGGGCTGGAGGTATTAGTGAGCAAGGAAATATGGGTGGAGATGTTGGAGGACAACAAGCGGCATCATGGACTGATTCGTGGAACCCTAGTTACAGTGGACAAGGACCCTCACAATATTTTGACTATTTTCCATATGGTCAATTACAACAAGGAGAAGAACAGTCTTCAACTTCGGGGCCATACTCATATGGTGACTATGGTGAAACGCAATATGGTAGAAATCCACATGTACCACCTCCACCTCCTCCAAGTTCTTTTGATGCGGGTGCAGCTGCCTTCTTTGGATTTGTGGATCCCAATTCTCATCAATATCAAATCCAATATGGTGCCAGTGCCAGTGGATCAAATAATAACACTAATGGGGATGATGATGACCATAGCCCCTTGAATCTTGGTAGACATTCCTTTTGGTGGTGATTATTGATTAAGGTATTCCTATATCCTTCACTAACTCTCTATTCTTTGTCATTTTTAAATTAGTGTTGAATGTTGATTGTTGATCACTTCATAGTTCATTCACTTGATTGAATTTGAATCATAAATGTTGAAGTATTGATATTTGACTGTTCAATATTCACTAATGACTAATGGGTATTGTGTATTGTCACTATTGTGTAATGACCTAACTCTTAAGTCTTCTTATTTTTTAATTCTTAATTTCTTATGCTTTTATTTCATGAATTCATGTTCTTTTTTTTTTTTTATGAGCTTTCCATTACTTTTTAAGTTAGCATGACTAAGAAACATGAAAGCATGTGAAAAAACTAATTATTACTATTATTTTCTATTTATACAGCGATACAGGACCTCATGTATTGAGGGCACCGCTACGCCCCCTTTTCTTACTTACTTTTGCAAAAGAACCACATTTTCTTTCATTTTACAATTTTCTGGATTTTCTGGAATTTTTCATATTTTTTGGCGATTTTTTTAAATCGGACCGCTACGCCGCTACGTATCCCCGCTACGCTACGTATCGCCCGCTTCGTAGCGGTTTGGCGGCGGGCCGCTACGCCCGCCGCTACCGCTATTTTCATCCTTGCTTGTGGTATATGTTGGTGACATAATTGTTACAGGAGATGATGATGGTGAAATTTTCAGAATAAAAAGTTTCCACAAAACAGAGTTTGAGATCAAGGAACTAGGATTACTAAAATATTTCCTAGGAATTGAAGTGACAAGGTCAAAGAGTGGAATTGTCATATCACAAAGAAAATATATCCTTGATCTTCTTGAGAAAACCAGGAAACTAGGTGCAAAGCCAACAGACACTCTGATAGAGCAGAACCATGGTCTACACTTTAAAAGTGGAGAATTGCTTAAAGATAAAAGGATGTATAAAAAATTTGTGGGAAAGCTAATTTATCTCAAGTGGTATTTCTTATGTTGTGGGTTTGGTGAGTCAGTTTATGCATGCTCCAAGAACTAATCATTTATCAACAGTGCTTAGAATTCTTAAATATTTGAAAGGATCAGCAGGTCAAGGAATTCTATACTGATGTAGAAAGACTTCAGGCCACATGTGTAGGGCCCAAGTTAATTTAGGAATTTTATTTCACTAATTATCTAGCATTAGTTTTTTTAATTTTATTTAAAGAGTTGTAATTAGAATAAGGTTTCCAATTCTATTAGGATTCTTAGTTTATTTCCTAAGTTAGATTATTAGGTTTCTTAGCCACCAAGTTTTCTCTTATTTACATCTCATTGCAAAGATTGAAATTATAGAGAGATTTGATTAATAGAATTTGGATTTTATCCTTGAGGTGCATCCTTATTATTGTCTATGCAGAGATGTGCTGATGTGTCTGCAAACACGTGCTTCGGCACTTTCACGTAATCCCTAACCATAGGGCCTGCATCAGTTGATATCAAAGTTGCTAGCTAAGCAGATCTGTCACAACAATTGGGATGCAATCAGCCGTGGGAGTTGACTAAATGAAGGGCCAACAATTGTTTCTCCAATCAAGGAACCATCTAAAGTCAGACGTCAAATCCGTTTTGGCCAGTATATTTGTGGAGAGCGAATCTATGACATCTGGTCAGTCAAATTTTAAATTGCAATGTCTACATTCATGGAAAAATTATCTACAACCGTTGTGAAATTGACTAGAGCCGTTGCTCGGTTGTCCACTGCAGTTAGTAAACTCCAAGCAACTCTTGCAATGATGGCAATTAGACCTATTAATTTAGAAAATGATCGTCATGGGGATAATTATCGAGGTGAAGATCAAGAAATTGAAAAGTTCAAGGTAGAATTCAACACAACCACCTTTAAACAAGAGGATGACATCAATGAAAAGATGGAAGATGTAAAGGAAGAGGAAGGAAAAGTGCACATTGAAGACATAGTTATAACAATTGGTCTAGTGCTTTCACAAGAAGATCTATCCGTTATCATTCCTCATATTGACTCCATCTTTAGAGATGAATGGCAGGTAGTCAGAGATTGTGATTTGATAGTGCAGATTTTACAATTGAAGTTTCAGAAGGTTCAATCACATGTCCACACAAAATCAGACAATCAAAAGAAGCGATGTGCCACGCCTATTTCAAAAAGGAGGAAACAATCGCATACAAATTTCAACTTGTGCACAGAAGCTAAAATTCAACCAATGGATCTAAAGCTCATCCGATTGCTTTTCGACCCAGGAGAATATTTACTTAACTCAAAGTCAAGTTCTTTCCAAGCCAGGGAGAATGATGCAAATAGACCTCAAACCACATGTGTAGGGCCCAACTTAATTTAGGAGTTTTATTACACTATTATCTGGCATTAGTTTTTTTTTAATTTTATGAAAAGAGTTGTAATTAGGATTAGGTTTCCAATTTTATTCGAATTCTTATTTTATTTCCTAAGTTAGATTATTAGGTTTCTTAGCCACTAAGTTTTCTCTTCTTATTTATATCTCATTACATTGTAAAGAACGGAATTTCAGAAAGAGTTGATTAATAGAACTTGGGTTTTATCTCTGAGGTGCATCCTTGTTATTGTCCCTGCAGAGACATGTTAATGTGTATGCGGACACGTGCTTTGGCACCACCATCATGCTTTGGCACTTTCACACAGTCCATAACCCTAGGGCTTGCATCATATATATGTCACATGGTCACACAAAGGCTATAGCCTTCACATATTCTGATTGCATGGATCCTTATCAGATAGAAAATCTACAATAGGATATTGTATAATGGTTGGAGGAAACAAAATTTCATGGAAAAGCAAAACAATAAGTTGCTACTGCCAAGTCTAGTGCAAAAGGTAAGTATAGAGTTGTAGCCTATGATACCCAGATGCTTGTACAAGCCCAACGTATCCGTATCGGAAAAATACGACACTTGTATTGGTACCTGATACGGCATCGATACTTCAAGGAATAAGTTTAACATATCCTACTTATAAAGTATTTTATTTCATATAGTTCTTTTAATATTTTTTACTTTTCACCATAGATGAAAATAGCGGCCGCTACGCGATATATCGGCCGTGGCGGCCCAGGCCGCCACGCTAAATTGAAAAAAACGGTCATCTGACCGCTACGTGAATGTAGCGGCCGCTACGCGAATGTAGCGGCCGCTACGGCCGCTACAGGGCCGCTACGGGGCCGCTACGGGGTGAGAAAATTTTCTATTTTCCAAATTTTTTTAAAATGCATAATAAAACTTATTTTTTTTCTTCTTCTCTCCAAATAACATTTCTACACAACTCTTTTACCCTTTTATGTTTAAAAGAACACCAAAAAGCACATGATCTCGCCGAATTATAGTCGATACAAAGAGTTTTTCTCAATGATTCTTCTCTAAGTACATCCTATTAGACACTCCCTTTGGTATATGCATTTTTTTCTCTAGGTACTCTCAAGTCTTGACTTCATGACATAGTTTTTTTTTTATAAGCCTTTCATTAGTTTCTAAGTTAGCATAACTAAGCAACATGAACACATGTAAAAAAAAAATCATTACTATTATTTTCTATTTATACAGCGATACAGGACCTCATATAGTGAGGGGACCGCTACGCCCCCTTACCTTAGTTACTTTTGCAAAAAAAAATACATTTTCTCTCATTTTCCAATATTCTAGATTTTCTAGAATTTTTTCAAATTTTTTTGACTATTTTTTCAAATCGCACCGCTACACCGCTACGTAGCGCCCGCTACGTAGCGTTTTGGCGGCAGGCCGCTACGCCCACCGCTACCGATATTTTCATCCTTGCTTTTCACCATAAAAAAAGGCTAGAAAGGGATGAAAACAATGATAATTTCATTGATCGAAAGAAAAAATCAGGAAACCTGTATCCGTATCCATGTCTTAGATTTTCAAAAGTGAGGAGTCATATCCCCGATCCCCATATCAATGTCTGTATCCATATCCGCATCTGGGCATCATAAAAATGTATAGCCCATGGATGTTGCAAACTATTATGGTTAAGGATACTGCTGAACAAGTTTGGGATTCAAGCAAGATGGCCTAATGTCTCTCTATTCTAATATTACATCAGTGATTAAATGGGTTAATAATCCTGTCTATCATGAGAAAACAAAGCATGTAGAAGTGGACTGTCATTTCATATGCAAAAAACTTGAGGAAGATGTGGCACTGGTGCAAGTTCCTACTAAAGATCAGCTGGCAAACTTTCTCACTGAGGCTATAAATAAAGCTAAGTTGCATTTTATTATGTCCAGCAGGCTCGGCATAGTAAATAACTATGCACCAGCTTGAGAGAGGATGTTGTGAGGCAAGCAAATAGGACTGATTTATAATTTTCAGTGAGCCAGGAGCTGTTATGTAAATACTAGAAACTTTAGGGGATTTTCTGTATTTTTTAGTAAAATGAACAAAGCCTTGCTTGGAAAATGGTTGTGGAAGCTGGGTAACTCATTCCAAGGTGGGTGGGTTGGGGGGGGGGGGGTGTGGTGTTGGTGGTAAGTCTGTGCTTTCTGTTAAGGGCGATTTTGATCAGTGGATAAGATATAGAGTCCATCATCGTAAAATGATTCAGCTCTGGCATGATGAATGATGTGGACAGGCTAGTTTAAAGGATCTTTTTCCTCTTTTCTATATGTTGGATAGGCATCAAGAGGCTGTTGTAGCTGAAATTTTTCTTTTTTTGGGAGGCTCTGTGGCTTGAGATTTGATCATTTGAGGCTTCACCGGAATTTGCAGGATAATGAAGTTGTTGAACTTGCTAGATCTTTGCTTGAGATAAATTAGCTTTTAGTGGGGAGAAAGGATGTAAGGCTCTGGAGGTTTGATTCTAAAGGTCAGTTTTCAGTTAAATCTTTCTAGAATGTGCTAATTGATAATGATGGCAGGTTGGAAGGAGGGAAGAGGTTTTGGATTTCTTTTGTTTCTCCAAGAGTGTTGATTTTTTGCTGAGTGGTGAGATTGCATAAAATTCTTACTACGAATCAGCTAAGAATAAGAAACTTTATTGTTGTCAATGGCTATCCGATGTGTTTGAGGAATGAGCAAATAACTACTCATTTGTTGATCCATTGCAGTTTTGTGACCAAAGTTTGGGCTTCAATTATTAGTATATTTGATGTGAATTAGGTTATGCCTTTTCTATTGAGGTTTTTGAGCAATGGAAGTATAGGGGCAGGCTCATCCATGCCAAAATCTTGTGGCTTTTATCTCTTTATGCTAGTTTGTGGAAGATATGGCTGGAAAGTAATAATAGTGTTCTCATAAATAAAAGTAAATCTGTGGATGAGATTGTTCAATCTATTGTTTGGAGTGCAAGTAAAATGCTTGAATTTATTGGGATTCCTTTGGAACATTTGAACAGATCTTGGACAGTCTATTTAAATGGGGGACGGAGTTCTAAAAAGATGCATAGAATCAGTTGGAATTCTCCTCCAGAAAGTATCTTAAAGTTAAATTTTGATCATAGCTACATCCAACAATTGTGTATGGGAGGAATTGGAGGTGTTATTCGCGATTGGTCTTGAAAGGTTCTAGAGAGTTTTTTAGGGCCCGTTAACTCTTTGGACTCTAATGGTGCTGAAGTATATGCTTTATTGGCTGGCTGTCGTGAGTTACAGAAATTGGGAGGGTTTGATGCAATCATTGAATGAGACTCTTTTTTCCGCTATTCATTGGGGCTTAGGAAAATCATCTTTTCCTTGGAGATTGGCTGATTGGGTGGAAAAGGTGCAAGATGTTTCTTCTCAGTTGCATGCTTTTTTTTAATCACATGTTGTACGATATGGCTGACGATCTTGGCAAGGAAGGAGTTTTTAGATAAAATATTTCTTTTGATGTTTAGCTAATTGTATTTTTGTATTTCGTTGTTTGTTTCTTTATTTTCCTTCATTGGGTCCCGTTTGTTTCTCTTTCTCTTTAATAAAATTTACCGTTAGGAAAAAAATCATAACTAGGATCGTCTAACCTAATGGGTTATTCAATTCTACTATTGCTTCCTCATATTCTTTCTTTTTCCCTCTCTTATTCCCATTATTTCTTTCTTACATTCGTTGATAGTTTGGAATAAAACCCTAGATCTAAGGAGATCTAGGTTTACAACTTAGATCTAAATTAAATATGTGTTGATCTTCTATCAATTTTCCCTCCTTGGCACAATATGGTATTGGAGCGGGAGGTAAAGTATTCGAGTCCTAGGGGTTGTGTTGTCCCTTATTGCCCAACAATCTCGCACGGAGGGTGTTGTGCGTATGTTTCCGTCGGATATGCATTACTGCATGGTCTACACCATTCTCTTTCAGCTTAAGCTTTTATAGTAAGTGGTTGTCAACACCATCAATATGTCCCCATAGATCCTTCCCTTACACAAACATGTGAAACTAAAATTCTCATGGAGTAGTTTTTTCCATTAAATCGCACATGTAGAATTTCATATTTTTGGGCCATAGTTGAAATCCCAAAGAGACGACCGACTGAACTGAGTTTTTCTATGCAAACCCAACTATGGATCTAAGAATAATCACATGTTTTGGATCTAAAATGTATTAATCTGATGCAAAGAGCCTTACTAAAGGAAGAGAGATTTTAAACTATACAGTCCCAGTAGCAATATAACACACACACACACACAAAAAAAAAAAAAAAAAAAAAAAAAAATAGTGAGACAATGCTCTTTGGGTTCGGCCATTCCTAAATCACCCCCAAATAAAGTTTGAAATATGATTAGATAGCATTTTGTGCTAAACCAACCACCAACAAAGCTTGAAGATCCAATTTCTGTAGAAAATCTTTAAAAAAAAACTTAAATTTTACGTAATCCGGATGAAAAAGGTCCAAGAAACAATCGACAAGAAGATGAACAAAAAAGCTACCTTTGATTGCTTAAAATTTCACAGCATTCTCTCCTGGCTTGGACGACTATAACCATAGGGATCTCCAGAGACAAAAGGATCCAAAGTGGGCCCACCATAGTTATCAGAATCCTGCGATTTGTATCCCAAATCTTAATGAAAATTATTTGTATCTATGCAACGAATCCCATTTACAACGATTCGATACTTGTTTCATCGAATCTTATGATTCAAGTGATTCCACTAAGCGATAATAACTACAACCAATAAGTTCATATTAATAATTTTTTACCTTTTTTCTTTCTTTTAGCGCTTTTATTTTTAAAAGGTTATTTAGTAGTTAACAAAACCTCCAAAGAATCTTTTGCGACTTTAATAAGGTTTTAAAGATGAATAAAGAACATGTATTTAAATAAAGCATTCGACTGTAAGTATCGTGCTTGTCTATATCTTCTTCTTCTTTTTAATATATTTTGGTTTCTTTCTTCATAAACACTTTCTTAACTCCAAGAGATATCCTATTGTGTAAGATTGATAGTTTTTATTTTACTTTTATTTTTCTATTTTGATTTAAAGATAATAATAAAAGGGGGGTCTTCATATGCATCTATCCCTCACCATTTTTGGTGAGGGGCACCCCTTTTGGGGGTGTTTCAAGTACAAAAGGGGTACAAGAGGGGTACTTTGTACCTCCCTTTTGTACTTGAAACACCCCGAAAAGGGGTGTCCCTCACCAAAAATGGTGAGGGATAGATGCATATGAATATTCCCCATAATAAAAATATTGATACTTTAAACTTATTTAACTATTTACAGATCATTTATTTCATATATATTTATATGTCATGATGTTCTTGATTTAATTGTATGATAGATTTACTTTTCTTCTTTTCTTTTACTGGGTGGTTATGAATAATTTCTTTTCTTCTTTTCTTTTAATTTTAATTATTTTTTTATTTTTATTAGAAAAATAAAAAATCCTACGATTTGCAATACGATTTCGATTTTGAAAACTATGGGCCCTACCAGTTTGATCAATGAGGTCTTGAAGACAAATCCGAGTAAGGATGACAATGATAATCCTAGACATATGATCTGGGAATGAATTTGAAAAACAAAAACCCTAAAACTCTTATGAAGAAATCAATGAAGGTCCTAGATGCAACGACCTTGATATAAGATCGATCTGTAGCAAAAATTCCAATTCCGACAGATTGCTTCTCACTACAAATAGTTGCAATCAGCAACAGCCTAATTGAGAATATCAATACGACCGAAGAGAGGCTCCTTGAAGCTCTGATACCATGATAACAGAAGGAGAATTGAAGAAAGACTTTGCATTCAAATTGGGTGTCTTCTCATCGTGATCAATCCCCTTCTCTTATAGACTTCTCTTTCACAAACTACAGCAAGTTACAACTATCACTAAAGATATGTTAAACATATGGTGGTCCGCAAAACCACTCTAATAAAAATACGTACATAAATAGAAATATAAATGCTGAAAGCTATGTAATTACAGTAACTACTACTACCAAGCAACAAAAATTAAGATTTCACCTAAAATGCAGTATGAGTCTGCCAAAATGAACAGTCATCTTATATAGGAAGGAACCTTCGAAGTACAAAATAGAACAAGGCTGAGTTCCTAACCTGGAGGAGTATTTCTTCTTTGATCAATTGCAATCTCTTGAGCAAACCCACCCAGAGCGGCTCTATACATTTCAAGTTGTTGAACTATTAGGTCATGTGCACATTGATCCTCAACCATACGTACAATGCAGCACAAAAGTCCATTAGAAACTTCAGCATCAGCACAAAAATCAGTTGAATAAAAGAGACTTGGATTCAAAAAGTAACCCGCTGAGTGGAGAGGGCTATGTAGATTGTTGTCCCACACTGCATCTATAATATTCCAAAAGGGCAAATACCTAGCCTTTTTGCCACCAAAGTTCTTTTTAATCGCTTCTTTTGCCTGATCCATAGTCTCATATATATAGCCCATGAGAGGCTTATGGCCTCCATCAATCAGACGCAATACACAAACCAATGGATCAACTACCTTTAAGACCTCTTCCGCTCCAACCCAAAAGGATGATTCTCGAACCAACTCAGCTACCATCTTTCCTTCTGTTCTAGATGCCCAAACTGAGGAGTTCCATGTAGATGAGTTAAACATATTCCTCAAGTTCTCTTCATTAAGTATGATGTTTAACAATGTGAAAAAGGGTGTTGCAGACTTCACTCTGGAAGGTCTTACCAGCTCTCTTCCACAAGTATGGTTTTTCATTAGTTTAAGAATTGATGCATGACTGTAAATGAACCTTGTGATGGTCTTTGCCTTATTCAATACTCCTGTCACATGATCCATTATCTCAATCTCCTCTAAAATACGACTTATGCAATGAACTGCGCACACTGTCCAAAATATAGTCCTGTGCTTCTCCATTAGCTTTTTACCTACAGCATCCATTACAAATGATGTATCATATGTAATGACTTGAACGACATTTTTAACCCCAACCTCCTCAATAACACCATCAAACAAAGATAATAATGCATCAATATCTCCAATAGATTCCGTAGCATCAACTGATCTTAGATAAATAACACCTTCTGGACAACCTACCATAAAATTGATCAAGCTTCTTCCCCTTGCATCGGTCCAACCATCTAATAAGATGCTACACCCAGTTCTTTCCCATGAATGCTTAACCACTTCCACCTGTCCCTGTATCTCTTTCACTTCCTCCTGAAGAATCCACCCTTTAAGTTCTTGATAACCAGGAACTCTGCACCCGGTTCTACCATCACTGAGAGCGTCAAGCATTTTTCTGAAGTATGGCGACTTAGCAGCACCAAAATCAATACCAACATCATAAAAGAATCTCCCAATACACCGGAGGACACTTCTCGATGATTCCACCATTTTGCACGTAGTGGCTTCCTGTGCATCTGCCCCTGTGCATGGTATGAAAAAATCTTTCCCTACACCATCCTTTGGTAAAGACTCCAAAACTTTCTTTCCCTTTCCTAGTATAGTTGGTTGGGTAGATTCAAGCTGGCCAGACCTGATTTCAGTAGATTGAAAAGAAAGATGCCTTTTCAGTGCCATATCTGGATATTGTAGTCGCCCCATTTCCTTGCTCAACTTCTGCTTCTTCATTTCTAGTAACCCATCTCTCATTAATGTCTGCACATCGGCGGGAACTTTTTGGCAAGGCACTACATCTCCTTTCACGCCTCCTAAGTGGTACCTGAGACGATGGAAACCACTCACCACTTTGCAACAGTAATTGCAACTTACTCTCTTCTTGCTTTTGTCAATAGGTGTACCATGGTCGTGAATAAGGTTCGTCATTCTCCAGATAGAAGAAGTTCAGTGTTGGATCGATTTAACCAATATATTGTTTCGGCTGCAAGAAAGAAAAACTCATATCAAGCATTCGATTACTCACATGGAAACTTTAATATGCATGCAAACAATGTTATTCATTCAAGCGCTTTTAAAAATGCCCAATGTTCCTAAATAGCAGAACGACATCATTGTCAAAACAAGGTACTAAAACCATGCCAAAATCAAACAGGAGAAATGAAACGTCTGTGCTTTTAACCCATCAAAAACCTTAACATTCTGTTAAAGAAGATATCACACAAATTCCCAACGAGCCTGGTTCCCTATTTCACAGAAAACCACCCCACAAGAAATTGTATCATATTCAATCCGCACAACAACATTAAAAAGTAAAAACCCTTGACCCCAAATCAGAAAGACGCTAATTAAAATCAATCCCACCAAAACCAAGCCAGGATGCTCGACTATCTGGCATTTGAACCTGAGGCCCAAGGACCAAATAGCTACTAAGCAAGACCTCTTTGGAATTTAGACTGCTAGGCTAGTGAGTATGTTGCTCCTCTGAGCGCAAAGGAAGAGAAGGTCTCACTCACCTCTACAAAGTAGCTTTTCTTAAGTAGGTTTTTAGAAATATTAGAAATCTTTCGCACTGAGAGTTAAGAAGATGACCCCAGTGAAGTAGAAAACAATCTGCAGTAGGAGCAGAACCTGGAATGGAAGACTAGAAAGGGGAAGCTGTATTTGATGTCAATGTTAGGCGGAGGCCAAAGGGAAGAAATCCACAATCTAGATACCACATCAAATCGAGAGAAATCTCGATTTTTAGATATAGAGGGGTATTCAAAACATTGGATCGACTGTTTGATTATAAAAAAGAAAAAGTTTATTAACTCAATCTCAGGGTGATTCTAAACGCACCCATTGCTATTGTCGTACACACCGACATTTTAATTTTTTTTAATCATCAAAATGTCCCAGGTGAAATGACGAAATTACCCTTTACCATCAACCTCCTCCCTTCTCTTCCTTTGGTTCTCCTGCAGTATTTCTTGCCTCCTCTCTACTCTTTTTCTTCTTCTTATTCTTCATTATCCCTTTTATCCACTGTTTCACCATCTGCACTCATTCATCCTCATTGATCTTCATCTCCTTCCTCATCATCTTCTCCAACTCTTAAAAAGTATCATCAAGTCTCCTCCATTTGTTTAAAGATATTGGAGGCACTCATCTCCCTGCACCACATTGTCTATTGGAAGTAGGCATTTTCAATATGGATAAGCAAGTAACGATCTACCAAGAGGAGGTACACTCTTGACTTCGTTTCCAGCATTTTAATTAAAATTCGCCCGTCGTGCTCAGTATTCCAGAGCCGTGCAAATGAATATTGCATGGCAGAATACCATCAAACATATTAGATTTGCACGGAATAAATATGCCGTGCAAAAATGTATTGCACAGCAATAGTAAACCAAGCATATTTCACAAGGACGGCATACAGTCTCGTGCATTGATGTACTAAGATTTAGCAATCATATTTTCAGGAGATTCAGTCAACCGGTGCTAATGAGTGTTCTTTGGATTTTACTAATGTCTTCACCACTGACACGATATTCAGAAGCCGAGAGGACCTAATCCAATGGACAAGGGAAGTTGGAAAGAAACATGGCTTGGTAATTGTAATCAAAACTTCAGATGCTGGTGGAGATGGTAGGAAGCCGAGAATAGTTTTATCTTGTGAGAGAAGCGGAAGTTATAAGGGTCCATCGAAGGTCTCCCAAAAGAGAAATCCTAATAAGGCAACATGAACAAAGAAGTGTAGTTGCCCTTTTGCTTTGAAGGGCCGAAAGTTGACAAATGATGATGATTGGATGTTAACAGTAGTTTGTGGGGTGCACAATCATCCAAACACACAACATCTCGAGGGGCACTCATTTGCTAGGAGGCTTTCAGGTGAAGAAATCAATGTTTTGATTAATATGTCGAAGAGTATGGTGAAATCGAGGAACATCCTTCGAACGTTGCAGGAAAGGGACGTGCACAACACCACTACAATGAAGAGTATCTACAATGCCCGTCAGAAGTGGAGGGTGACTAAGTTAGTCGGTCTATTACAGATGCAGCAACTCATGATGCATTTGGAGCAAAACAACTACATTGAGTATCACACTAGTAACGACGCTACAGATGTTATGATGGACCTATTATGGGCACATCCATCATCTATTCAGTTGTTACGTGCATTTCTAGAAGTTTTGATAATGAATTCCACGTACAAGACTAATAGATATCGACTTCCCTTGCTTGGGATTGTTGGTATCACAGCTACTCAACTGACTTTCTCCGTTACTTTTGTGTACCTTGAATCAGAGAGGGAGGCCAATTACAGATGGGCTTTGAAGAGGCTTAAGGAATTAATGGATGGATGCATTATGCCCCGTGTGATTGTAACCGATAGAGAGTTAGCACTGCTCAATGCAATTAACGTTGTTTTTTCGAATGCAGCAAGCTTATTATGCAGGTGGCATATTTCTAGGAACATCTTGGCAAATTGTAAGAAGTATTTTGAGACCAACGACAGATGAGATGCGTTTATATCTTGTTGGAACATGTTGGTAGTCTCTCCCACTGAAAATGACTAGAACTTCTAAGTGCATTGGACCAGAATTTCTGTGAGTATCCACACGCTGTTGATTATGTGAAGAACTCGTGGTTGAATAACCACAATGAACAATTTGTAGCTGCTTGGACGGGTCGGCATATGTACTTTGGAAACGTGACTACGAACAGGGCTGAGAGGGCACATGCAAAATTGAAGAGACACCTTGGCACATTGAACTGTAGCTTTGATGCATCCTGGCAGGTGATGGACCCGAAAAAAAAAGGGGGAATCTTCCGTCCTCTCCCTCCGCACCCCGGGGGCTGACCTGGGTCTCGGCGGAGGAGGGAAGATCTCGGGCATCAACATTTTTGTACGGGTATGCCAAATTTACTTTCTACTTGGAATTTGGAATAGTGATAATCCGGAGATTCACCTTCACAAGTAGAAAGGAAATCAATCCTTTTTTCTAACTTTTCAAATTGCATAAATATTAAGAAAAGAAACAAGTTTTTAGAGTGCCGTAAGAGGCGTTTTTGTTTGTTTGCCGTGAAAGGCGATTTTGCCGTGAAAGGCGTTTTTGCCGTGAAAGGCGTTTTTACAAAACTCATCAAATATGAAAGACAAGAATTGTGATTTCTTTTTGTCTCTTTAAGAAATACAAACTACAATAGAAAAGGAAGAAAAGGGATCTAACTTCTCAGGAGATTGTGGGGACACGTTGAGATCGACGGTCGCAAGTCATGTATGGGCTTCACCATCGTCCTTCAAATGAGAACATGTGATGCTTTGATTCTTTGGCTTGGCTCCAAACCTCGGTTTTTTAAAGGACAAGGACCAAGAGAAGGTCCTATATCCAATGAAAAACCAAGTAAATGGGCTGAAAAGCCGCGTTTAGGCCATGTTGGAGAAGGAGGAGACCTTGGGGGGGTGGCCCCCAAGGGACGTTGATCACCTTGTGGTGCTTCCGGGAGCAAAGTAGCAGGACTTCGTCTCTCTCTTGGATTTTCTGGTTTTCCAGAGCTTGCACTTGGGATCTCTTTTCATCCCGCTTTCTTCTTGGAATGGACCTCCTTTTACAGGCTTTTGATAGCCATGAGGTGTTTATTGGCATTGATGGCCATGATGAAAGAATTGATGAGGAGTTACAAATCGATTTTGTAACTTCTTTTTCAAGGCTTGTGATTGGCCGATGAAGGTAGTGGGCATTTAATCACCTTTATGCTTCATGATGACGGGAGTTTCATGGGTTTAATGCCATGATTGCTTGGATTTGTAACTCCCAAATGCTTGGTTTTGATTGGGCCGTCCAAAATAATGAGTTAATGACTGCTTTAATGGGTCAATTAACGACATTAAGTGGTTGCCAAGGCATGTGAAGAGTCGCGGGCCGTGCTGCGCCTTTTGAGATTCTTCTTGCGATCATCACGGGTGAATCCACGCATTATTTGATGTTGGATTGCGATGCAATTTCAGACATTGATTGATGTTGGCGGGCCGGTGACGTCTGTCTTGTCGATTTTACGATCGGTCGGACAGAAAGTGCACTTTCTTGGTCAGCCGGTTGGCGATCTTGAGGCGATCGGTGATGATTTCATGCTTTTGACGGCGGATCCGAGATGTCGACGAAGATCAATCGTTTTCAAGCATCAAACATTGCGTTTTCCGAAAATCACAGAGGCCGGAACACCCGAAACGCGAAAACCATCGAAAACGGACACTTTGGTGCAAAATCCGGCGACCTGGATTTCCAGGGTCACCAGGCGACCATGCACCCAGGGTCGCCGGCGACCATAGGGCTTCGGCCCGTTTGGTCGCCGAGCGTCGTTTTGGGCCGTTTTTTCGTCTTTTTCGTTCATTTTTTCTTCTGTATTTTTCTTGACATTTTTCCTCAATTATTGACTTGATTTTCTTGGAGAAATCTTGACGAAAACCCTCGCGAAATCGGAGCACAAAGTTTCCTATTTTTCGAGAAAGCCGAAGACTTTGTAGCCGATTTTCCGTCAAGCGTCGAAACTAGGTCAAACGATGTCGGAATGACTTGAAAATTGAGGTGAAGCTTCTTGAGCAGTGAATAGGACCAACCATGGGCTTTTATTTGAGTTTTGAAGTCGTTTGGGGTCCCATCGATGCTTCACTTGATTTTGCTGCGGGGAAAATGCCGAGTTTTGATATGTGGTCAAACGATGTCCGATTGACCTGAAATTTGACGGGGAGCCTATTGGAGTCATTTTGAGACGTTCCATGGGCTCTGTTTTGGATGTCATGGTCCCGGGTTGCTCCGCCGCCGGTAGGCTTGATTTTCTCTCGGAGCATCGAAACCTGGTCAAACGTTGTCCGAATGACCTGAAATTTGACGTGCAGCCTTTTGGAAACATGTTGAAGCGACTCATATATTTTGTTTGATGAGTGATGGCTTCGGTGGTTGCCGCCACCGGGAGGCTTGATTTTGCTGCTCGAGCATTGATGGAGGGTCAAACGTTGTCGGTTTGACTTGAAATTTGGCATGGAGTCCTTTGGAGACATTCTGGAGTCATCCGTGGGCTTTGATCAAAGTTTTGGTGTCTTTGATGATGTTGCCGCCGGGAGCGCTTGTTTAGCTGTCGGAGCGGTGAAGTTGGGCCAAACGATGTCGGAATGACCCGAAACCTCAGGTGTACCCCTATTTAAGCTGTCTTGAAGGATCTCTCAGTTTCTGTCTGATTCTGACAAAATCTGATGCTTGAAGTAGCCTTGCCTATTTTTAGCAGGATGCAGCTTCAGGAGGCTTCTCGATGTTGAGGAGACATATTGACTTTTTTGGTGTCAACAAATGCCCCATCGAGGTACAGTGACGAGTAGCTTTTTGGAGTCGATGTGCCTCG
Source organism: Umbellularia californica (assembly GCA_028538565.1). Lineage (NCBI taxonomy): Eukaryota > Viridiplantae > Streptophyta > Magnoliopsida > Laurales > Lauraceae > Umbellularia > Umbellularia californica. The sequence goes on from JAPQWN010000001.1 coordinate 60,020,311, forward strand.
AAGAGAAACTTGGAGGAAAGATTCCAACTTGACCAAGAGTCTTGAGCAAAATTTTTTTTTTTTTTTTTTGAATAGCTCTCTGAGTTTCCGGGGGAATTTTATGGTAGTGAGAGGGATCACGTACCATTTCAAGGCAAAGTTTTGAAAATGACATGGGGTATTTAGATTTTGGGTTTTGGATTTTGGTTTTTGACCTTGTGACCTAACAAGCTGTATGTGGCAGGTTAGGGGGTCGGGGTTTGATTTTGATTTTGACCTTGTGACCCAACAAGCTGTATGTGGCAGGTTGGGGGGTCAGATTTGGTTTGTTGGTTTTGGATTTTGATTTTGGTTTTGGTCTTGTGACCTAACAAGCTGTATGTGGCGAGCTAGGGGACCGGATTTTGGTTTTGTGAAATGTCAGTTTCAAGATTTTGGCTCAATTTGGTTCATGAGGTTGGATGGTTTGGTTTTTGGAAACTCATGGGACTTTCTTTTCTTTTTTTTTTTTTTTTGAATGGTCTCATCAACTCAAAAGAGGCATGGGACTTTTTTTTTTTTTTGCTCTTTTCTTTTTTTTGCTCTTGGTAAGAGGAATACTTTGACTAAAAGCCAATTTTAGTGCCTAGGTGGTCAAACCTGGCTCATATGGGCTAACCCATGGGACCTTAGGCTTTGGAGATGGCCTAGATCTCATATAGTGTCATATTTGTAAAGAATATCTAAAAATATCTCTTTTGTGTAGAGAATATCTAAAAATATCTTTACTCAAAATATCTTTCTCTTTGGGAAAGTAGCTAAATTTTAGCACTTACCTCCTTTCCTTCTCTTTGTTTCCTCTTTTGGCTTGCTCTCTTCTATAAAAGCAAAGAGGGTTGGTGCTTTTGCTCCATTACTTTCTTTTTGCAAGAAATCTTTAAGAGTGCTCCCCAAGACAAGAAGTGCTTTCTCTTCTTCAAGGATCTCCAAGCTTTTCTTCTTCTTCTCCATCAATGGCTTCAAGTAAGTTTTCTTCCTCGTCAAGAATCTCCATTGTAGAAGTAGCTTCTTCATCATTTCTTTTCTTCTTTTTCTTTTCTTTTCTTTCTTCTTCTCTTTTTTTTTCTTTTCTTTTCATGCACGTTTTTCTTATTTTTTTTTCGTGCTTCTCTTTTTTTCTTTCTTTCTTTTTTTCTCTTTTTTTTTTCTTTTCACGGTTTTCTCTTCTTTTTTTTTTTTTTAAAAAAAAAAAAAAACCGTGTACTCTCTTTTTTTTCTATTTTTTTTTCCACGCTGATTTCTCTTTTTTTTTTTTCAACGTCTTTCTTTTCTCTCTTTTTTTTCTATTTTTTTTTTTCTCTGGCTGTACGGACAGGTCCGTACGGACCTGATCGTACTGCCACGTGGCAGTGGGCCACGGCCTGTGGGCCCATTTTTTTTTTTTTTTTTTTTCGTGCTAAGATTTTTTTTTTCTCTCTTTTTCTTTTTCCTTGTTTGCTCACTATGATAATAAGGCTATGCAATTTCAATATGTATGCAATTTTTTTTTTTTTGATGCATCAAGATAGAAGGCTAGAGTCTCTAGGTCAAGCCAACATGATTTTTGACTTGGACAAAGTTTGATTGGTTTTGACCAAATTGGGTTAGAATTGGTCAAACTTTGGTCAAGGTTTTCCTAGCATTTAATGCATGATGATATATTTTTGATGCATGAGTTTTGGTAAATTGATTTGGAAGTATGATGATGCATACCTGAAAATCTTTTGCAAGTGTTGGGATTTTGAGCTCGCAGCGATGTTGAGCTCTTTCTCGGTCTTGCTGGATTTTGAGGAAGTTTTGCAATTTTTGGATTCTAAAGCTCGCAGCAATGTTGAGCTCTTTTCCAGATTTTGCGGAAGTTTGATGAGATTGGCTCATTCTCGCAGCGACGTTGAGTTCAAGCCTTCTTTGAGAATTCTCCACTGACTATGAGCTCGCAGCGATGTTGAGCTCATTTTCAGGCTTCCTGCCTTTTTCGGAGTATTTTCCTTTTCTTTGGAATTGCCCCGGAAACATGTCAAAATTTTGCTAGAATTTTTGTGGCAAAATTCTGTCATTTCGATATTGATTGATCTTTTCTCTTCCATCTTTTGTAGGTAGTTCTTCTAGAACGAACAAAGGTAAAGGTCTTGTTACTGAGGCACCTCGTCGGTCTGTTAGATCTTCTAATGCGGCCGTTCAGCAGGCTTGGGAGAAGGTCTAGTTTGTGGAGAAAAACTTGGAAGAATGCGATTCCCTCAATCGTGATGAGATGAGACAGCGATTGATCGCTCTCAAAGATGAGGAGTTCTATAAGATCATGGTAAGCGGTCGTCCTTGGGTTACGGACGATCAGAGTGTTGTGCTCAAGTCTACCTTCTTCTTCGGTGATGCAGTCCCTGACGACTTGACATACCAAAGGAGATGTTTTCAGTTCTCTCACGCAGCAGATAGTGAGGAGAGAACTATTTCTACCCGGTCGTCTTTTGACCGGACCATCTCGATCCTGAGCCTTTCTCCCACGTGCCCTAAGAGGGAAGATCCTCCGAGTTGGGTGAAGAGGACCAGTGTGATCAAGACCGGGGTTTTTGTTGGTGGACCTTCCGGTTTTGCAGAGAAGCCACCTGTCCGTATGGACGTGTTGATACTAGCCAGTGGCTACCAAGGTTCTGATCATCCATCGATCGATTTGAGACCGGTGGGCCTTGGCGTTTTTCGGGGTGACGGCAGCAATTGGGTGAAGCCTTTTCGACTTTGTGTCCGTTTCAGTGCTGACTCGAGCTGGGAGTCATGAACTGATCACACCCTGAGGATTGGTGAGGCCGTTCTTCGGGAGGCCGAGATTTTTGACGAGGTTCGCGCTTTTCGGCAAACCGTCGTTTTCTCTGATGAGGCTTTCATGGCCATGCTGGAGTGATTCCTTCCACAAACCAACACCTTCATTGTGACGAATGGTGAGATTGGTTTTTCTTTGAAGGAGCTGAGCGCAATCACCGGATTGCCTATCCTCGGCAAACTCTATGAGGAGTTTATGCCTATTGACAACGTCCTTGAGGAGCAGTCTGAGGAGTTTAGGCTTGTGTACTTTCAGCTCGTCACCTTCTACGATTTTTTGAAGGAGAAGGAGGGCTCGAAAGTTAGATGCAGCAGTTGGAGGAGTTGCAGCTCCAACTTTTTTGACAGCGGGGATTCTTCTGATGGCATGGCCCAGGATATTAGGGCTAAAGCATCAAGTTTGAAGAAGATCGCTGCTATGCGAGAAGATTTGAAGAAGTTCTTCGCAAGCACAGATGCCATTTGTCCTGACATTGCGTTGCGGAGAGATCTCGCTGTTTACCTCACTTACTGGCTGGGTGAGGCTGTTTTTGCTGGAGGAGATGGTACGCACATCAGGCCACACTGTATTTTTCTGGCTTGTCAGATGGCGTTTGGAGAGCGGCTGGCTTTGGTACCTGCTCTTTACTCCTATTTGTGTACCGAACTGCAGGCTGCTGCTTTCCTGGTTCGGCTTGGGCTTCCCATGAACAGGGTATTTTCTGCCCACATCTTCTATTCGTGGTATGTATACCACTGTCCTAGCTTCCATCGTTTGGGAGTTGCACAGGACGAAGATCCCTTTATGATTCGTTTGGCTAGAGGGACAGCCGTTCACGAATCACTTTTATCTGCCCGTTTAAGGATCCGACGATTTAGGGATGTCGAGATTGGGCAGTCTTCAGCGAAGCTTTCTCCGGGCTTGCGGAAGAAGGCTTTTGACTTTGGTGTCTCCCGTGATTCAACCAGGGCAGGGTCGGGAAGACACTATGCTTTGACGGACGTGGAGAAGAGGTGGCTCTTCAACATACGGGTTGGTACGATGGTGTACCGCAGACATCTTTTCGTCGACATCCAACCGTATGTCCCTTCGCGTTTTGCGTTGCAGCTTGGCTTCTCTCAAGGCGTTGTTGGAGCGCCTTCGAGTATGGTGAAGCGTTTTGGAGGTCTGCAAGATGGGAGAAATGCATGGTCTTTTTATAGCGCCGAGGATACTACCGCATGATTTCTTATCCGGAGCTGCCCACCTTCCGGACTGCTGGCTTCACGAAGTGGTTCGTGGAGAGCTTTTCAGTGTACCGGGGGCTTTCCAAGAAAAAGCTCGATATTAAGCAATCTCCTGGGAAGAGTCTTGGCAAATCGGATGGTGTCCGTCGGGAGGAAGTTTTGGCCTTCCTTTCTGGAGAGAAGCACAAGATAGGCTTTCTCAACGGGCAGGACATCATCAGATTAGGAGCTGCACAGGGGATTCCTGGTGAGGTCTTGAGGCAGCTGGAAGAGGAGGAGGCCGAGATCGATGCTATGATACAGGCAGAGCATACGAAGGCTTCCATGGAGTCTACTGAGAAAAGTAAACCATCCAGTGAGGACTCTTGTGAGAGGCCTGATGTTGATAGTGTGGCAGGATCGTCGAGCAGATTGACCCGCCGAGGCAAGAGGAGGAGAGGACAACGCCGTAACATGAGACGGCACGATAGTCCTTCTGATCTTGAAGTTCCTCTCACCATTGCTGAGGAGGTGTCCGAGGATGCTGACGAGCCTTCGGAGAAGAGAAGCAGAGAAGAGGAGATAGCTGGTATGATCCCCTTTCTTTCCTTTTGTTTCTTCCTTCCCTTTTTTTTTGTGAAAGATTTTGTTTTGATCCGCTGCTTCTTTATTTAGCAGAGGATGATGACCTGGTGACGCCTGAGGTTCCTGCCGATGAAGCGATGACGGATCCAGTCGTGGCATCTGAGGAAGAGCCCAGGGACTCTGGAGTGGTTCCAGAACCTTCACCTGGTATGATTTGCTTTGGCTTTTGCTTTTTTGTCTTCTTTTGCTGTCATTTGCTAACATGTAGCTGACTTGCCAGAGGATTCCGACGATTTCGAGCCATCCATGGACGCAACTTTTGACGATGCTTCGGATGAGCTCAAAGAGGCAGAGAGTACTCCGCCGGTCGTCGAAGCAGGTATACTTGCAATAATAATCTTGATATATTTTTGACAAGATTATATTCATAACTTTTTGTCTTTTTCTTTTTTTCTTTGACAGATTGTGAAGCAGCAGGAGAGATTCCTACGTCTTCCTCAGAGCCAGAACAGGGGATACCTGCGGCTGATGCAGAAGTAGGGGCTTCTTCCACTTTCAATGAGTCAGCTTCTTCCGTTGGAAAGAGTTTATTGATTACTCTTCCAATGGAGCATGACGTGGGCAGTCGGGCACCAGAGCATGGCGAATCCTCATCTGTACCGCACCTTCAGTATGCAAGGAAGGTGTTGAAGACTGTCTTGAGCTCATGGGTTGAGACTCTTTCTTCAGGTCATTTGGAAGCTGGTTTTGGCATGATCAAGCATGTGCAGGACATCCTCGCTGATAGCAAAGAAGTCGGTCTGGACATCGCTGATGGAACGCGCTCCTGCCGAGGGTGCTACCGGGGTCGGCGGACGTGGGAGTCCGTCGGGTCCGGCCCTTTCGCGCCCGGGGGGCTGAAGTGTGCATCAACATTTCTTTGTGTGGGTGTGCCAGATTTTCTATTTTACTTGGAATTGCAAGTGGTAATCCGGAGATCAACCTTTGCAAGTAAAAAGGAAATCAACTTCTTTCAAGTTTTCCATTGCACAAATATTTAAGAAAAGAGACATTTTCTTGGTTTGCCGTGAAAGGCGATTTTGTTTGGCATTTATAACCGATTTTGGCGTTTATAGCCGATTTACAATTCTTATCAATAATGAAAGACAAGAGTTGTGATTTTTGTCTCTTTTAGAAAAATACTAACTACAATGAAAAGCAAGAAAAGGAGGATCTAACTTCTCAGGAGATTGTGGGGGACTCGTTCAGATTGACGGTCGCAGGCCATGTGTGGGCTTCGCCATCATCCATGCAGATGAGAACAGAGGATGCTCTTGATTCGCTTGGCTTGGCTATAACCTCAGATTTTTAGAGGACAAAGACCAAGAGGAGGTCCTATGTCCAATAAAAAGCTAAGTAGACGGGATGAAAAGCCATGTCTAAGCCATTGGAGGCAGCGGGAGAAGGCAAGGACCTTGGGGGGGAGTACCCCCCAAGGGACTTTTTGTCACCTTGTAGTGGTGCTTGCTGTAAAATTTCTGCAGAATTTTCTCTCTTTCTCTAGACTCTGTCTGTCTGGAATTCGGGATTCTCTGCACCTTTCGATCTTCGGTTTTCTGTTCGTCTTTTTCCGATCCGGATTTCAATGGAATGCTCTCCTATTTATAGGCTTTTGGTAGCCATTTAGGAGAGCTTTTATGGGCTTTAATGGCTTTAATGGGAGGAGTTACAAGATTTATTTCTTGATTTTGTAACTCCTTTTTCCTTGAATCTGATTGGCCGATGGAGATTAAGGGCTTTTAATCACCTTAATTACCATAATGGGAGGAGTTTCATGGCTTGAATGCCATGACTTAATTGATTTGTAACTCCTGGATGCTTGCTTCTGATTGGGCCGTCCAAAGAAATGAATTAATGACTGCAATAAAGCTAGTCAATTAACTGCATTAAATGGTCGCCGAGCAGTTGAAGAGTCGCGGGCCGCGCCGCGTCTTTTGGAATTCTTCTGGCGATGATCATCGATGGATCTTCATGCTGATCGACATCGGATGAACATGTAACTTCAGACATTGATAGCTAGCAGCGGGCCGGTGTCATCTGTCTTGTCGATTTCTCGATCGGTCGGACAGAAAGAGCACTTTTTAGGTCAATCGGTCGGCGATCTTGGAGCGATCAATGATGATTTTATGCTTTTGACGGAGGATCTAAGACGTCGTCGGATATGAGTCAATTTCAAGCACTAAAAATCACATTTTTAGGAAACCACAGGGGCCAAAGTGCGCGAAACGCGAAAAGGGACGGAAAAATGGGTCACCAGCGAAAAATCCGGTGACCCGGACTTCCATGGTCGCCGGTGACCATGGGCCGGCGACCTTGGGCTGGCGACCCTGGGGGTTTTTCTCCCCTTTTTGGTCCGTTTTGCGGTCTTTTTCGTCGCCGTTTTCTTCTGTATTTTTCCTGACATTTCCTCTCATTTATTGGCTTGATTTCCCTGTAGAAAACCTGATGAGAATCTTTGCATTTTTAGAGTGCAAAGTTTCCAATTTTCCGGGAAAGCTGAAGACTTTGTCGCATAGAGCTGCTAATTTTCCGCCAGAAGCTGAAACTTGGTCAAACGATGTCGGAATGACCTGAAATTTGAGGTGGAGCCTCCTGAGCAATAAATAAGACCAACCATAGGCTTTTGTTTGAGTTTTGAAGCCGTTTGGGGTCCCGTCGATGCTTCACTTGATTTTGCTGTGGGGAAAATGCCGAGCTTTGATATCTGGCAAAACGATGTTCGATTGACTTGAAATTTGACGGGGAGCCTATTGGAGTCATTTTGAGACGTTCCATGGGCTCTGTTTTGGATGTCATGGTCCCGGGTCGCTCCGCCGCCGGTAGGCTTGATTTTCTCTCGGAGCATCGAAACCTGGTCAAACGTTGTCAGAATGACCTGAAATTTGACGTGCAGCCTTTTGGAAGCATGTTGAAGCCACTCATGCACTTGGTTTGATGAGCGAAGGCTTCGGTGGTTCCCGCCGCCGGGAGGCTTGATTTTGCTGCTCGAGCATTGATGGAGGGTCAAACGTTGTCGGTTTGACTTGAAATTTGGCATGGAGCCCTTTTGAGACATGCTGGAGTCATCCGTAGGCTCTGATGGAGTCATCCGTAGGCTCTGATCGAAGTTTTGACGTCTTCGATGATGTCGCCGCCGAGAGCGCCAATTTAGCTGTCGGAGAAGCGAAGTTAGGCCAAATGATTCTGAAATGGCCCGAAACTCCTTGTGTACTCCTCCCTTGGCTGTCTTGATGGATCTTGTAGTTTTTGTTTGATTCTGACAAGATTTGATTTTTGGAGAAGTTGCATTGCCTATTTATGGCAGGTTGCGACTTCATGCAGCTTTCTTGATGTTGAAGAGGCAAAGTGACATTTTTGGTGTCAACAATCGCAAGCGCCAAGGATTTTGTTGAGGAGATTATCACCTTGGAGAACAAATGGACTGAGACCAAGAGTTTCCCAGATGGTGACTTCTTTGATGAGATGTTCATAAAACCTTCCAGCAAAGTCAAAACTGAGCTGACTGAGGTCACGAAGACTCGGAGGCAGATCGTTCGAGAGAAAAACGTTACCGAGTTATCCATCATGGGGCTGAAGCAAGACTTGGACCGCCTTGATAAGGAGGTTGTCGAGGCTAGGCAACGTCTTGATCTTTTAGAGGAAGAGGCTGCTGCCAAATGGACCGCCATTGTAGAGGCTCGTGACAAGGAGGGGACTCTCATTCACCAGGTTGAGGAAGCCGAAGGTAATGTCCGGAGGAAGACTCAGGAGCATGAGCAGTGGCAGGTCCTCTGGGAAGAACTTCCTCGTGCTGCAGATGGGTCACGGCATTCGGCCGCGTTTTATGGGGACATTTTGAAGGAGCGTGGCCTAAAAACTTTGGAAGTTAAGGCCAGGGTCTGCTTGAGGAGTTGAATCTTTGGTTGAAAACCATGTCGGATTGAGCTCCTGGGTTGTAACAGACTCTTTTTCCTTCTTTTTTTTTTTTTTTTGGTGGTACCTCCATGTATAAACAATCATTTTTTTTTGATGAAAACAATTTTGAGCAAAAGTTTGATGGGAATGTTTGTTTAAGGATTTGATCAAAAGGTTGTCATTTTGTGAAAATCTTTTGTCAAAGGGTTGTTTTGGGCATGAAAGCCAATTTTGTGGCGGAAAGCCTTGTTTTTTATGGTTTGAAAACCAAAATTTGGATGGCGAGAAAGCCTAATTTTGTGGCTTAAGAGCCAAAATTTATTTTGTGGCATGGGAGCCAAAATTTTTGGATGGCGTGAAAGCCGAATTTTATTTTGTTTGTCTTGGCATTTATAGCCGAATTTTGGCATTTATAGCCAGATTTTGGCGTTTATAGCCGATTTTTTTTTGTTTTGTTTTGGCATTTATAGCAGAATTTTGGCGTTTATAGCCGAATTTTGAGATGGCATGAGAGCCAAAAATTTTGTTTGTGGCATGAGAGCCGATTTTGAGATGGCATTAAAGCCGATTTTGGCGTTTATAGCCGAAAAATTTTATTTTTTGCATTTATAGCCGGATTTTGGCATTTATAGCCTGATTTGGCGTTTATAGCCAGATTTTGGCGTTTATAGCCGAGTTTTTTTGAAAACCAAGTTTTGTTTTATTGGCATGAAAGCCGATTTTGGCGTTTATAGCCAAAAAAATTTTGTTTTTGGCATTTATAGCCGAATTTTGGCATTTATAGTCGGATTTTGGCGTTTATAGCCGAGTTTTGGTTTTCAAAATGCAGGTATCGACTAATTGTCGCCTTCCCGCTGAATGGACTTGCAAGTATCGATGGAATGTCGCTTCCTTGCTCATTCGGTTTTGCGAGTATTGATGGAATGTCACTTCCTCGCGGGTTAGGTTTTGCGAGTATTGATGGAATGTCGCTTCCTCGCGAATTGGGGTGCAAATATCGACTAAGCGTCGCTTCCCTGCTTTTCCCAAAACTTTTGGTTTTGCGGGTATTGACTTGATGTCGTTTCTCCGCAATTTTTGAAATTTGAGGTTTTCTCGAACCATTTGAAATTTGGGTTGTGGATAGCAACTGGTATGTTGCATCTCCACGATTTTTGAAATTTGGGTTGTTGATATCAACTGGTTTGTTGCTTCTCCACGATTTTTGAAATTTGGGTTGTGGATATCAACTGGTTTGTTGCTTCTCCACGATTTTTGAAATTTGGGTTGTGGATATCAACTGGTTTGTTGTTTCTCCACGATTTTTGAAATTTGCAAGTATCGAATGGGGTTCGTTTCCTTGCGATTTTTGGGTTTTGGAAGTATCGAATGGGGTTCGCATCCTTCCGATTTTTGGGTTTTGGAAGTATCGAATGGGGTTCGCATCCTTCCGGTTTCTAAAGACCAAAATTTTTGTTTAAAGACACGAAGGTCATAAATTTTGACTTAAAACCATTTTGGTTGTAAAAGCCGAGGCGGTCTAGGGTGAAAATTCCTAAGTCCCGATTTTTGTTTCAAACCATGAATTTTGGGTTCAAGGATCGAAATTTTGGTCAAGTCTGGGAAGAGGCTCCTAAACTTGGATTTTTGGATTTGATTTTTCTTTTGAACAATGAAACGATGAAAGTAAGCATTGTTTTGAGAGATAGTTTTTTTTTGGAAACTTCAACATAAAGATGAAAATTTCAAAAGGGGTGGGTTTGATGAGCAAGTACCTTGGAAATACGAAGGGTCCCTCCCATTTTGGTTCGAATTTGCCTTTAGATTTCTGGGCAAAGACTATGGGTCTTTTTACTGCAAGAACCAAGTCACCCTTTTTGTAGGCGCGTTGCCTGACCTTTTTGTCGAAAGATCCTGCCATGCGTGCTTGGTACAACTCAATGCTTTATAGAGTTTCGAGTCGTCTTTCATCGACATTATCCAGCTCTTGGAGTCTCATTTTGACATTGCTTTCTTGCGTCATGTCATTTTGCAAAGATACCCTTAAGGAAGGAATTTGTACTTCCAAAGGGACAACAGCTTCGCATCCATAGACCAAAGAGAATGGTGTGCTATGGGTTGGTCCGTGAACGGTGGTTCGATAGGCCCACAAAGCTTCTAGTAGTTTGTCGCCCCAGTCACTTTTGTGACTAGTGATGGACCCGAAAAAAAAAGGGGAATCTTCCGTCCTCTCCCTCCGCACCCCGGGGGCTAACCTGGGTCTCGGCAGAGGAGGGAAGATCTCGGGCATCAACATTTTTGTACGGGTATGCCAAATTTACTTTCTACTTGGAATTTGGAATAGTGATAATCCGGAGATTCACCTTCACAAGTGGAAAGGAAATCAATCCTTTTTTCTAACTTTTCAAATTGCATAAATATTAAGAAAAGAGACAAGTTTTTAGAATGCCGTAAGAGGCGTTTTTGTTTGTTTGCCGTGAAAGGCGATTTTGCCGTGAAAGGCGTTTTTACAAAACTCATCAAATATGAAAGACAAGAATTGTGATTTCTTTTTGTCTCTTTAAGAAATACAAACTACAATAGAAAAGGAAGAAAAGGGATCTAACTTCTCAGGAGATTGTGGGGACACGTTGAGATCGACGGTCGCAAGTCATGTATGGGCTTCGCCATCGTCTTTCAAATGAGAACATGTAATGCTTTGATTCTTTGGCTTGGCTCCTAACCTCAGTTTTTTAAAAGACAAGGACCAAGAGAAGGTCCTATATCCAATGAAAAACCAAGTAAACGGGCTGAAAAACCGCGTTTAGGCCATGTTAGAGAAGGAGGAGGCCTTGGGGGGGGGGGAGGGGTGGACCCCCAAGGGACGTTGATCACCTTGTGGTGCTTCCAGGAGCAAAGTAGCAGGACTTCGTCTCTCTCTTGGATTTTCTGGATTTTCAGAGCTTGCACTTGGGGATCTATTTTCATCATGCTTTCTTCTTGGAATGGACCTCCTTTTATAGGCTTTTGGTAGCCATGAGGTGTTTATTGGCATTGATGGCCATGATGGAAGAATTGATGAGGAGTTACAAATTGATTTTGTAACTCCTTTTTCAAGGCTTGTGATTGGCCGATGAAGGTAGTGGGCATTTAATTGCCGTTATGCTTCATGATGATGGGAGTTTCATGGGTTTAATGCTATGATTACTTGGATTTGTAACTCCCAAACGCTTGAATCTGATTGGGCCGTCCAAAATAATGAGTTAATGACCGTATTAAGTTGTCATAAACGGGTCAATTAACGTCATTAAGTGGTCGCCAGGGCATGCGAAGAGTCGCGGGCCGCGCTGCGCCTTTTGAGATTCTTCTTGCGATCATCACAGGTGGATCCACACATTGTTTGATGTCGGATTGCAGTGCAATTTCAGACATTGATTGATGTTGGCGGGCCGGTGACATCTGTCTTGTCGATTTCACGATCGGTCGGACAGAAAGTGCACTTTCTTGGTCAGCCGGTTGGCGATCTTGAGGCGATCGGTGATGATTTCGTGCTTTTAACGGCGGATCCGAGATGTCGACGAAGATCAGTCGTTTTCAAGCATCAAACATTGCATTTTCCGAAAATCACAGAGGCCGGAACACCCGAAACGAGAAAAGAATCGGAAAACGGACACTTTGGTGCAAAATCCGGCGACCCGGATTTCCAGGGTCGCCGGGCGACCATGCACCCAGGGTCGCCCGACGACCCTGGGCCAGGGTCGCCCGACGACCCTGGGCCAGGGTCGCCCGACGACCCTGGGCCAGGGTCGCCGGCGACCATAGGGCTTTGGCCCGTTTGGTCGTCGAGCGTCGTTTTTGGCCGTTTTTTCGTCTTTTTCGTCCCTTTTTTCTTCTGTATTTTTCTTGAAACTTTTCCTCAATTATTAACTTCATTTTCTTGGAGAAAACTTGACGAGAACCCGTACGAAATCGGAGCACAAAGTTTCCCATTTTTTGGGAAAGCCGAAGACTTTGTAGCCGATTTTCCCTCAAGCGTCGAAACTAGGTCAAACGATGTCAGAATGACCTGAAAATTGAGGTGAAGCTTCTTGAGCAGTGGATAGGACCAACCATGGGCTTTTATTTGAGTTTTGAAGCCGTTTGGGGTCCCATCGATGCTTCACTTGATTTTGCTGTGGGAAAAATGCCGAGCTTTGATATGTGGTCAAACGATGTCCGATTGACCTGAAATTTGATGGGGAGCCTATTGGAGTCATTTTGAGACGTTCCATGGGCTCCATTTTGGACGTCATGGTCTCGGGTTGCTCCGCCGCCGGTGGGCTTGATTTTCTCTCGGAGCATCGAAACCTGGTCAAACGTTGTTGGAATGACCTGAAATTCGACGTTGAGCCTTTTGGAAGTATGTTGAAGCCACTCATGTATTTTGTTTGATGAGTGATGGCTTCGGTGGTTTCTGCCGCCGGGAGGCTTGATTTTGCTGCTCGAGCATTGATGGAAGGTCAAACGTTGTCGGTTTAACTTGAAATTTGGCATGGAGCCCTTTGGAGACATTTTGGAGTCATCCGTAGGCTCTGATCAAAGTTTTGGTGTCTTTGATGATGTCGCCGCCGGGAGCTCTTGTTTAGCTATCGGAGCAGTGAAGTTGGGCCAAACGATGTCGGAATGACCCGAAACCTCAGGTGTACCCCTCTTTTAGCTGTCTTGAAGGATCTCTCAGTTTCTGCCTAATTCTGACAAAATTTGATGCTTGAAGTAGCCTTGCCTATTTTTAGCAGGATGCAGCTTCAGAAGGCTTCTCGATGTTGAGGAGACACATTGACTTTTTTGGTGTCAACAAATGCCCCCTCGAGGTACAACGACGAGTAGCTTTTTGGAGTAGATGTGCCTCGAAGAGAAACTTGGAGGAGAGATTCCAACTTGACCAAGAGTCTTGAGCATTTTTTTTTTTTTTTGAATTGCCTTCTGAGTTTCCGGGGGAATTTGATGGTAGCGAGAGGGATCACGTACCATCTCAAGGCAAAGTTTTGAAAATGACATGGGGTATTTGGATTTTGGGTTTTGGATTTTGGTTTTTGACCTTGTGACCTAACAAGCTGTATGTGGCAGGTTAGGGGGTCGGGGTTTGATTTTGATTTTGACCTTGTGACCCAACAAGCTGTATGTGGCAGGTTGGGGGGTCAGATTTGGTTTGTTGGTTTTGGATTTTGATTTTGGTTTTGGTCTTGTGACCTAACAAGCTGTATGTGGCGAGCTAGGGGCCGGAATTTGGTTTTGTGAAATGTCAATTTCAAGATTTTGGCTCAATTTGGTTCATGAGGTTGGATGGTTTGGTTTTTGGAAACTCATGGGACTTTCTTTTTTTTTTTTTTTTTTTTTCTTTTGAATGATCCCATCAACTCAAAAGAGGCATGGGTCTTTTTTTTTTTTTTTTGCTCTTTTCTTTTTTTGCTCTTGGTAAGAGGAATACTTTGACTAAAAGCCAATTTTAGTGCCTAGGTGGTCAAACCTGGCTCATATGGGCTAACCCATGGGACCTTAGGCTTTGGAGATGGCCTAGATCTCATATGGTGTCATATTTGTAAAGAATATCTAAAAATATGTCTTTTGTGCAGAGAATATCTAAAAATATCTTTACTTGGAGAGAATTTCTCAAGTTTTCTTTTTGTAGAAAGATTTTCTCAAAATATCTTTCTCTTTGGGAAAGTAGCTAAATTTTAGCACTTTCCTCCTTTCTTTCTCTTTGTTTCCTCTTTTAGCTTGCTCTCTTCTATAAAAGCAAAGAGGGTTGGTGCTTTTGCTCCATTACTTTCTTTTTGCAAGAAATCTTCAAGAGTCCTCCCCAAGACAAGAAGTGCTTTCTCTTCTTCAAGGATCTCCAAGCTTTTCTTCTTCTTCTCCATCAATGGCTTCAAGTAAGTTTTCTTTCTCGTCAAGAATCTCCATTGTAGGAGTAGCTTCTTCATCATTTTTTTCTTCTTTTTCTTTTCTTTTCTTTCTTCTTCTCTTTTTTTTTCTTTTCTTTTCTTTTCTTTTCATGCACGTTTTTCTTTTTTTTTCGTGCTTCTCTTTTTTTCTTTCTTTCTTTTTTTCTCTGTTTTTTTTTTCTTTTCACGGTTTTCTCTGTTTTTTTTTTTAAAACCGTGTACTCTCTTTTTTTTTCTGTTTTTTTTTTCTCTGGCTGTACGGACAGGTCCGTACGGACCTGACCGTACTGCCACGTGGCAGTGGGGCACGGCCTGTGGGCCAAATTTTTTTTTTTTTTTTGTGCTGAGATTTTTTTTCTCTCTCTTTCTTTTTCTTTTTCCTTGCTTGCTCACTATGATAATGAGGCTATGCAATTTCAATATGTATGCATTTTTTTTTTGATGCATCAAGATAGAAGGCTAGAGTCTCTAGGTCAAGCCAACATGATTTTTGACTTGGACAAAGTTTGATTGGTTTTGACCAAATTGGGTTGGAATTGGTCAAACTTTGGTCAAGGTTTTCCTAACATTTAATGCATGATGATATATTTTTGATGCATGAGTTTTGGTAAATAGATTTGGAAGTATGATGATGCATACCTGAAAATCTTTTGCAAGTGTTGGGATTTTGAGCTCGCAGCGATGTTGAGCTCTTTCTCGGTCTTGCTGGATTTTGAGGAAGTTTTGTAATTTTTGGATTCTGAAGCTCGCAGCAATGTTGAGCTCTTTTCCAGATTTTGCGGAAGTTTGATGAGATTGGCTTGTTCTCGCGGCAATGTTGAGTTCAAGCCTTCTTTGAGAATTCTCCACTGACTATGAGCTCGCAGCGATGTTGAGCTCATCTTCAAGCTTCCTATCTTTTTCAGAGTATTTTCCTTTTCGTTGGAATTGCCCCGGAACCATGTCAAAATTTTGCTAGAATTTTTGTGGCAGAATTCTGTCATGTTTGACGTTGATTGATCTTTTCTCTTCCATCTTTTGCATGTAGTCCTTCTAGAACGAACAAGGGTAAAGGTCCTGTTAGTGACACACCTCGTCGGTCTGCTAGATCTTCCAATGCGGCCGTTCAGCAGGCTTGTGAGAAGGAGGGGACTCTCATTCGACAGGTTGAGGAAACTGAAGGTAATATCCGGAGGAAGCTGAAAGTAATATCCGGAGGAAGACTCAGGAGCATGAGCAGTGGCAAGTCCTCTAGGAAGAACTTCCTCGTGCTGCAGATGGGTCACGGCATTCGGCCGCGTTTTATGGGGTCATTTTGAAGGAGCGTGGCCTAAAAACTTTGGAAGTTAAGGCCAAGGGTCTGCTTGAGGAGTTGAAAATTTGGTTGAAGACCATGTCGGAATGAGCTCCTGAGTTGTAACAAACTCTTTTTCCTTCTTTTTTTTTTTGTACTTCCATGTACAAACAGTTTTGGTACTATATTTTTTGTATCCCCTTCCTTTCACTTAAATCATTTTTTTTTATGAAAACAAATTTGAGCAAAAGTTGATGGGAATGTTTGTTCAAAAATTTGATCTAAAGGTTGTCATTTTGTGTAAATCTTTTGTCAAATGATTGTTTTGGGCATGAAAGCCAATTTTGTGGCGAAAAGCCTGGTTTTTGATGGTTTGAAAACCGAAATTTTGAATGGCATGAAAGCCTAATTTTGTCTGTGGCATGGGAGCCAAATTTGTTTGTGGCATGAGAGCCAAAGTTTTTTGGATGGCGTCAAAACCGAATTTTGAAATGGCATAGAAGCCGAATTTCATTTTGTGGCACGGGAGCCAAATTTTGTTTGTGGCATGAGAGCCAAAATTTTTGGATGGCGTGAAAGCCGAATTTTGGAATGGCATAGAAGCCGAATTTCATTTTGTGGCATGGGAGCCAAATTTTGTTTGTGGCATGAGAGCCGATTTTAAGATGGCATGAAAGCCGATTTTGGCGTTTATAGCCGAAAATTTTTTGTTTTGGCATTTATAGCCGAATTTTGGCATTTATAGCCGGACTTTGGCATTTATAGCCGGATTTTGGCGTTTATAGCAGAGTTTTGGCGTTTATAGCCGAGTTTTTTGAAAACTAAGTTTTGTTTTATTGGCATGAAAGCCGATTTTGGCGTTTATAGCCGAAAATTTTTTGTTTTGGCATTTATAGCCGAATTTTTGGGGTTTATAGCCGGATTTTGGAGTTTATAGCCGATTTTTGGTTTTCAAAATGCAGGTATCGACTAAATGTCGCCTCCCCGCTGAATGGTCTTGCAAGTATCGATGGAATGTCGCTTCCTTGCTCATTCGGTTTTGCGAGTATTGATGGAATGTCACTTCCTCGCGGGCTGGGTTTTGCGAGTATCGATGGAATGTCGCTTCCTCGCGAATTGGGGTGCAAATATCGACTAAGCGTCGCTTCCCTGCTTTTCCCAAAACTTTTGGTTTTGCGGGTACTAACTTGGTGTCGTTTCCCCCCGATTTTTTTTTTGAAATTTGAGGTTTTCTCGAACCATTTGAAATTTGGGTTGTGGATAGCAACTGGTATGTTGCATCTCCACGATTTTTGAAATTTGGGTTGTGGATATCGACTGGTTTGTTGCTTCTCCATGATTTTTGAAATTTGGGTTGTGGATATCAACTGGTCTGCTGCTTCTCCATGATTTTTGAAAATTGCAAGTATCGAATGGGGTTCGTTTCCTTGCGATTTTTGGGTTTTAGAAGTATCGAATGGGGTTCGCATCCTTTCGATTTTTGGGTTTTGCGAGTATCGACTGAATGTCGCTTCCCCGCGGTTTCAAAATTTTTGTTTAAAGACACGAATGTCATAAATTTTGACTTAAAACCATTTTGGTCGTAAAAGCCGAGGCGGTCTAGGGTGAAAATTCCTAAGTCCCGATTTTTGTTTCAAACCATGAATTTTGGGTTCAAGGATCGAAAATTTTAGTCAAGTATGGGAAGAGGCTCCTAAACTTGGATTTTTGGATTTTGATTTTTTTTTCTTTTTGAACAATGAAACGATGAAAGTAAGCATTGTTTTGAAAGTGTTTGTTTTGGAAACTTCAATATAAAGATGAAAATTTCAAAAAGGGTGGGTTTGACGAACAAGTACCTTGGAAATAGGCTTTGGCTGTGTAGATATCGCTCTAACCCGTTAAAGGAAGTCTTCAAAGGTAGTACCGCTTCAAGAACTTGCCGTTGATGGGTAGCATACATCTGTCTCCTTCCATGTTTAGAAGAGCGTATGCACCGTTGGAGAAGACTTTGTCGATGACGAAGGGTCCCTCCCATTTTGGTTCGAATTTGCCTTTGGATTTGTGGGCAAAGACTATGGGTCTTTTTACTGTAAGAACCAAGTCACCCTTTTTGTAGGCGCGTTGCCTGACCTTTTTGTCGAAAGATCCTGCCATGCGTGCTTGGTACAACTCAATGCTTTGTAGAGCTTCGAGTCGTCTTTCATCGAGATTATCCAGCTCTTGGAGTCTCGTTTTGACATTGCTTTCTTGCGTCATGTCATTTTGCAAAGATACCCTTAAGGAAGGAATTTGTACTTCCAAAGGGATAACAGCTTCGCATCCATAGACCAAAGAGAATGGTGTGCTATGCGTTGGTCCTCGAACGGTGGTTCGATAGGCCCACAAAGCTTCTAGTAGTTTGTCGCCCCAGTCTCTTTTGTGACTAGAGACCATTTTCTTGAGAATTTTGCAGAGTGTCTTGTTGAAGGCTTCTGCTAGTCCGTTCGCTGCTGGATTATATGGAGTCGAAGGACAACTTTGGATTTTGTACTTGTTGCAGAACCTATAGAATCTGTGATCCCGAAATTGCGGTCCGTTATTATGGACGAATCTTTTAGGTATGCCGAAGCGACAAATAATGTTGGTGCGCAAGAATTGAAGGACTGATGAAGTCTTCATTTCGCTGAGCGCAAATGCTTCTGACCACTTGGAGAAATAATCCGTGCGGCGAAGATGAAGCGATGACCTTTGCTTGATGGGGGAGAAATAGGACCTATGATGTTCATTCCCCAGGCTTCGAAAGGCCATGAGATTGCTGTTGGATGTAGCCATTCTGGAGGCATGTGGACATAATCTCCGTGAATCTGGCATTTTTTGTAGCGCTTGGCAAATTGCATTGCATCAGCTACCATGGTAGGCCAACAGTAACCTAGCCTTTTTATCTGGTTGTAGAGCTTAGGGCCAGCCTGATGGGCTCCACAAAGACCAGCATGTACTTCTTCGAGAGTTTCCTCAGCCTCTTGTTGGGATAAGCAGTGTAGGAGTACTCTGTTGAAGGATTTTCTGTAAAGTGCTTTTGAAGGTATATCCAAATGAAAGTTTGGGGCTCGTCTTTGGATGCTTACATGCTCTTTTGGATCTTCAGGTAGTATTCCGAACATGATATAATTAATGAACGGATCTCTCCAGTCGCCAATCGGAGGTTTGAGGATGGACATCCGATTTCCAACCACTTGGTGGCATTCAGCAACTGCTTGGTGTGTGTTGAGAGGAGGGAGAATCCTTCTTTGACACACTGTGACTTGCATGTTTTCCCCTTCTTGGATTGCCATGGATGCGGCAAGTCCAGCCAGGGCATCTGCACGGATGTTTTCACCTTTGAGGATGTGGGTGATATGGCAGATGCTGAATCTTTGTTGAAGCGACTGCGCCTTATTGTAGTAAGGTAGCAAATCAGGCTTCCTGACTTCATATTTTTTATTCATCTGGTTGATGACCAGTTGAGAGTCTCCAAAAGCTTCCAGCGTGGTGATGCCGAATTCGAGGGCGAGTTCCAATCCTACAATCAGGGCTTGGTACTCAGCTGCATTGTTTGAACATGGTTCCAGTAGCGAGAAGGCGTGTGGAATCATGTATTTGTCGGGATTGACAAAGAGGATGCCGATTCCCGATATTTGCTTTCCCTTTTCATTTGTCCTGGTTGCACCGTCAAAGTACATGTCCTAGGAAGCATTTGATAAGGAAGTTTCCACATTGTAGACAAATTCGTCTGGGAGATCATCCCTGAGTGGAGAATCTTTAGGCAATGGATGCTCTGCGAGGAAATCTGCCAGAACTTGTCCTTTGATTGCTTTTTGTGGTACATACCTAATATCAAACTGTGATAGAATGATGGACCATTTTGCCAGTCGGGCATTGAGAGAACCTGCTTTTGTGACAATGAACTTTAGGAGGTTGATCCTTGAAATCAAGTAGACTGTGTTCGACATCAGATAGTGACGCAGCTTTTGTACAGCGAACATTACTGCAAGGCATTCTTTTTCGATTGGGGAGTAGCGATGCTCTGCACCTACCATCATGCGGCTAAGGTAATATAGAGCAGCTTCTTTTCCGTCATCGTTTTCTTGTGCGAGCAGAGCACCCAAAGAGTGGTCGAGAGCTCTTGTGTACAAGATAAATGATTTTCCAGTTGTGGGGGCAGCCAGTACTGGAGGTTTGATGAGGTATGCTTTGATGTCTTGAAATGCATTTTCACATTCAGCATCCCAGACAAAGCCCACGCCTTTCTTCATCCGGCGAGAGAATGGACGGCATTTCCCTGATAGATTGGAGATGAACCGTCGGATGTAGGCCAGCCTTCCTTGAAGCCCTTTTAATTCTCTTAGGGTTCTAGGAGATGGCATTTCCAGGATAGCCTTGACTTTGGTAGGGTCAAGTTCTATTCCAGCTTTCCGTACTATGAATCCGAGAAACTTACCCGATGAAACACAGAAGAAGCACTTTAGTGGATTCATCCGCAACTTGTGTTTGCGAAGTCGGAGGAAGACTTCTCGAAGATCTTCGAGATGGTCTTCTTTTCTCCTGCTTTTTATGGCGAGGTCGTCAACATAGCATTCGACCGTTTTGTGCTGCATATCTTGGAATATTTTCATATAGCCCTCTGATATGTTGCACCTGCATTTTTCAGACCAAACGGCATGACAGTGTAGCAATACACGCCGAATGATGTTCGAAATGATGTATGCCTTTCATCTTCAGGATGCATTTTTATCTGATTGTAGCCAGAGAACCCATCCATGAATGTCATTCGCTCGAATCCATAGGTGTTGTCAATCATCACCTCTAGTATGGGGAGCGGGAATTCATCTTTAGGACATGTACTATTCAGGTCTCTGTAGTCAATACAGACCCTTATCTGCCCATTTTTCTTTGTCACGGGGACGATGTTGGCCAACCATTCAGGATGCTGTTCCTCGCGGATGAAGCCAACGTTTTTGAGTTTCTGAACTTCTTGTTCGATTTTGTCCATCACGTCGGGACGGAATCTTCTTTGGCCTTGTTTGATAGGCTTGATTTCTTTTTGCAAGTTGAGCTTGTGGACTGCTACTTTGGGATCCAAGCCAGGCATTTCGGCATAAGACCATGCAAAGCAATCAATGAACTCACGAAGAAAGGAGATATACTCGGGTAAGTCATCATCCTTTATATTCTTGCTTATGAATACAGGACGTGGGTTATCAGGTGTTCCCAAGTCTATCTTTTGAACAGGATCTTCTGTGGGAAGGTTTGAAGGTGGTTCCTCCACAATATTTTCGGAGGCTTCCAACTCAACAAGACCTTCTGGATTGCCAGAGGCATTTTCAGACTGAGGCTCTGTTTCCGTCCATGAATCTTCTTGATCAGTATCCTTCTCAAGGCTTGCAATGAGATGGTCCCAATCATTTGCTGGAATTGGGTTGAAGTAGGGTACTTCTTTTGGAGACAATGATTCTTCTGGGATAGAGAACCGCTCGTCTGTGTCATCGGGCAATTCCTCTTTGTTATCAGAGAAATTATACCAATTGGAGGAGCTTTCAGGATTTTTGACGAGTAACTCCTCAAAGAGATATCCAGGGATATCGATGTCTTCATGAGATGTTGAGGCTTGGTCGGTAAAGCGACTTTGCAGCCATGGTGTCAACTGTCTCATAGGAGCGGTAGGATCATACCCCAACCCATATGAAGACTTGCCTTTGTGAAGGTGGATTTTCCAATCTTCTGATTGACTTTTGGTCAGGGTGGGTTCCAATGGTGTAAGAATACCACGGCCACCTCCCAAACCAGTCGGGTTTTGAGCATCGTAGCCCATTTTCTTCATAATAGCTTGTGCCATTGGACTATACAGGGATAGCGGAGGCATACCTTCGTTTTGGAAAGGCTCAAGCAGAGAGTTCAGTGGAGATGCCCCCGACCTGTGGAAGAAGATTGTTTTTTCTTCTGGCGAAGTTGCCGGGATAACAAAGGAGGCAGACGTAGGATCTTCTATGCCTGCAAGTGTCTCCAATGGAGTGAGAGTGAGCTGATCTTGCTGAGTATCAGCTTGGCTCGATGCTGGGTCATCTTCTGACTCTGACTCTGAGTCTGTGTCATGCATAATAGACACAAAGGAGACAGTGAGCTTGCCCCCAGTCTTTTGTTTTGTCTTCTTTGCTTTAGTAGTGATTACCAAAGGCTTTCGAGATTTGAAGGAGACGACGAAGGGAGCTTAGCCGCTTACTTCGAGTATGGTGGAGGGTTTGTTTTCCTCCGATGATTGCTGAGGAGCCTTGCCTTTATCTTTCTGGAGACTGTCGGCAAAGCGAATTGTTTTTTCCGCCTGTTCTTCTTTTCCATCTTTATACATTTGAGCATCTGCAAAATGGACATCTCTGCCTTTGAAGAGTTTTTTGTCTGCAAATACTCGATGTATTAGGCCATCGTCGCCAATGAACTTGATGCACTGATGTAGAGTTGAAGGGACGACACCATTCTCATGTATCCAGGGGCGTCCAAGGAGTATATTGTAGCATGAAGGGGTCCTTATTGCATACACAGTGACTTCAGAAATAAGATTACCGATTTGCAGTTTGAACCTGATTTTGCCGATAGGCCTTTAAGCGCTGCCGTCATATCCAAAGATGGATACGGACGTGTGACTCAGTTTGCTAGGTGGGATGCCCAGCTCTTCGAGTGCCGAAGTATAGATGAGGTTGAGTGCAGAACCTGGATCGATCTGAACTCTGTGTACTGGTATTTCTTTGACGTACCCCGTAAAGTACAAGGGACGGTTGTGCTTTTTTTCGCCTAGGAGGAGGTCATCCTTGTCGAAGGCAATTGTTGCACTTGCTGCTTTTTGTACCGAGAGGCATTCATTGCTTGATCCCTCAGTTTTTTTCTTTTCTCCCTTTGAGGGAGTATTTGATTTTTTGACCCTATAGTCCATTTCAATTTGTAGGACTTGTAGGGCATGTTTGTCGACATCCGCATTCAGCCTTTGTAATTCTGAAATGAGACTATCACGAGTTTGTGGAGACATTCGTAATAAGTCAAGGATGTGAAGACGTGCAGGTATGTGTTTGAAGTGCTCAATCAAGTCGTACTTGAAAGCCTCCTTCGGGCCTGCATTTTCATTATTATTGCCACTTGGGGCGCTTACATCTTGCTTTCCCGAAGGATTTACATAAAAAGAAGAAGGTTGGTTGTAATTTTTGTGGTAATCCCGGCCAGAACGGGTACCTCTACCAACTTCAAGAGCCTCTAGGGAAGGGTCTTCCTTTGGAAGATCGTTCTCAAGATCAAGGGGTTGATCCTTTGCTGAAGACGTCTCTGTAACAGCATTGGTGTCTTCAGTAATTGTGTTGCACAGAGCAATTTCTGGGAACAAGTCCTGAACAGCAGCCGGCAACTTTTTTTTATTAGCCCAGACATCGCCCGTGAGATAGGGTATCTGGGACCAATTGACTGAGTTTTCATTGAAGAGGATTTCATTGGAAGAAGTTTCTTCAAGATGATTAATCGGGAGAGGCTTGAGTTCGGATGTCACAGCTTCAGGAGACGAGGGTTGAGAGGATGTTATCTCAGTGGAAGTCACCTGAGAGGATGTAGCTCCGAAAGATATGCTACCGGTTGGGGAGTACGTGTCTTCGGAAGCTTCAGAGGCACTGTCGTCCTGAGCTATTGCATTGCAGGTTATCCTGACAGGAGATGCGCCCAGTGTAGACTGTTGGGAATCGGACTCATCCTCAGATGTAAGAGGATCATCGATCCAACTGTTTTCTCCATTTTCAGGAGTTGAGGGAGAAAGTTACCATTGATTTTCAAGGACTACCGGCTCTGGATCATGACGAAGATTGATGCGATCCTGCTCCTGCTCTATGGCAAGATGTTGCAAGATTCTTGCATATTCTTCGAGATCAGGCATGGGAGCCAAATCTTCTTCGTCATTTGCCCTTTGTGGTTCGCCCATGTTGGGTTCCACTGAAGCATTTGCTGGTGCTGGATTGACAGCATTTTCTTGAACAGGGCCCTGGTCTTCTTCATCATCAGACCAAGATCCTTGTGGCTGTAATGGGTTATACCAGATTACTGGCATAAGATGAGAGTCGGGAATCCATTCCTCATCGGAGAGGTATTCTCCTGTTTCAAGGGATTCTTCCCACTCATCGATATCACTGGCAGTGTCACTGGACTCGTATCCGTTCATGGAGAATCCAACTACCGAGTTACAAGAGTATGATGCCCCCTACACATTTAAATTTTTGTATAGAGGTGTCATGAAATCATCAAGAGTGATTTTTCTTACCGCCTTGGAGGTTTTGGGAAAAGATTCTTTCGTCGTCCCTAGTGAAGCAGTGGAAGAAGTTTCTGCTTTTTCAAGGACTTCTTGTTTTGGTTGAGACTTCTGCTGTCGTTTGAGCTTGCGGAGCTGTCTCTTGGCTTGCCTTCGCTGCTAAGCGGTTGACTTTGTTTTGACGATCTCCCAATTTTCATCATCTAGGAGATCGGGATGCACCCATATAGGCTGTCCATCTGATGTTGGATAGGGAACCAATTCTTGGGACGCTTGAGCCATTTTTATCACCTTGAATGAAGTAGTGATTTTCTCCTTCGGTGACTTTGAAGTTTGCCGACATGACACCATGTTGACAGAGGCGGGGCCATAGTTTTTATCAAAGGTTATGACTCCGTTTTTCCACATCTCATTGATCTTCTCTCTCACAACGAAGCATTGATTGAGAGGATGTGAGATCATCTGATGGTATGGACAGTATCGGGGATCATTGGTTTTGCCAACATCTCCCGGTCTTTTGGGCTCTGGCAAAATGAGTTTGCCATTTGCTAGGAGAGCCTCAAAGATTTCTTCAACATCTTCATCGAACGAATATTTCTTTTCTACACGTTCTTTGAAGGCATCAGAGGGTTCAGGCCTTTTACCTACAGTTTTGTTTTCAGGTTTTTTTGGGTGCTGAGGAGCTGACTTAGTCTGCACATTGAGAACCTCCTTTTTCTTTGGTTTTGAGGTTGTAACAGCAGTCGGCTCTTTCTTTGATGATTTCTGACTATTGAGGTCTTTGATCACCATTTCAGCTTCCATGGAAGCTTCGAGGAGTTCCCCCAGGTTCTTTGATTTGTTGCCGATGATCATGGAGCGAATTTTTGCTCTCATATTGTTACGGCAGATGTCGACTAGCGACGCTTGTGGCAGCACATCTGAGCATTTGTACGCCATTGCCTTCCATTTGTGAATGAAGTCGTATGTTGACTCACTCTCTCCCTATTTTAGGCTGCAGAGTTGAGCCATAGTAACAGGATGATCCTCACCTTGGAAGTGGGTCAGGAAGCATGTCTCCAGCATAGCCTAGTTCTAGATGGAGTTCTCCGGCAGAGTGGAGTACCAATCAAAGACTGTACCTTTTAGGGTACTTGCGAAGAGACGAATCTTGAGGGCATCTTGATCCGCAATAGCTCCTGTCAGGATCTTGAAGTGGATGACATGCTGTCTGGCTGAACCTTTCCTAGTATATGTCTGGAGAGTAGGTTGTTTGAATTTTGCAGGGAACGGAACCGAGTCCATCCATAGAGGGTAGGGTGGCTTGATCCCATGTTCCTTCAATGTATCCTCTTCTTTTGCTTTTGCGAGGATATCGTCCACGTCCTTTCTGGTAAGGGCGCGAGACTCATTGTATTCTGCATTGCCCTCGTCATCTTCATGATTCGGAGGGGTTTCATTGTTAGGTGGTGGACGCTGTAGAGTGAATCAAATTTTCCATTAGAGTCTCAATTCTCTGTTGTCCTTGCTCCAACTGCTGGATGCGTGCAGTTACGTCATCATGCGGTGGAGGCTGCTCAGAACTTGTAGCCAAGACGTTCATCCCTCGGGATTCGAACGAAGAAATCGTCTTGGTGACTGAGCTGGGGCTCATGCTTCTGGATGAAGAATCTGAGGAGTGGTTACTCCGATGTCCTTGGCTCGGAGGAGTGGAAGATTCCTCCAGATGTGTTCGTGTCCGAGAGACGCTGCGAGTCACTGGACGTCTAACACTGATTTTGGTTGCTGACTTCTGGCGTTTTCTGGTTTTGCCAACCATATGAACAGCAACGAATTGGTCGGGTCTTTCTTTTTCGACCCATTTCTTTGTGACGTGGAGAGTAGAACGCTGGGTTCTTTGTTTCTCGACTCTCTTTTGTCGATATGCGGTGCGGCGGCGCATACGAAGAGCAATTTGAGCTTCAGTCAGCTCTGGCTGGGCTCTGGCGATGAAGGATGTAGTCCCTTGTGCGCAGCAGCCGAGTTTGTCTTCTTTGAAGCTTGGCAAGGACAGAATCTGGACGCTGTCCTTTGTCTGTTGCAATGAAGACTTGAATTTTGCGAGCTCGGCCCCTGTTGAGATGAAGGGTCGACCCGCGGGAGTGCAGGCTTCAACATGTTTTTGCATAGGCCTAATGATGCAAGATTTGATTTTGGACTTGTAGGAGCAAGCCGGCTCATGATGATTTTGTTTATTTTTTGGGTGGAGGGTAGGTTTCTCCTCTTTCATGTAAGAGAGGGTAGAACTGATTTTCCTTGAGAGGGGCCAGGTATGCTGGCTTTGCAGATGTTTGGGACCTCCGTTGTTTTGACGAAGATCTCAGGGACCAGGTTTTGGTGTAAACCTAGTTTCTTGTGGGTTGAGGCTTCGTGGGAACGCCACAGGCTTCAGGCTTCTTGGTGTTCGCCCTTGGTGCCATTTTAGTGACACGTTGCGGGGCAGTTTTCTGCTTCTTGGCAGGTACAATGTCTTCTGCGGGAAGTGGGAATGGTCCCAGCGATCCGAAGACGATGGTCCGGGGAGTTGAAGTTGATCTGGTGTTTGGGGAGTTGTCGAGAGAGATGACGCTTCGGCAACTGGCAAGGCGCTTATGCTTGTTTTGCTTATCTTGAAGCATAAGCTGGTACTTGTTCTCATCGAAAGTGATGGTCAATGAAGCTGCCATTGTTAGTTTTGGAAAACTTCTGAAACAAGACCAAATCCATTAGTAATCACAAGAATATGGTGATCGTAAATGGAGAACAACTATGGTTTTGTCTTTTCAAATCACTTGAGGGGACATGGCCCAACCCAAGGACGATGAAGAAGGCAAAAAGCCATAGAGGATACAATTGTTCTAAAATGCAAGTATGGTAGGCTCAGAGTGAGCGTTCCAGTGACTGCTAGAAGCAATTGTAGACCTTAATTCAAATTACCGAGAAGCCAAGCTCACTCGAGGTAAAATGATATAAGGTTGGAGATACAAATGTGTCGGTCGCGAATACAATAGACCCGAAAGGGCGTATTAGCACCGCTAGGCACAAATGTTGCAAATTGCATCCTTGGGAAGGACTCGAGATGGGATTTTTTTGAAAGGTCAAATTTGGATTCATAAAGGAGAGCAAATGGTATTCCAATCCGAACAAAGGCTCAACATTTCTGCGAGCACTAAATTCAGAAGGGAAGGAACCATAATTTCTCGGATGTGAATCTAGACGTGACGGAAGTTTTGTTTTTGAAAGGTCAAGATTGAATTCATCGAAGAGAGCAAATGGTGTTCCATTCCGAACAAGGCTCAATATTTCTGCGAGCGCTAAATCCGAAAGGGAAAGAACCAAGATTTCTCAACTCTGAATTCAAAAGTGACAAAAAAAATTTTTTTAAAGGTCAAGATTGAATTCATCGACGAGAGCAAATGGTGTTCCATTCCGAACAAGGCTCAACATTTCTGCGAGCGCTAAATCCGAAAGGAAAAGAACCAAGATTTCTCAACTCTGAATTCAAAGTGACAGAAGTTTTTTTTTTTTTTTTTTTTTTAAGGATTTTTTTTAGAGAATTTTTTTTGAAAGGTGCACATAGATTTCCAATTCGATCTTATGAAACCTTAGTAGATAGATCAGCCCCCAGGTAAGGGTAGGATTACTTAATGAACCCGTTTGGAGGACCCTTGCCTCGAACAGTCTAGCTGTCTCCACACTCTGGACAAGGCTTTTCTTACATCCACTTTGGTCAAAGAACGCAACTGGTGGAACCTTAGTGTTTTTTTTTTTTTAAATCCCTTTTTTTTGAAAGGTTTTTTATAAACTCATTAAAGAGAACGAATGGTGTTCCAATCCGAACAAAGGCTCAACATTTCTGCGAGCGCTAAATTCGAAGGGAATGAACCAAGGTTTCTCAATTTTAAATGCAAAAGAGAGAAAGCTAAAAAAAATTTGAATTTATAATTTTTTTTTTGAAATCCCAATTTGGACTCATCAAAGAGAAAAGATGGCCCAATCCCCGATATGAACGATAGCTGCGAACATTTCTGTGAGCTATCGAGTTCAAGGAGGAGAGGATCAAAATTTCTCAAAGTTGAATCTTATGAAAGAGAGATCATTTTTTTTTTAAATAGTTTGAAACGAAGGTGTTTTTTTTTTTTTTTTAAAAATCCCAATTGGACTCATCAAAGAGAAAAGATGGCCCAATCCCCGATATGAACGATAGCTGCGAACATTTCTGTGAGCTATCAAGTTCGAAGAGGGAATGATCAAAATTTCTCAAAGTTGAGTTTTTAAGAAAAAGAGATCAGATTTGTTTTTTTTTGAAGTGAGAAAGAACAATTGAAATCCCATCTCATGTTTTTTTGATGCAAAATGCAACATAGGCCACCAACTAGAAAGGAGCCAAGTGATCAAAGCATCACGTTCTCAAGTCAACGAGTCCCACCGGGTGTGCCAACTTGATGGACCCGAAAAAAAAAAGGGGGAATCTTCCGTCCTCTCCCTCCGCACCCCGGGGGCTGACCTGGGTCTCAGCGGAGCAGGGAAGATCTCGGGCATCAACATTTTTATACGGGTATGCCAGATTTACTTTCTACTTGGAATTTGGAATAGTGATAATCCGGAGATTCACCTTCACAAGTGGAAAGGAAATCAATCCTTTTTTCTAACTTTTCAAATTGCATAAATATTAAGAAAAGAGACAAGTTTTTAGAATGCCGTAAGAGGCGTTTTTGTTTGTTTGCCGTGAAAGGCGTTTTTGCCGTGAAAGGCGTTTTTACAAAACTCATCAAATATGAAAGACAAGAATTGTGATTTCTTTTTGTCTCTTTAAGAAATACAAACTACAATAGAAAAGGAAGAAAAGGGATCTAACTTCTCAGGAGATTGTGGGGACACGTTGAGATCGACGGTCGCAAGTCATGTATGGGCTTCGCCATCGTCCTTCAAATGAGAACATGTGATGCTTTGATTCTTTGGCTTGGCTCCTAACCTCGGGTTTTTAAAGGACAAGGACCAAGAGAAGGTCCTATATCCAATGAAAAACCAAGTAAACGGGCTGAAAAGCCGTGTTTAGGCCATGTTGGAGAAGGAGGAGACCTTGGGGGGGGGGGGGGGGGGGGGGGCGGGGGGGGGGGGGGGGGCCAAGGGACGTTGATCACCTTGTGGTGCTTCCGGGAGCAAAGTAGCAGGACTTCGTCTCTCTCTTAGATTTTCTGGTTTTCCAAAGCTTGCACTTGGGATCTCTTCGGCTTTCTTCTTGGAATGGACCTCCTTTTATAGGCTTTTGATAGCCATGAGGTGTTTATTGGCATTGATGGCCATGATTAAAGAATTGATGAGGAGTTACAAATCGATTTTGTAACTCCTTTTTCAAGGCTTGTGATTGGCCAATGAAGGTAGTGGGCATTTAATCACCTTTATGCTTCATGATGATGGGAGTTTCGTGGGTTTAATGCCATGATTGCTTGGATTTGTAACTCCCAAATGCTTGGTTCTGATTGGGCCGTCCAAAATAATGAGTTAATGACTGTTTTAATGGGTCAATTAACGACATTAAGTGGTTGCCAAGGCATGTGAAGAGTCGCGGGCCGTGCTGCGCCTTTTTAGATTCTTCTTGCGATCATCACGGGTGGATCCACGCATTATTTGATGTTGGTTGCGCCCGGTGACGTCTGTCTTGTCGATTTCACGATCGGTCGGACAGAAAGTGCACTTTCTTGGTCAGCCGGTTGGCGATCTTGAGGCGATCGGTGATGATTTCATGCTTTTGACGGCGGATCCGAGATGTCGACGAAGATCAGTCGTTTTCAAGCATCAAACATTGCATTTTCCGAAAATCACAGAGGCCGGAACACCCGAAACGCGAAAACCATCGAAAACGGACACTTTGGTGCAAAATCCAGCGACCCAGATTTCCAGGGTCGCCGGGCGACCATGCACCTAGGGTCGCCTGGCGACCTTGGGCCAGGGTCGCCGGCGACCATAGGGCTTCGGCCCGTTTGGTCGCCAAGCATCGTTTTCGGCCGTTTTTTCGTCTTTTTCGTTCCTTTTTTCTTCTGTATTTTTCTTGAAATTTTTCCTCAATTATTGACTTGGATTTCTTGGAGAAATTTTGACGAGAACCCTCGCGAAATCGGAGCACAAAGTTTCCTATTTTTCGGGAAAGCCGAAGACTTTGTAGCCGATTTTCCGTCAAGCGTCGAAACTAGGTCAAACGATGTCGGAATGACTTGAAAATTGAGGTGAAGCTTCTTGAGCAGTGGATAGGACCAACCGTGGGCTTTTATTTGAGTTTTGAAGCCGTTTGGGGTCCCATCGATGCTTCACTTGATTTTGCTGCGTGGAAAATGCCGAGTTTTGATATGTGGTCAAACGATGTCCGATTGACCTGAAATTTGACGGGGAGCCTATTGGAGTCATTTTGAGACGTTCCATGGGCTCTGTTTTGGATGTCATGGTCTCGGGTTGCTCCGCCGCCGGTAGGCTTGATTTTCTCTCGGAGCATCGAAACCTGGTCAAACGTTGTCGGAATGACCTGAAATTTGACGTGCAGCCTTTTGGAAGCATGTTGAAGCCACTCATGTATTTTGTTTGATGAGTGATGGCTTCGGTGGTTGCCGCCGCCGGGAGGCTTGATTTTGCTGCTCGAGCATTGATGGAGGGTCAAACGTTGTCGGTTTGACTTGAAATTTGGCATGGAGCCCTTTGGAGACATTCTGAAGTCATCCGTGGGCTTTGATCAAAGTTTTGGTGTCTTTGATGATGTTGCCGCCGGGAGCGATTGTTTAGCTGTCGGAGCGGTGAAGTTGGGCCAAACGATGTCGGAATGACCCGAAACCTCAGGTGTACCCCTCTTTTAGCTGTCTGGAAGGATCTCTCAGTTTCTGTCTGATTCTGACAAAATCTGATGCTTGAAGTAGCCTTGCCTATTTTTAGCAGGATGCAGCTTCAGGAGGCTTCTCGATGTTGAGGAGACATATTGACTTTTTTTGTGTCAACAGCAGGTTATCCATGCATTGCTCGAGTTGCTCTTTACGGAGATAAATGCTTCATTTGAAAAGAGCATGAACACCGTGCAACATAAGTTCAAACTGGCACTGTTTCGTGAGTTGAGAGGATTTATATGAAGGAATGCTATGGATATAATTCTGAATGAGTCGATAAAAGCTGGTTATATTGATCCTGATTCGGTGGTATGTGGGTGCGTAATTCGACGGACCTATGGGTTACCATGTGCACACGAAATTGCCAAATACATAAAGGAAGGCACTCGAATACCACTATGTTGTGTCCATCAGTACTGGAGGAAGCTCAATTTAGACTCCTCTAAGGTGAATGAAGCCCCCGAGTTGACCACAACTTTCGAGTTCGAGTTGATCAATAGGAAATTTCAGAGTACCGATGGGGCTGGTAAAATACAAATATTGAAAAAACTTAGAGAATTGGGGTGTCCTTCGTCTACTTCTCTTCTTGAGCCGGATGTTAAATTGAATACCCGAGGTCGTTCATCATCGAAAAAGAAAAAGTTGGATCGGTCTACGCGTCGGGAACCATCTGCTTTCGAGTATGCACTCTCGATCGAAGATAGCATTCCAGCTAGATCCAACAGTCTACATATAATGAAGAGGAAGGAGAAACTGAGTGTCCGTCGCACTCGATCATGCACGTTAGAGCACTCGGTCAACTTGATGTAAACAAATTTAATACTTGTTGTTGAAATGGAAGCAACCTTTTATGTTATTATGTTGTTTGTTTATTCTTTAAGACCCCTGCTTGGTTGCATAATGCACGGCCAATCTATCGTCAATTAAAATATACAAGTGCCTTGCAAAACAATTCTGCACAGCCAACAGTTGCCGAGCATAATGGATCTGCTCGGCACCTGTTGGCCGTGCAGTGTGTATTTGCATGGTACATGTTGGCCGAGCAGAATGTATCTGCATGATACATGTTGGCCGAGCAGAATTTATATGCGCAGAGTGTTTTGGCCGGGCAGTGCTGTAGGTTGGTGGACATGTAGTATCCCATTTTGAAGATGCAGGTAGATGTTCATCAAAAAAATAAAAGGAATCAACCATAAATCATAAAAGTTCATAAAAAGAACAAAATTCTTCAATTGACACATTAAAGTTTGTAATACATATAAATTCTCGAGATACACATGAACCAAAGAAAAAGATATTCCTTCATGAAATTACTTATACATCTCATCAAAAAATTAGGTTGGCAAATCCAAAAGCCCTCCTATCATCATTGTTACGCACGTCGGCGGTACATCACGGCATGCCATATAGAATCTCGAGGGAAGTCTACAGTGCCCGATAATAGAAATCGGTTGACTCCTCCGTTCGCACAAGTGTAGAACGGATATGGTCCTTCGCTCGAAAGATCTATAAGAAACAATACAATGTGTCAAAGATAGTTTGAAAGAATAGATGCAAAGATTGTTTGGAATAAGAGTATTTATAATGCCCTCACTGTTCTTGGAGTCGGGTCATCTCTACCCTCATTAGGGTC
The DNA here is from genome assembly GCA_028538565.1 of Umbellularia californica. Taxonomy (NCBI): domain Eukaryota; kingdom Viridiplantae; phylum Streptophyta; class Magnoliopsida; order Laurales; family Lauraceae; genus Umbellularia; species Umbellularia californica. The sequence goes on from JAPQWN010000001.1 coordinate 60,052,748, forward strand.
ATAGTGGGAATGGCGGGCGGGGTTCTGTACACGAGGGTGTGATATCCTAGTGTACCACTCGAGGTAGTTCGAGGAACACTCTCATGCATGCTGTGCTTGATGGCCGCAGTGCGCCAAAGATAATACATGGTCCTCCCATGTAATTTAGCACTGGTCAAGAAACGTATAAGAGACCTTGTATTTACCAGCAATAGTTCCCCGAGTTGCACGAATGGGGGCAAGCGGTGCAGGTGGGATGGTCTGTACGTAGCCAAACTGTCGAAGAATCCTGTGTGGGTGGTAGGGTTCAATGACATCTAGGGCTCTCAAGCAACCACAGAAGAAGGATATCTGCTGAAATGGATGTTGAGCCCTGGCACTAGCATACGGATCCCAACTGACCTGTCGCATATAAATGAATCAAGTCATTAATATAATAACACATGTTAGTGTACAAAAAACATAATATATATGTAAAAAACGTAAAATATATGTCAAGGACTCTATTTGGTGCTCACCTCGCTCGGGTGAAGAGCATCCAACCTCTCCCGCAGCAGCTGTATGTTTTCTCTCGCATTTTCGGAATCCTGGCTACTTGTGAGAGGCATCCCTGCAGTGTATCCCCATTGTGTAGGAGGATGGGCGAATGGGAAGTGCTCGTACACCCAGGACTGCAAATGACAAAAATTATTAATTATACAATCTAAAAGATCAATTATGATGGAACATTTATATGTATATATAAAATGTGCTGGTCTTACCGAGAGCAGTGTCAGATATCCAGCAATCTGTCACACATTTGCCCTCGTGGTGGTCCCCAACTGCCGATACTGATACGCCAGTACGGCAACCCCCCATGCATAATGACGGACTCGTGGCAAGTCCATCAGCAAAGATAGGTAGTACACTGGGACTTGAGTGGCGGACTTCTCAGTGAATAGAGTGCAGCCTAACAAATAAAGAAGATAGGCTCTGGCTGCACACTCTACCTCCTCTATCGACGACGCATGAGTCACATCGCTGCACACCCGTCGGATCCATCCCATCCTCACTAGCCCACCCCATGCCAGGCTCAACTCTGCTGCCACAGATTCCCTATCCACACCCAGTCCACGCTCGAGTAGATCTACTTGCTCAGTAAATCCCATACTAGTAGATATGTGGACAGGAAGTCCCATAACTGGGATGCCGAGGAGAGTACCCACATCATCTAAGGTGATCATCATCTCCCCAAACGGCATGTGGAAAGTATTGGTCTCAGGCTGCCATCTCTCCACAAAGCTCGAAACTAAGGGGCAAGAGATATATCGGTAGCTGAAACGCCTCAAGTCTGCCAATCCAGACTCTTCTATGATAGTGCAAAACCGAGGCACATGAAGATCAACCCCATCTCCAGGCAAATGTATGTACCAGTTCTTCAGCCAACGCCAATGACTGATACATTTGAGAGGGCCACTTTCCTGTACATTACAAGTATAAATCTTCATTAACATATGTTATTATAGACTATGAAACACCTTATTTGAAAAACAATTACTTAAAACATTGTAAGAATGAATGTGTACCTCTCCGTCCTATATGGATATGGCCACGTGCGTCCTAACACTCACAAGGACAGATAGGTCGGCCGGACCACTGGGAATAGGATCTTCACCTGCTGCCACTGCAGGAGGACTGGATGGCTGTGCCTCTTCATCTGAGAAATCATCCTCTCCTGCTGCCGCCATATGAGGACTAGACGGCTATTGAGGACTAGACTGCCCAGCCTCATCCTCTGAGGAATCATCCTCTATAGAGCTCTCTATATGTTCGTCGACCGGATCGAGCAGTGGATCCTGCTGCAATTTGCGTCTTCGTTCAAACGCCGTTGGCCGTTGACGGACGCCGGTCGAAGTACTGGCATGCACACCTCGACAAGGAGGTCTTGCAACGCCAATCTTAGTCCGCACTCTCGATGGCTCGCTAGAAGTACTAGCATGTCCACCTATCGGATGTGAGGTGCCACCAATACTCCGAGCTGCTTTTTTAGGCATTTCTTCAAACCTGTTAAAAATAAAAATCAATAAGAGGAAAAAGCGTAACATAAGAAAGAGAAATTCTATATGCTATGCACCCTCCCATTATGCTGAGCACACCCACATCCTTTTATGAACAGCTCGCTAAAAATCACTGTTCATAAAGGGATGTGGGTGTGCTCAGCACTTTAAGGGATGCATATAGAATTTCTCCAAAAGAAATCAAGTTTTCTTGTGTTGCTCGGAACAACTATACTGTGCAAATGAATTCTGCATGACACATGTTAACTGTGCAAAAAAATTATGCACGGTATATTTTTTCCGTGCAGAATTCATGTGCCCCGCACATATATGCCATGCATATATGTTATGCACGACAAACATTTGCAGTGTAAAATTCATTTGCACAACATATGTATGCCATGCAAAAGTGTTCTGCACAGCTAATATTTGCCGTGCAAAATTCATTTTCACAACGTATGTATGTCGTGCAAAAATGTTATGCACGGAGAACATTTGCCGTGCATAAACCCCGTGCACGAACCTGCGATACCGAGCAGATCAAGATGAATTCATCGTTCTTGTTTTTTCAAAATGCACAGAGATTATGCACTTCGGATGAGAAAGAGAAGAAGAAGAAAAAATTACAACCCTAATGCAAACTTTTGTAATCTTTGAGTAAAAAAACTACGACCTAAAAAGAATGTGAAAATTACAACCTAAAAGGAATGTGATGAAGAAGATAAAGAAGAAGAAGAGCTCACTTTCTTTAGGATTCGTATGAAGAAGAAGAAGAAGAGGCGCTGGGCAGTGGAGCATTTTGGAGGAGAAAGACTTCCACCCAGTCGAAGATTTGTGTTGCTGTCGTCTTCAACCTTCAAACCGTCGACGAGAGGGAACGTTGGAAGAGGAAACTCGTCGGCACTTTGGGAAATATGGTGAGTGGGCTCAGCAAACTGTTTTTCAATATAAACATATGGTGGGTGTGTTCAGAATGTGGGTGTGTACAGCAATAGCAGTGGGTGCGTTTAGAATCACCCGCAATCTCAGGCATATACACAATCACGTTTTAGTAATGATCTTGCATGGACGGTACATACCGTTTTAGGGCACATGCCATCCGGTGGGGCTTATCTTATAACCCATCCAAATGGACCATAGATGTACAACGCCCGTTTTATAGTCATCGATGCCATGGATGGATTTGCAAGGATCCGAATGGACTAGACAATTAAATTTAGGGTCAGATTTTATTGTTTTATATAAAAACGTTAAATTTGTGCACACAGATAAAGGATTAGAGATATTAAATTGATTTCAAATTTAACATTCCACTTGGCCTCCCATCCCATGATATGTGGCATCTCAAGTGGGCTCCACAAGAAATTATGTACCGTAAGACGATAAGGACCATTTTTACATGATGATCATTAGATTCATTACTAATAATCTTTTTCATCAAATCATTGTCAATCCAATGGCGGAAAAAACTCAAATTGGTGTAAATTAAGATACACCATATTACTAGAGGGCATTTATTTTTTAAGGGTCCAAATTTTAATAGATGGGCTCCATTATGGAGTTACACTCCTTTTAACTCAAGATTTCTCTAGATTAAAGCCCCTGAGGTTTTGAACTCATTATTCATAGCATTTGGGCTGGAGTGTTTCAATTGTTGAGGAGTGCCCGACTATGTTAGGTGGGGCCCACGGACCTGTCTGCCCGCAATGAGTTATGATGCTTGGAGGCAAAGTTCTTGAGCCAAGCGGAAGGAATGAGACTTTGCTATGGGTCCCACCTATTGAGAATTTAATACACTCAAAATAAATGTCGGGGTTTTATCTCTAAATTTTACCTAAATAGGACTCTTTTTATTAGGGGGCAAGATGACATTCTATTTATTAATCATTGGAGAAAGATACGGCATTATTACTAATGTAGGCATCAGTGCCTGTACAAAGCCCCGCCCTCAGTAGACTATGTGCTTCCTATTAATGCTTCTACTAATCACCGTATAGTACACTTTAGTGAAGACATCTTTTTTTTCTAGGATCTTCTGTAACGGGGCATAAATTCCTCGGACTGAATACGACTGTTGTCTCACCATGAAATTGACTTTGATTTAAAAAAAGAATGTGACTAACACAATCTCAGGCATCATTCATGATCACACTTTTACCAAACGATGAACCTTCGGTGGACCAACTTCTAATAATGGTAGCCCACTTAGGGTAATTTCCGCCACATGGCATCCACGCCAACTAGGGTAATGTTCTCGAAGGTCCCCCAATCTTTTAACATATAGTAACCCTCCATTCCCCCTATTTTGTTGGAACCAAGCCATCCTTAAAAAGGATTTCCTGAGGAAAGTTTCAAGGTTGACAGAGCAGAGGAATCCTACAATCTATATATTGCGTGATCCAACAATCATATGTTTTTTTTGTTTGTGTCAATTTCTCATAATCTATGAAAAATCAAGGGCTAAGCTTTCACGCCACAACCGTTTTTTGCTCTTTAGATAATTTTAATGGTTCAAATCGTACAAAGTGGGCCACATAAATAAAAAAATTGAATCCAGTAATTGATTGGAATACTAGTCCTAAGCAAAGTCTTCCTCCTAATTTCGTGGGTCCTACCCATTGGTTACTATGGTCCCTACCACAAGGGTAACCTTTCAACTAAAGATGGGTCCTCTCCACTCAAGGTCTAACTCATATCTTTCAATTGAGTTCAACTATCATTCAAATGGGTCCCAATAGGGTCCCAGTAAGGTTCGCTAAATAAAATAACTAATTCCAAAATCCTTCAGTTTTCCCCTAATTAAAGCTAAATCGTGCCAAAATCAAGTCGTGCCCTAATTGCTCAATTCATCTATTTGGGACCAAAATCCAAGGAAACCCGAACAATTACGTAATTCTAGATTTGGTCCTTATAAGAATGTTATCAGATTCCTCTTATCAGGATAAAAGCGGATTGCGTAGGCCTTACCACCTAGGAAATGACCGACTTGAAGCGATGCGCCAAGATCCTGCTAATAATTTTATAGATTTCATTAGTAAGAGAAATTAGCCAAACCTCATTTGGAGTGCTAAGACGCTCCCCTTTAGGTACAAGCACAAGAAAAGTAGATTTTTCACCTGTTTCAACATTTTTGCTGACTTTAAAAAAAAAAACCATCACAATACTTGTCACGTCCCCGAACCCGATTAGAGATTAAACCGGATCCGGGGTGTGAAATTTAGGGCTAATTAAAAAATTTTGCCCTTAATGCCCAAGGATCGAAGTCCGCTGTGAGGATTGTGTAGTTGAGCCTCATTAACAAATTAATCAACGGGACTTGTCCGGTAACCACAACATTAACCTGTAGAAATATCAAAGCAAGTACGGTATTCATCCCATTATATATATTCAAGTTTCAAAAGATAAGACATATAAAGTTTATAAACATCAGGACCATCCCCAAAAACTTAGGTCCTGGTACAAAAGATATACAGTACTAGAATAGACAAGTCCACAAGATCTAAGACCCAAAAGATGAAATGAGGTGGTACGATAGAAGATATCCCCGTGTAACGCGCACTAGTGCCGGGAGTGATGACGCTAAGCTACGTCATCGGCACCCCACTCTCGTACCTCGTCCTCCTCCCCCGGTTGAGGATCCTCTGGGATTGCCTCGGCATCCGGGTCGGTGTAATAGTAGAAGGTGTCCTCTGCACACCATGAAATAAAGGATCAACAATATGTTGGCAAGAAGATAAGCAATATACATTATACATAACATGCTTCAAAAGGAAATAAAGACAAGTACATGATTATAAGATAGTAAGGTACAAGCTATGCATAAGCATGAATAATTCGAGAGTCAAGTAACAATATAAATCCTAACAAGATAAACAAGAATAACCATCCGTGAAATGCAATGTCAAGCAAGAGGAGACTCCGAGGATGTCCTAGCCATCTCACGGGGGTATAAGTGACGTCCAAGCCGACTACGAATACCCAAAGTCCGACTCTAGGGGGATCCTAGCTCCCAGTCCTAGGAATAGCAGCACGGTCCTAGCCCGCTCCCAGCTATTCGCGCCATGGACGCCGTCCAAAGCCGACTGCCCACCCTAGTGTCCGGTATCCGGCCCACCTTATAATCCTCAGTCTGCAGCTGGTTATGAATGCAAGATGATGATGATGGTTTGTATACGACACAAGTTCCAAGACAAATACACGTGGATAGGTTCCCGAGTACAAAATAACAAATTGAGGGCTACTCCAAGTCAAGCCAAGATACAAGTCAAGTTCCAAGTTCCATGAGTAGTCCTCTTTCAAGTCTATCCACATGTGTTTATCGATACAAGACAAGGTACCTAAGGATACACTCTAAGTCCGGTCACATTCTAATTCTACACGTTAAGTTAAAAGTTATACAAGTGTACAAGATAGAGTGCATAAGATACGACAAGCTACGGATACATGATTCAAGAGTCAAGAATGAAGAACAAGCCAATCCTAGGTCAAGAGTTGTCCACCGTGTATCAAACGTATCCCCAACGGAGTACGTATGGAGAATGAGTCAATAGTGTCCTACTTTGATGGGGCCATGGTGTACGGGAGTTGTTGGGCACCAATTAACTCAATTCCACATGCATTCGGCAAAGTTACATTGATATACGGAAATTCCCGGACAACCGACGAAGCACACCAAGCCAAACATGCTCCGTTTTCATTTTCCCCCAATTGGTCATGCAAGGGTAGGGTCAATGGGTTCCAACCTAGGGTCCAAACTAGGTTTAGAGTCCCTTTCCAAAGAGATAAAGGCTTGGTACATTGATTCAGTAGCCACTTCCTTTTCCGATTTCTGATCATTAAGATATGTATACCATTGGATTCTACATCTCAAGAGCTTTCCAACGGTATATAGAACTCAAAATTCCGACGAACGGTTCAAAAGTTATGGTCATTTGAAATCTGTCAAAAATTCATGAAATCTGCCCTAATGCGGCTAGCCGAATTGGCCCATGCGGCTAGCCGAAAAGGTGACCGAAAATGACAGAAAATACCCTGTAAAAACATGGTTACTGGAAAAGTAACCGAATTTCCTGCGGCTAGCCGAATTCTGGGTAGAAACATGAGTTTTTGAGCCAAAAATTCAATCATTTTAAATGGCTCCTTCTCCAACCCCTTTCCAAACCTTTCCAAAGGCCATAACCTGCACAAAGAGCCACCATGCTCTCCTCCAAACCACATTTTATCCATTCATCAAGTCATCCACCCATAATAAAAACCCATTCAACCCATTAATCCAATTTTAGCATGTGTAATCTAGTTAACCATGACAAGCTTGGAATTTTGGGGAAAACCTAAACAATGAGTTAAGAAGAGACAATAATAATACATGCATGCCCAATGTATAAAACAAATCTACTTGCCTTCACCAAAGGGAGTGAAATAATGGAAATTGAGAAGATTGAGGAGAAAGAAAGCTCCCACACACACTCTAGCCAACACAACTCTCCCAAGCCTCCCTTCTACACTTGAGGAACACAAAGGAAAAGAAAGAAAGGAAATCCATCAACATGCAATCCATTCACAGCCATGAGAAACGAAATGGGAAGGGAAGGAGAAGAGGAAACTTACCAAATTTGAGGTCTAAGGAAAGAAGAAGAAAAGAGGAAGACAATGGTGTAGTTGGATGTCCTTGGAAGGGCCTTCAAGCTCCACATGCAAGATGAGAGAGTAAAGGAGGAAAAAGAAGAGATGGTTGCAGCACCGTTGAGTGAAGGGAGGAAGAACGAATGATAGGGCTGGGTTGGGGTTTAAATGAGAGGTGGAGAAGGAAATGTCTGGAATGCCCATCTGAGTCAAATGAGAGAAATGCAATTATTTGAGGGACTTCGGGGCGTCGAATCGTGATGAGTCAAGAACGAAAAGTGACGAGCGCGACGAGATCTTTCCAACGAACCCAAATTCGAGGAAAACGGAATTTTTGGAAAAATACCCAATTTTCCTATTAATCACAACCTAATCTCCTATTAAGACTAATCGCACTCAGAATCAAACAAAACTTCGGGAACATCTTACTAATGATAAAAGAAACTCGCTTAGCCACTAAACCCGCCTAATTAGCTAGAATCACAATTAATTAGGTTAATCGCCAATATTAGAAATTAAACACCCTATTAAGGTCTGGGACCTTACAATACCAAAAATATCATCTCCCACAATCGGCAAGCATAACTTGGAGAAGTGAGCATTAAACCAATCAGGACCTGGTCCCTTGTGAAGACTTACAATTTTAACTAAAAATCCAATTTCCTCTCTAGTAACTGATTTAAGAAGCACAATGGAGTCCTCAGTTGAAATTCAGCCATGAGGATCGATATGTCGTAAGTCAAATGTAACATCTTTAAGAGTTGGTCTAAGATTTCATTTAAAATGAGAAATAAAAACATCAACAATATCATTAAATTTGGAAAATAAAGTACCACCTGCATCCATTATAGGAGTGTTCATGGGTCAGGCTAGCCTGAGCCCGATCCAGGCCTAGCTCGCTTTGAGTTGGGCTTGGATTAAGTGATAGAAACCCATAGCCTGGCCCAGCCCAGAAATGCATGTAATTTAATTTAGTTAGTGCTCAAATACTCACAAAAGTGATAAAAAGCCCGGTTTGGCCTGACCCGATGGATAAAATGGGTAGGCTTAGGCCTGACTTTTATGGCCTGTGTCAGGCTTGGGCTAGTCTGGCACATGAACACCCCTAATCCATTATTTGATCAATATAGGGTCGATTCTGATGAATCTTCACTAACCTATAGAATTATCTACTATTGCCATCTCCCAAATTTATGGCTTGATCTTTTAATTCTTGCTTCAAAGAACTCTCTTCCTAAAGGAGAATGTCTAGACGATTACGAGTACTTTCTCATTTTGCTGGAAGAAAAGATCTCTCGAATCTATTAAAAGGTCACGCTGAGATTCCACCTAGGATTGCCTAGCCACATCAATCTAAACACTTAAACCCATGGAAGATTACCTCCTAACTTTTCAAATGACCAACTCACAACATTGAAATCACCTGCTATAATCCAGGGTGCTTAAATGCTAGTCGAAATTGCAGTAAGCGACTACGACATTGAATATAACCATTTGTTTGCATAGCAGAGTAAGTAAAAAAGAAAAGTTATAAATTAAGATCTCACAGGGTTCCAAAGAATCCAAGTTCAGGCATGAGAGCAAATAGGGAAATTTTCAAACATGGCCTTAAGTTTTTGCCTTATTTTAAAAAATGACACAAGTTTTGAATCTTTTCAAATTAGCCCCTAAGCTTTTCAGTAAATTTTCAATTAAGGACATCCGGCCATTTAAAGGTATTTTTTGGTGACTTTCTCGTAATTTTAGATTTTTTGACTTAAACTTAATTTTAGATTTCTTCTCAAGCCATCAAATGTGAAGCTTGCATGTGTGATTGGAGGGGAAATTTGGCCTTGTCATCATCGTCTTCATCTTCCTATCCCTTTTATTTTGTCAAGAACTCCTCCTACAAGTCTTAATTGCTACAATAGGTAAGAATCCAAATTCTCTTTCCAGATTTTGGTTTTAAGTTGAATCAAGGGATCCATCTTCATTCATTGCATGCACAAGATCTTACCATTGTACATTGGCATGAAATTCATTGTTGGGGTTATTGTTTGGGGGGTTTTCTTGCATTTGAGCCAAGAGAGGGAAAATGAGTTCGAAATCATCCATTAAGGCAAGTATAAGCAATCCAGTTTATGCACGTTGTGTGATCCATGATTGGTAAGAGATATTCTCTGAATTTTCTCATTTTAGTCCCAATTTATGATTTATGCTATTATACATAAAACTATTTTTATAGATTTTAGTTTAAATGGATGATGGAAGAAAAGTTGTAGATAAATGTTATAGAATGTATGTTTGGATGATGGAAGAAGCATGCAGGCTCATGAAGTAATGTAGGATTGATTTAGAAACGTTTTGGGGAGAAGGAAAGATACAGAATTTCGGAACTAAAGAAATTCTGGAGTGCTCGCTCGAGTGCGTGAACCCCCGCTTGAGCGGAACTGCTCTCTGGCACTTAAAAACTTGAAGTTCTGGACAACCCGCTCGAGTGGAGTTGCTCTCTGGAAGTTTTATGCTAGAGTGGGTGTGGGTCCACTCGAGCGGGTCTAGTCTCTGGAAGTTTTCAGCTGGAGCGGGCATGGGTCCGCTCAAGCGGGTCTGATCTCTGGAAGTTTTCCACTCGAGTGGGTATGGGTCCACTCGAGCGGACCTGATTGTTTGTCAAGGTCAATTTTGAACCATAAATAGTGGCGAACTGCCACCTTAAGCCAAAGTTAGACCTCCATAATTATCTTTAGGGACGATTATGGTACACCTATAAAACCAATAGGGTTCTTAGGCTCGAGAGACCTTGTAGGACCTTAGAATGGAACATTAACATTTTCTTACAAGCCTAATAAAGAATCGTAACCTATGAATGATCATTGAGGCTAAGATCATCTCATGAAGATAGTAGTACATTGAATCTTTTAAAACTACACCGGGTGGAATGGTGACTGGCGACGTACAGTTAGATTAGGATTGGCCAGTAACAAACCATGATTCCTTTAATCTAATTGCATATGCATATCGAAACTGAATATATTAATGAATTCCATTTCTAAATAGTTGTTTGAATATAAGATTTGTTTCCGTCTTCATCGTTACTACAAGTGTCAATTCTATATGAGTGTATACTAATGGACCTATGAAATTAGTAAATAGTTGACTATTGAATTGGTTCCAAAAGAATAGAATGATATGAGTAAGATCAAATAGATTTGAATTGTATTGAATAGAATAGTCCTACTCAAGTCAAACTTTGATTGATTTGAAGAGTTCAACTCTACTTAGCTTCGACCTTCCGAGACCCAACGGGGTTAAATTCGGTCTAGTTTGTGTGTGAATGCCGTTGCGTAGTAGGTAGTCTGGAGCTTCGAAACTCCAAAACTAAGTAGCTAGGTGAATCCTTGGCCGGGTCACTGGTGACATCCCAACTTGAGTGCTCTCTTTAACAGAGAATTGAGCTAACGTATTAGTCAACTAGAGTGTGAAATTATTTATCATTGACTCATAAAGCATGACAAGTTCTATAATGCATAATTGCCTAGTATTCTATTATTTGACCTCTTCTAATCATCTATCATCAATTCTAAACTAGCGAAGAGTGCCTCGTGCTAAGCACGGGCAATATAATTTCTAACATTAAATATATCATAAGAATTGTGAAAAAGTTAATAAAACTTTAAAAAGTAATGTGGCGACTGAAATTTGAAGGTGTACAATAAGAAATCATCAGTAGAGTTTAAGTACAACCATCACTTGTATAAACTTTACAGCTAGAGAGTTGAGATTTCAAGAAAGGCGTTTGCGTATTTAGGGAAGAGAAAAATAAGAAGGCATCCCACTCAATAAGAGATTTCTATATATTTGGATATGCAGAAATGGAAAGGTTTTTAGTCAAGGATAAAAGGAGATTTAAATGAGAGATTAAGAAGGAGATGAGAGTTAAAACAGATTTAATAGTGTCATTTACCATTCATAATGGGTGGGGAGAGAGTAGTGAAATTTTAAAATAAAAGAATTGAAATGGAAAGGAGACTAAGAGACAAACAGTAGTAGTAGATTTTGATGAAGTGACTATTAGTATGCAACATTAATACCAAGTCAAGATTCTAATGGATGGTCAAAATCAAATCGAAAATCAGCGTCAAAATTGATTAAAAAAAGAAAATACCTCTTTGTTGAGATCAAGAGATTTATGAGAGACCAAGTTAATATAGATGAATTAATCAAATTGGTATAAAAAGAGGACAAAGAAAAAAAAAACTTCTCGTATTCAGGAAAATTGGTAGAGATACATGCCTTCTTCAATGTGAATGGAAGAGAATTCATGATCATTCATTAAAGGTAAAAGACTACATATGTGTGCCATGCATAGAACAGTAAAACATAAAATAGAGAAATAAAAAAATATAATGGATTAAGAAAAATCATTAGGAAGAACCAAATGAATCAGTAAGAATAATTATGATATGAGGTTAAATTCTCCGAAACTACAAAAATATAGTGCACATCTTTATCATATTCTTGTGAAGGAGAGGATGCATTCTGAATCTTGTAAAACAAAGAACTCTCAAAATGATTTGGCATTCTTTTATTTCCAATAGCTAGAAGGTCCTGCATTGACATCATGAGTTTTTGTAAATCAAGCCATGGCAATATTCTAACAACCCCACCCCAATCCACCTAACCTAAAGAAAAGGAAAAAAGATTTCTTCACTGTTAAGTCGACTTTGCTTCAATTGGCTTCTTGAAAATATCCAAACCCAGCAGAGGGTATTTCTTCACTACTTCGACGACTTTGCTTCAATTGGCTTCTTGAAAATGGTATTTTGCCACTGTTCAATAAAAATAAAAAAGCAAGATTGAAGAATTTAAGAATAAATTGCATTGCTAGATCAGTTGATAAAGTTCATTCATATTAGTGTTAAGACCAAAAAAAAAAAGAAAACGAAGAAGAAAAAGATTGAAAAACAAAGAGCTCAAATAAATAGAAAAGTGTAAAACCTAAAATAATTGTTAAAAGAAAAGGAACATTGATATAAACAATATAAGAATTAGATGCAACAAAATTATAGAACTCACAAAATAGTTTGGAATTCTTTCATTCTCAATAGCTAAAAGGCTGTACATGTACGTCAGTATGACCAAGGCATAGTTGCAGGAAAACAAAGTAGGAAGCAAATGTCTGGACCTACTCATTTTTCAGTATTTTTTCATATCACTCATGTAGAATTGTAAAGAAATGGAAGAAAAATAGGAGCTTATGACAGAAAATGAGTTTTTTTTTTCTCACCTTATGGTCACGCAGGATCCGACCTTGAAGCAGATTGGAGAAGGGGTTTTATTATGACCATGCAGGATCTGACCTTGGAGCAGCAGGATGAGACAATGGGTTTCATTAAGTACTGTGAAGATGAGAGGAAGAGATACGGTCATGAAATGAAGGCTCAAGGAGTTACGGTAGTGAAGAGTCGTTGGAAGGGAGGAGAGTGAAAATCATTTAGGGGGGTCAAAACCGAATTCGTCATGAAATGAAGGACCAAGGAGTTACGGTAGTGAAGATTCATTGGAAGGGAGGAAAGTGAAAATCATTTAGAGGGGTCAAAAACCGAATTCCCATAGTCAAAATAGAATTGAAACTCAATTGGCTGATTTCAACTGGATCCAGTTAGCTTCATATATAATAATTGTTATAACATGTGTTGATTATGAATTGTTTATACTTTGTTGAATTGTCATATTCATGACGCTATCTATTGGTGTCCCAGACACAAGAACCACTCCCGGCCCTGAGGAGGCCTCGGTGAGAGAGGAGGAGACCGAAGAGGTTCCTTCAGGATGGGAAATACTGGTTGGAAGTCTTTTGGTGTACAAGGGTTGGATGATGTATATCGTTTTAAATTTTGGGGAACTTCAGCAAATATTTTGTTATATTATGTAGGGTCTTTTTTTTTTTCTTTTTGGGAAATCCCTAACTTTGTAGCTAATTGTAAATATGTTTTGTTTATATTCTAAACATTAATAGAATGATCATGATATAATACCAGGTTTGTAACTGTATAAATGCTTATGCATTAAATTTGATATGACTGTTTTATCGTTCGTGATTTGGAGCTAACCCGAGACATGTGCGAATTTCACAGGAGTATGTATGTCATACCTTAGGGATTACCCTTGGCCAGGTAATCTCGGGACCGGGATGTGAGTCTAGGGGTGAAAATATGGGCGAGCAGTCCAGGCCCAGCATGGCCCGATACGAAAAAAATGTGCCTGGACCGTGCCTGGGCCCGTTGACTTGGTCAACGGACTTGGCCGGCCTGGCAGTCCCACTGGGCTGTGCCGGGCCAGGGACTGCCAGGCCCGAGGCACCGTTAAAATCCGTGCCGTGCTGGGCCAGATCCCCAAAGCACGCGGGCAGCCCGGCTCGGCGCGACGCCCGGCCCAGCTCGGGCATGGCCTAGTGAGAGTCCAACGCTCTATTTTTTAAAAAATGCCCCCCCTCCGAAAAAAAGGGTCAAATTGGTTTTTTTTTAATTTTTAACCCCGCACGGTATTAGTGTCTTTTGATAATTTTTTTACCATTATACGCCCCAACTGCTATAAAAAGGTCATGAGGGGTATTTTATGTCATCCTCATTCCTCTCATTTCTCTACACTCATCTACTCTCTCATTTCTCTACACTCATCTACTCTCTCATTTCTCACACTCCCTATAAAGTTCTAAGGTTTTAAGCTCTCTTAAGTCTCATTCTAAAGTATAAGCTCTCTATACAAAGTTTTCTAAGAAGTGAAGAGTGAAGGTGACTTCTCTAAAGTGGAGGATTCAACTAAGAAGAACTTATCAATTAGCTCTCCCTCTCTCATAAAGGTATTTATTATCTTTAATTTTGAGTTTTATTTAGTAATAATATACATAGTAATATTATATATTAAGTTTCATCTTCTCCCTTTTCTTATATAAATTATCACGAAAAACACACTATACATAATTATTTATTAAAAAAAATTTATCTTTTATTTAGACAAATGGCTGGACCATCACAACATTTCAACCTTGACTTCTCTCTAAATGAGGAAGATCTGGATTTATTGATTTAGATCAAACTTAGGGCATAGAAGTAGATAGTAATAGTCCCCAAAATCCTGCATTTTTGGTTTCTACAACTAAAAAGAAGAAAAAATCAAGATTGATTTCTCCTGTATGGTCTCATTTTGTTAAAGTTACTGTCCCAAGTCCCACGGGAGGAACAGAGGAAAAGGCACAGTGTAATTTTTGTAAAGATCTTCTCAGTGGAAAATCATCAAGTAGCACTGGCCACCTTAGTAGACACATGAAAAAGTGTATACGCAAACACACGAATACCGCTAACGATGGGGAAAGAGGTGAGATGGTTCAAACACAACTTTCTCAAACAGATTCATTTGGGGGTTTAAGAATTTTCAATTATGACCCTACTAATGCTAGATATCAACTTATTGAGTTTATAATTTGTTGTCAATTTCCATTTATACTTTCCGAAGACCGATGTTTTGAAAGATTTTAGAGGTCTACCTTTGTTCCTTCATGGCAAAAAATGCTAGAAATGATGCAATAAAAACTTTTTTGAAAGAAAAAGAGAATTTAAAAAATATTTTTGAAAATTTACCTTGAAAAGTGGCTCTAACTTCAGATTTATGGACCTCTAAACAAAATCTGGGGTACATTACAATCACATCACATTATATTGATAGTGATTGGGTGATGTAGAAAAGAATTATTTCATTTTCTATGCTAGAATTTCCACACACTGGTGCTAGGATAGGGTCCGCCATCCTTGAAAAACTTAGAGAATATAAAATTGAAAATAAAATAATTTCTATAACTTTAGATAATGCAAGCACTAACAATTTCGCAGTAGATTTACTAAAACATTCGATTCAACTTGATTTAAATGGAGATCTATTTCACAATAGATGTGCATGCCACATCATAAATCTTATCGTACAAGTAGGGGTGAAATTAATTAGAGATGATTTAGAGACTGTTAAATGGATTGTAGGATACATTTTTTGTTCTCCCTCGCGAAAACAATGGTGGAGGGACATATGTGTAAATTTGAATATAAGACTAAAGAAAATATCATATGATGTAAAGCATAGATGGAATTTTACCTATAAAATGTTAAAAGAATCATGTGCCTATAAAATAGCACTAAATCAATATTGTCAACTTTATTTGGAGTATGAAAATATTTTTATAAGTGATGATAAATAGACCATTCTTGAGATAATAAGAGATTTTTTAGAAGTTTTTCATGATGCAACATTATTTTTTTCCGGGGTATATTATCCCACATCAAATCAAGCTTTAGCCCATTTTTATGAAATGAGTCTTACTTTTAAAAAGTATAGAGATTTTCCAATTTTTCAACTCATGTGTGTACAAATGGAGTCAAAGTTTTCATCATATTGGAGAACAGCTCTTTTAACATTTTGTATAGCTTCTGTATTAGACCCTACATTGAAATTACAAGGTGTAGAAACCATTCTTGATGAAATAAACTCTAATATGAATAAACTAATATAAATGATATGACAATAATTAAGACACAATTAGAAACACCTTATTTGGATTATGCTACCCGATTAGGTAGATCCATAGCACCCACGGTCCCAACAGGCCCTCCCCAAATACATAAAGGAAAAAAGAAGGCTATTTGGAGTATTATGAGGAAATCTCATGGAAGTAACTCCTCTTCTTCCAGAGGATCTTACAACCTTAATGAATTAACAATGTACCTGGGGAGCGATTCTTTTGCAATCTCGGATGATGAAGAAGATGATTTTGATCTTTTGGCATGGTGGAAATCATTCGAAACTAAGTTTCCTGTGCTTTCCGCCGTAACCCGTGATATACTAACAATACCAGTGTCTACAGTTGCATCAGAGCAGGCATTTAGTGCAAGTGGGCGCCTTATTGATCCTAGGAGGACTATGCTTACAGAAGAAACCGTTGAGACCTGCATGTGCTTACGGGATTGGTATCAAGCACATGATAGGGAACAACACCTCGATGATGATGAGATCGAGATAGAAGACGAGCTAGCGGCGTTACATATATCATGGTATAATTTTTTGTAAAATGTATAATAGGCTTTCAACTTGTAATTTATTTTTTAGAATGTATCATAGGTTTTTAAAGTTGTAATTTATTTTTTAGAATGTATCATAGGTTTCTAAAGTTGTAATTTATTTTTTAGAATATATCATAGGTTTTTAAAGTTGTAATTCTTTTTTCATTTATCAGAAGGTTTGAATTTCATTATATATATTGATCCAAGTTCAAACTTGTAATTTTTTTGAACTTTTGTAACTTAAATTTCAAGGAAATACAATTTATTTGATGTATTTTTTCAAAACATCATTAGTGTTATTCTACTTGTTATTTCTCTTAATTTCTTTATTTTAATGAAATTGGTCCAAGACCAAGAGTGAAGAGTCTAAATGTCTAAAGTCTCTAAGGCTTAAAAGAACTTAAAAAAAAAAAAAAAAATTTAAAAGAAAAGGGAGGGGCATATGTGGGCTGCCTATGGGCTGCACGGCCCAGGCCCGACTAGGGCCCGGCCCAGCACGGCATGACCTGGGCCGTGCTTGGCTGACCCTAGTGGCCCTGGGCTAGGCACGACATGGCCCACATAATTATCATGGGGCCCTTCTTCACCGGCACGGCCCAGATTTTCACCCCTAGATGTAACACAAACCCAGGGAAAAACAAGTCTGGTGCCATTTGCCTTCGCTTGGTCCATATAAAATGAATTCCCATTAGCACTGGAAAGTTTGCTTAGACCAAATAGAAATATAAATTTGGGAATTTCATCCAAATGAGGATTGCATTAAACTCCTGTTTACTCGGATATTTTTGGGGACCATCTCTTTAAAGCTAATGGGTGGCTGTTAATAAACTAGGTCCCTTCCTCCAATATTTGCTGGCTATCATGGATATTGGAAAATTTAAAAACAAAGAATCCATTATCCAAAGAACGAAAATGGAAGTACGTCAGGAACTCTCCATGTTTTCCTAGCACAGAATTTTTAACGGTTTACCAATTACGTATCCAACAAGAGAAGTTCCCCAGATGTGTTTGGCAGCAACAACTTCATCTTCCGCAAACTTGAAGTCAAAATCTTTAGATTCAGCCGGTTGAACAAACTTAAGATTCTAGCCTAGTTTCAGAAGGTTCTGGCTCAAACACAGAGGAGTCTAAGTGTCTAACTGACTACATCTTCGAACGAAATAGTACTAGAATCCTTGGATCCAGAAACGAGATGGTTAGCGTGTTGGGGTGGACGGTGATTAAAGTATATGCAAGAAAAGTGATACAGTAAGGAAAATAAATGTATATGACACAATTTGTTTGTCTAAACACTAAATGTGAAAGATCAAATATACATTTCAAATTAGTTTCTAGTCATCATTTTTAAATTACCAATTCCAAACCTCATGCATAATTGCTTATAAATAAATCTTAACTGTTTAAAATTAGAATTCCTATTAAATGGTTCACGATGCCAACAACTTACTAAAATGAGATGACTCAGCTGAGTCTCCCCTCTTTTTGACTCAGCCTTTCATCAAAACGAGATGACTAAAGAGAGTCAAGAGTCAACTTGGAGAGTTTTCCAACCATGGTCGGGTGGAATGAGATTGTTAAATTTTTGGACTTACCCTCAAGTGAATTTCCATTTATTTGATTATAGATCAAGAAACCATGTTGGGCCCATATGACTTTGGTGCACATGACATGTTCATGTGAAGAAGCCCTGCATGACCAAAGCTTAGTTCTGCTTATCTAATGAGAGAGAGAGAGAGAGAGAGAGAGAGAGAGAGAGAGACTAGTGAGTTCAACGTCCACCCTCGCTCCTGAGCGGTCATAATTGTGGTTGAACCCTCGCCCTCACCAAAAAACTATTGTTGTGTCATTTCCTATCACCAATTGGTTTTGGGATAAGTGGTAGTTCAATGGGGTGTAAGATCCTACAAGTGGTATCAGAGTCTGATAGGTCGGGTGTTTGAGTCACGGGATATGCGTTTTGCGAGTTGCGCAGCAGGAGTCGCGACGGGTGTGCCGTTGAGGGAGGGATTGTTGAGGTCAACGTCCACCCTCGCTCCTGAGCGGTCATAATTGTGGTCGAACCCTCGCCCTCACCATAAAACCATTGTTGTGCCATTTCCTATCACCAATTGGTTTTGGGACTAGTGGTAGTTCAATGGGGTGTAAGATCCTACAAACTTCATTTCTCTTCCAAGGGGAATGGTTACCTTCGCATGAGAAAGCAAGCTTCAAGCCAGCAGCTTCAGAAGAAAAAGTTTGTAAACCTTAATTTTTTTTCTTGCATAGGTGATTTGGCAGCAGCTTCGTGGTTTTTTTCCTCTTTTTTTAATGGGTTTTCTTTATCAATTGGTATGCAATTCCCTTATTCCATGCTTTCTTTATTTTTCTTCCATATTAAAAGATTGTGATTCCAAGCTTTAGCTCGAGCAATTTAAACTGAGATAAAAGACGACTTATGTGATGCCTTGATTCCATGCTCTAGTTTGTTTATTATATGTTTGTCGGAAAGTTTTCCCCTCTCCCATATAATCAGAGGATGCGTTTGCATGACGAGATAATTCCACAATTGAAAGGAGAATTGTTATGCTTTTCCATGCACTACATTGTTCCATTGTTAGGTGCTATACATTTTCCTAGAAGACAATGAAAAAATACAAAAGACTCGACCTTCCTTGATAGAAAGGATTTTAATTTCCCATAAAATAGTAGGACTGAAATGGAATTCCCCGCTGCAAGGACCTCGGAAAGGCGTGTGGGATGGGACGCATCGGGCCCTTGCCACTGGGCTGTCCCAAGTTTCTCGCTCCACAGACAATATGTTCATTTAGAACACCTATATTTGCTCAATGCAGAGGCGTTGAATTGAAAGATCATAAAATTCAACCGCACTTGTCCTTATTTTGCAAGAACGCAAAGACTGACCAAATTAAAGCCTAGTTTGCTCCTTCCATCTGGAATTCACCAAGCAAGTGATGGCCACACACATGCTTTGAAAATATTTGCAACAAAACTGACAAGAAAAAAATTGAAGAATATAACCACCATCATAATCATCCTCATCATATCAAAGCCCAGGGTTAGACTTTGAGATTGTTACTTCATTCATTCCCTTTCTTGTTAAAAATCCATTCTATTTGGGACTTTGTTCTGTGACAATCGAAAAATTACATGAAATAGACAAAACTAAAATCTATATTGCGGCTTAGACAGGCGCCTTCAATGATGAAAAAAGCAGAAAACCTGATATATTCTGCTTGTACTAGCTGCCAATTCATTCAGCTGTGACGAACAAAAAGATAATAGTCACTGAAAAAAAACAGATTCAATATCCAATACAAATAAGGACAC
This sequence comes from Umbellularia californica, assembly GCA_028538565.1. Classification (NCBI taxonomy): domain Eukaryota; kingdom Viridiplantae; phylum Streptophyta; class Magnoliopsida; order Laurales; family Lauraceae; genus Umbellularia; species Umbellularia californica. The sequence goes on from JAPQWN010000001.1 coordinate 60,072,798, forward strand.
TGATTTCATGGTAAAAAATCACTGAAATATGTGGTTTTGGGCCACAGCCAACATAGTGGGGCTGATGGATTAACAGTTCAGGTCATATGGTCATTTTTGTAATAAAAATGACACAACAGATTGTTTACCTCAAACTTTATGCAAAAGGAGACCACAGCAAGAGTGACAAGAAGAGCCTTTATCCTAATTGGCAAGCCTCTGTCTCATTTCTAATGTACAAGTTGCCCTGCTCACCATTCCTAAACTAGCTTTTACCTTCATGGAAAGAACAGTCCATTGACCCTTCCATCAATCATGTGAAAATATGTCACATTTTTTTTTTTTCCAAACAGCCAAAAAAATCAGTTTATCTTTGGACATGGAGCTCAAACCAGACAGGCTAGGATCTTCATTAGAATCCATGTGTAAAAGACGGCCAACAGACCACCAACAGGAATGGTAACTACCCAAGAGGCCACAATTTCCTTTACTGTTTCAGCCCTCACTCTGTTGAGCCCTCTTGCAAATCCCACACCCATGACTGCACCCACAAGAGTGTGAGTCCCGGAGATGGGTAGCCCCAGCTTTGATGCCCCCAATACTACTGAAGCAGCAGCAAACTCTGCCGCAAAACCTCTAGTTGGAGTCAGCTCCGTTATCTTTTTCCCAATTGTAGCAATCACCCTATAACCCCACATCATCAGACCAGCCACTATCCCAAATCCACCCCATGCAAGAATGTCAGTGGGAATGACAACCTCAGAGGCACCAGTACCACCTTGAAGAATTGATAATGCCGCAGCTAATGGGCCTATTGCATTGGAAACATCATTTCCCCCATGGGCAAATGACATAAAACAGGCAGAGAGGACTTGCATGTAACCGAAGACCCCATAGACAATTTCCAGCTGGGTGCCAGTTGGGCCTGCAATGTCAGATAGGAAGCTAATGTTTTGATTTTGTAAGGTATCTCTTGATACTGATTTAGCCAATTCTGAAGTTAAGAGGTGGCCAAGCTGCTTGTGTATGACTCTGCTAACAATAAAGGCACCTGCTGTCCCACAAGCTAATGCTTGAGTCAAGGCAATAGGAATGGTCCTGCTAAGGGGGAACGCAGAAAAGGAGATGAAAGTTACACCAATGAAGACAGCAATAGGTGCAGCTGCAGCAGCAGCTTGTCCGGGATTTGGAGCACTGTAAACAAACTAGACAAAGGGAGACAAGAGGAAAGTAATAAGAATGAGCACTTAAAGAAGATATTTTCAATATTTGATCGGCCCTCAAAATGTTAGAAAACTTCTATGATGTTATGGTACTGCCAAAGTCCTACACAAGGAGAACATACCCTCCGGATGCATTTATAAACAAGAAAGGACACTGCTGCTCCCAAAAGGGGAGAGATGACCCACGAAGATGTCACCCTTGCTAGTGAACTCCAGAAGACCGCACCAACACCACCATACACTAGCCCAAATCCAACCATTGCTCCTACAATACAATGGGTAGTTGAGACAGGCCAGCCATAATAGGATGCTACCTGAATGACATGAGCACATTTATAATTAAATTACATCGGAGAGATAGGGAATTTCTGCATGCAAATGCATTTGCTCTTGATCCAAACATAATTCAAAAGAGATATCTTTTAGTGGGATTAAGTTTTCTTTTAAATCTGGTGTCACTTTAAATAACTGAATATACCTTTGTGTAATGTAGTGGTTTGGGTGCAAATAAGAAGCTATTTTCCAAGCCACAGCAAAGCATCAAATCTCAAAACCAATAAAAAGATGTAAACCAAGCATAGTTGTCAATTTCGTTTCAGTGTCCATTTTGGTCTGGCCTTCAAAATGAAATATTTCGGTGTTTCGGAATTTTGGCGAAACTTTTCGGAGCAATTTCTCTGAAAGAATAATATATATAATATAAATATATGAGGTCTAAAAAAATGAAGAGAGAGAGAGAGAGAGAGAGAGAGAGAGAGAGAGAGAGAGAGAGAGAGAGAGAGACGAGTGGTGACGCAAGGTAGTTCAGGTGGTCCTCCTCCTTTTCTTTTCTTTTTTATTTACTCCCACTGTAATTGTCTCTGCTTTCCTCCTTCTTTTCTTCTTCTTCTTCTTCTTTATTATTATTCTTTTTCCTCACCTTTGGGAAAGGGCAATTTGCAGTCGATTTGCAATTGCAAGTCAATTTGGGTGCAAAAAACAAAGGGATTTCTAAGAAACTGATTTTTTTTCAGTTTGCCCCCTGTTTTCATTTGTTTTTTAAAAAACTGAAAAGCCCGGAGCAAATAACGATTCCGGACGTTTTGGGCATACAGGCTGAAATCTTATATTTCAGATGAAAAAAATGAATTTCAGCCTGTATACAGTGAAATATGGAACAAAATCTTTTGGGTTGAACGACAAGAACGGAAAGTTTCGGCCAATTCAGCCGAAACGAAACCGAATTGCCAACTATGACTGACTCTAAGCAAAAAATAATCGGGTACAACAAACACTAGTATCTGGCGTATGGGAACTTTTACTATACAGCTTTGGTCAGAAGGAACTTGTAGCAAGCGCAACAACCACAAGTCCCAGAAGTTTTAAAATCCAGATAGGACAAACTAGTAAAAGACTGGTATAACTGGAACCAGATGGTCATACAGTTCACTTTGACCTATTTCTTCATTGATAATTTAATGAAGTAGAAGTAAGCTTCTACATAGTTCCATTTTCGAAAATAATAATAATAATAATAATAATAATAATAATAATAATAATAATAATAAAAGAAAAGAGAAAGTGTCTACATGGTTTTGAACTTGTCTTTGAGGAGTCAAAAGTGTGTTGCTACCAAAGCTACAATGAGCACATTTGTTAATAAAGTTAATGAACATGCAAAAGTCCAGTATGTAAAGAGAAAGGTCAGTAATGAAGCAAGAACACTTTGTTCCTACAGTTCCTCCTATAACTACAGTGTTGTAATAATTTTGTATCTTCTTTCTAACCATTTTGAAAGGCACAAACCTTGTGGATGGTCATCCCACAGGACATTGTCCTGTTTTCCTCTTTTTTTTTTTTCTTTTTTTTCAATTTATCATCTTGTCCTGTCACAAGAGTACAAGACACGAGGACATATGGCGTTCGCATATTCTTCTGTCAGAGGCAAAATGGAAGGTGGAGCTATTGCAAACTTAGGTTTGTGGGTTCAAGTCATTTACATATTTGAAACAAAATTGATAAAAAAAAAAAATTGTTCTTTGGCTCTTACATGGCATTAGAGCCTCATGGGTATTTCATGTATTGGCCCATATCCTAAGTCAGGACTAGTTTGGTCAGCATGTGTCTTCATCACAGCTTTGTGCAATCTAAGAGTGGCTGAGAAAACCTGTGTCTTCTCCACCACCATATCTGCAACTGGCTTGTTGGCAAAGGGAGACCTGCTCCTATAGATTATATCTTCTCCAGCATTTTTTTTTTGTTGAACATTCTCAGGAATTGTTTCTTCGGCAAGGAGGTATGTAATCTCTGTCATTGGATTTCTAGGGTGGTCCATCTTCTATTTATTCTCTGATCAACAACCTCAGCATCTCTATTCTCCCAGATTGTTATCTATTTCTAGATTCCAGATAGTCATAGATTTCTGATTGGAAAAGAGGAAATGTTTTACTCTCTAATGGACTTTGTGGGGCCATATGACGCCCCGGAGTCAGGAAAGTGAATGGGGTTATATGTAGAGCTTACATCCTTACCTTGCATGAGGTCTTTTGATGGGTTGAGGCCTATCAGAAGCAAAACCGTAAGGTCCGTGGGCCAAAGCGGACAATATCATGCATGGGCATGGGGTGGGGCATTACAAATGGTATCAGAGCCGACTCTCGACTAATTCGAGTGTGGGTCCCCTGCCATGGTCTGATGCAAGAGGGCCGGTCTCCATGTGGGCTGGCCAAGAGGCCTGGCAAGCTACTGCACAGGGATGTGCAGCCTTAAGGGGGGTGGATTATGACGCCCCGGAGTCCCACATCAACTATAGAGAGGAAAGTGAATGGGGTTATATGCAGAGCTTACACCCTTACCTTGCATGAGGCCTTTTAATGGGTTGAGGCCCATCAGAAGGAAAACCGTAAGGCCCGTGGGCCAAAGTGGACAATATCATGCATGGGTATAGGGTGGGGCATTACAGGCCAGGCCACCCTCTCACATAGGATTCCAACACCTCTGTTCTACTCACTGATCTCAAATCTAAGAATGATAACAGCATCTGAAGTCTTTCTCTTCCATTTTTCAAGTACATGTCCCTAATTGGATGCCTGTTCACTGGTGTGGCCCACCTTCTCTGATCAGTAGCAACTGAATCTTTCACCATTCTAGTTGTCTACCAAACCTAACAATCACCATCTCCTTTTCCTTGTAAGAGAATCAAATGGGCAAACATAACAAGGCAAGGAGGCATCACAAAATGCTGATACAGTGTTTGCTCCAAAAGTCGAAAGAGACTATCAAATAATGAACATTTATAAAAAGAGTCCATATCTAAGATAATCCAACGAATAGATTAAAGCTACCAAAAAGCCACCATATGTATCAATCAGAATTAATTGAAATTATTAAAGTGATTTTTCTCCAAACTTGACAGATGAATTAGTAGAAAAAAATGAAACTACAGTCATTGGCAGATGCTTTAATGAAATTGTAGAGAAAACATGAAACTTAATGAGAGAAACTAGTAACTTCAAAATAAAGAACATTTCGGCAACAACTCTTCTTATTCTTCTTCTATTGTTATTTTGTTTATTTATTTCTTGTAGGAGTCAATCCAATGACGACTATTTAAATCGGTAGAGCAAAACTACGCAATTATGTGACAAACATCACTATAGCAAAACTCATATTCAAGAAGTATAACTTATCTGAGGATTTGGCTCAAGATTGATTGGAATGGACAAACAGAATTCATGTAGCCGACCCAACATAATTGGGACAAGGTTTAATGATGATGACGATGATTATCACTATAGCAACAAACTCAATTTTATAACACAAGTGAACTCAGAAAAAAAAAAAAAAAAAAGCCAAAAGGATAAAAAAGAAACTCACCTGCAACCAAGTACCAGCAGCAGCCAGCGCAGAGAGCAATCCAGCAAAGAGCAAAGAGTCCTTCCCCTGAAACACATTGGCAACAAGAATCCCCTTCTGCATAGTATTAGTCACATGCGTCCCCATCAACAAGGCCCCCGAGAACTCCAGCACCGCCGCCATCAGCACCGCCTGCCGCAGCGTTAGCGCCTTCGACCCAACCGACGTCCCCATAGCATTCGCCACATCATTGGCCCCAATATTCCAGGCCATATAAAACCCGAACAACAGCGTCACATAAGAAAGCACCTTCGTCTTCAGCCCTTGCCCCTGCCCGATCGACTTCATCAGCAGAGGGAACGTGAGCGCCGCAATGGCTATGCAGGTGGTGATTGCGGAGGCTTTCTGCGACGATATGTGAAAGGCTCTGGCAATTCCTCCATCACTACCATCATCATCATCATCATCATCATCATCTCCTTCTTTGATGACATCTTCTCCCGGATCGGCGGCGAAGGATGAGAGAGACGACGCTACGGTGCGGGGGAATCTGGGGTTTAGGAGGAGGGTTTTGGAGGGTTGGAGTTTTGGGAGGGGGAATTCTCGTTTGGGGAAATGGAGTTGGTGGAAATGGAGGGGAAAGCGGGAGGGGGAGATGGGTGGGCGAGGGTTTTGGGAAAGGGGAAGGGAAAGGGCAATGGCTTGGGAGGTGGAGGAGGAGCAGAAGGAGAAGGAGGTGGGAGGAGACATGTTTGGATTTTGGGGAAAGGCTAGGAGGGATTTTTAACCATGAAATGTGGATTTCAAGGAAAATGAGGAGCAGCAGGAGAAGAAGAAGCAGTTGGGGAGTGTGGGGGAAGAGCATGTTGAGAAAGGAATGGAAGATGGATTTGGTAGAGATTGGGAGACTCTGAGAGGAATGAATGAGTGGTGAGGAGAGCTTCCGAACGGGTTTGATCCACAAGTAGCCGACAAAAGGTCATACACCTTGAATTACAAAAAGTCTAAATGGACAAACTTTTTGGCTAGAATTTGGGACAAACTCCCATGTGGCACAATCCTAGAGGTGCAACTTTTGAGAGAGGGGGAAAAAGCACCTCTAAGATTGTGCCACATGGGAGTTTGTCCCAAATTCTGGCCAAAAAGTTTGTCCAAGTAGAAGGGTTGCTTGAATTATCCCACTCCTTCTCTCCTATGCATGTTTTGCTTCGGTTCCACAAAGGGATGAAAAAGACCTGAACAACCGAAGAATCCGATTGGGAAAAAAGTTGGGCATGGTTAATATTAGGAACATTATTATTATTAGGGGTTTTTATCCCAAGCATCCTTAAATATCTCCATACATCAATACGACAGACTTCATATTTTTTTAGATAAAATTGTCCTTCACTTTATCTCTCGCAAGTTTGAGACATTACACTAGTGAGTTCGAGATATGACTAGAGAGTTCCAGACATAACACTTGCAAGTTCATAATTTTGTGTCAATATATGTGTCCCACATGATTCACGAGCTCAGGTATGAATTGACCATTAACATGATTAAGTCACGATGTCGAGAAAAGACTTCACAGTTCAATAGTTAAATTTGACATAAATATGATATATAGGGGTGCATTTAGATTAAATAACAATTCTGAAAATGAATGAATGATTTCCGTAAGTGTATGAGATCAATCATTCTATTATGATTTTCTTCAATAATGAATATAGTTATTGCGAGCATTCTCTTACTATAACTTGCGGAGATTTTGCTAAAAAAATCTAACTTTTTAATTTTTACAAAAAAATAATAATATTAACACAAGCATTTGTGCTCCGCTCCATTTCCCATTTTTAACCTTACTTTACTACAGTCAAGGAGAGGATTATCTTCAAAGCTGAGGATATTTTTTCTCGACTTTTATTGCATTAGAATAGGAGTTTAAAATAAATGTTAACTATTTATGATGTTTCTAATAAACTAGCGAGTTCGAGAATGGAAACAAAAGTAGAAATTCTCGAAATACTTCAATGCGCGAATGCCGCCGAGTTTCGATGTCGCGAGAAAGGGTTAAATGACAATTTGGTCCTGGAAAAATCAAAGTATACGGTATAAGATGTTTTTGGGCATTTCATTATTTGAAGATGATTTTTGAGGTATAGAGACATTTGAGGATGCTTTTGGTAAAAACCCATTATTATTATTATTATTATTATTATAATTATTATTATCATAAAGAAGATATTAGGGCCATTTAATTAGACTTGGGGTCTGTAATCAATCCACTACATAGACCCTAATGATTTAGGGTTGGGTTCATATAATTAGAAAACCGAATGAATACCTAACTTTAAATTACATTTAAGTATCTAGATTTGATCATTTTATTAGGTTCGAAGGGGCTCTTGTGCCTTCAATTTAAATTTGGGTATGGATTGGGCCTGCTGAATAACGTAGCTCTTATTCAACCTAAATCCCATTTCATCCCTAGATTTCTTAGGTTGCGCATGGCATGTGAATATTATGGTGTCGGTATGGCCCACTGGTTCAAGGGTGTTTGAATTAATATGAGGTGAAAGGAAAAGATTATCTCTATTAAGATTGGGTTTGTTCCTTTACAGTCGTGATAAAGGAAGACAAAGATTGAGATATAGCCCTAGACCTTTCAGTCAATTTAGTTATTGCCCATTTCCCTATAATAGATCTTACGAAGCAACAAGAAGTTTCTGAAGTCTCGGGTGGAAGGGAATTTAGATATTGCCCATTGCTCATATGCTTCTTTCCAACTCTCTTCCTCTATTTTTAGGGGACATCACCTAAATATATATAGTTTTCTAGTTCATTGTAATCACCCTGGAGCACTCAGGGGTGCTCGTTGATTGTTTGTGACGCCAAAGCCGAGCTATATTGTAGAAGCGAACTTTATGGTTTCCCCAATTCTTGATGCTAGGATGCACTCGGAGCCACACAATATCATTAGGACCTCTTTCCTTTGGCATTTGCATTATTACTTTTGGCAACGGTCCTTTTCATATTTTTTTTGAAAGTTTTACCTTTTACAATGCCACCACTCTAGTTGATGGTGTTGGAAGTAGGTGGGTCTCGTGGATAAGTTTTATAACTTTTTGACCCGCTTAACACAGGGATTAACTATCCATAAGGCAACAAAACCCAATCCATGATCCAAGTCCTCAAACTCATTAATCATGAACAATAATAAACTCTATTTAGAATATGAAAACCGTACCTAACAAGTAACTACGAAATCTACAACATACAAGGAAGTAGATTATACCTTTGGAGCTTGGTAGAGCTCTAATGGAGAAGTTGATCTCTTTGTTTAATTAAGAACTCTTTCACAAAGCTAATCAGAATCTCCAAGACCTAATTGTCTTCCACGCTATATCCCTTATCAGATCTCTTTTCTTAAGGAGATAGGTAGGATCTCTAAAAGAAACTAACTAGAAGCTCTAAGGAAAACTGGAAGAGAAACTAGAAGAGGAAGAAGAGAGGAAGTGCAACACTTGCACTATGGGCGTGAATTCCAAGGTAAGGACATCCATAGGGTGGCTCCCCTATTTATAGCCTCAAAGCAACCTCTCACTTATTAATTAAAATAGAAGTCTAACTTCAATAATAATTAGTAACTTTCTTTTCTTTTCTTTTTACCATAACTAGAAGTCTTACTTCCAATAGAATTAGTAACTTTATAATTTCTTTCCTTTTTGAGTTCAAGTAGAATTCGTAGCTATCTAATAACTTGGGTTAGTGTGGGGACCACTAGGGATTCCATAGAAAGTTGGCTCCAACTGGCACACCCACGACGCCACATCTCATGTGCAAGCCGGGCCTACAGTTAATTGTAAATAACTCCACTAGATAAATGCAATTGCACTCTAGTCTTAAGAATAAATTACAAGAAGACTCTAAACTTCCCTATGACCACAAATAGGCCCCTCCATCTATATCCATGAATCAATTGGACCTGTCCACCAATTTAGATCCATATCTTATTATTCTTGAGACCTAGTTAATTATAGTGATCATCATTACTTGTGTAATTAATTCTTAATTGGGACGGGGCGCACTTACCAATGATAAATTCATTAATTGGCACAAGGGGATAATGATGATAGATTCAATCTTGACCATTGAATGTTCCTACAGTCCTACTACCATGTACCCAAGACACCGAGGTGTTGACCTGCAGTTGGCCTCACTCATTGGTAACTCAAAACAAATGAATAGATTGAAACTTGAGTTCATTAATGTCTCAGAATTGAGAGCTTATTGTTAGGGAATTATGAGAGCAAACCTTAAAGTATAGACAGTGTTTCACAAGGTGCTTCTCATGGTCTTTCAATACATTCAATGTACCAGCACAATGATCAAGAATCTTATATTCTAATGATCGAGACAAATCACACTATCTCATAGTGATCAAAGTGCTGCAACCTTGTCAGATGAGATGCCCAATCTCATCACTGGTTGTGAAGCTATTTAAGTATAAGATTTGGAACACATGTCCCCTATATGTGGGTGTAAGGTCCCCGACCTTACTGGGTCAGTTGGACCCAATAGTAAGCTTGTTGACCGTTTATTTTAATTATTATAATTAATTATATTGCTAGATATTTAGGTGGGTTTAGACCATGAGCGAGTTTCTTTTAGTGTTAGAATAGTGTCTGTGAAGTTTCGTTCAATTCCGAGTTCGTTTGACTCTAGCAGGGGGTAGTTTGCAATTTAAGAAAAATTGAGTGTTGGAAAATTCCAATCACCGCGATTTTTGGGTTCATTGGAAAGGTCTCATCGCGCTGATCATTTTTGTCTCCTGGCTCATCACGATCCGATAATCAGAAACATTCAAGTGGTCCATTCCTTCACCAGACCCACTTAAGGGCAATTCAGTCTTTTTTCCTTTCTATCTTCTTAATCAGGGATTAACCATAATTTTTTATTCATCTCTGCAATGAACAAGAACTCCCGCAACCCCCTTCGTCTTCCACTTCATCTTCTCAAGCCGGGAACTCCACCTTGGAAGATCATCCTCGAAGATCCAAACCGCTTATCTTCATCCTCTCGATCTCCTCTCTCCTTTGATATTAGTTGGTAAGCCTTTTCCCATCATCAAATTTTCTTATTGTCTTCTCTTTTGTTTAGATTAGGTCTGATCTTAATCGTTTTCCTTCCTTTCTTCTTCTTGGCGTTCTAGGTTGCGTTTGAGTGGGTTAGATTGGGGATTTCGTGGTAGTAGAGCTTCTCCTTAAGTTTTTCCTCATTTCTATCATCATCTTGGTTGAGGCAAGTAGATATGCAAATTATAATTGAATATGTCCGTATTGTTTTCTATTGATTGCACTGATTCTTGGTTAGATTTCCCTAATTCTAAGCCTGGTTTTGATATTGATTTGGGATTGACATGTTAGATTAGGTTTTGGGGGAATTTGGGTTGGTTTAATTGTAATTGGTATCCCTAGGTTGTTCTAATTTGCTAGAATGGATGGATAATGATGTATATGATGAATAGGGGGCATGGAGGCTTGTTTTCTGTAGGTTAGCCATGAATTGGCCAGAGGAAAAAAGGGCAAAAAACCCATTTTCGGGTTACCGGTCCACAGTCCGATCAATCGGTCGCATTATGCGATCGATAGGACTGAGGAAACCCAAAGTCAACTGGGAGGTGCCTAGTGCCGATCGATTCGCACTCAGTCCGATCGATCAGACTGTGCACTAAATGGATGGTGTGCAGTGCCGATCGATCGGAGGGTGCAAGATCATTGAACCTGATAACTTCAGAGCCTTGTAACTTGTAATCCGTCCGTTGGATTTCAACGTGTAATATATCAATGGAAAGCCCTTGAGATGTAGAATCCAATGATTCTAGTTTCATCAAGATCAGAGGTCAGAAAGTGATTTAAATACCTGAACTAGTGATCCATCTTATGTTTACTTTAGAATGAGACTGTTAACCTAAGTTTGAGCCTTAGTTGTTGGAAACCATGAACCTACTCTCACTTGACCATTAATGGGAATTGAAATTGAAGCACGTGGCTTGGCATGCTTCGATGGGTTGCCTAGGTATTCGTGTATTACGCATGGTATAATCGAATGTGTATGAAATTGTCTCAATAGATGCTTAACATGATTGTACACCCAAGAATCCCCTAGAAGCATTGTTGATCCAATTTTCACACGTACTTCGTTAGAACATGTGGGGGTACAGGGATGACACCACTTGCCTTGGTATGGATTGTAATTCCTCATTGACTTATTAATTATATCAGTTGATATTATTCCTCATACACTCTTTTAGCATAATATACCTAACTAATTATGAAACATAATCCTTATAGAACTAGGACTTAGACTTGACTGGCTAACATGAAAGGGATTATCGGGTGGATTAGATTTTTTTCTTGTATTGTCTTGAATGAGATAATCCCCATGAACATGTCTTGTGTGTTGAGCTAGCAAGACTTGCTTGTCTTGGTATTCCTCGTGTCAACACCACTTCGTTTTATTGCATATCATGGCCAACTGCGGTTTAGAGTTTTATTGATGGGCCGGCTACTCGGACATCGGGATGGGCAGTCGACGTAGGACGGCATCCATGGCGTTGAATAGCTGAGAGCAGGTTAGGACTGTGCTGCTATTCCCAAGATCGGGAGCTAGGATCCCCCTGAAGCCAGACTTTGGTATCAATAGTCTGGTCTGGATTGTTACTGATACCCCAGGAGGTAGCTAAGACATTTTCGGAGTCTCCCTCTTACTTCTTGCATTGCAGTGTTTGGATAGTGGTTATTACTAGATGATGTTAGGATTTCCATTATTGCCTCTTACGATTATTATTCATGCTTTATGCCTAGCTTCGCTTTCTTTGTATTCACCTGATATTATACTTGTCATTATTATATACTTGATGCATGCCATGTTATTTATACTTTGCTTATCTATTGCTCAACATATCGTTGACTTTGTTCCTTGGTGTGCAGACACCCCAAGTGACGACTACTACTATGAGGAGCAAGCCGATGAGGAGATCGTCTAGCTAAGGAGGAACAAGTGTAGCATGTTGATGACATAGAGTAGTGTCATTGATCCCGGCACGGGAGAGATTCATATGGGACATCTTTAGATTTATTTTATTCATTTATTATTTCATCTTTGGGCTTTTATTCCCTTGACTTTATGTTCTTTAATGGCCTTGGATATTAGGATGGCCATTGTTAATAATTTAACTTCTTGATTAGTTTTATTTATTCTCTTTACAACTTTAATTAAATGAGATTTATTATTCATTGTTGATATTCCATATACCTGGAGTTGTATGAATTCCGCAATTATTGTATGATTTGAAGTTTGAAACATAATATCCTCACAGCGGACTTACGATTCTTAGGCTTAAAGGGCAAAATTTTTAATTAGCCCTAGATTTCACTCCCCGGATCCGATTTATTCTTTGATCGGGTTCGGGGGACGTGACAATGGGCCTCTTGGATAGGTTTCAAAAACTTTTGACCCACTTGATGCCTGCTTTAACTATCCATAAGGCTACAAACCCAATTCAGGATCCAAGAACCTCAAACTTATGATCAAGATCAGTAAAACACTATTTCTAAGATAGAATATAGCAACCAACAAGCAATCATAAATTCCACAACATGTAAAGAAGTAGATTATACCTTGGGAGCTTGATTGTGCTCTAGTGGAGAAGTTGACAACTTGTTGGATAGAGAACTCTTTCTTTTTAATAAATTACAATCTTCAAGACCTAATTGTCTTCCATGCTATAGCTCGTATTAGATCTCTTTTTTCAAGGAGATGGGTGTGACCTCCAAAAGAAACCAACTAGAAGTTCTAAAGGAATCCGAAAGAGAACTAAAAGAGGTAGAAGAATTAGGGCGTGCAACATTTCCACAATACTAGGGCTGGGTGTGAATTCCTAGGTGAGGAGTAGCATGGGACGTCCAAGGCCCTATCTCCCTTGTATATAGCTCAAAGCAACCCTTCTTTACTAATTAAAATAGAAGTCCCACTTCCATTAAGAACTAGTAACTTTCTTCATTCCAATTATTATTAGAAGTCTCACTTCTATAACAACTAAACTAGTAACTTACTATGACCACTATTAGAAGTCTCATTTCAAATAGAAATAGTAACTTTTTATTTCCTTTCCTTTTAGAGTTCAAGTAGAATTAATAGCTATCTAATAACTTGGGCTAGCGTAGGGACTACTAGGGATTTCATAGAAAGCTGGCTCTAACTAGGACACCCCGACCCTACTTCTCATGTGCATTCTGGGCCCACAATTAATTGCAAAAAACTCTACTATATAAATGCAATTGAACTTCAGTCTTAGGAATAAATTATAAAGAATATCATAAACTTCCTTATGACCACAAGTAGGTCACTCTATCTACATCCATAGATCAATTGGACCTGTTCACCAAATTAGATCCACATCTTATTATCCTTGAGACCCAATTAATTTTAATGATCATCGGTACATAGCCAATTAACTCTTAATTGGAATGGGTGCTCACTTATCAATGATAAATCCATTAATTGGCATAAGTGGATAATGAGGATAGATTCCATCTTGACCATTGAATGTTCCCACGGTCCTATTACCACATACCTAAAACACTGAGGTGTTGACCTACATTTGGCCTCACTCATTAGCGACTCAAAGTAAATGAATAGACAAAAACTTGAGTTCATTAATGTCTAAGGATTATGAGCCTATTGCTAGAGAATTATGAGAGCAGACTTTAAAGTAAAGACAATGTTTCATAAGGTAGTTCTCATGGTCCTTCAATACATTTAATGTACCGGTATCATGATCCAGAATCTTACATTCTGATGATCGAGACAAATCACACTATCTCATAGTGATCAAAGTGTTTAACCTTGTCAAATGAGATTCCCGATCTTATCACTGGTTGTAAAGATATTGTCAGACCCCGTCTCGAGTTAATCAAGATTAACTCTAATTGATTGGGGATTAAGACTAATTAGCTGTGTTTAGTTAAGCTAATAATTGTTCATGGCCGAATAGAAGTGAATTAACCTAAAACGAATGAATTAAGCTTAATGACGTGTTAATGAAAGAGATTGGAGGAATTACCTGAAGTTTTAGACTTAAGCAAAGAATTAAGGACCTTTGCGTAAATACGAATTTTTTGCCTATTTTGTCGAATACGGAAACTCTTGATACCAATACGCGTATCTCGACAGTACGTTAACTTTCATAAAAGACTTGAGGTCGTTCGACGAGCATCGGATCAAATGACCCTTCATTTGACTCAAATCGTAATTTAGAGAGATTAGTGGATTTTAATGCAATTGGGAAGCTTATATAAGCTAAAATAGCCTTCAATGAGTCCATTCATCTCATTTGCAAATCCTAGACTCATCTTTTCTCCTTTTCCTTCTTCTTTCTTCCATTTCATCTCCTTCAAGTCTCAAGAGTGTGGTTTGGAGTGATTCAAGTGAAGAGGACTTCACCTACTTCACCTTCTTCATCTTCTTCTTGGGTTTCTTAGAAGAGAATCTTCAAGTTGAGAAGTTTCCACCTCAAATCTGAGCTTAACAAGGGGTTTTTGTCAATCAATCTTCAAATAGAGGCAAGTATATACAACTTCTATGTTTAGTGATGTTATTTGAGTGATTTGAGTTCAAGGAACTCAATTCCCAGAATTTTCTTCAGAATTTTGAAGCTTCAGAATTTGTTTTTGGAAGTAATTCGGCTAGCTGCAGGGCTAACCGCCGAAACCCAAAAAATGATCAGTCTCTGGAAAGTTGACCTCCAGCTGACCGACATATTTCGGTTAGCCGAAATTAAATTTTCGGTTAGCCGAATGGTAACCGTAGACTGACCAAAATTGAGTAAAAAATTCCACAGAATGGGCCAGCTTCTGGAAAGCTAACCGCTAGTAGCCGAAGTGAGTTCGGCTAGCCGAAATTAAAATTTTGGTTGACCGAGGAGTGACCGACGAGGTAACCGAGGTGTGTCAGAAATTACAGTATTTTGGAAAGCTGACCGAACATAGTTCGGCTAGCCGCCAGTCAGATTTCGGCAAACCGCCAAGTAACTGCCAAGGTAACAGTTAGAGAGGGAAATTTCAGAGTAATTTATGATTCTCCTGAATTGCAAGCCTCATCATTAAGGCTAGTGTTAGTGATGTCTAAACCTTCCTAAAAGCTAACTATAATTATTATAATGTACCCACTTGATTAAAGTAATGTCATCTGTAGTAACACGTGCATTGATAACTAATGTTTCACTCAATGGTTGGGGTTTAGATGATTGTTTTTGAGTTGGAATAGGATTGACTAGAATGACTGATTAATTTAGGCTAGGAGTCTGGCACTACATAGTGGTTTCCTATACTCATTATTGAGCTACATTGAATTGACATTGAATTCACATTGAATGAATAATCTACAGTTACTAAATGTAATAATGAAAAATGTGCATAATGAACTATACTAATGACACATCTAATTAATGAATAATCCTACTGCAGTAGATGGAATTGGGGTGTTTCGGAGCTTCGTGGTGATATCAGTGATCTCTGATCTAGACACTGGCAGATCCCACACTATTTGGACCGAAAGGTCATAGATTGAAAAGTCACTGATAAGCCACCATAAGCCACACATTGAACTAAAAGAGTCCCACTGATAAGTCATCTGATAAAGGCTTAGTGTAATTAATGAATTGAATGTAAACATTGAAATAAATGAAAATGAGTGGAACTGACTGCTTCCTTTGGGAAGAAACTAAACTGAATTGAATTGAATTGAAACAAATGCTATTGTAGTTGCCAATATAGTCATTGTCACTGATTATACTATTGTACATGATACCGTCATAGAATTGTTAGTTTAATGAGTTGATAGAAGTAATATGTGTTATCATAGAACTGCATATGTATTGTAGAACCGCCGTGTTCACGGTGTTACTGATGATGTTACAGGCCCAGTTGTCATTACCGGTCCCGCAGAGGCCGATCCGCCAGCTGAGATTGCCCATCTGATACCCCCAGGGGGCTTGATTCGGAGTGCCCAATGATAGAATATGTTGGAGAAACATTTTGATAAACACTTTGTATATCTATTTTGAATAATAGTTGAATGTCACTTGCATTGTATTTAAATATGCAGTGGTTGACTTTATTAAAAATGTATATTGACTTTACTCTTATGTAAAGGATTTGTTTAGTTTTTAAATGGTTGTCAATGTATACGTATATACGTTTCCGCACAATTGTACACTGGCAAGTACGTATGTAAGATCTCTTGTGGACTTCGTCTTAACTTCGGTTAATTCGGGGTTTACAGGAGTAAGTATGATTGCCTTCGCGACCCGGAGTTAAGCCCTGATTACTCTGATCTCGGGCTCGGGTCGTAACATACTTATTGTATGGTATCAGAGTCCAGTCAAAGGGCTAGGTTAAGAAAATTTAAAAGACATAATAAAACTAAGAACGGAGTGAGGAACATTTTAATTAGAACAAATCCAACTTAGGATTTGTATTTACTGCTTTCACTATATGTGATATATGTGTGATGGAAGTGTATAGATATGTATCTTACCTTTTGTATTGTTTACAGCATGGCTTCGGGATCAGGATCCGGGAGTGATGACTTTATAGAGGTTATCCCACCCTCCCCTCCTGTATCTGATACTGATGCTAGATTTGCTGCTATTCTGGAGCAATTAGCTAGAAGCAATGAGCAAATCGCTATAAGCCATGAAGCTCAAATGGGTATGCAAGACCAAATGGCTTCCATGTTACAAGTACAGAGCCAGATGCGGGCTCAGATGCTAGTCTCACTTGTATAGCCAGTCCAACAGCAGCATCCTGTTGAGACACAAGTGGTATTGCAGCATAAGGACAAGGATCCTCATGCTACTTATGAGCGGTTCCGTAAGAAAGTAGCCACTGAGTTCCATGGAAACGAAAACGTGATACAGGCTGATGAATGGCTAAAACACATTGAAGATGTGTTCAATACAGTTATCTGCACTCACAAGCAGAGAGTATTGCTTACCTCTACCATGTTTAGAGGGACAACAAAATTATGGTGGAAGAGTGTCAAGGATACATTCAAGGAGATGACCACACTGGATATATGGGAAACTTTCAAGAAGCAGTTTCAGAGGAAATTTGTCCCAGAACATGTGAGACAGCAGAAGGAAGCAGAGTTTCTGAACTTGAAACAAGGTCAACTGACCGTGTCTGCTTATGTTCATACCTTCTTGCAATTGTCGAAGTATGCTACAGAGTTGTTAGATACTGAAGCTAAGAAAGTGAAGAAATTCCTCTTTGGATTGAATCCATACAAGACGATCGTATTGGCTGGACAGAAGCCTATGGCGTTTGATGATGCCGTTGATATGGCATATACAGCAGAGGAAGTCCAGAGAGAGAAGGATAGAGAGGCTGTGAACACCAAGAGAAGTGGTGATTCATTGTTCAGAAAAAAGAGGATAGTCCAAGAATAAGAGGCAAAAGCAGATATTCATTCCTAGGAGTGATAGGAATGATAGGAATGAAGTCAGGCCAGTCTGTGACACATGTGGTAAAGCTCACAAAACTGAGTCGTGTTGGAGAACTACTAGAGCCTGCCTAGTCTGTGGTTTTTTGGAACACAGAATGACACAATGTCCAAGAGCTAGGAGAGATGATAGAGCTTCATATCAACATCCTGCCCAGGGTCAATCAGTACTTCCTCCTCTTCAGCAGAGACTAGCTTTGCCGGTTCCCCCTAGGCAACAATAGCAACATCAACAACCTCAACGCCAAGGCCAGCAGCGTCAATGGCAGAGACAGCAGCCAAGATAGCAACAACAATTCAATAGACCACAGATAGCTAGGATGACTTATGCAATCAATAGAGAACAAACTGATGTTGCAGCAAACGTGGTTGAAGGTACAATCCTTGTAGATAACCGACCTGTTATTGCACTATTTGATCCTGTTTCTACGCATTCATTTGTAGCACCTGCATTCGTTTGTGATATGCAAGACAAGATTACACCGTTTCTACTCCTTTAGGGAGAAAAGTAGTATGTGAATTGTATATCCCTCAATGTACTGTTAGAATTGGAGAAGTGTCAATAGCTAATCTGGTAATACTAGCGATGAATGACTTCAATGTAATCTTCGGCATGGATTGGGTTGCGAAGTATAGGGCTTGTGTTAGACTGTTTCCGCAAAATCATCACCTTTAGGGTGGATGAGGCCAATGCTAGTGTACTATTTGAAGGAGTCCAGAAGAAATATGACACTAGGCTTGTTTCAGCACTTAAGGTTGAGCGAATGATGCGTAGTGGTTGTGAAGGCTACATCGCATTCGTTTAAGAGAAGAAACCAGTACGGGAATTACGAGATATTCCTATAGTTTGTGAATTTCCAGACGTGTTTCCAGATGAAGTGCCAGGTCTAGCTCTAGCTAGGGAAGTTGACTTTACGATCGAACTCGTGCCCGGTATTGTACCGATATCAAAGGCACCGTATCGAATGGCACCATCAAAGTTGTATGAATTGAAGAAGCAGATATAGGATTTGCTCGATAAAGGTTTCATTAAACCCAGTGTCTCACCATGGGGAGTGCCTGTACTGTTTGTGAAGTAGAAGGATGACACCCTTCGAATGTACATAGATTATAGGCAGATAAATCAAGCAACAATCAAGAATAAGTATCCTCTGCCTACGATTGATGAGTTATTTGATCAACTCGAAGGTGCATCGTACTTTTCCAAGATTGATCTCAGATCTGAGTATCATCAGATTCGGGTCAAAGATCAAGATGTACAGAAGACTACATTCAGGACTCGTTACGGTTATTATGAATTTCTAGTGATGCCTTTTGGTCTAACCAATACACCTGCAGTGTTTATGGCTTTAATGAATAGGGTGTTTGCTTCCTATGTGGACCAGTTCGTTGTGATCTTCATCGATGACATCCTGGTCTATTCGAAGTTAGACTTGGAGCATACACATTATTTGAGGACAGCTTTGCAGATACTGAGAGAAAATCAGTTGTATGCAAAACTCGAGAAGTGTGACTTTTGGTTGCAGCAGGTTGTATTTCTGGGTCATATTCTTACCGGAAATGGATTAGCTGTTGACTCAGCTAAAATCGAAGCAGTTGCTAATTGGTAGAGTTCGAAGAATGTGCCTAAAGTACGAAGTTTCTTAGGATTGGCAGGTTATTACAGGAGGTTCGTCAAGGAATTCGCAAAGATAGCATCACCGTTAACTAAATTGGCTCGGAAGAACATTCCCTTCGAATGGAATGATGCCTGTGAGTCTAGTTTTCAAACCTTAAAGCAGAAGTTGATTTCGGCTCCAATCTTGTCTTTGCCCGATGGAAGAGGAGGATTTGAGATATACTCAGATGCCTCGGGTATTGGACTAGGTTGTGTATTGATGCACAACCGCAAAGTGATTGCTTATGGTTCACGCCAGTTGAAGGAGCAAGAAAAGAACTATGCCACACATGATTTAGAGCTCGCGACTATTGTATTCGCATTGAAGCAATGGAGACACTATCTGTACGGAGAGACCTTTTAAGTCCACTGTGACCACAGAAGTCTTTAATATTTGTTCACTCAGAAAGACATCAAATCTGAGGCAACACCGTTGGTTAGAGCCAATAAAGGACTACGACTTTCTATTCAAATATGTGCCTGGAAAGGGTAATGTCATCGCTGATGCCTTGAGTTAGAAATCTGCTGAGTTGGCATCATTAGTTGGTGAATGGAACCTGATTAAAGAATTCAGAGATCTGGATGTGTCTATTAAAACGGTTAAGATAGAGTGATGGTTGCAGCGATGTTTGTATTTGAACCAATCCTCATCAAACAAATCAAGGATAGACAGTTCGAAGATCCAGAGTTAGTGAAGATCAAATACAACATTTCAGCTAGGCCAGACTTCGTGTTGGTAGAAGGAGTTCTCTAATTTAGAGACCGATTGTGCATACTAGCACGCGAAGATTTGAGGCATGCAGTGATGTTTGAAGCTTATCACACCAGATACTTTATGCATTCAGGAAATACGAAGATGTATAAAAATCTCAAGAACAGATTCTGGTGGAATAACATGAAACGAGATATAGCAGGTTATATTTCTTCCTGTTTAACTTGCCAACTTGTGAAATTTGAGCACTGGAAGCCACTGGGATTACTCCATCCATTGAATATTCCTAAATGGAAATGGGAACACATTACAATGGACTTTGTATCTGGTTTACTGAGGACGAAAAAGCGGCACAATGCCGTGTGGGTGATCATTGATCGTCTTACGAAATCCGCGCATTTCGTTCCATTTCGAAACGATATAGGATTCAACGAGATGTCCAAGTTGTTTGTCAAGGAAGTGACTCGATTGCATGGAACACTGGTCTTGATTGTTTATGATTGGGATAGTCGGTTTGTTTCTGCATTCTGACAGTCATTTCAGAATTCTATGGGCACTAAACTTCGGTTTAGTACTGCTTATTATTTCAAAAAAATGTCTGCAGTTGATATTTGTACTATATAGAGTTCTCTCCACTATAAGAATTGTTTTGGTGGTTTGTTCATACGACCTGTTATGGGTCTTTGTGCTGAAGAGAGAAGAAGGTGGGGAAAACTGTACACAGTTCAAATTGCACTTGAAAAAGTTCTCTCTACTTGGTTTCTCCAATTTTTTTTTTCACCGGATCTGAACAGGCATTATAGTGCTCGTGTCCACTTCTGATGATCATAAACTAATGCAAATCTGCTCATGATGATTCCTGGGATGGTCCAGGTATGGATTTCGTTGTTTTGTCATGTCCCATCCTTCTCGCTGCTGTCTTGGGATTCATTTACCTGCATCTCTACACCGGAGAGCGAAGAACCCGATGAGGAAATTTGTCCATTGTAGAGCAGTTTACATTTACACTGGTGAACCATCCATCTGCTGAATTGTTGTTATATTGCTAATGGCAACGGGTCAAGTTACGGGTGACCCACCCAGCCCGCGGTTTGGTAGTGGCTTTTTTGGGGTTCAGAGGCTAATTAGGTTTTGGTTGCCCCACTCTGCCCCCATCCCATTTATGATTAGTTTAAGAAAATTTATGATTAATTTATTCCATTTCATTTGTAGAACCCAGTTGGGGACCTTTTCGCTATAAGTTTTTTTTTTTTTTTCTTTACTCGTCATTTCTCTTGGATTCAAACTCACAACTGATCGGCTCTTATCCTATATTAAGATTTATTGGCTAACCATTTCTAACAAAACATTAAGGCATTAGTAGAGGTAGCATATATGCTTTTCAATACACCCCCTCGGGTGGAACCCACTTCTCAATAATGGGTGCTCGCAAGGGTTTAAGATATTTATTACAAAAATATTGTACCGATTGCACTTATACTGCGGCAGGGAGTGAAAACTCCTCATTATGAAGGTTCCAATCCTATGTAGCTCATAAAAGTAGTTTAACATGTTAAATAACATAACCAAAGGGCCCAACTCGACCCAGATCAACGTGCTGTGCGTTTGGTATCACCTATGGCTACAAGTGACCCATCATGCCACAGGACAGTTCGAGTTAGGTAGGGATGGGTTCGAGTTTATCATTAATGTTTATAGTAGGAGTGGCAAAACTTGATCTGACCCATATTAACTAGACCCATATTTGACTTGCCAATCAAACCCACATAATATATTTGTAAGTCAAGGGTCAGATTTTCTAGCTGGCCCACCAAATGAAAAAAAGGAGTTTGGTTAGGGTTAACCCATCTAACCTGCTGCATGACCCACATATACTTCCGTTAGGTGTATGTTTATTCCCTAAAACGTATAATGTTAGAAATATTCCGTATAGGAATCTCCACTTTCTACTCAATGTCCCACGTGTTTTCCACTTCGATTTTGAAGTCTTCACGATTTTACTGATGGCATCCATGAATTTGTTAGCACTAATTGGGTTGAACCCCCAAGTGGGAGGGTTAAGTGGACCAATACAGGTCAGGTTGGGTTGGCCCACATCCAGTGTGGGTCCATTCTGGCAGGGTTGGGTTTACCCACTTTGGGTGTGGGTAGCGGAAAGCTGACCTGTTCTAAAAGCTGGCTGGGATATGTATTGGGGTCCAAATTGTCTACCCCACCATTTGACCCAGCCCAACCCATTTGCCACCAATATTTGTACCAAACTCGCCCCGTTGCCATCCCCATGTATATTACTGGCCTCAATTGTGGATGGAGAACATGAAACTAGGAGGGTCTTGATATGGGCTGATACCAGCCAACCTGGGCCCAGACCACATTGTGCTTGATTTGGTCTTTATATGTAGGCCCGTGTAATGGGCCCAGTTGGTTCCCAGTATGTGCGCTGTCTTGTCTCACATATTTAGCTGAAAAAAAAAAAATAAAAAAAAAAAGCAAATGCGTTGGGCCTAGGATGATCTTTTAGGTTTGGGGGACCGATAAGCAACAAAATAAAATGGACATGGACAGGCTGGGCTCAGACAAGTTTCAATCGGGCACGACCGGGCCCATGGCCGCCCTAGGTAAGGAAATCAAGAGATCTTCTAACGCCAGGCATCAAAGAATTCTCTAACGCCATCCCTATAAATTCATCAAAGGGGCCAACTTATGCAATCTATAGCGCTCACAATTAATTTAAATTTGTGTAAGCAGTGGGGAAAATTTCACTCCAACTAGATTTGGGGTAACCAAGAAAGTTGATCTCATGTTAAACATGTGATGCAATCACCCTTTTTTTTTCTTTTTTCTTTTTTTTTTTTGTGTGTGTGTAATTATCTTTGATGCCAACCCGAGGGGTAGCTCAGTGAGCCTTGGACCATGGTTTATTTTTGGAGGTTGAGGGTTCGTAATGTGCTACCACATTGGGACCACAGGACATGTACCCGGCTTCCCTTGGGGCGTAGGGACTAGTCCGGCCCAACGGGCCGGGACACCGTCCGTTATAAAATATTAATATGATGCCCAGAAACTTCAAAATAAGCCACATATCGAGCCACATAGAATCCGATACTTAACCCTTTTGCGTATATTTTGTGCTTTCATCATATCCATGGCATGTCATTATGGTATCCATATTGTATTTGGGCATCATAAATTATAATAATGTGTTTTAAACATCATTAATTTGACGGTAGACCCAACTCCAAATATAGTGAAATTTTGCCTTGCGCTAAAATGGGGTCTGGTGTGATGGCATGCATTGATTTCCAAATCAGTGACTAGGAGCCTGGCCACACAGAACTCTTTCCCACTCAAACATGTATTGAGGGGTCTTCAAGTTATCAATTAGGCCTGAGCCTCTCCAGGATTACAGACTCCGTAAAATCTGTACACTTAATTGGTTTCTTAATTCTAATTCTCTGATGAGCATGGATGGCAGAAAGCGAATTATCCCAGTTCCTAAGTTCTCAGATCCTGTTATCACACGTAGCCCTCTGGGCATCATCTCTATTGCTGAAATTATGTCAGCTGCGTTGTTCATCATCTTCCTAACTTGGACATACTACTCTCGCATCTCAAATGACTTCAAAAAGATGATACCAAACAAATCACTGCATTTGAATGTGTGAGTACACGAAAACTCGTGAAGATTTCACTAAAATTTGTAACTGTGTTTAGAACGTTGATAATCTGAGCACTATTAACATTGCATGATGCTCCAAAATTCATTTCAGATGGCAGTATAAACTCATGAGGTTAGGGATCAGATTGGGGTCACTGTCAGAAGCGTGCCTCGCGCTGCTTCTGCTGCCTATCTTGAGGGGAGTCTCTGTTTCAGTTCCTGGGACTTCAGTTTGAAGCTTCTGTAAGATATCACATATGGCTTGGAAACGCGATGATGTTGTTTTCTACATTGCATGGTGTGATCACCATGTTTATCTGGGCTGTCAAGAAAAGATTGGGATATCAGGTAAGCTAAGTGGTATTTCATTTCATCCCTTCAATTGACACTGACAGAATTTTTCAGATTCCATAATTTATTTCTTCTTGTGCTACTGCAATTTTGGCAATGTTATTTCTGATGATGCACAAAAATGGATTTGCACACCACCGGTCAAGTATGAGTAATAAATGTGGAAATAAATGAGAGAGAGATTTATAGTGGTTCGGTCAGTGACCTACGTCCACTTTTGGAAAGGCAGAGGTTGCCGGATATGTCATTTCTCAAGTGTCCAGAGATTACAAATGTAGGAGAAGAGAGATGAAGGGAGAATATTGCTTGCCTCGGTATTTTTCTCATGCCCCCCAAGTGCTGGTGGGGCTTACAATTTATAGTCGCTCCCCTAACAGATGGGGACGACTTTACAGCGCCGTTTACGAGGAGCCTTCGAGGTGTCCTCGACTGGGGAGGCAGTTGTGATATTCTCCGCACGACTTGGTAAAAGCGGGACGTGGCCTGCCTGCTTCCGAAGCGACCCGGACTGCTGTGACGTGGCCAGGCATCGTGGGTTTGGGCTCGGACTCCATTGGACCCAACGGATCTTTCATTAATTTAAGCCTTGGCTCATCACAGACTGGGCCACTTGGGCCTGACTCATCATTTGCCCCTCAATGCCCTGTGTCCAATGGAACTTGGAGAGGAGGGCATTCGATTGAATTTTCGGCTGAGTTCGCAACTGCAAAAACTTCGGGAGGCCAAAACATCTGTCTCGAGGAATTTTTTGGACTTCTGACAACATCAGTCACGGCCATAGGCGGTGAGTTTTGTAGGGCTCGCCGAGAGCTTCGATTTGATATATAATACGCCTCATTCGGATTTATGGACCAAAACTTACGGCGAAAATAGCAAGCAGGCGCGCTGGGCACGGTTCTGGGCAAGCAGAGGGGCCGGCGCCTGTGCTGGGCGCTTCTGAGGAGGTCTGGGCGCCCCTGAGGGAGTTCTGGGCGCCCATGCTGGGCGCCTGGAAGGCCTGGGCGCCCATGGGAGTGCTGGGCGCCCATGCTGGGCGCCTGGGAGGCCTGGGCGCCCATGGGAGTGCTGGGCGCCCATGGTGGCTGGGCGCCCAGGGTCTGGGCGCCCATGGGGTCTGGGCGCCCATGGTCTGGGCGCCCATGGTGGTTGGGCGCCCATGGGGCCTGGTCAGGGCGCCGGGCGCAGCACGCGCAGGGCGTCGGGCGCAGCACGCGCAGGGCGACGGGCGCGGGCGAGGCGGGCGACGCAGCGGTGTCGGCGCCCGTTCATCCACAAAATATTTTTTTTTTTTAGTCCAAGCACTGGGCGCCCATAGGGTCTGGGCGCCCATGGGAAGTGCTGGGCGCTTCTGAGGAGGTCTGGGCGCCCATGCTGGGCGCCTGGGAGGCCTGGGCGCCCATGGGAGTGCTGGGCGCCCATGCTGGGCGCCTGGGAGGCCTGGACGCCCATGGGAGTGCTGGGCGCCCATGGGGTCTGGGCGCCCATGGTGGTTGGGCGCCCATGGGGCCTGGTCAGGGCGCCGGGCGCAGCACGCGCAGGGCGACGGGCGCTGGCGAGGCGGGCGACGCAGCGGTGTCGGCGCCCGTTCATCCACAAAATATTTTTTTTTTCCTTGGCGCTCGCCGCGCCCAGAGGGTTGTTCGGTGCTCGCCGGGACGCGCGCCCCCGGGTCCTCCCCCGGGCCGCGCGCCGCGAGCGGCGTTTCCGCGGGGACTGGTTCGCCGGTGGTTTGTAGTAGTCCCGTAGGCTGTAGATAACCTACCTTCTGACATCGAGCTTTTGGCGACCCGCGAGGGAGCCGATAAGCTGAAGATAGGCTGCCTGCTTGAGAGCAGTGCAGAGTCCAAGCTTTTTGGCGACCCGCGAGAGGGTAGCTAAGCTGGAGATAGGCTGCCTGCTTGAGAGCAGTGCAGAGTCCAAGCTTTCTGGCGACCCGCGAGAGGGTAGCTAAGCTGGAGATAGGCTGCCTGCTTGAGAGCAGTGCAGAGTCCAAGCTTTCTGGCGACCCGCGAGAGGGTAGCTAAGCTGGAGATAGGCTGCCTGCTTGAGAGCAGTGCAGAGTCCAAGCTTTCTGGCGACCCGCGAGAGGGTAGCTAAGCTGGAGATCGGCTGCCTGTTTGAGAACAGTGCAGAGGCGGGTCAAGCTTTTGGCGATCCGTGAGATGATTCACCTCGCCGCCTGGACCTGTTGATTTCCTCAGCATTCATATATTTTTGAGCTTTTGCCAATAGTTCTGGCATGCTCTTTGGCTGGCGCTTCATCACTGAGAAGAGGAAACTTGATGACCGGAGGCCTCCTACGAAGGCGGTCATGCTGACCTTATCATCGGGCTCCTCGACCTGAAGGACCTCCTCGTTAAAACGAGTGAGGTAGCTCCTTAGGCTCTCGCCTCGATCCTGTTTTACGTTGAGCAGGTGGGTGGCAGGCTTTGGTTGGCGGCGTCCCCCAATAAACTGTGCCACAAATGATCTGCTTAGTTCGGCAAAGGAGCCTATGGAGGCCGGGGTGAGATTGGCAAACCACTGTCGGGCGGAACCCTTCAGCGTGGTTGGAAACGCCCTGCACATAATCTCGTCCGGGATACTGTGCAGCTGCATTATTGTTTTGTAAGTCTCCAGGTGATCCAGCGGATCCTTCGCTCCATCAAAGGTTTCCACGGATGGCATCTTGAACTTACAAGGGAGTGGATAGTTCACCACGTCAGGCTTGAACGGCGTGTTCGTTCGCCTGACTAGGTAATCCACTGTCTCTGGTGCGTGTGCCTTCATGGCGTTGAAAACATCGCCCAGTTGATCTTGCATCTCTCTGAGCTTCTCGTCCCATTGGTTGGGGGCTGCTCTGCTTGAATCATAGAAGTAGCTCGCGCCTTCCAGCTCCTGATTCTCACTTTCCCCTTCTTGAAAATGAGGATCCTCCCCATCAGAAGCGGAGGGAGGATGTGAAAATTCTCCGTGATTTGACCCTCCCGGAGGTGGGGATCCTCCCGGAGGTGGGGGTCCTCCCAACTGGGCCCCACGGGGGGCGCCCTGGGAACGGGCGCCAGGGTGTACACGATGGGCGCCGCCAGGGTGTACACCATGGGCGCCCAGTGCCTGGGCGCCCTGTGCATAGGCGCCCGGGGCATGGGCGCCAGGAGCATGGGCGCCCGGGGCCTGGGCGCCTAGGTGGGGAGCTCCTCGCCGTCGTGGAGCTCTTTGATGCCCCGGGCGTGTTCCTCCTTGCGGTACTCCTCCGACCCCTCCTTGCCCCGAGAGCATGAGTTGTAGTATTTGATGGTTTTGGGCCACCATCTGTTGCATAGTCTCCAACATTAGTTGAGGAGTGGGAGCAGGAGCATTCAGGCCAGGATTAGTCAGTGGAGGACCATCCTCGCCCTCTTCGCGTCTTGTCGATCTGGTGGTCACCATAATTTGAAAAGAGGAAGGATACTGACGTGAGAACTTTAGTCGTTCCCACAGACGGCGCCAAACTGATGATGCACAAAAATGGATTTGCACACCACCGGTCAAGTATGAGTAATAAATGTGGAAATAAATGAGAGAGAGATTTATAGTGGTTCGGTCAGTGACCTACGTCCACTTTTGGAAAGGCAGAGGTTGCCGGATATGTCATTTCTCAAGTGTCCAGAGATTACAAATGTAGGAGAAGAGAGATGAAGGGAGAATATTGCTTGCCTCGGTATTTTTCTCATGCCCCCCAAGTGCTGGTGGGGCTTACAATTTATAGTCGCTCCCCTAACAGATGGGGACGACTTTACAGCGCCGTTTACGAGGAGCCTTCGAGGTGTCCTCGACTGGGGAGGCAGTTGTGATATTCTCCGCACGACTTGGTAAAAGCGGGACGTGGCCTGCCTGCTTCCGAAGCGACCCGGACTGCTGTGACGTGACCAGGCATCGTGGGTTTGGGCTCGGACTCCATTGGACCCAACGGATCTTTCATTAATTTAAGCCTTGGCTCATCACAGACTGGGCCACTTGGGCCTGACTCATCAATTTCTAAGGTGAAAATTCACATGTTTCGACAATTAGAATCAGCTGGATTGTGGTTGATCCAGGTTGATGATAAGCCTTAGGAAAATTCTTATGTTGATTGTTCAACTTTGATAATTGCACTCTGTTGGAGTAAAGTACTTTTTTGTTTTTAATACTAACAGCTGGATTAGCTGCAATTTGTGCTAGTTATGGTTGAACATAGGAATTAGATGTACTTTGAATTTGAGAAGTTATAAGTAATTAGTTGTTATTTTCTGCAATAACTTCAATATACACGTATGACAACAGATTGAATAATAATGTAGAGAAAGTAACGAGCTTTCGGATGCCATAAAGTGGTTTATTTTGTTTTCCAGTTTTTTTTTTTCTTCTTCCAAGTCTTGGCTGGTATAAACTATGGTTCAGGTATTTAGGAAGCAAACCCTTTCAGGATTTGGAATTTTTTCCATTCCTTTTATGGAATCAAAGCTGCAATGGCGTATCTGCAAGATGTAAACAAGAAACTTTATAACTTTATATAAATACAGCTTTCATATTAGAAATTGAACAAAGCTAATCACAGAAATAGGGTTTATTTTTATTTTTATTTTTGTATTGCATATGACATAGTGTTTAACATACGAACATAAGTATGTTTTTGTTTTTTGTATTGCATATGACATAATGTTTAACATACAAACATAATGTTATAGCTGTGTAATGTCCTTAGAAGTGGGTCCAATCAAATAAAAGGTAGAGCCCTTGTTGCAGCAAGGTTGGACCGTGGTCTTATCAACTCTAGTTGGATGGATTTATGCACGGATCCAATTGTGAACCACTTGGGAAGGCTCTGCTCTGATCACAACCCCATTTTTCTGTCCCAGAAACTTACCTCTAGTCCTAGGGATATTCCTTTCAGATTTGAAGAAACGTGGATCCAACACCCCACCTTCTTGGACCAGGTTAATCTCATTTGGAGAGCTACCATCCATTGAAATCCTCAATTTGTACTCCACCAGCGGTTGAAACTCCTGAGGCAACATTTAAAGTCTTGGAATAAAAGTACTTTTGGAGATCTGACTCAAAACATCAACATGGCTGAACTCCATCTCCAAAACCTTCAACTGGCAGGTGGTGATGATTTGGAAGCAAAGTCTAATCTTCACAACTTGCTCCATGCTCAGGAAATTCATTGGCGCCAAAAGTCCCGTATCAAGTGGCTTAATGAAGGTGATCGGAACACCAAATTCTTCCACCTATCTGCTAAAGCTAGAGCCTCCATCAACTCCATAGATAAAATTGACTTTAAAGGTATTACCTTGGATGACCCTATCAAAATCAAGGAAAGTGCAGCCTCTTTCTTCTCTCAAGCATTCCAACCTTGTGCCTACCAGCCCTCTCCCTCTTGCTCTTTCTTCAATAGCGTACCCAAGGTTGTGACAATCAGCCAAAACATCTTTCTTACAGCTATTCCAGGAAGTGTGGAAATCAAGCAAACTATCTTTTCCTTAAAAAGAGATAGTGCGCCGGCCCGGATGGTTTTCCAGGGTCCTTATTTGTTCATTGTTGGGATATTGTTGGGGATTATGTTATAGCGGCTGTCCAAAACTTCTTCATCCAAAAAAGGTTGCTCAAGGCTTCCAACACTTTCTTTCTTACCCTCATTCCTAAGCTTGCTTGCCCAAATCCTTCCCAGATTTCAAACCAATTAGCTTGTTGAACTTTTCTTTCAAAATTATCACCAAAATTCTTGCCACCCGCCTAGCTACCATCCTCCCAAATATCATATCCCCCCATCAAGTGGCCTTCATTAAAAATGGTTCAATCCATGAACACATAGCCCTTGCCCATGAGCTTTGTCAGAGATTAAAAACTAAAATGGTAGGGGGTTCTCTTTGCCTAAAGACAGACATTTCTAAAACCTTAGATAAATTGTGTTGGTCTTTTCTTTTCCAAGCCTTGCGCAGTTTTGGCTTTTCCAACAATTGGGTCGAGCTCATTAAGGAATGCATTTGTACCTCGACGGCCTCAGTTTTGATCAATAGAGAACCTTGTGGTGTCTTTGCTCTGGGATGTGGGCTGAGACAAGGGAATCCTCTTACCTCTTACCTCTTCATTTTGGCCGAGGAAGTCTTAAGCATCAATCTTTCTAACCTTGTTTTCACAGGAATATACCCTCGTACATACTCCACTCCTATATGTCATCTTTTTTTTTGCAGATGATGTTCATCTCTTCCTCTGTGCTTGTCCCAAAAGCCTCAAGGCTCTTAAAGCAGTATTGAACTCCTACCAAGAAATCTCCAATCCACATTTTAATTTGTCAGAAAGCAAGTTGTTCTTTGGCAAATGTAGCGCTAGAACCAAGGCTAAAGCTATTGAGATTTTGAACATCCATGACAGTGCTCTTCCCTCAAAGTACCTTGGAGCTTCTTTCTTTCAAGGCAGGCCTAAAAATGACCTTTTCTCTCCATTGGTTGATTCTATCTGTAAGCATTTGACAGGATGGAGATGTAAGTCCCTCTCTTTTGCAGGTAGACTTATTTTGGTTAGACATGTCCTATGAAGCATCCCAACTCATTCTCTCATGGTCTTCCAGCTTCCGAAAAGCACCATCAAAGCTATGGAGTCCCTTTGTTGTAATTTTCTGTTGTCCAATAGCGACCAAAAGACAGAAAGCAACCTAATTGCTTGGGACACCTTTTGCCTTCCCAAATCTGAGGGTGGGCTTAGTCTTAAAAGGATGGCTGAACTTAATGAAGCTTGCTCCCTCAAGTTGACTTGGAAAGCTATGCTACCTTCTTCCTTATGGGCTTCTTGGTTTAGAGCTAGAGTGTTGTGATTTCAAACTCTTTGGTCGGCTCCTTCTTCCGGATTTCCCTCCTGCATAGGTAAAAGAATGAAGGCTCTAGCTTCTATCCTCCATAAAAACAACATATGGAAAATCAGAGATGGTTGTTCGGCTGCTAGTTGGACAGATTTTACTGATGCATCCCATAGGCTTTATGATGAAAGTGGTTCTTAACTATATTGCGGTGGCCAATCCACTAATAACTCAGTGGTGAAGCACTTCCATTTCTATAGAAAAAAGTGGAGATCAATATATGCCATAATTAAGTGCTGAAGGTGAGGGACTTTGGTGAGTGTGTGCTAGTGTGAGTATTTGCTGAAGAAAAAAAATGCACTGGGTAGAATGATTAAAACATCATATGAATAATCTATATTTTTCAAAGGTGACCACACCCGCACAAATCTAGGTTAACCTCACTAAACCTTATTAGGAAGGTTAATCATATGCAATCACTCCTATATTCTTTAGTTTGGAAAATTCATTGAGTTGAGCCTTATCGTGTAATTTTGGTTTTTATTCTTATTTTTTGTTTTCTTCTCACAGTAGTATTTTAAATATGCAAATGTATTAATTTGTATTAATTATCATTAATATAGGTGAATTAATATATATTTTAACTTTTAGATATTTGATCTATGTTTAAATGTTTTAAAAAATAATTTAAAAGAAGACTCTCCTGAGCGACCACTTCGACTCCCTCGAGTTAAGTTTTCTTATAAACCTATAAAAAATTTGTTATTAAGAAATTATGCTATTTTAGACTCTTATAAAAATTTTGTTATTGAGAAATTAGCTACAATAACATCCGTCTCTCTAATGCCCATTCTAAGCCATCCTCATCCCTTTACCCAAACCCAAATACCCAATTTCATGATTTTTCAATTGGTCTTGCTACCTTAGATTTTCCCACATTTACAATCACTCTACCTCATGTATTAGGTCATATATGATATATGTGATTATTTTCATCAAAGCGTGATGGTCATTTACTCAAAACCTTTCTAATGAAATGCCTTCCGAGTTTTAACGATGAGTTAAGAATATCTTAGGTAGTTATAGCTTTAAATGACACAAACAACAAAGTTAGAACAATGTGACCGCAAAAGGTGCCTATGAAAACGCCCATCTAGAAAGGTAGCACCACGCATTTCTGTAAGATGGTTGAGAATGACATAGCATTGATGATGAGACAATATGCAACGCTGTCGAGGGCAATTGTAAAAACTTCGTTTTAGAGTTTAAATGAGGAGAAATATATGGTTGTTAATGTCGTTAAATATCTTGCGCCTATTTAAATACAATGCTTTTCTCTTTTACCATTGGTAATGTGAAAAAGGTGCATGAAAAGAATATTTGACCTTTTCAATTGACCATTGCCCGTGCCCACCTAAATAAAAATTTTGGGTGTACCACTAATGGTGAGGGACTTGGGTAGCAATGATGGTATGGTGTGAGTATTTACCAAGAAAGACAAAAAATGAAAAAAGAAAAGTTTGCCGAAGTGATGTGGGGCCCATAACATGGGGACCATGAATCCATGATGTTGGTTCCCCACTGGAGTGATCATTTGCCCGTAAAATAAAGAACTTCTTAAATATATATATATATATATCCCCTTAGGTTTGTAGGATTTGTAAATAGGCGCCTGAGGGTTATTATTATTATTTTTTTGCAAATAGGTCCCTGCGTTTTCATTTATATACCTTCCGTGTCCCCAAAATCAATAGTATTCCAACCACCATAGGTTTTTAGAGCAAAATAACATTTTTGTCCATCTCTTTTGTCCTTATTATATGCAAAATTTCAAAAGCTTGGACTTAGTTTTTTTTTTTTTTTTATGGAGAAAACTACGGGAAAAATCCCCATAGCACGCCTGAAGTAAGGAGAGGACCCAGCATTAGTTTAGAGATGGGAGGGGTCCTTTGGGTGGGTTTCTGTATTTTTTTGTCGTTTAGCGATGTTATCGATATCGACAATATAGTTGTCGATATCGACCATTATGCGTAAACCCTTTATACATTGCCCCGTGTCTACATTTCTTTGTCATAGTTTTTTCATCGACTGCAACATGTGCTCTGGTGAATTTCCTTCTCAAAAAACACCTCAAAAATTACTCTAAGTGGTGGTTGGATTCCATTAATAGGTTGGTATACACAATAAACATCTTCATATATTGCATCATCTACCCTAAAATGTCATAAGTTTGATTCCTTTTCAGTAATGACTTCTTTCAGTTGTGGTTTGAACCCTACAAGGAGCCATTTTAAAATTGTACCAGTTGTGTAAATGCATATTTGTATGTAGCTTTGCTTGAAGATTACCATTTGTGTAATAAATATCATTTTCGTTTTGGGCTTAGTTAATATCACTTTCGTTTTGGGTTTTTAGGGTTTGAAAAGGGGTTTCTTTTTTGTAGGCGCTGATGAAGATCGCAGTTATTTTTTGGTCCGGCTGGTGATGTAAATGGGTTGTTCAAGGCTTGAACAAGTACCATTTCGAGGCAAAGTTTTGAAGATGACATCAGGGATGTGGATTGGGGTTTTTGTTTTTGACCTTGTGACCTAACAAGCTGTATGTGGCAGGTTAGGGGGTCGGGTTTTGGTTTTGACCTTGTGACCCAACAAGCTGTATGTGGCAAGTTGGGGGATCATGATTTGGTTTTTGGTTTTGGTCTTGTGACCTAACAAGCTGTATGTGGCAAGTTAGGGGACCAGGATTTGGTTTTCGGTCACTCTTTGGGACTGTGTGGGTCCATTGGAGTGGTTTGGTTTTTTGTGGAATGTCGATTTCAAGATTTTGGCTCAATTTGGTATATGAGGCTGGATGGTTTGATTTTTGGAAGCTCATGGGGCTTGGAATTTTTTGTATGGTTCAATCAACTCAAAAGAGGCATGGAACCATTTTTGTATGCTCTTGGTAAGAGGGATTTTTTTTTCCTGACTAAAAGCCCATTTTTTTTTTTTTTTAGTGCCTAGGTGGTCAAACCTGGCTCATATGGGCTAACCCATGGGACCTTAAGCTTTTTAGGATGGCTTAGATCTCATGTGGGGCCATTTTTGTAAAGAATATCTAAAGATATCTCATTTGGATAGAAAATATCTAAAAATATCTTTATGGGAGAGAATCTCTCATATTCCCTTAATTTGGGACAGAACATCTCAAGGTATCTTTCTTTGTGGGAAAGAATCTCCAATCTCCTATTTTGTTGGAGAGAATCTCTCATTGATTGATTTTGGGAGAAAATCTCTCAAAGACATCTTTCTTTTTGGGAAAGAATCTTTCTAATTCCTTCTCTTTTGGTAAGGTTACTAATTAGTAGCACTTACCTTTCTTTTTTTGTTTCCTTCTTTGATTTGCTCTCTTCTATAAAAGCAAGGAGGAGGCTAGATCTCTTGCCCTTATTGCTTTCTTTTGCAACAATCTCAAGAGAGCTCCAAGACCAAGAGTTTTTCTTCTTCAAGGATCTTCAAGCTCTTTCCTTCTTCTTCTCCATCAATGGCTTCAAGTAAGTTTTCTCTCTTTTTCTTTCAAGAAAACTCCATGTAGAGAATAGGATGGTAAAAAAAGAAAAGTTTCTCTCTCTTTTTTTTTTCTTTCTATTCTTCTTCTCTTTTTTTTTCCACGTGATTTCTGTTTTTTTTTTTTTTTTTTTCGTGCTTCTTTCTTTCTCTTTTTTCTTTTTGCACGTTTTCTTTTTGTTTTTTTTTTGGTTATCATGATAATGCGTTTTTATGCAAATCTAGATGTTCATGCATGTACTTTTTGTAGATTGAATTTGAGAGCATGATAGCATACCTGAAAATCTTTGCAAATTTGGGAATCTTGGAGCTCGCAGCGATGTTGAGCCCTTCTTGATTTTGCGGAGATTTTGAGGTTTCGAAAGTTTGGAGTTTCGGAGCTCGCAGCGATGTTGAGCCCATCTTCAAACTTTCTATTTCTTTCGGGGTATTTCCCTTTTCTTCGGAATTGCCCAGGAACCATGCCAAAATTTCGCCAGATTTTCTTTTAGCGAAATCCTGTCATTTTGATGATGATCTTTTTTTTTTTTTTTTCCTTTTCCAACCTTTGCAGGTGGTTCCTCC
This sequence comes from Umbellularia californica, assembly GCA_028538565.1. Classification (NCBI taxonomy): domain Eukaryota; kingdom Viridiplantae; phylum Streptophyta; class Magnoliopsida; order Laurales; family Lauraceae; genus Umbellularia; species Umbellularia californica. Next base: position 60,107,663 of record JAPQWN010000001.1, read on the forward strand.
AGAACGAACAAGGGTAAAGCGCCTGCTACAAGCGTACCTCGTCGATCCGCCAGATCTTCTAATGTGGCTGTTCAGCAGGCCTGGGAGAAGGTCCAGTTTGTGGAGAAAACTTGGAAGAATGCGATTCCCTCAATCGTGATGAGATGAGACAGCGATTGATCGCTCTCAAGGATGAGGAGTTCTATAAGATCATGGTAAGCAGTCGTCCCTGGGTTACGGACGATCAGAGTGTTGTGCTCAAGCCTACCTTCTTCTTCGGTGATGCAGTCCCCGACGACTTGACATACCAAAGGAGATGTTTTCAGTTCTCTTACACAGCAGATGGTGAGGAGAGAACTATTTCTACCCGGTCGTCTTTTGATCGGACCATCTCGATCCTGAGCCTTTCTCCCACGTGCTCTAAGAGGGAAGATCCTCCAAGCTGGGTGAAAAGGACCAACGTGATCAAGACCGGGGTTTTTGTTGGCGGTCCCTCCGGATATGCGGAGAAGTCGCCTACCCAAATGGACATGTTGATGCCAGCCAGCGGCTATCAGGGCTCTGATTATCCGTCGGTTGATTTGGGACCGGTGGGCCTTGGCGTTTTCAGCGGTGACGGCAGCAATTGGGTGAAGCCTTTTCGACTTCGTGGCCGTTTCAGTGTTGACTCCGATTGGAAGTCGTGGACTGATCGCGTCCTGCTGATTGGTGGCACCATTTTGAAGGAAGCCGGGATTTTTGACGCGGTCCGTGCCTTCAGAGATACCATGGCTTTTTCCGACGAGGCCTTCATGGCCATGTTGGAATCATTTCTCCCACAAACCAATACCTTCGTTGTAACGAATGGTGAGATTGGTTTTTCCTTGAAGGAGTTGAGCGCCATTACTGGATTGCCCATCCTTGGCAAACTCTACGAGGAGTTCATGCCGATTGACAGCGTCCTTGAGGAGCAGTCAGAGGAGTTCAGGCTCCTATACTTTCAGCTCGTCGCCTTCTATGATTTTTTGAAGGAGAAGGAGGGCTCGAAAGTCAGGTCCAGCAGTTGGAAGAGTTATGGCTCTTCATTCTTCAACTTCTTTGACAGCAAAGAGTCTTCTGACAGCGTGACCCTGGAGGACCGGAAGAAGGCTTCCGCCATGCAAGAAGAGTTGAAAGACTTCTTCGCAGGTACAGATGTAATTTGTTCTGACATTGCACTGCGGAGAGAAATTGCAGCTTACCTCACTTATTGGCTAGGTGAGGCTATTTTTGCTGGAGGAGATGGAACACACATCAGGCCACATTATATTTTTCCGGCTTGTCAGATGGCGTTTGGAGAGCGGCTGGCTTTGGTACCTGCTCTTTACTCCTACTTGTGTACCGAACTGCAGGCTGCTGCTTTTTTGGTTCGGCTTGGGCTCCCTATGAATAGGGTATTTTCAGCCCATATCTTTTATTTGTGGTTTGTATACCACTGTCCTGGCTTCCACCAGCTGGGTGCTGCGCAGGATGATGATCCTCTGATGATTCGATTGGCTAAGGGAAAAGCCGTATCCGAATCACTTTTGTTTGCCCGCATGAGGATTCGACGGTTCAGGGACGTCAAGATGGGGCAGTCTTCAATTAAGCTTTCTCCGGAGTTGCGGAAGAAGGCTTTTGATTTTGGTGCCTCCCGAGACTCTACCAGAGCAGGGTCGGGTAGGCATTACTCTTTGACCAATGCAGAGAAGGAGTGGCTTTTCAGCATACGAGTCGGCACAATGGTGTACCGTAGACATCTTTTCGTCGACATCCAGCCGTATGTACCTTCTCGCTTTGCACTTCAGTTGGGCTTCTCTCAAGGCGTTGTTGGGGCGCCTTCGAGTATGGTGAAGCGTTTTGGAGGTTTACAGGATGGCAGAAATGCATGGGCTTTTTATAGTGCTGAAGACACTACTGCCACGATTTCTTATCCTGAGCTGTCGACTTTCCGAACTGCCGGCTTCACGAAGTGGTTCGCGGAGAGCTTTTTGGCATATCGGGGGCTTTCCAAGAAGGAGCTTGATGTAAAGCTGTCTTCGGGGAAAGGTACTGGAAAGTTGGATGGCGTCCAGCGAGAGGAAGTTTGGGCCTTCCTTTCTGGAGAGAAGCACAAGATAGGCTTTCTCGGTGACCAGGGCGTCATTGGTTCTGAAGCTGTTCGGGAAGTACCTGATGAGGCTTTGGAGCAGCTAGAACAGGAGGAAGCTGAGCTCGACGCTTGGATGCAAGCGGCCCAGAGGCGAGCTTCCGTGGATTCTACTGGCAAGAGCAGACCATCCAGTGAGGAGCCAAGTGGGAGACCTGACTCTGACAGTGGGGCAGGATCTTCTAGGAAGCGAGCCCACAGAAGTAAGAGGAAGAGGAGTCAGCGTCACACGGGGCGGGACGAAGACTCTCCTGATGTGGAAGTCCCTCTCACTGTGAATGAGGAGGTGCCAGGGGAAGCTGATGAACCTCCGGAGAAGAGGATTCGGGAAGAAGAGACCATCGGTGAAGGTATGATTCTTCCTTTTTCTTTTTCTGCTTCTTTCATGGGGCTTTCCATGTTCTGATTTGTTTTCTCACCCTGCTGCTTTTTTTTTTTTTTTAGCAGAGGATGAAGACTTGGCGATGCCTGAGGTTCCGACCGATGAGGCGGTGATGGAGCCGGTTATGGCATCTGAAGAAGAACCGAGGGACTCTGGAATGATTCCAGAATCTCCAATTGGTATAACTTTTTTTTTTTTTTTTGCCTGCGACTTGATTTGCTGACATTTTTCTTGTCAGCTGACTTGCCACAGGATTCCGATGACTTTTAACCATCAATGGACGCAAATGTTGATGATGCTTCCGATGAGTTCACGGAGGAAGAGAGTGTTCCGCTAGTCGTCGAAGAAGGTACTTTGTAGTGATGACCCTGATGATTTTTTTTTTAACAGGATCATATTCATACCTCTTTGTGTTTCATTTGCAGGTTTTGAAGTGACAGAAGAGAGTCCATTGCTTTCTTCAGAACCAGAGCAAGGGATGCTAGAGGTTGATCCGGAGGTAGAGACTCCTACAACCAGTCCTGACGCGATAGAGGAGATACCTTGTGCTGAGGTTCCTTCTCCAGTGGCTCCAAGTGGAAAGAGTTCTTTTGTTACTCTTCCAATGGGACCTGACATGAGCAGCCGATCAACGGAGAAGGGTGAATCTTCATCCAGTTCGTTTCTTCAATTTGCGAAGAAGGTGCTGGCTCGGGTTTTGAGTTCTTGGATCGAGACTCTCTTTTCTGGACACCTGGATGCCAGATTTGGCATGATCCCACATGTACAGGAGATTCTCACTGATACCGAAGAGGTTGGTCTGGATGTCACAGGTGCCAGGGCGATCGTTGATAGGATCATTGCACTGGGTGACAAGTGGTTTGAGACCATGGTTTCCCTGACGACCAATTCTTCAAGGAGATGTTCTTGGACCCTGCTGATAAGGCTAAGTCTAACCTGAATGAGGCTACACAAAGCAAGAAGCAGCTAGTTCGGGAGAAGAACTTGGAAGAGCTAGCCATCATCGGATTGAGGCATGACCTTAACATCCTTGATATGGAAGTTGAGGAGGCCAGGAAACGTCTTGAGCATTTGAAGGCGCAAGTCGCTGCCAAGTGTGCTGCTATAACAGAGGCTCGTGACAGGGAGAGTGCTCTGATTCGCAGAGTTGCAGATGCACGTCAAGTTCTCGAGAGGAGGACTCAAGAAAACGAGCAATGGCAAACTGCTGGGGAAAAGCTTCCCGTTGTAAAAGAAGGGTTACGGCATTCGCCAGCATCTCATGGCAAGTTCCTAAAGAAGCGTGCCTTAGAAACTCTGACGGCTGAGGCCAAAAGTTTGCTTGAGGAGCTGAAGCTTTGGTTGGAGACCATTTTTGGCCGAGCTCCTGATTTTTTGTAGCAAAAACTATTCTTCTTTTTTTTGGTACCACATGTATATTTTTTGGTACTCTTTTTTTTGTAGTGCTTGTGAACACTTTTCTTTTTTTTTTGGTACCACATGTATATTTTTTTTTGGTACTTTTTTCTTTTCTTTTTTTTGTTTTCCCTACGCTCACTCAAATCTTTTTGTGATGAAAGCAATTGCTAAATGGGGTGTTTGTTTGAAAACTTGATCAAAAGGTTGTCTTTTTATGAAAATCTTTTGTCAAATAATTGTTTTGGCATGGGAGCCTGATTTTGGTTGTGGCGTGAAAGCCGATTTTGAGATGGCATGGAAGCCGAAATTTTATGGCGTAAAAGCCAAAATTTGGGTTGGCATAGAAGCCGGTGTTTGTTTTGTGACATCTATAGCTGGTTTGGGTGGCATTGATAGCCGGGTTTTTTGAAAGCCAAGTTTTGGTTTGTCGGCGTGAAAGCCAATTTTTTGTGGCATTGATAGCCGGTTTGTGGCATTTATAGCCGGTTTTGACATGAGAGTCAGGTTTTTTTTTTGTGTGGCATTTATAGCCGATTTGGTGGCATTGATAGCCGGTTTTGGCAAACGAGCCAGGTTTTTGGTTTTCAAAAATGCAAGTATCGACTAAGAGTCGCCTCACTGCTGAATGGTCTTGCAAGTATCGATGGAATGTCGCATCCTTGCTCATTCGGTTGCGAGTATCGATGGAATTTCGCCTCCTCGCGGATTTGGGTGCAAGTATCGATGGAATGTCGCATCCTTGCTTTTTTCAAAATTTGGTTTTGCGGGTACTGACTTGATGTCGTTTTCCCACGATTTTTGAAATTTGTGGTTTTCTCGAACCTTTGGGTTGTGGATATCAACGATATGTTGCGTCTCCACGGTTTTTAGGTTTTTTCGAACCCCTTTTTTTTTTTGAAATTTGGGTTGTGGATATCAACTGATATGTTGCGTCTCCACGGTTTTTTAGTTTTTTTCGAACCATTTTTTTTTGAAATTTGGGTTGTGGATATCAACTGATATGTTGCGTCTCTACGGCTTTTGGATTTTGCAAGTATCGACGAAATGTCGCTTCCCTGCGATTTTGGGTGCAAGTATCGATGGAATGTCGCATCCTTGCTTTTTTTCAAAAATTTTGTTTTGCGGGTACTGACTTTGATGTCGTTTCCCCACGATTTTTGAAATTTGCGGTTTTTTCGATCCTTTGGGTTGTGGATATCAACTAATATGTTGCGTCTCCACGGTTTTAAGTTTTTTCGAACCCCTGTTTTTTGAAATTTGGGTTGTGGATATCAACCGATATGTTGCGTCTCCACAGTTTTTTTTTGTTTGGGTTTGCAAGTATCGATGAAATGTCGCTTCCCTGCGAGTTTGGAAGTGTTGAACGTGGTTCGTATTCTTCCGATGGGTGCGAGTATCGACTAAGTGTCGCTTCCCCGTGGTTTTTTTTTTTTTGAAAAACTATTTTTTTTGTTTAAAGACACGAGGGTCGTAATTTTTGACCTAAAACCATTTGGCGGTAAAAGGCAGGGTGGACTAGGGTGGACATCCCTGAATCCGGATTTTCATTTCAAACCATGAATTTTGGGTTCAAGGATCGAAAATTTTGGTCAAGTCAGGGAGAGGCTCCTAAACTTGGATTTTTTTTTTTGAACAATGAAACGATGAAAGTAAGCATTGTTTTTTGAGTTTCTTTAGAAATTTCGACATTTGATATGAAAATTCTAAAGAGAGTGGGTTTGACGAGCGAGTACCTGAGAACAGGTTTTGGCCATACAGGCATTGCTCTTACCCAGTTGGGTAAGTCTTCAAGGGTAGTACCGCTTCAAGAATTTGCCATTGATGGGCAGCATACACCTGTCGCCTTCCATGTTTAGGAGGGCATATGCGCCGTTGGAGAAGACCTTGTCGATGACGTAGGGTCCCTCCCATTTTGGCTCAAACTTGCCTTTGGACTTGTGAGCGAAGACCATTGGTCTTTTTACCGCAAGAACCAAGTCACCCTTTTTGTAGGCGCGTTGCCTGACCTTTTTGTCAAAAGATCCTACCATGCGTGCTTGGTAAAGTTCAATGCTTTGTCGAGCTTCGAGCCGTCTCTCGTCGAGATTGTCCAGCTCATGGAGTCGCAATTTGACATTGCTTTCTTGAGTCATGTCATTTTGTAGAGATACCCTCAGAGAAGGAATTTGTACCTCTAGGGGCACGACAGCTTCGCATCCATAGACCAAGGAGAATGGTGTGCTATGGGTTGGTCCTCGAACGGTGGTTTGATAGGCCCACAAGGCTTCAGACAGTTTGTCGCTCCAGTCTCTTTTATGACTAGAGATCATTTTCTTGAGGATTTTGCAGAGTGTCTTGTTGAAGGCTTCTACTAATCCGTTTGCTGCCGGATTGTATGGAGTCGAAGGACAGCTTTGGATTTTGTATTTGTCGCAAAACCTGTAGAATTGATGATCCCGGAATTATGGTCCGTTATCATGGACGAATCTTTTAGGTATGCCGAAACGACAAATGATGTTGGTGCGTAGGAATTGAAGGACTGATGAGGTCTTCATTCCGTTGAACGCAAATGCTTCTGACCACTTGGAAAAATAATCCGTTGCGGCGAAGATGAAGCGATGACCTTTGCTTGAAGGGGGAGAAATAGGACCTATGATGTCCATACCCCAGGCTTCGAAAGGCCACGAGATTGCTGTAGGGTGTAGCCATTCCGGAGGCATGTGAATGTAATCTCCGTGAACTTGGCATAGCTGGCAGCGTTTGGCAAATTGCATTGCATCAGCTACCATGGTAGGCCAATAGTAACCTAAACTTTTTATCTGATCATAGAGCTTAGGACCTGCCTGATGGGCTCCACAAAGACCAGCATGAACTTCTTTAAGTGTTTCTTCGTCCTCTTGTTGTGACAAGCAGCGTAGAAGTACTCCGTTGAAGTATTTCCTGTAGAGGATTTTTGAAGGAATATCCAAATGAAAGTTTGGGGCTCGCCTTTGGATGCTTACCCGTTCTTTTGGATCTTCAGGTAGGATTCCGAACATAGTGTAATCAATGAACGGATCCCTCCAGTCGCCGATTGAAGGTTGAAGGATAGAGATCCGACTTCCAACCACTCGGTGGCATTCAGCAACTGCTTGGTGTGTGTTAAGAAGATGGAGGATCCTTCTCTCGCACACTGTGATTTGCATGTTTTCCCCCTCCTGGATCGCTATTGATGCGGCAAGTCCGGCCAGGGCATCTGCACGAACGTTTTCACCTCTACGAATGTGGGTGATGTGACAGATGTCAAACTTTTGCAGAAGCGATTGTGCCTTGTTGTAGTAAGGCAGCAGATCAGGCTTCCTGACTTCATATTTCTGATTCATCTTGTTGACGATCAGTTGAGAGTCTCCAAAGACTTCCAGCATAGTGATACCGGATTCGATGGCGAGTTCCAATCCTAGGATCAGAGCTTGGTATTCAGCTACATTGTTTGTGCATGGTTCCAGTAGCGAGAAAGCGTGTGGAATCATGTATTTGTCGGGGCTAACAAAGAGGATGCCAACTCCCGAGATCAGCTTTCTTTTTTCATTTGTCCTGGTTGCACCGTCAAAGTACATGTCCCAGGAGGCATTTGGCGAGAAGGTCTCCACGTTGTAGACGGGTTCGTCTGGGAGATCATCTTTGAGTGGAGAATCTTTAGGCAATGGATGCTCTGCGAGAAAGTCTGCTAGAGCTTGGCCTTTGATTGCTTTTTGTGGCACATACCTAATATCAAATTGTGATAAGAGGATTGACCATTTTGCCAGTCGGGCATTGAGAGAACCTGCTTTTGTAACAAGGACCTTCAAGAGGTTGATCCTTGAGACGAGGTAGACTGTGTTGGAAAGCAAGTAGTGACGTAGCTTTTGTACGGCGAACATCACTGCAAGGCATTCTTTTTCGACTGGAGAGTATCGATGCTCTGCACCTACTAGCATGCGGCTGAGGTAATATAGAGCAGCTTCCTTTCCCTCACCATTCTCTTATGCAAGCAGAGCGCCTACAGAATGATCAAGAGCTCTTGTGTACAAGATGAATGGTTTTCCAGTGGCAGGGGCAGCTAACACTGGAGGTTTGGTCAGGTATGACTTGATATCTTGAAATGCGGCTTCACAGTCGGCATCCCAGACAAAGTCTACACCCTTTTTCATCAATCGAGAGAATGGACGGCATTTCCCCGAAAAATTGGAGATGAACCGTCTGATGTAGGCCAATCTCCCTTGGAGCCCTTTTAATTCTCTCAAGGTTCTTGGAGAGGGCATTTCTAGAATAGCCTTGACTTTTATGGGGTCAAGTTCTATTCCAGCTTTCCGAACAAGGAATCCGAGAAACTTACCCGACGAGACGCCGAAGAAGCATTTTAGAGGATTCATCCGCAGTTTGTGTTTACGGAGTCGGAGGAAGACTTCCCGAAGATCTTCGAGATGGTCTTCTTTTCTTCTGCTTTTGACGGCGAGGTCATCAACGTAACATTCGACCGTCTTGTGTTGAATATCTTGGAATATTTTCATCATAGCCCTCTGATATGTGGCACCAGCATTTTTCAGACCAAATGGCATGACAGTGTAGCAATACACGCCAAATGGAGTCCGAAATGAAGTGCGTTTTTCATCCTCGGGATGCATCTTTATCTGATTGTAACCAGAGAAGCCATCCATGAATGTCATTCGCTCGAATCCGCAGGTATTGTCAATCATCACCTACGGTATGGGGAGCGGGAATTCATCTTTAGGGCAAGCGCCATTCAAGTCTCTATAGTCAATACAGACTCTGATCTGCCCATTTTTCTTTGTCACGGGGACAATGTTGGCCAACCATTCTGGATGTTGTTCCTCACGGATGAAGCCGACGCTTTTGAGCTTTTGAACTTCTTGTTCAATTTTATCCATCACATCTGGACGGAATCTTCTTTGGCCTTGTTTGACAGGCTTGATTTCTTCTTGAAGATTGAGTTTGTGGACTGCTACTTTGGGGTCTAAACCAGGCATTTCAGCATAGGACCATGCAAAGCAATCAACGAACTCACGAAGAAAAGCGATATACTCGGGTAACTCATCATCCTTTATATTCTTGCTTATGAATACAGGACGTGGGTTATCTGGTGTTTCCAAGTCTATCTTTTCAACAGGATCTTCTGTTAGAAGGTTCGAAGGTGGTTCCTCCACAATATTTTCGGAGGCTTCCAGCTCAACAAAACCTTCTGGGATTCCAAGGGCATTTGTAGACCGAGGGTTTGTTCCTTTCCACGGGTCTTCTTGATTGGTGATCTTCTCAAGGCTTGCTATGAGATGGTCCCAATCGCCTGTTGAAACTGGGTCGAAGTAAGGTACTTCTTTTGGAGACGAGGGCTCTTCTGGGTCAGAGTAGCACAAGTCTGTATTATCGGACGATTCCTCTTTATCATTAGAGAAATCGTACCAATTGGATGAGCTTCCTGGATCTTTGTCAGGTAACTCTTTAAAGAGATATCCAGGGAGATCGATGTCTTCATGGACTTGAGATGTTGAGGCTTGATTGGTAAAACGACTTTTAAGCTTTTGTGTCAATTGTCTCAGGGGAGTGTCAAGATCATACCCTAACCCATGTGAAGACTTTTCTACATATCCGTAGAGTCTCCAATCTTCCAGCTGGCTTTTGGTCAAGGCGGGCCCCAATGGCGTGAGAATACCGCGACCTTCTCCCAAACCGACTGGGTTCTGAGCGTCAAAGCCCATTTTCTTCATGATAGCTTGTGCCACAGGACTATATAGAGATAGTTGAGGCATACCTTCGTTTCGGAAAGGTTCAAGCAAGGAACTTGATGAAGAAGCATCCGATCTATGAAAGAAGATTGGTCTTTGCTTTGGTGATGTTGCCGGAACAACAAAGGTAGCAGACGTAGGATCTTCTACATCAGCAGGTGTCTCCATCGGAGTGAGAGCAGGCTAAACTTGCTGAGTGTCAGCTTGGCTTGACGATGCATCGTCTTCTGGCTCTGAGTCCGAGTCTGTGTCTTGCATGATAGACACGAGAGAAACAACAAATTTGCCCCCAGGCTTTTGCTTTGCCTTCTTCACTCTGGTTGTGATGACCAAAGGTTTTGAAGATTTGAGGGAGATGACGAAGGGAGATTGACTACTCTCTTCTAATTTGCCGGAGGGTTTGTTTTCTTCCGGTGATTTTTGAGGAGCCTTGCCTTTATCTTTCTGGAGATTTTCAGCAGGGGGTGCTATTTCCTCTTTTTCTTCTTTTTCGCCTTCATACATTTGGGAGTCTGCGAAGTGGACTTCTTTACCTTTGAAGGGTCTTCTGTCCGCAAACACTCGATGTACCATGCCGTCGTCGCCGACGAACTTGATGCATTGATGTAGAGTTGAAGGGACAACACCATTCTCGTGTATCCAGGGGCGTCCGAGAAGGATGTTGTAGCATGAAGGGGTTTTTATTGCATACACAGTGACTTCAGAGGTAAGATCACCGATCTGCAATTTGAACCTGATTTTACCGATAGGCCTTTGAGTACTCCCATCGTATCCAAAGATAGATACAGATGTGTGGCTTAGCTTGCTGGGTGGGATGCCCAACTCTTCAAGAGCCGAAGTGGAGATAAGGTTGAGTGCAGAATCTGGGTCGATCTGAACTCTATGTATCGGCATTTCTTTGATGTACCCTGTGAAGTACAGGGGTCGGTTGTACCTTGCTTCGCCAAGTAGGAGGTCTTTCTTAGTGAAGGCGATGGTTGCACTGGCTGCCTTTTGAACTGAGAGGCATTGGATGCATGATCCCTCGCTTTTCTCTTTTTCTCCTTTTAAGGAGGTTTCTGAGTTTTTGACCCGGTAGTCCATTTCAATTTGGAGGACTTGTGGGGCATGTTTGTCGACATCCTCATTCAGTTTTTGTAATTCTGAGATGAGATTATCACGAGTGCGTGGAGACATTCGCAATAAGTCTAGGATGTGAAGACGTGCAGGTATGTGTTTGAAGTGCTCAACCAAGTCATACTTGAAAGCCTCCTTGGGGCCTGCATGTTCATTGTTTTTGCCACTGGGGGCGCTTACAACATCTTTTCCCGAAGGATTTACATAAGTAAAGGAAGATTGGTTGTAATTCTTGTGGTAGTCCCGGCCAGAGCGGGTGCCTCTACCAACTTCGAGAGCTTCTTGAGAAGGGCCTTCGTTTGGAAGATTGTCTTCAAGATCAAGAGGCTGTCGCTTCTCATTTACTGGGGATGCATCTGCAGCAGAGTTGCCATCCTCAGTGATTGTGTTGCATGGAGCATTTTCCGGGAGCGAGTCCTGAACAGCATCCAGCAACTTTTCTTCTTCGTTGACCCATCCATCACCCCAAGTTGGGTTTTCTTCATGATGATGAGTCGGGAAGAATGTGTATCCTGAAGTCACAGTCTCAGGAGAAGAAACCTGAGAGGGTGTCATCTCTGTGAAAGTCACGTGAGACGAGGTAGCTCCAGAGGATACATTGCTAGGCGTCGTCGGAGTATAGGTAATCTCATCAGACGACGCTTCAGAAGAGCTATAGTCCTGATATATTACATTACAGGAAGCTCTGATAGGAGATGTTGCCTGCTCGGAGTCAGACTCATCCTCGGATGTAAGAGGATCGTCTATCCAGCAATGTTCTCCATTTTCAGGAGTTAAGGGTGGATGTACCTGATTATCTTCAGGGACTTCAGGCTCTGGGTTGCGAGGAGGCTCGTTAACACGATCTTGCTTTTGTTCTAGAGCGAGACGCTGCAAGATCCTTGCATATTCTTCAAGATCAGGTATGGGAGCCAGATCCTCTTCTTCGTCTTCTCCGTGTGGCTCAACATAGTTGATTTCCACTGGAGCAATGACAGGTGCTGGGTTAACAGCATCTTCTTGTGCAGCCACTTGATCTTCTTCATCATCAGACCAGGATCCTTGTGGTTGCAAAGGGTTATACCAGATTACTGGCATAAGGTGAGTTTCAGGAACCCATTCTTCATCGGAGAGATACTCTCCTGTTTCAAGAGATTCCTCCCACTCGCCGGTGTAGTTGGGCTCGAATCCATCGTCGGTGTCGCTGGACTCGTATCCATCAATGGAGAATCCAACTACCGAGTTGCAAGAGTATGATGCCCCCTGCATGGCTTCTTTTTTGAATTGAGGTGGCATGAAATCACTGAGAGTGAAGTTTCTTACCGCCTTTGAAGTCTCTGGAAGGGACGTTTTTGTTGCCCCGAGTGAAGTGGTAGAGGAGGCCTCTGCCTTTTCATGGACTTCTTGTTTTGGCTGGGTCTTCTCTTGCCGTTTGAGCCTGAGAAGATGTTTCCTAGCCTGCCTTCGTTGTTGAGCTGTCGGCTTTGTTTTTACGATCTCCCAGTTTTCATCTTCCAGGAGATCGGGATGTACCCATATGGGTTGTCCGTCTGGTGTCGGGCAAGGAACCAACACTTCGGATGTTTGAATTCTTTTTATCACTTTGAAGGAAGTAGTGATCTTCTTCTTCGGTGATTTTGGTGTTTGTCCACATGACACCATGTTGACGGAGGCAGTCCCATAGTTTTTGTCAAAGGTGATGACTCCGTTTTTCCACATCTCGTTTATCTTCTCTCTCACAACAAAGCATTGATTGAGAGGATGCGAGACCATCTGGTGGTATGGACAGTACCGAGGATCGTTGGTTTTGCCAACGTCTCCCGGTCTTTTGGGCTCTGGCAAAATGAGTTTGCCATTTGCTAGGAGAGCCTCAAAGATTTCTTCAACGTCTTCATCAAACGGATATTTCTTTTCTACACGTTCCTTGAAGGCATCAGAGAGTTCAGGCCTTTTACCTGCAGTTTTGTTTTCAGCTTTCTTTGGTTACTGAGGAGCTGACTTGGTTTGCACATTGAGGACCTCTTTCTTCTTTGGTTTAGAGGTTGCAATGGCGGTTGGCTCTTTTCTTGATGACTTCTGACTGTTGAGGTCTTTAATCACCGTTTCAGCTTCCATAGAAGCTTCCAGGAGTTCTCCCAGGTTTTTTGATTTGTTGCCGATGATCATGGAGCGTATTCTGGCTCTCATGTCGTTACGGCAGATGTCAACTAGCGACGCTTGTGGCAGTACATCTGAGCATTTGTACGCCATTGCTTTCCACTTGTGAACGAAGTCATAAGTCGACTCATTCTCTCCCTGTTTTAGGCTGCAGAGTTGAGCCATAGTAACAGGATGATCTTCACCTTGGAAGTGGGTCAGGAAGCGTGTCTCCAGCATAGCCCAGTTCTGGATGGAGTTCTCCGGAAGAGTGGAGTACCAATCGAAGGCCGTACCTTTTAGGGTACTTGCAAAGAGGTGGATCTTGAGTGCATCTTGATCCGCGATAGCTCCCGTCAAAATCTTGAAGTGGATGACGTGCTGTCTGGCTGATCCTTTCCCCGTATATGTTTGGAGAGTAGGATGTTTGAATTTTGTGGGGAACGGGACCGAGTCCATCCATAAAGGATATGGTGGCTTGATTCCATGCTCTTTGAGTATATCCTCTTCTTTAGCTTTGGCGATGATACTGTCTACGTCCTTTTTGGTAAGGGCGCGTGACTCATTTTCTTCACAATTTTCCTCGTTATTGCGATGCGGAGGAGGCTCATTGTTCACCTGATTTTGGACAACAAGGAGAAGGTTTTCCATTAGAGTTTCAATCCTCTGCTGGCCTTGTTCCAACTGCTGGATGCGTGTGAGCGCATCATCTTGAGGTGGATTCTGAGGTGGTGGCTCAGAACTTGTAGCCAAGACGTTCATCCCTCGGGATTCAAACGAAGAAACCGTCCTGGTGACTGAGCTGAGGCTCATTCTTTTTGATGAAGAGCTTGATGAAGGATTACTCTCCCGTCCTTGGCTTGAAGGGGCAGGAGATTCTTCGGGATGTCTTCGTGTCCTGGTGACGCTACGGGTCACCGGACGTCGGACATGGATTTTTGATGCTGACTTTTGGCGTCTTCTGGTTTTTCCAACCATATGGACGGCAGCAACTTGGTCGGGTCTTTCTTTTTCGACCCATTTGTGGGAGACTTGAAGTGTAGGAGGCTGGGTCCGTTGCTTCTCTAGTCTCTTTTGTCGATATGACGCACGGTGGCGTGCTTGACGAGCGATTTGAGCTTTGGTCAGCTCTGGCTGGGCTCTGACGATGAAGGATGTGCTCCCTCGGGCGCAGCAGCCGAGCCTGTCTTCTTTGTAGCTAGGCAAGGACAGGATCCGGACCCGGTCCTTTGCCTGTTGCAGCGAAGCTTTGAACCTTTCGAGTTCGGCCCCTGTAGAGATGAAGGGTCGAACTGAAGGAGTGTAGGCCTTAGCAGGTGCTTGTAGAGGCCTGGTGATGCATGATCTGATTTTGGGCCTGTAGGAACAAGCCGGCTCATGCTGGGTTGACTTGGGAGTCAGGTTGGAGATGGGTCTCTCCTCTTTCATGTAGGCAAGAGGGTAGAACTGGTTCTCCTTGAGTGGGGCCAGGTATGCTGGCTTGGTGGAAGTTTGAGACCTTCTTTGTTTTGGGGAAGGTCTTGGAGACCAAGTCTTGGGATAGACCTGGTTGTTTGTGGGTCGAGGCTTCGCGGGGGTGCAGCGGGCTTCGGGCTTTTGGACGCTCGCCTTTGGTGTCACGGGAGTGACACGTTGAGAGGCGATCTTCTGCCTTTTGGCAGGCGCGGTTTGTTTTTCGGGAAGTGGGAATGGTCCCAGCGTCCCAAAGAAGATAGTCCGGGGAGTCGAGGTCGACCCGGAGTTCAGAGAGTTGCCGAGGGAGTTGACGCTTCGGCAGCTGGCAGGGCACTTATGAGTGCGCGCGCTTTGCTTCTGTTGAAGCATGAGTTGGTGCTTGTTTTCATCGAAGGTGATGATCAGTGAAGCTGCCATTGTTAGTTTCAAAATTTCTGAAACAAGACCACATCCATTAGTAATCACAAGAATATAATGATCATAAATGGGAATTTCTATGGTTGTCTTTTCAAATCGCTCAAGGGACATAACCCAAGCGACATGAAGAAGGCAAAAAGCCATAGAGGTACAATTGTTCTGGTTGTAAGCATGGTAGGCCCGAAATGAGCGTTCCAATGACTGCTGAAGCAATTGTATACCTAAATTCGACTTATCAAGAAGCGGAGCTTGCTCGAGATAAGAAGAATATAAGGTAGGAGTTACAAATGTGCCGGTCACAGATACAGTAGACCCTGAAAGGGCGTACCAGTATTGCTAGGCACAAATGTTGGAAATCGCATCCATGAGATGGGATTCTCTTTTTGAAAGGTCAGAAATGGATTCGTCAAAGAGAGCAGGTGGCATTCCGATTCAAATACGGGCTCAACGATTTCCACGAGCGCCAGTACTCAGAAGGAAAGAGACCACAATTTCTCGAATCTGAATCCAAAAGTGACGAGTTTTTTTTTGAAATGTCAAGATTGGTTCCATCAAGGAGAGCAAATGGTATTCCAATCTGAACACGGTCTCGGCGATTTCCGCGAGCGCCAGTGCTCAGAAAAGAAGAAACCGAACTTTCTCAGATCTGAAATCAAAAGTGACGAGTTTTGAAGATTTTTTTTTGAAATGATTTTTTTTTATTTTATTATTTTTACTTTTTTTATTATTTTTTTTTAAAAAAATATTTTTTTAAGATTATTTTTATTTTATTTTTTTGAAGATTTTTTTTTATTTTAAGATTTTTTTTTTGAAAATCTTTTTTTTTTTTATTTTTATTTTTATTTTTTTTTATTTTTGATTTTTCTTTTGTTTAAGATTTTTTTTTGAAAATCTTTTTTTTTTATTTTGATTTTTTTTAATTTTTTAAGATTTAAAGACGAGAGAGTACACATAGGCCTCCTAACCCGGTCTTATGAAACCTCAATTGATAGAATTGCCCCCAGGTAAGGGTAGGATTACTTAATGAACCCGTTTGGAGGACCCTTGCCTAGAACAGTCAGGCTGTCTCCACACTCTGGACAAGGCTTTTCTTGAATCAATCGTGATCAAAGAACGCAATTGGTTTAACCTTAGTGGTCTATGTCTTTTTATTTATTTATTTAATTTTTTTTTTGACAGACTCATCGAAGAGAAACGATGGCCCAATCCTCGATCCGAACACGGGCTCAACGATTTCCGCGAGCACACATGCCCAGAAGAGAAAGGATCAAAGTTTCTCAATTTTGAATCCAAAATGAGAAAACTGATTTTTTTTTAAATCTCTAATGAACTCATCGAAGAGAAACGATGGCCCAAAACCCATTTCGGACGGGCTCAACGATTTCCGCGAGCACACGAACCATAGGAGAGGATCAAAGTTTCTCAATTTTGAATTCAAACTAAGAAAACTAATTTTTTTTTTGAAAAGAAAAAGAGTGGAAACAATCTCAAAGAAATAGAAATTTCAAAAAAAAAATCCCATCTCATTTTTTTTTTTAGGATGCAAAATCCAACATAGGCTACCAGCTAGAAAGTAGCCAAGGAATCCGGAAAAGAAGTATAAGCATAGAGCAAAAAGTATGATATGCCAATATTTCATTTCCGAGCACCGTGTTCTCAAATGAACGAGTCCCACCGGGTGTGCCAGCTTGATGGAACGCGCTCCGAATGCCGTGGGTGCTACCGGGGTCGGCGGACGTGGGAGTCCGTCGGGTCCGGCCCTTTCGCGCCCGGGGGGCATGAAGCGTGCATCAACATTTCTTTTGTGTGGGTGTGACAGATTTTCTATTGCGCAAATATTTTAGAAAAGAGACATTTTCTTGGTTTGCCGTGAAAGGCGATTTTGTTTGGCATTTATAGCCGATTTACAATTCTCATTAATAATGAAAGACAAGAGTTGTGATTTTTGTCACTTTTAGAAAAATACAAACTACAATGAAAAGCAAGAAAAGGAGGATCTAACTTCTCAGGAGATTGTGGGGGACTCGTTCAGATTGACGGTCGCAAGCCATGTATGGGCTTCACCATCATCCATGCAGATGAGAACAGAGGATGCTCTTGATTCGCTTGGCTTGGCTATAACTTCAGATTTTTAGAGGACAAAGACCAAGAGAAGGTCCTATGTCCAATAAAAAGCTAAGTAGACGGGCTGAAAAGCCACGTCTAAGCCATTGGAGGCAGCGGGAGAAGGCAAGGACCTTGGGGGGGTGTGCCCCCCAAGGGACTTTTGTCACCTTGTAGTGGTGGCCGGTGCAGAACTTCAGCAGAGTTTTCTCTCTTTTTCTTTCTCTGGATTCTTTCCGCTCTCTTCCGATCCGATCTCTTTTTTTCTGATCCCGATTTCAATGGAATGCTCTCCTATTTATAGGCTTGTGGTAGCCATTTAGGAGAGTTTATGAGCTTTAATTGCTTTAATGAGAGGAGTTACAAGATTTATTTCTTGATTTTGTAACTCCTTTTTCCTTGAATCTGATTGGCCGATGGAGATTGAGGGCATTTAATCGTCATGATGGGAGGAGTTTTAAGGTTTAAGTGCCATGAATCTCTTGATTTGTAACTCCCGAATGCTTGCTTCTGATTGGGCCGTCCAAAGAAATGAATTAATGACTGCAATAAAGCTAGTCAATTAACTGCATTAAATGGTCGCCGAGCAGTCGAAGAGTCGCGGGCCATGCCGTGTCTTCTGGAATTCTTCTGGCGATGATCATCGATGGATCTACATGCTGATCGACATCGGATGAACATGTAACTTCAGACATTGATAGCTAGCAGCGGGCTGGTGACATCTGTCTTGTCGATTTCACGATCGGTCGGACAGAAAGTGCACTTTCTTGGTCAGCCGGTTGGCGATCTTGGAGCAATCAATGATGATTTTATGCTTTTGACGGCTGATCCAAGATGTCGTCGGATATGAGTCAATTTAAAGCACTAAAAATCACAATTTCAGGGAACCATAGGGGCCAAAACGCGAAAAGGGACGGAAAAAACGGGTCACCGGCGAAAAATCCGGTGACCCGGACTTCCATGGTCGCCGGCGACCCTGGGCCAGGTCGCGGGCTGCGACCCTAGGGGTTTTTCCCCCTTTTTTGGTCCGTTTTGTGGTCTTTTTCGTCGCCGTTTTCTTCTGTATTTTTCTTGACATTTCTTCTCATTTATTGGCTTGATTTCCCTGTAGAAAACCTGATGAGAATCCTTGCATTTTTAGAGTGCAAAGTTTCCAATTTTCCGGGAAAGCCGAAGACTTTGTCGCATAGAGCTGCTGATTTTCCGCCAGAAGCTGAAACTTGGTCAAACGATGTCGGAATGACCTGAAATTTGAGGTGGAGCCTCCTGAGCAATAAATAAGACCAACCATAGGCTTTTGTTTGAGTTTTGAAGCCGTTTGGGGTCCCGTCGATGCTTCACTTGATTTTGCTGCGGGGAAAATGCCGAGCTTTGATATGTGGCCAAACGATGTCCGATTGACCTGAAATTTGACGGAGAGCCTATTGGAGTCATTTTGAGATGTTCCATGGGCTCCGTTTTGGATGTCATGGTCCCGGGTTGCTCTGCCGCCGGTAGGCTTGATTTTCTCTCGGAGCATCGAAACCTGGTCAAACGTTGTCGGAATGACCTGAAATTTGACGTGCAGCCTTTTGGAAGCATGTTGAAGCCACTCATGCACTTGGTTTGATGAGCGAAGGCTTCGGTGGTTCCCGCCGCCGGGAGGCTTGATTTTGCTGCTCGAGCATTGATGGAGGGTCAAACGTTGTCGGTTTGACTTGAAATTTGGCATGGAGCCCTTTTGAGACATGCTGGAGTCATCCGTAGGCTCTGATCGAAGTTTTGACGTCTCCGATGATGTCGCCGCCGGGAGCGCCATTTTAGCTGTCGGAGAAGCGAAGTTAGGCCAAATGATTCTGAAATGGCCCGAAACTTCATGTGTACTCTTCTCTTGGCTATCTTGAAGGATCTTGCAGTTTTTGTTTGATTCTGACAAGATTTGATTTTTTTGGAGAAATTGCATTGCCTATTTATGGCAGGTTGCGACTTCATGCAGCTTTCTTGATGTTGAAGAGGCAAAGTGACATTTTTGGTGTCAACAACCGTCAAACCCATCATGGGAAGTCACTCAAGTCGGTCATACCCAGTCTGTTGGCATTCAACCGCCAGCTCCTTTTGAATATCTCTATGACGATTTTGCTGCAAAAGTAGGGAATGTCTTCTTGAGTGAAGTTGATGCTACGGCGGTGCACACAGTGTTCCGCGAAAGCCATTGCAAATATTCCACAGTCATTTCCATTTTCCTGACGAGGGATGCCCATCTTTACAAGCCAACCCCATAGATAAGGGTCTGACCACCAAAAATGGCTATACCTTTTGTTCAACCATGCAACCTGCGTGAAGCATTATTACAGTGCACTTTTAGATTAAGTCAAGGATTCGTGTACGCCAATAGGCAGATGCAGATGACGCAGAATGAAAAAATAACGATGTTTAAGGTAACATAACATACAAATTTCGAGTGTGCTTTACCGATCGGCGATTGCCAGCCAAGCTATTGTAGAACTCGTATCGTTTCTCATCAACCAATCCGACTAACAAGGAGAAATGTGATCTATGATAGACTATAAAAATCAGCGTGCGTGCTTCCCTTGCGTCCCACACCCTATGTCCGTGCTTCCCAAATACAGCTTTCACAGCATAATCAGAACCATCCGACCACCAACTCTGCAAGCAGTATTTCGGAAATAGTCAGCTAGAGCCCAAAACTGTAACTAGCTACTAGTATGCTCCTCTTTCACAACTATTGACTTACACAGAAGCTTGGAGTTAATGGAGTTCTATAAACAAGGAAGAGGGTGTACAAATCCCCCACCACAACTAAACAAGTAGTAACTTATAACATTTGTCAAAAGTTACAATTTCTTAAATTCTCACAACAACCTTCATCTACCACTAGCTTTGTGCCATATTGCACCTACCACCTAGAGTGTGGCCATTGTGCCATGCAAGTGCCTCTTCATTGACACACATGATATCGACAACCTTTTGTGGCTAAAAGAGAGGACTTACACACCACATGATTTGACACAACAGATGGGCATGTATACCCACCAGATAGAAGTTGTATATGGCACACCTCGTCGGCTTACACACCACATGATTTGACCCACCACTCAAAATTCTCTGTACCCAACTTTCTACTCAATTTTAATAGAAAGGATGGATGGTTCCAGGCATCTGTATTGAGCCACTGAAGAGAATTAGAGAAAGACATCACATGGAAAAGGATTGGAGTTGTATGTATTACTTGCAATATTATAATGTAGTGATGGTTAAAAATAGAGGGGAACAGCAGAAGGTATGAGTTAGAGTATCATTACATAGTTGAGAATTGCATTACAACATGGAAGTGTATCATTAGACTAGAAAATATCAGTTCTAACAGCCAGGGAATATCAATATTAGTATTCCCCAACATAGTTAGAGTTGGTAGAGGGCTATGCCGACAATAAAACACCAACAATGCATTGGATTTTTATGATAGTATAGGGTCATCTAGTCTGGTAACAAAAATATACTAACCAAAAACACTATTACACAACTGAGAATTACATTACAACATGGAAGTGTATCATTAGACTAGAAAATATAAGTTCTAACAGCCAGGGAATATCAATATTAGTATTCCACAATATAGTTAGAATTGGTAGAGGGCTATGCCGACAACAAATCACCAACAATGCATTGGATTTTTATAATAGTGTAGGGTTGGTAGAAATTCCCTGTTGATTGTGGGGCCAATAAGATGATTACTAAATCATGAGCATTAATTGTAGGGTACAACACTTTGTGACACTACCCTATTGCATCAGCACCTCCTTATTCCTCGTACTAAATTATTTAGGAAATGCACCAGCATTTGGTTGGAACTAGGAAGTAATAGTCATGTGATTAACAAATGTAGGAAAACTAGTGCCAAATTACAAGGGTATGAAATGTTTGATCACTAACATGAAATTCATTGTGCAAAAATATTAAAGCATAAGCACCCACCAAAAGCTATAAAACTACAGAAATCCAAATTGGCTTTTCCCAATTTGAAACAATCACAGTACCCAAACTACTGCCACTACCAGCAAGTGAGGTACTAGTCAATATATGTATCCATTTCTTTTTTCAGTCATATAGGTTTCACAAACAGTATTAAAGATGGATGGAGAAACATAAACACTAATATAATGCACAGACAGTTTGTGATCTGAATCTTTTTTCTGTACATGGACTCTTTAATCTCTCTCTAAACCTTTTTTAATCAGCAATCTGTACATGGACTTTTTATTCTCTCTCTCTCTCTCTCTCTCTCTCTCTCTCTCTCTCTCTCTCTCTCTCTCTCTCTCTCTCTCTCTCTATGTATGTAAATGTATAACCAATCTAAAATATCTTTATGCCAATAAAGGTGTGAAACCCAGATCTAGCAAAAATTTGTCATTATCAACATCTCTGTGCATTAAGAGGGTTTGGAAAAAAAAAAACCCCTCTCAGTTAGGTAACAATGCCGGGCAACTCCTTTGTTCTTTAAAAAACCCAATCAACAAACCTAATCAGACAAAATCACTATGAGTTCGTTTAATCTAGGGATTGAGTTTCATGTTTAAGAACAGTGGAAAAAAAAAAGAACTTGCAGTCTCGAACCAATGCAAAAAAAAAAAAAAAAAAAAAAGAATCTCTGTGTAAACCTAATGCAAACAAGAGAAAACGATTAGAATACATACCTCCATGTGCTTGCCAACTGTGTATAAGCTTTGAAAGAAGGAGCTAAACGATGCTTGGGACCAACGAAAAGGAAAGGTGTCGACAGGGATTGCGGAAGAGGAAAAAGGAAAAATGAAGACGACGAAATGGGGAAGAAGGGGAGTTTCTTGTGGTTTATGTAAAACCGCATTTATTGTCGATATCGACAATACCAATAAACATCTAAAAAAAAAAAACAGGAAGGGGCCCTCGTCTCTAAACTCCTACTGGGTCTTCCACCTGCACATGGCTCACTATGGGGCTTTTTCCCGTAGTTTTCCCTTTCTTTTAAAAGCATGTAACATTAACAATTGCACTTAGTATGAGAGAATAACCCTACATAAATTCATTTTTTTTAAATCAATACAGAGCTCATTTCATTAAATTTAAATTGATCATGACAATAATCACCACCTGTACTTTTATAATTGGTTATGATTTATCCAATCCATACCTAACCCCACCATTGGATTGATGAAAGTTTCAAAATACTTGATTATGCTTCATGTGTAGGGGGGGGGGGGGGGGGGGGGGGTGGTGGAAGAAATATTGGGAGAATGGGCAAATGTAAAAAAAAAAAAATATATTAATTTTTAGAATTTGCGAGGGCATGGTCTTTGGCTCTATGTAAAAGAAATGTTGGGGGAAGGGACAAATGTAAAATATATATATATATATATATATTGATTTTTAGAATTTGCGGAGGGGGGATTTTAGACTTACTCAGATATGGGTGGGGGCTTCAATCCCCAGGCCCTTGTACCTAGGTCCTTGTACTCAGATATGAGATTTTTGTAAATATTAATATACCCATTTTTGTTCAATGGATGTAAGGACCAAGCTGTCATTTATATAAAAATCCAACACAAATCTCATGGTGGTGCTCATTTTGGTTAGGAATATTGATTTTGGGGACATGAAAGGTATTGAAAAAAAAAGTCAGGGGCCTATTTACAAATCCTAAAACCTCAAGGGCCTAATTACAAATCGTACAAACCATGGGGGTATATACAAAAATCTCTAAAATAAAACAAAGGCACAGTAGGGATGTCAAACGGGCTGGGCCAGGCTGTGCTGTGCCTCCTTGCCGGCCGTGCTCAGCATGCCTCTTTAATTTTTTTTCGTTGTTTTGTATAAAAATCAAAGTCATATACATTATCCATGCATCATACGGACTTCACGATCTCATCATTTACATCAATGTTCATTAAGTGACAGTGATTGACTCTAGTAGACAGATATTAAGTGAGAAATTTGAGTTTTAAGTTTCTCCTTCAGTTTCTTTTGTATAAATTGGAATTTAGGATGATTGGGATAAAAAACTTGTACGATGTCTATTGGTACATTACTCAACTGAATTGTGAAAATTTAAATTAGAAAAAAGGATGTGCTTGCCAGCCAGGCGGGCCGTGCTGAAACAGGCCAGCCGTGCCCGTTCCCTTGGCCCAGCAAGGCCCATGGCATTGGCCGTGCCCTGGGCTGTTGACTGGCGGTGCCGTGGGCCGTGCCGAAACGGGCAGGCCCGGCCCATTTGACATCTCCAGGCACAGGTCATTTGTCTCCGTACTTTAGAGGCATTTTGTTAAGTCGCATCCACAGACTTCCTCTCGTATGCAAAGCTCGAGTTGAACCAGAAGCTCCTCTTTCCACTCTCTGGTTTGGATGAACAAGAAGAAAGGAAAAGAAGAGAGGGGGGGGGGGGGGGGGGGGGGGGGGGGGGGGGGGGGGTGGTTGGGGTTGTTCTATTCTCCCGGCCTTCTCTCTAGAGAGGGGCCTTTGGGCGTCATTTGGATTGCTTCCCACTGCTGCAGAAAACTCAGAAAAGTCCAAGTTGTTGAAGCAGACGTTTCTTCTTCTGTTGGTACGACTTCTACTTCAACTACCTTTCTTTGCTCTTCACTCTGCTCCTCTTTAGTTTATCTTTTCTGTTCATCCCTACTTTCTTGGTTTCTTTAGTTACTTGGTTTGGTTTTGAGATAAATGGCTGTCATTTTTTCATGATTGCATGGAGAAATTGCTTGCATTGGTCATAGAATTGATACTTTAATCTGGGTTTTCCTGTGTCTCCCTGAATCGATTATAGAAGATGTGGAAAGTCACCATTTCCTTTTCTGTTTTCTTCGTTCTTCTTGTGCGCGCGCTTGTGCGGTAGGATTTTAGGTTCATGTTGCAGGGAAAATATTATATACTAAATGGGTATACGGATCTCGTTCACTCATTCAATTGAAGACCCTCAGATAATGCATTGTTTCTCTTTCGCTGTTGAGTGCTGAGGGTACTTAAACTCCTATTTTTCTCAGTTCATGTTGTATGATGGAGTTGATCAAACATATTTTTCTCTACTGTTTTAAATACTCTCTCTCTCTGTGCAGAGGTAATAATTCAGTTTGGGTCTTCTAATCTTCTAATGCGAATAATGTGAATGTGTTTTGCGCGCGCACACATTCAAATGAAACAAAACAGTAGCCCCTATTTTAATAGTGCATAAACTATAACAACATTGCTATCCGGGGCATCATGTTGGAAGTTGGAACCCATTTTCTGGTTCAGTTCCAGTAAGTCAAGTGCTGAATAAAACTTGTTCGAAACAGACCAGACTGGCTCAGTCCTATGGTGCAAGCTTACAAACCGGATCAGACTAGTGCTTTAAGATGCTCAAACGGCTTGATTGACTCTCCAAGAGTTAATCATGATCTCAAACTAATGAAATCAAAAGAAAATCTTCGTTACTGTTTCTCATAAAGTAACACAGGTCGAACCATCAGTTTGTCATGGGCCCATTAGTCTAGCCCATTTTTCGGGGCACATGATCTGTTGTAGAGTTTCATAATGCACCTACTTAATGCTATCTCCAGGCAAATTTTCTTAGAATTCGTGCTTGAGTTATCAAAAAAAGAGTTTCATGATGCACCTACTTAATGCATCCCTCCTCCTTTATCCAGGCTTCGGACTGGCATTAAAAAATAACAAAATTAAAATTGGCGTATTTAACACAAATAAGATGGCATGGCAAGGCATGACTCAGCCATGTTGAAACTATCTCCAGAGCAGATATCAGTCAACCCTAATGAAATGAGCTAATTTATTGGGCTGAAAGTTACTTCTTACCTCAGCATATTTGCAATACGTTGCATTCCTTTATTAAAATTTATTGGATATAGTTGGGCCTATAGTCAAGACTTTAAGCCCAACCCATACTATTTTCCTCTTGGGCAGAAAAATCCTCAATATGAAACCAGGGAGAATTTAAAAAACGTCCTCAAGTTTCGGCCTTATTTCAAATACGAACACAAGTTTCAACACATCTCAACTTAGTCCCTAAGTTTTTCAGGAAGTTTTCAATTAAGGACATTCATCTATTTAAAGTTAATTTTTGGAAACATTTTTCCTTTTTTTTTTTAATTACCCAAATTACCCTTCATTGTAATAAAACTCTCATTTACTTCCTCTATATTCTCCTCGTTTCCCTCGCCGGTGTTCTCACGGTGATCAAGGACACCCAGTATTCCAACAGTGATTGGCTGCATGTAGTAGCTGCCGAAACCATGTCATGGCTTTAAATGAAGGGTAATTTGGGTATTTTTAAAATATTAAGGGAAAAAGTCACCAAAAAATACCTTTAAATGGCCGGATGTCCTTAATTGAGAATTTACTGGAAAGATTAGGGAGTAATTTGAAAAGTTTCAAAACTTATGTCTTTTTTTAAAATAAGGGCAAAAAAACATAAGGCCAAATTTGAAAATTTTCCTATGAAACCATGAACCTTAAGAAACAGCCCAAACCGAGAAATGT
The DNA here is from genome assembly GCA_028538565.1 of Umbellularia californica. Lineage (NCBI taxonomy): Eukaryota > Viridiplantae > Streptophyta > Magnoliopsida > Laurales > Lauraceae > Umbellularia > Umbellularia californica. The sequence goes on from JAPQWN010000001.1 coordinate 60,133,017, forward strand.
AGTCTTAGCCCGGGAAGACCCAATGCTCGACCAGCCTAAACGCCGGGAAATCATATATATGTTTCCACAACCTGGGCTCACTTTTAGGTCCATATATGGGCTGTATTTCAGAAAATTTGGCCCTATAACTAACTGTTGTTGCCTAATTTGTTACGATATATCCTGGCCCAGCCCGACCCAGTCTACAAAGAATCCGACGGGATGGCCCTACCCAAGACCCATTTATATTGGATCCAGCACAGAATGATTTTTCCTAGGTCTCATACTCCCAACCAATTCATCCACTCCACAAGTGCGCACTTGCCTAACTTATGCTGACAAAGAAACCATTCAAAGAAAGTGGCAGAGATTCTCCATCTCTGTAACCCCATGTCCCTCAATATAGTTGGGACCATTTCACACATAAAGTAGGCATTGCTAGCCAGAATAACTTTCTCCAATTTCCAAATAATATTTCAGATATATGGGTAATGCATGATGTGTCTACCATCTCGACCAAGTCCTCTGTACTGCTTCTATTCATCTTGACAAAAACAGCTGAAGATAAGAAGAATCTCACAACCCACGAGCACAGTCAACAAGATAACCTTTCATCGGCATCTAGTCTTTTCAATGACAAACCCCTAAAAATGGCCAAAAGCTGACAACACCGGCCAGGAATTGTGACATCTTCTTAGTGTCATTCACAATATAAATCTCCCCACTAGTAATGGCTAGAGACCTTGGGTTTGTAAGTTGGAACTCTATTTACATTCTAAAGACTTTAAACTATGGCAATGGCAATCCTTCTTGCTCTTCTCAAGATTATGATCATTCTCATATTAAGTGGTTGGGCGTGTCTTTGGTTCCTTATGCCAACCGGCTTGTGGCGAAAATCCTTGCATGCCGCTGAAGAAAGTGCTAGGGAAACAATGTTCGGATACTCAGGTACTAAAATTTACACTTGGGGTCTGTTTGGATGGATAGAAAATGGTGGAAAAAACTGTCTGCAGTTGATATTTGTACTATATAGAGTTCTCTCCACTATATAAAATTGTTCTGGTGGTTTGTTCATATGACCTGTGATGGGTCTTTGTGCTGAAGAGAGAAGAAGGTGGGGAAAACTGTGTACAGTTCAAATTGCATTTGAAACAGTTTTCTCTACTTGGTTTCTCCAATTTTTTTTTTCACCGGATCTGAACAGGCATTATAGTGCTCGTGTCCACTTCTGATGATCATAAACTAATGCAAATCTGCTCATGATGATTCCTGGGATGGTCCAGGTATGGATTTCGTTGTTTTGTCATGTCCCATCCTTCTCGCTGCTGTCTTGGGATTCATTTACCTGCATCTCTACGCCGGAGAGCAAAGAACCCGGTGAGGAAATTTGTCCATTGTAGAGCAGTTTACATTTACACTGGCGAACCATCCATCTGCTGAATTGTTGTTATATTACTGATGGCAACGGGTCAAGTTACGGGTGACCCACCCAGCCCGCGGTTTGGTAGTGGCTTTTTTGGGGTTCGGAGGCTAATTCGGTTTTGGTTGCCCCACTCTGCCCCCATCCCATTTATGATTAGTTTAAGAAAATTTATGATTAATTTATTCCATTTCATTTGTAGAACCCAGTTGGGGACCTTTTCGCTATACGTTTTATTCTTTTTTTCTTTACTCGTCATTTCTCTTGGATTCAAAGTCACAACTGATCGGCTCTTATACTATATTAAGATTTATTGGCTAACCATTTCTAACAAAACATTAAGGCATTAGTAGAGGTAGCATATATGCTTTTCAATACACCCCCTCGGGTGGAACCCACTTCTCAATAATGGGTGCTTGCAAGGGTTTAAGATATTTATTACAAAAATATTGTACAGATTGCACTTATACCCCGGCAGGGAGTGAAAACTCCTCATTATGAAGGTTCCAATCCTATGTAGCTCATAAAAGTAGTTTAACATGTTAAATAACATCACCAAAGAGCCCAACTCGACCCAGATCATCGTGCTGTGCGTTTGGTATCACCTATGGCTACAAGTGACCCATCATGCAACAGGACAGTTCGAATTAGGTAGGGATGGGTTCGAGTTTATCATTAATGTTTATAGTAGGAGTGGCAGAACTTGATCTGACCCACATATTAACTAGACCCATATTTGACTTGCCAATCAAACCCACATAATATATTTGTAAGTCAAGGGTCAGATTTTCTAGCTGGCCCACCAAAAGAAAAAAAAAGGAGTTTGGTTAGGGTTAACCCATCTAACCTGCATGACCCACATATACTTCGGTTAGGTGTATGTTTATTTCCTAAAACGTATAATGTTAGAAATATTCCGTATAGGAATCTCCACTTTCTACTCACTGTCCCACGTGTTTTCCACTTCGATTTTGAAGTCTTCACGATTTTACTGATGGCATCCATGAATTTGTTAGCACTAATTGGGTTGAACCCCCAAGTGGGAGGGTTAAGTGGACCAATACAGGTCAGCTTGGGTTGGCCCACATCCAGTGTGGGTCCATTCTGGTAGGGTTGGATTTTCCCACCTTGGGTGTGGGTAGGGGAAAGCTGACCTGTTCTAAAAGCTGGCTGGGATATGTATTGGGGTCCAAATTGTCTACCCCACCATTTGACCCAACCCAACCCATTTGCCACCAATATTTGTACCAAACTCGCTCCGTTGCCATCCCCATGTATATTACTGGCCTCAATTGTGGATGGAGAACATGAAACTAGGAGGGTCTTGATATGGGCTGATACCAGCCAACCTGGGCCCAGACCACATTGTGCTTGATTTGGTCTTTATATGTAGGCCCGTGTAATGGGCCCAGTTGGTTCCCAGTATGTGCCCTGTCTTGTCTCACATATTTAGCTGAAAAAAAAAATAAAAAATAAAAAAAGCAAATGCGTTGGGCCTAGGATGATCTTTTAGGTTTGGGGAACCGATAAGCAACAAAATAAAATGGACATGGACAGGCTGGGCTCAGACAAGTTTCAATCGGGCACGACCTGGCCCATGGCCGCCCTAGGTAAGGAAATCAAGAAAGCTTCTAACGCCAGGCATCAAAGAATTCTCTAACGCCATCCCTATAAATTCATCAAAGGGGCCAACTAATGCAATCTGTAGCGCTCACAATTAATTTAAATTTGTGTAAGCAGTGGGCGAAATTTCACTCCAACTGGATTTGAGGTAACCAAGAAGTTGATCTCATGTTAAACATGTGATGCAATCCCTTTTTTGTTTTTTGCTTTGTTTTTTTTTTTTGTGTGTGTGTAATTATCTTTGATGCCAACCCGAGGGGTAGCTCAGTGAGTCTTGGACCACGGTTTATTTTTGGAGGTTGAGGGTACCACAGGACATGTACCCGGCTTCCCCTGGGGCGTAGGGATTAGTCCGGCCCAAAGGGCTGGGACATCGTCTGATAAAAAAAAAAAAATATATATATATATATATATATATATATATATGATGCCAAGAAACTTCAAAATAAGCCACATATCAAGCCACATAGAATCCGATACTTAACCCTTTTGCGTATATTTTGTGTTTTCATTATATCCATCGCATGTCATTATGGTATCCGTATTGTATTTGGGCATCATAAATTATAATAATATGTTTTAAACATCATTAATTTGACGGTATACCCAACTCCAACCCAACTCCAAATATAGTGAAATTTTGCCTTGCACTAAAATGGGGTCCGGTGTGATGGCATGCATTGATTTCCAAATTAGTGACTAGGAGCCTGGCCACACAGAACTCTTAGCCACTCAAACATGTACTGAGGGGTCTTCAAGTTATCAATTAGGCCTGAGCCTTTCCAGGATTACATACTCTGTTCATAAAATATGCACACTTTTTTGGTTTCTTAATTCTAATTCTCTGATGAGCATGGATGGCAGAAAGAGAATTATCCCAGTTCCTAAGTTCTCAGATCCTGTTATCACACGTAGCCCTCTGGGCATCATCTCTATTGCTGAAATTATGTCAGCTGCGTTGTTCATCATCTTCCTAACTTGGACATACTACTCTCGCATCTCAAATGACTTCAAAAAGATGATACCAAACAAATCACTGCATTTGAATGTGTGAGTACACGAAAACTCGTAAAGATTTCACTAAAATTTTTAACTGTGTTTAGAACGTTGATAATCTGAGCACTATTAACATTGCATGATGCTCCAAAATTCATTTCAGATGGCAGTATAAGCTCATGAGGTTAGGGATCAGATTGGGGTCACTGTCAGAAGCGTTCCTCGCGCTGCTTCTGCTGCCTATCTTGAGGGGAATGTCTCTGTTTCAGTTACTGGGACTTCAGTTTGAAGCTTCTGTAAGATATCACATATGGCTTGGAAACGCGATGATGTTGTTTTCTACATTGCATGGTGTGATCACCATGTTTATCTGGGCTGTCAAGAAAAGATTGGGATATCAGGTGCTAAGTGGTATTTCATTTCATCGCTTCTATTGACAATGACAGAATTTTTCAGATTCCACAATTTATTTCTTCTTGTGCAACTGCAATTTTGGCAATGTTATTTCTAAGGTGAAAATTCACATGTTTTGATAATTAGAATCAGCTGGATTGTGGTTGATCCAGGTTGATGATAAGCCTTAGGAAAATTCTTATGTTGATTGTTCAACTTTGATAATTGCACTCTGTTGGAGTAAAGTACTTTTTTTTTAATACTAACAGCTGGATTAGCTGCAATTTGTGCTAGTTATGGTTGAACATAGGAATTAGATGTACTTTGAATTTGAGAAGTTATAAGTAATTAGTTGTTATTTTCTGCAGTAACTTCAATATACACGTATGACAACAGATTGAATAATCAAAAAGTATACATGTCCCGAATTCTGTACCGAATTCGGGACCGAACTGTATGTTCAGTTTTTTTTTAATCTGCCACTCATTGATGTGAAGACTGCTCTCATTGATGTGAGACTGCCACCTGGAGATTCGGTCCCGAATTCGGGACATGTATCTCGACTCTTGAATAATAATGTAGAAAAAAGTAACGAGCTTTCGGACGCCATAAAGTGGTTTATTTTTTTTTTCCAGTTTTTTTTATTTTTTTTTTCTTCCAAGTCTTGGCTGGTATAAACTTTGGTTCAGGTATTTAGGAAGCAATCCCTTTCAGGATTTGGAATTTTTTCCATTCCATTTATGGAAGCAAAGCTGCAATGGCGTATCTGCAAGATGTAAACAAGAAACTTTATATAAATACAGCTTTCATATTAGAAATTGAACAAAGCTAATCACAGAAATAGGGTTTATTTTTAATTTTTTTAGTATTGCATATGACTGTGTTTTGTATTGCATATGACATAATGTTTAACATACAAGCATAAGTATGTTGTACTGATGTTATAGGCTGTGTAATGTCATTAGAAGTGGGTACGATAATAAAAAAAAAAAAAAGGTAGAGCCCTTGTTGCAGCTAGGTTGGACCGTAGTCTTAACAACTCTAGTCGGATGGATTTATGCATGGATCCAATTGTGAACCACTTGGGAAGGCTCTGCTCTGATCGCAACTCCATTTTTCTGTCCCATAAACTTACCTCTAGTCCTAGGAATATTCCATTCAGATTTGAAGAAACGTGGATCCAACACCCCACCTTCTTGGACCAGGTTAATCTCATTTGGAGAGCTACCATCCATGGAAATCCTCAATTTGTGCGCCACCAGCGGTTGAAACTCCTGAGGCAACATTTAAAGTCTTGGAATAAAATTACTTTTGGAGATCTTACTCAAAACATCAAAATGGCTGAACTCCATCTCCAAAACCTTCAACTGACAGGTGGTGATGATTTGGAAGCAAAGTCTAATCTTCACAACTTTCTCCATGCTCAGGAAATTCATTGGCGCCAAAGTCCCATATCAAGTGGCTTAATGAAGGTGATCAGAACACCAAATTCTTCCACCTATTTGCTAAAGCTAGAGCCTCCATCAACTCCATAGATAAAATTGACTTTAAAGGTATTACCTTGGATGACCCTATCAAAATCAAGGAAAGTGCAGCCTCTTTCTTCTCTCAAGCATTCCAACCCTGTGCCTACCAGCCCTCTCCCTCTTGCTCTTTCTTCAATAGCGTTCCCAAGGTTGTGACAATCAGCCAAAACATCTTTCTTACAGCTATTCCAGGAAGTGTGGAAATCAAGCAAACTATCTTTTCCTTAAAAAGAGATAGTGCGCCGGCCCGGATGGTTTTCCAGGGTCCTTATTTGTTCATTGTTGGGATATTGTTGGGGATTATGTTATAGCGGCTGTCCAAAACTTCTTCATCCAAAAAAGGTTGCTCAAGGCTTCCAACTCTTTCTTTCTTACCCTCATTCCTAAGCTTGCTTGCCCAAATCCTTCCCAGATTTCAAACCAATTAGCTTGTTGAACTTTTCTTTCAAAATTATCACCAAAATTCTTGCCACCCGCCTAGCTACCATCCTCCCAAATATCATATCCCCCCATCAAGTGGCCTTCATTAAAAATGGTTCAATCCATGAACACATAGCCCTTGCCCATGAGCTTTGTCAGAGATTAAAAACTAAAATGGTAGGGGGTTCTCTTTGCCTAAAGACAGACATTTCTAAAACCTTAGATAAATTGTGTTGGTCTTTTCTTTTCCAAGCCTTGCGCAGTTTTGGCTTTTCCAACAATTGGGTCGAGCTCATTAAGGAATGCATTTGTACCTCGACGGCCTCAGTTTTGATCAATAGAGAACCTTGTGGTGTCTTTGCTCTGGGATGTGGGCTGAGACAAGGGAATCCTCTTACCTCTTACCTCTTCATTTTGGCCGAGGAAGTCTTAAGCATCAATCTTTCTAACCTTGTTTTCACAGGAATATACCCTTGTACATACTCCACTCCTATATGTCATCTTTTTTTTGCAGATGATGTTCATCTCTTCCTCCGTGCTTGTCCCAAAAGCCTCAAGGCTCTTAAAGCAGTATTGACCTCCTACCAAGAAATCTCCGGTCCACATTTTAATTTTTCAAAAAGCAATTTGTTCTTTGGCAAATGTAGCGCTAGAACCAAGGCTAAAGCTATTGAGATTCTGAGCATCCATGACAGTGCTCTTCCCTCAAAGTACCTTGGAGCCCCTTTCTTTCAAGGCAGACCTAACAATGACCTTTTTTCTCGGTTGGTTGATTCTATCCGTAAGCGTTTGACAGGATGGAGATGTAAATCGCTCTCTTTTGCACGTAGACTTATTTTGGTTAGACATGTCCTATGAAGCATCCCAACTCATTCTCTCATGGTCTTCCAGCTTCCGAAAAGCACCATCAAAGATATGGAGTCCATTTGTTGGAATTTTTTGTTGTCCAATAGCGACCAAAAGACACAAAGCAACCTAATTGCTTGGGACACCTTTTGCCTTCCCAAATTTGAGGGTGGGCTTAGTCTCAAAAGGTTGGCTGAACTTAATGAAGCTTGATCCCTCAAGTTGGCTTGGAAAGCTATGCTATCTTCTTCCTTATGGACTTCTTGGTTTAGAGCTACAGTGTTGCGATTTCAAACTCTTTGGTTGGCTCCTTCTTCAGGATTTCCCTCCTGCATAGGGAAAAGAATGAAGGCTCTAGCTTCTATCCTCCATAAAAACAACATATGGAAAATCGGAGATGGTTGTTTGGCTGCTATTTGGACAGATAACTGGCTATTCAGTAGTCCTATAGTTGAGTTCTTTCCCAACATTTCTTTCAACCTAGATGTCATGTGAATGCCTATATTTCTTAGGGATCATGAATTTTTCCACCTGGCTTCGACTTGGAAGTCCAGATGTTTTTAAAGAATTGTTGTAGGCAACCCCCTACCTTGTCTTCCTCCCCGGATCAACTCTACTGGGCTGCTACCAACTTCCAAATGCTACCGCTCAAGACTGCTTGTGATGCCATCAGATCAAGAGGTTTTAATCAGCCTTGGGCCCCTCTGGTTTGGAGTTCTCTAATGTTGCCAAAAATCTCTTGCTTCAGTTGGAAACTCTTCCATGGAAGGCTTCCCACTTCTGATTGGACTAAGATGAGAGGAATCAGTCTTGTTTCTGCTTACCCGTTGTGCTTGAAAAATTCAGACAACAGCCCCCACTTTCTTTCTATAGGTCGTTTGAACCTCCCTCCCAACCCTTCAACTACAAGTCTAGGGACCAGCCTATCTTATGGAGCAGATGCTAAAACCATGAAAGGTATTGGAGTTATTTTCCTTTCCACTTGTTTCTCCATCTGAAAGGCAAGATGCACACGGTTCTTCTCCAATATCAAACTAGCTCCCTCGCAAATCCCTAATTCGGTCATGGCGGACATATCCTTCTCTCTAAAGAGGATGAAGGGAACCTCCTCCAGTCATATCGTAAGAAGCTTCTATAGCTTTTTCAACATCCAAGAATGACCTTTTGATTTGTCTTTTGTTTTTCTTTGGTTCTTCTCTTTCTCTTCTCTGTTGTTTAGCGGTGGTATTATTTTGGGCCTCTTTGGCTTGTATCCTTTTGGGTTTTTTTTTTTTTTTTTTCCTAAACCCTTTTCCTTAATGAAATTCTTTTGCAATTTAGAAAAAAAAAAAAAGTCCTTAGAAGTGGGTAGGTTTATCTGAATCCATTTAATATAATAAAACACTCGGATGTGTAAATATTCTATCAATGACATGATTTTCATTTAGCGGTTATACTTACACTACAACAAATTGGCTTTTTTGCGACGCGAAAAAAGCGTTGCAGATAACATAAAAAGCGTCGCAATAAGTAATTGCAACGCAAAAAACTAAGCGTCGCAAAGGGGTCGCAAATAATGGGGTCGCAGAAAGATTAGCAACACTAAAGACTACAGCATGGCAATTGGAGAGAGTATTTGTGACGGTTTCAAAGCGTTGCTAATGATGTATCAATTGCGACGTATTATAAGCGTCGCAGATAATGATTTATTTGCAACGGCAAAATTGCGTCACCAATAATTTATATTTGCGACGATTCAAAAAAGTCGTTAATAAATTATTAAGGGTGACGCTCTTATATAGTTGCAAATAATTTTTTTTTGCAACGCTTCTGTGGTGTCGTAAATAATTTTCATCTTGTTACATTTGATTATTTGCTACACAATAAAAGCGCCGCAAATAATAATTTTTAAGAAAAAAATAATTTTTAATATTTAAAAAAATATATATTTTTCCTGTTTTGATATCCAATCAATACAATTATAATCTCATCATCTATTTACAATCCATCCATTCACAAATCTTTAATGCAAAGTCATCCTTAGATCATCACAATCATATATCTCTAAGTAGAAATTCAGGTATGAAAATCACACTCCATCGATGTAAAAATATAAACTAAATTAATTCATTGAATTTGAGTGCAATGAAACAGTTGTCCTCATCACAAATTATTACTGAAGAAATTGATAAAATTATGTTAAACATAAATCTACATAATAGTTGATCTCAATATAACATAGAAACAATAACTGAAAGGCGGTCTTCGATATGTATCATGGAGAGACGATGAACAGTTTCCACAATAAAATATAGCATCCTCAAATTGATCTGCGCCATCCAAACCGGTCCAAAAAATGTTGCTTGTTCTTATTTTCTCTTCATCTCTCATTTTGATCTGTAATAAATCAAACAAGGTAGATGTTAAAATCTATAAAACAAGATAAATGTTAAAACTGAAATTTGAGATCTCAAGTTGAAATCTTATTTGTTCACGTTGATTGTAGCCTAGGAACCAAATTACATCCCCAATGAATAATAAGAAACATTTAAGACACAAGAAAATATCAACCGAGCAATGAAAATTACTAGTGCTGCCCATGGACTAACCTTCAGTTCCAACTTCCAATCCTATCATATCCAACATTTACTACTTCTGCAATCCAAATATCCTTATTAATTTGCTGCTCATCTGCCACCTCGAGATCCTTCCCCTTGCTGAGTTGCACTTCCATCTGCAAAACAGGGCAAATAGGCATTCAGGGATGTTTCATCTCTAAGAAGTTTCAAATAAAGAACTTTGAATGTAGTTTATTTGCTTTTCAACTAGACTACAGGATTTCTACAGATGGCAATTAACACATTTTAAATTTGCATAATTGCATAAACTCAACAAAGAAATTACAACCATGAGCAAAGCACTATTCTGCAATTCCAAAGGCACTATAATAGCTGATCCTTCTGTAGAATGAAAATTGAATCATCACTTTAGGGTGAGAAACAGAAAAAGGAACCCCAATTTTCCATGCAGTTGGCAAGTTCTTGAAAATTAGAAACCAGTAGCCTGCACTTGTCTCTAACAACAGTCTCTTCACAGTTCACACCCATTCTAAAATTTAGAGCACTTCCATTCTATAGCATAGTCTCTTCACAGTTCACACCCATTCTAAAATTTAGAGCACTTCCATTCTATAGCATCGCAACCCAAGTATACCACATGAACACTCTGTACTTTCTCTAGTTCTTGTTAAATATAACTCTTAACTCAACACAATAACCGTCTTCACCATTGTTATCATCCCTACTTCAGTCTAGTGTGCATAAGTATTCAAATACATTACAGCACACGCCTGCAGGTCTTCCAAAGCCAGGGGAGAGAGAAATATACCTTGGTCCGGCTGTCATTGTAGGACAGCTCACTAGAGTGCAGAATTTTGTAATAGTTCCATAAAGAAGATTCACCTGATTGAAGAAATCCGTTGCTGGAAACAGAAAAGGAGAGTAGATATTTTCACAACGAAAGTACACTTTCATGCAGGTCTACAAGAGAGGAAAATAGGAAAGAAAAAAAAAAAAAAAACTAAGTAGGTGCGGCTAGTATATATGCTAATGGTTGCAATTACTAATTACTACTTTCAAGCAGGTCTTAAATAAATACCTGTAATGGGTTTTTCGAAACTCTTTAAGACCTTTAGGAATTTGTTTGATGAATTTATAGTACATAAATTTAAAAGAGACATGAATTTTGTATAACATATTTTCACAAATCCATTTAACTGTTTTTTATGATTGTAAATCACTTTCCAATGAATGGGTTTTTCTAAATTAAATCTTGAAAGCATGACTAGCTAGGTTCCTTTTTTTAATTTTGGTAAAAGTACATTGTTCAACTACTTAAGTACTTATGTTAGAAATGATGTATGCTTGTGTGTGATAGATACTTTGAAAAAAGAAAAAAGCATTCGCCCTCAGGCACCTTGTCTTCATTCCATAATCTATACAATAGGGCCAACCATAGATCAATCCAAACCTTAAACATGGGTGGATAATAAACAATAATTCGAAACAATTGGTAAAAATAAGAAGACCCATAATGAGCCCTATTAACTCATTAAAAGCTTTAAAAAAGCTAGAGCGTGACTTTCAATTTATCTTAATGTACTTTATATTTTATTTAATTATTTATTCATTAGAAAAGGTATGCTTGTGAGGCTTATGCTTCATACCTCAGCATTCTAAAACATTGGACATAGATCAACTTTCTATCATAACAAAAATCCCTAGCGGCAATATGTGTGTGTGTGTGTGTGTGTGATGGTATAAAATACCATCATGTTTGATTTTTTTTTTTTTTTTACATGTTTCAATAGTGAGCACAACAATTGACTTGCATTTTGTAAAGAGAGAATGTGGGCAAAGCACACACTCAGAAGCCACATGAACTTAATGCAAACACAAAACAAAATCCCCTATTAAAACAACGGATCCATGTGCTATCCAAACACATGACTGTAGAAGCAATTGGTTTCGGGTCTAGAAATGAATTAACTCATCAATTATGTTAAGTTTCTTTTTGACACTATTTAAGTAGTCTCAAGACTCTCAACTACATGATCCACTGATAAGGAATCAGTAGACTCCCATCCATAATCCCTATCCCACTCATTTGAGATAACTCTTCTTTTTTCCTTTTTTTTTTCTTTTTTAAACTGTAAAATAATTGTATTTCAATAACACAAAACTGGAACAAAGGGCAACCACCAGAAAGACAGCCCTCTAGACGAAAAGGCCAACACAAAAACAAAATTTGTAAAAAAAAAAATCCCATTCAAATCCAATCAACCAATTTCCTACTCCCAGAGTCGCTAACAAAAAGGTCAATGTTACACAACATCCAAGGCTCCATTCGTTCACCTCCATGGGATGACCATAATTTAACAAGTGATAGAGATTAATGAGACTATGTTTCCTTCAAATTTTGATTCCATTTCAAGTTGACAGTGGCTTCAAAAAAAAGAAAAAAAATCGTTTACCCAAAGGAACACCATCCATTTGACAAACTTCACCATCTGCTTTTCCATCCAGACATCTTGAGGTCCATCATTATTAAACTGAACCATTATTATCCAGTCACTTTGAGACATTTTCCTTCTCACTAATAGTTAGCCCAACATGGACTTATACAGACATTCTCTTTAAAAATTGGAGGAGTATAACAAAACCCACAGATGGATGGAATATTGGAGATATAATTTATCTTATTCTCTATTCTAATGGATGACCACTAGTACATCATAAATCTAACCCTAAAACGGAATCAATTCCAATGAATACATGAGCGCTTCCAAGAAGACCATGAGATCTTCTTTCAGAGTTATATGAACAAATAAGAACTTGTAGATCAAAAATCTAACCCTAAAACGGAATCATTTCCTTAAAACATTAACTTCCAAGAAGACCATGAGATCTTCTCTCAGAGATAAAAGACAGAATCTAAAGGAAGAATCCAAACATTAACTTCAATGAAAATCATAATAAGACGAAGCATATCAAAACGAGAATTTGAGAGCAAAATCAGAAATAGAAATGAAAGATAGGGTTGGAGATTCCAATCAACAAAAGGCCCCAAATCAATTAAGTATAACTATGAAGACAAACATCTGTCATCATCAAAACCTAAATAGAAACAACAAAAATCAAAGCAGAAATAGCAGATTCCAATCAAAAGGCAATAATAGATTCACCTGCAGAGGGGCTTCGTTAGGCCTAGGATTAGCTTTGTCCTTGTTGTTCGTTTTGTTGCCGATAGCCAAAGAAAGGAGCAGGGTTTCGGGTTGCAGACTAAACTAGAGAAAATGATCAGGTTGCTAGAGAAGACGCGGACAAGATCGGAAAAGCAGCAGGGTCTCTAGTTTCTTGAAACAGAGAAACGAAGAAGCGATCAGGTTTACCTTTGATGAAAGTTCAAGAAAAGAGGGGCTGTTGGTTTCTGTTTCGTCGGTGCCAGAGAAGACGAAGCTGCTTGCAATGTTGCAGAAGCAGAGATCGGGAGGGAGATAAGACCGGGTTGATTTTTCGGTTGGGATCCCACCACTGCTAACAAACGAGAAAGAGAGATCCGGCTCCGAATCGTTGCCGGAGAAGAGGGTTGCTCTGAGATCTCATGCAGAGGAGAGGGCGAGAGTCTTTCTTCGGTAGGGCTTTCATTTGAGAGGAAAGAGAGGGAAATAAGGTAAAGCACATCAGAAGTTTTTTTTTTTTTTTTTTTTTTTCCAGAAGTTATACATAACTTCCAGCGGGTTCACTATGGTCGCCGCAATAAATAACTTTTAGCACTTTTATCCTATAAAATACTATTTTTTTGTAACACTATAAAATAATGTTGCTAATAAAACTATTATCTACGTCGCATTTAAATTCACGTTGCAAAAAAACTCATTAACTGCGATGCAGCAGGTATACCGTCACAACTAAATATTATTTGTGACGTCAAAATTTTGTCCCAAATAAATATTTATTTTTTTAGCTTAAAATTTTTATGACACCATATGATGGAGGTCGCTAATAATAATTATCTGCGACGCAAAGACATCAGCGTCGTGAATAAGATATTATGTGCAACGCAAAAAGGAAACTGTTGCAAAAAACCTTAACTTTTCTACGACATAGCTCAGACTAAAAATTATTTGTGACGCGGGAATTGCGTCGCAAATAGAGACACTTATTTATGACAGATGATTGTGTCACAAATGTGTATCTAGCGTTGCAAATAATTTTACCGCCATTTGGCGCCAATGATTTTGTGACGCATTTATTTGCGACGCACTATATTCATTGCTGAAAGTATCTATTTGCAACGCATGGAGTCTTGCGTCACAAATACATAACTTGTTGCGACGCGTCTAGTTTTATGTTGCAAAAAGATCATTTTCTGCGAACTTTGGATTGCGTCGCAAATATTTTCGTCGCTGAAAACCCAATTTATTGTAGTGTTACTCACTACTGTACCTGTTATCGGTGTTCATATTGTCTAGAAGTCTGGCCTTCTGGACAGGATCTCAAAATCTTTGATCCGCTTAATGCAGGGATCAAACACCCAAAAGGCCAAAGAACCCATCCTAAGATCTATAACCCTACTCTTAGTGTATTAAGATCTCAGATCTTTGTCAAGAAGACAGATCTTAACATACAAAACAACTATCTAGATCTACAAATATAACTAGTGCATGTCTATACCTGAGGAGCTTTGTTGTGGTCAAATCGAGACTTTGGTCTTTGATTATGCAAAACCCTTTTGCAGACACGATCTCCCAGGCCTCGTAGTCTTCCACGCGATTACCCTATCTCAGAGAAGTTCTCAATGAGAATGGTGGGATCTCGACTGAGAAGGATTCCTCAGAGCACTCAAGTAGAGAAAACCAGAGGAGAAAAGAGAGGGGAGGAGGAGACCACAAAAACATCCACCAATGTTTAGGACGTCGTGCCCCTTTAGGGTATATAGTTTTTTTGGAACTTCTTATCCTAATTCCCTTGGAAGCCCTACTCCTCTTTCTCTTATGTGTCCTACTCTTTCTCTTATGAGTCCTTGTTTGAATATAACTCTCTCACTTAGGGCTAGCATGGGGATCACTAGGGGTTCCTTGGATCTGGCTCCAACTGAAGCATCTGGACCCCACATCTCATGTAAGTTCTCAATCCATAGTTAATTGCAAATAACTCCATTGTATAAATTCAATTGCACTCCAGTCCTAGGAAATTTTACAAGAAGACCTTAAACATTCCAATTTCTGCAAGCAGGCCTCTCCATCGATTATATCCATGGATCCATTGGAATTAAACAGTCTAACCAATGTGGATCAACCTATTACCATCCTTGTGACCCAGTTAATCACACTGACCGATCGATACCATCTGATTAACTCTTAAACAGAATGGGTGCACACTTACTGATGATAATTCCATTAATTAGCACAAGAGGATATTTCTCTTTTAGAGGATAGATTCCATCTTGAGAATATATGTTCCTATAGTCCCACTACCATCTACCCAAGATACCGAGGTGTTGAGCTACAATTAGCCTCACTCTTTGATAAGTTACAGTAAATGCATAGTAGAAACTTGAGTCCATAATTACTCTCTCAATACTGGGAGCTTATTGCTTGCAAATTATGAGAGCTTTCCTTAATAAGAGGAATTGTTTTGTATAATTAAGTTGCTACTCATGGTTCTTCTGTACATCCAATGTACTAGCATAACAATCTAGAGTCGTCCACTTTGATGGTTGAGACAAACTACACTATCTCATAGTGACTACAGTGCTACGACCTTTTCAGATGAGGTGCCCGGTCTCATCACTGGTTGTGAAACACTTCAGGTATAAGAGTTGTGATCTATGTCTCCTGCATGTGAATCTCATCCACACACATGGATCATATTTAATATACTTAAGGGCTCCTGTTCATCTCATAAACAACCATGTCATTTTGTATCAATTATGTGCAACCATTAACAAAAACATATTCATCTCATGAATAAAAGCATGAAATTATATATCAAATAAGATAATAAATGAAAATATTTACGTCATCTACTGGATTGAGGACATATAATCTAACTCTTAACACATATAACCCATACTTTCAAGATCTATAAAGTAGAAATTGAGTAGAGTGTGCATTATCATTTCGTTCATTAAATATCTGAGGAACAAAATCCTAAATATTTCACCTTCATGTTATTGCACAGTTCATCTTTTATAATTGTCAGACCTGTCACACTATTTCATTGTAGTTTCATTATAATATTGAAGCATATGTTATGTTTGGAACAGTTATTGCAATGGCAAATAACAGGGCGTGTGAACCTTGCTGGTGAGATTGCATTGGTTACAGGACTAATCATATGGATCACATCACTTCCTCAAATAAGAAGGAAACGCTTCGAGCTTTTCTACTATACCCACCATCTATATGCAATATTTATAATATTCTTCTTATTTCATGGCGGAGATCGACATTTTTACACAGTATTTTCTGGGGTCGTTCTATTTGTTCTTGACAAGCTCCTACGAGTAATACAATCGAGACAAGTTACATGCCTCTTATCTGCACGCTTACTGCCATGTAAAGCTGTAGAGCTTTCATTTTCAAAACACCCTGGTAAGCCATATGATTTTCTATTTTATAGATTTCAAGGACATCTATGATCTCAAGTTGCTGTAGCTCTTTTAAGAAACTAAAAGAAATTAACATGTTATATCAGGATTGAAGTACAACCCAACAAGCATGATATTTATAAACATACCAAGCATATCAACTTTTCAGTGGCACCCGTTTAGTTTAACTTCTAGCTCCAGTGCTGATAACGAAACAATATCGGTTATAAGCAAGTGCCAAGGGCAATGGACAAATGAGCTCTACAATATGATAGATGCAGCAGTAACTTCAGATGCTGATAATATGAAGCACATCCCAATTGCAGTTGAGGGGCCCTACGGACCGTCATCGATATACTATCAGAGGTATGCAGATTCAAGAGTAGAAACAGTCCAACTGATCCCATATTTTGTTCCATTTCATGTACATTTAGGACAATGGTTTTTGGGTACAGATATGATAGCTTACTGCTGATTGCTGGCGGGATTGGCATCACCCCATTCATAAGCATTTTGCGGGAAGTTGATTCAAGAAACAAGAACGGAAAATCTACCACAAGAATGCAGCTCATATATGTTGTGAAGACGTCGCTTGACCTCAGTATGTTGAATTCTGTCTCAACGCTCTTGCTGAACCAGTCGACAGGGAAAGGGTATCTGAAGTTAAAGATGTTTGTGACTCAAGAAGAAGAATGTAGTACTAGTGTAAGAGATCTCCTGCAAGAGATGTCGCAGGTGAAGACAGCCTTCTTCAATACAAAACAGTCAAATTATACTATGCCTAGACCTGCAAGTTTGTTATGGAAGGCTACAATTGTCGGAATTTTTACTGTTGTATTCATGGCATCACTTGTGTGCCTAAACCATTGGTTTCTTCCCTCTGAGAATCCAACGTCCAAGAAGAAAATCCCATCTTGGATCAGCGATGTAACTATCATTTGTTCATTTATTATTGCTACATTTTTTAGCACATTGGCCACAGTTCTGTTGAGATGGAAACAGAGGAGGAGTGAGGCCTTAGTAGTCTCTCAGGAGAAAGCCATGGGTACAGAGCAGCAGTCTGTAGGAGCACCTGAGGAACATGAAATTCATTTTGGACAGAGGCCAAGTTTTGAAGGTATTGTTCCATCTTTCTTAGTAAAGTCCAATTTTTAATAATTGATTAATTTGGAAAGTAACTGATCTCCGAAAGTACTAATCAGGGAAAATTACAAATCAGTTTTAGGTATAAGTAGTTGTTGAGCATTATGTGAATAGTCAACTATGGAGACATCATATAATGTTTCATGAGCCATCTCCATGGTCGTTTCGTTTAGTGGACTCCTTGATTAATGAATGAATTTCAAACAATCAACAAACCAGTTGATATAATTCACGAGTTTCTGTGGGTTGAATTTTGAGCAATGCAAATCTACATGGTTTGAAAAAGTTAAAAAATATACTTGAGTTGATGAAAGGTCCATGATATGATTGATCCTACACGTAGTCTTGCTTGAGTTTGGAGAACTGATCACCTGATGAGTCCTTCACTGAGTACCCGCACCCAGTTTCCTTTGTTCGGGTCTTGCAGTTAATTGTGTAAATAGGAGTCCATGATGATCCCCATTTTTCTGTTCCAAACAGTAGGGTTCAAGGCTGATTGCATATATAACTGCATGTATCAATTACAGTGTTCATGTAACTGAATATTGACTGCAATGCACACGAACATGATTCAAAGCGCTTCCTCAATTCAGGGCAGACAACATTTTAATGGTTGGGTCCTTCAAGTAGTTAAGTAAACAAGGGTGTATTTCCTTCATTAGATTTCTAGTTCTATACATCATGCAAAGTTTAAATACTTAACAGATGATTATTTCTTTGCAGATATATTTTCTAAATTTCCCATGCAAATGGAGGGCTCAAAGATAGGAGTCTTGGTGTGTGGACCAGATTCCATGCAACAGTCAGTGGCATGGTGCTGCAAAAATTATTCGCAATCTTTCGAAAGATATTCTAAAATGAAGAAGGCATCTTTCAGTTATCACTCACTTAGCTTTTCACTCTAGTCACCTTTGCCACCGGCAACATAAGTAACAAAATCCAAAATAGGCAACTCTCCAGAGCATCTGACTCTGGGGTGGGTTGTTTGTAACAATACGAAAGTTCAACAAAGTTTGTATAGTACTCTTCGAAAATAATGATAGAAACTTCATTAAGACAGTCACGAATGTAAATTATGATATCTCCATGGTTGCTTGGATATTTCCTCATGTTAGAACCATGGTCACTGTAATCGGATTGAATAGTCTTGTGGACTCTCGTATCTGTAGGGGATATAAATAATCCGTACCAGGATTGTAAACATATAGATTGGGATTAGCTTGATTAATTCCTTATAAGCATATCATTAGGATTGTAACGCCCAATATTAGGGGCTGTTTGATTCATATATAAGACAGTACCATCTCATCATGGGATTAGAGCAGAAGCCATATGACCCTGTTTGTTTGCTTGGACTTGTTGAATTTAATTCCTAGGAGGTCATAATAAAATGAGCTCCAAAAGAGGATTATTAAAGAGATGAGGGGGTGAATGATATAAGGTGGAGATGTGGACTAGAACTTGGATTTCCAAGCATTTAATTTACTAGGGTGATTGTACTCATTTTCCATAAAAAAGGAGATTATTTGATGACCATTTATAGATGTGTTGAGAATTCAATTTTTGTCTATAATGGTTTTGGATCTTGCTCTTGGATTCTCTTGACACCATCACATCATCTGTAACTATGTGAATCTATTAACTACAATCCTTGTGTGACTAAACCCAGAGAGAGGCTTCCTTCTTCACATGAAAGTGCAGCAAGGCCTCTTGAGTGAAAAGGAGGTCCTCAGCTATGAACTTGGACAATAGGATCAGGGAGAAACATCCAGGATTATTATTCAGGCCTTGTAACTCTTTCAACAGATTATTCACAATGGGTGTGTGCCACAGCTTAAGAATATTTAATCTGTTGTTCAGTCTGTTTATGAGCTAATCAGTGAGATAAATTTCTCATGATAGTATGTCCTGAATTTGAAATGTTTAATGCTCATTTAATGAGTAAAAATGTAGTGTCGAGCTCGGGCACCTGTCTGATTCCCCCCCCTACCCCCCAAAAAAAAAAAAACCCTGGAGCCATGCCATCATGGCGGCTTACAAGTACTTGTGACCTTAGCAGATGCAATGCTACTCTTGTACTGATTATGGTTATTTCGCTACAAAATGCAAGACATTTTTTTTACGGCTACTGAAGAGGCTATGAACATATTCTTGCAGGATACTGAAAAGGGCATTTATCTTTCACTCAATCCATCTATTTTCATAAATTAATACTTAATTCAGATATTAATTTTAATATATTATTCAAATTTTTATGAGATTTTACTGATGCATCCCATAGGCTTTATGATGAAAGTGGTTCTTAACTACATTGCGGTAGCCAATCCACTAATAGCTCAGTGGTAAAGCACTTCCCTTTTTATAGAAATAAGTGGAGATCAATATATGCCATTATTGCTGAAGGTGAGGGACTTTGGTGAGTGTGTGCGGAGTGAGTATTTGCTAAAGAAAAAAAAATGCACTGGGTAGAATGATTAAAACATCATATGAATAATCTATATTTTTCAAAGGTGACCCCACACATGCACAAATCTAGCTTAACCTCACTAAACCTTATTGGGAAGGTTAATCATATGCAATCACTCTTATATTCTTTATTTTGGAAAGTTCATTGAGTTGAGCCTAATCGTGTAATTTTGGTTTTTATTCTTATTTTTTGTTTTCTTCTCACAGTCATATTTTAAATATGCAAATGTATTAATTTGTATTAATTATCATTAATATAGGTGAATTAATATATATTTTAACTTTTAGATATTTGATCTATGTTTAAATATTTTTAAAAATAATTTAAAAGAAGACTCTCCTGAGCGACCACGTCGACTCCCTCGAGTTAAGTTTTCTTAGAAACCTATAAAAAATTGTTATTAAGAAATTATGCTATTTTAGACGCTTATAAAAATTTTGTTATTAAGAAATTAGCAAAAATAACATCTGTCTCTCTGATGCCCATTCTAAGCCATCCTCATCCCTTTACCCAAACCCAAATACCCAATTTCATGATTTTTCAAATGGTCTTGCTACCTTAGATTTTCCCACATTTACAATCACTCTAACTCATGTATTAGGTCATATATGATATATGTGATTATTTTCATCAAAGCCTGATGGTCATATACTCAAAAACTTTCTAATGAAATGCCTTCCGAGTTTTAATGATGAGTTAAGAATATCTTAGGTAGTTATAGCTTTAAATGACACAAACAACAAAGTTAGAACAATGTGACCGCAAAAGGTGCATATGAAAACGCCTATCTACAAAAGGGGGAACATTCATGTGCATCCATCCCTCACCATAGGGTGAGGTCACTTTCCCTTTTTTGCATATGAATCCCCCTTTTGTACTTCACCATATGTACTTGAAATCCCCCTTTTGTACTTGAAAATCTCCATTATGGAAGCATCCCTCACCCTATAGTGAGGGATAGATGCACTTGAATATTTCCCTTACAAAAGTAAGATGGTTGAGAATAACATAGCATTGATGACGAGACAATATGCAACGCTGCCGAGGGCAATTGTAAAAACTTCGTTTTAGAGTTGAAATGAGGAGAAATATATGGTTGTTAATGTCGTTAAATATTTTGCGCCTATTTAAATGCAATGCGTTTTTGCTTTTACCATTGGTAATGTGAAAAAGGTGCATGAAAAGAATATTTGACCTTTTCAATTGACTATTACCTGTGCCCACCTAAATAAAAATTTTGGGTGTACCACTGATGGTGAGGGACTTGGGTAGCAATGATGGTATGGTGTGAGTATTTACCAAGAAAGACAAGAAAAGAAAAAAGAAAAGTTTGCCGAAGTAATGTGGGGCCCATAACATGGGGACCGCAAATCCATGATGTTGGTTCCCCATTGGAGTGATCACTTGCCCATAAAATAAAGAGCTTGTTATATATATATATATATATATATATATATATATATATATTTATATCCCCTTAGGTTTGTAGGATTTGTAAATAGGCGCCTGAGGGTTATTATTATTATTATTATTTGCAAATATGCCCCTGCGTTTTCATTTATATACCTTCTGTGTCCCCAAAATCAATAGTATTCCAACCACCATAGGTTTTTAGAGCGAAATAAAACTTTTGTCCATCTCTTTTGTCCTTATTATATGCATAATTTCAAAAGCTTGGACTTGGTTTTTTTTTTTTTTAAAAAAAAGCATGTAACATTAACAATTGCATTTAGTATGAGAGAATAACCTTACATAAATTCATTTTTTTAATCAATACAGGGCTCATTTCATTAAATTTAAATTGATCATGACAACAACCACCACCTGTACTTTTATAACTGATTATGATTTATCCAATCCATACATGACCCCACCATTGGATTGAAGAAGGTTTCAAAATACATGATTATGCTTCATGTGTAGGAGAGGGGGGTGTAGAAGAAATATTGGGGGAATGCGAAAATGTAAAAAAAAAAAAATATTAATTTTTAGAATTTGCAGAGGGGGGATTTTAGACTTTCTCAGATATGGATGGGGGCTTCAATCCCTAGGCCCTTGTACCTAGGCCCTCCCTTAGTGTTGTGAATGAGAGAGTTATTAAGAGAAACCATTGGGACTTGAGATAAAATAATGAGATTTTTGTAAATATTAATATACCCATTTTTGTTCAATTGATGTAAGGACAAAACTGTCATTTATATAAAAATTCAACATAAATCTCATGGTGGTGCCCATTTTGGTTAGGAATATTGATTTTGGGGACATGAAAGGTATTGAAAAGAAAAGTTAGGGGCCTATTTACAAATATTAAAACCTCAAGGGCCTAATTACAAATTGTACAAACCTTGGGGGTATATACAAAAAGCTCTAAAATAAAACAGAGGCACAGTAGGGATGTCAAACAGGCCGGGCCAGGCCGTGCCGTGCCTCCTTGCCAGCCGTGCTCAGCGTGCCTCTTTAATTTTTTTTGATTAATTTTTCTTCGTTGTTCTGTATAAAAATCAAAGTCATATACATTGTCCATGCATCATACGGACTTCACGATCTCATCATCTACATCAATGTTCATCAAGTGACAGTGATTGACTCTAGTAGACAGATATTTGGTGAGAAATTTGAGTTTTAAGTTTCTCCTTCAGTTTCTTTTGTATAAATTGGAATTTAGGATGATTGGGCCGGATAATAAACTTGTACAATGTCTATTAGTACATTACTCAACTGAATTGTGAAAATTTAAATTAGAAAAAAAGTAGTGCGTGCGAGCCAGGCGGGCCGTGCTGAAACAGGCCAGCCGTGCCCGTTCCCTTGGCCCAGCAAGGCCCATGGCATTAGCCGTGCCCTGGGCCGTTGACCAGCGGTGCCGTGGGCCGTGCCGAAACGGGCAGGCCCGGCCCATTTGACATCTCCAGGCACAGGTCATTTGTCACCGTACTTTAGAGGCATTTTGTTAGGTCGCATCCACAGACTTCCTCTCGTATGCAAAGCTAGAGTTGAACCAAAAGCTCCTCTTTCCACTCTCTGGTTTGGATGAACAAGAAGAAAGGAAAGAAGAGGGAGCGATATTCTATTCTCCCGGCCTTCTCTCTAGAGAGGGGCCTTTGGGCGTCATTTGGATTGCTTCCCACTGCTGCAGAAAACTCAGAAAAGTCCAAGTTGTTGAAGCAGACGTTTCTTCTTCTGTTGGTACGACTTCTACTTCAACTACCTTTCTTTTCTCTTCACTCTGCTCCTCTTTAGTTTATCTTTTCTGTTCATCCCTACTTACTTGGTTTCTTTAGTTACTTGGTTTGGTTTTGAGATAAATGGCTGTCATTTTTTCATGATTGCATGGAGAAATTGCTTGCATTGGTCATAGAATTGATACTTTAATCTGGGTTTTCCTCGTCTCCCTGAATCGGTTATAGAAGATGTAGAAAGTTTCCATTTCCTTTTCTGTTTTCTTCGTTCTTCTTGTGCGCGCGCTTGTGCGGTGGGATTTTAGGTTCATGTTGCAGGGAAAAGATTATATACTAAATGGGTATACGGATCTCGTTCACTCATTCAATTGAAGACCCTCAGATAATGCATTGTTTCTCTTTCGCTGTTGAGTGCTGAGGGTACTTAAACTCCTATTTTTCTCAGTTCATATTGTATGATGGAGTTCATCAAACATATTTTTCTCTACTGTTTTAAGTACTCTCTCTCTCTCTGTGCAGAGGTAATAATTCAGTTTAGGTCTTCTAATCTTCTAATGCGAATAATGTGAATGTGTTTTGCGCGCACACACGTTCTAATGAAGCAAAACAGTAGCCCCTATTTTAATAGTGCATAAACTATAACAACATTACTATCCGTGGCATCATGCTGGAAGTTGGAACCCATTTTCTGGTTCAGTTCCAGTGGGTCAAGTGCTGAATAAAACTTGTTCGAATCAGACCAGACTGGCTCAGTCCTATGGTGCTAGCCTACAAACCGGACCAGACTAGTGTTTTAAGATGCTCAAACGGCTTGATTGACTCACCAAGAGTTAATCATGATCTCAAACTGATGAAATCAAAAGAAAATCTTCATTACAGTTTCTCATAATTAGGTAACACAGGTCTAACCGTCAGTTTGTTATGGGCCCATTAGTCTAGCCCATTTTTCGGGGCACATGATCTGTTGAAGAGAAGGCACTGGTCCATTCCATTCATACATTAAAAAACTGGGTTGTAAGTTGAATCCAGCACTATTGAGAGGTCCCACCCACCAACATGTTAGGCTAGTGTTGATTGGTTATGATAATCATCTGTTTTCTCAAAACTCCGGTGTTATGCGACCACCACCATTTTCACTTGTGTATTTTAAGGACCATGAATTGCTGACGAGTGACGAACACTGATGTTTACCTCATACTCCTTCAAATTGAAGAACGCTACGGTATCTGACCAAATTCCTTAATGCACACCATTGTATCTTTTCTTAAATCCCATCCAACCCATTAATTTTGTTGTATCCTAGATCAAAAACTGCCTTTTTAACCTCATTCTTATCAAACTTCTTTTCCGGCCAATATGTATCTCCCACCTCAATATTAGCAACTCGAGGTTGTCCATGTTTGATCGGTCCTGTACTTACCTAGTGTAGATCAGTTTTGTATAGAAATTAAGGATGTGATCAATAATGGCTTACCGGGCCCCATAGCAGGTTCCATCTTCTTCCAAAATGGTGATCCTAGTCATATGGTTTCTTGCAAACACCAACCCACAGAAGAATGGCAAACGGCAAGTAGACTTCTTAAAAGATACTTGTATTACAGAAAAGAACTTGTAATTTTAGAAGAGTTCTAAACCCTTATTGCAAATAGACTTCTACTACTATATGGTCCCTTACATTAAAAAAAAAAAAAAGAAGTGGAACCAATACATTAGATTCCTGATTGTTCGAAGGAGTCTTTTTGGAGGATTTTCATGGATTTTGGAAATTTTTATAAAAATATTTATTACCATTGGATAACAATATTCTACAATTTGTAGGAATCCTCCCTCCATCCAAACATGGAACTCTCATTGGGAATCCTACTTGAGGATTGTGGTCTTCTTTGGAGATGGAGAGAATCCTCTAAATAGAGGATTCTTCGTCGTTTACCAAACGTGCCCTTATTCTTCCGGGGAAAAGGATATACGAGTGTAAGTTACATTCCGGTAGAAGGGTGGCAACCGGCAAGGGACCTGGATAGGTTTTTTAATCTCCACTTTTCATAATAAGAAATTATGTTGAGCTAGTTTTGCATGCTTACATCTATTGATCTAAATTTTTTGGGCGTGTTTGGCAATTTACTAGTAAAGTTAAAGTGAAGTAAATTTTTCATTATCTAGACAAGAAAAGACAATGGCTCATATCAAAAGTATACAAATTTAAAATTTCCTTATTCTTAAAAAAAAGCAACATTCTTTCTCCACTAAATGACAAAAATTATATTCTTTTCATACAAAAAGTCAAAAAAATTTCCTATGAAACAAATAAAAATAAAAGACCATCATAAATCCCATATATTTTATTCTTTCTTAATTTGATGTTTCACCTCACTTTACTTTAATTCACCATACATCCAAATACGCTTTCTTCTATTTCATTTTATATTTTTTATAAACTGCTTGGGGATGGCAACGTGTCAAGTTTGGTATCGTCCGGGTAAACTAGAATCACCTTTGACCCATAACTAGCTAGTCGGGTTTTATGCCAATTAGCACTATCTTTCACATTTAATATATTAATATTAATTTGTCATTTATCATGTACAAAGGTGACTCAAACCTACCTACAACCTTGCCTCTCCCTCTTTCTTAAACCAACTGCGGCAAGAAAGTTTTGCTCACCATTCCCATTGACGTACAATCATTTTGGCATAGGTAGTTTGGGAAACCCAAAACCCTAAGCCGACTTGGGTCAAGAAACATACTGGGACAAACCTTATAAATCCATTTTAGAACCTACCTCTAATAGGTATAAGAAACCATATACCAACCCAAAAGCATATTCATAGGTGGAAGGCCCAAACAAGTATATGAAGCCCTATCAAACCCATTACTTAGCGATGTGGGATGTGGGATTTTCCCAACACTCCCCCTCACGTGCATGCCCAACTAATTAATTTCATGGACGGGCCTGCCACATGGGCTACACAAGAATGACAGGATTAGGACCTGCTCTCATATCACGTAAGAGACTATGTACCAACCCAAAAGTTAAAGTAAATAGGTGGAAGGCCCAAACAAGTATATGAAGCCCTATCAAACCTATTACTTGGTGATGTGGGATGTGGGACTTTCCAAGCAATAGGAGAGGTATGGCAACTCACCCGATTAAATGAGTTCATTGCCATTGTAATGCCCCAATTCCGAATACCGAGAAAACCGTTAAGGTACCCGAAGTTGGCGCGCTACTTCCCGGAAAACCCAAGAACTTTCAAGATCGTAGGTCCGCAATGTGGTCCAATTTAAAACTTTTTGAACAATATAATAACAATGGTTTAATTGTGGAAACATGTAAAATATAGCAGAAGCGAAGTAACAACAGCGGAAGCAAATGTAAGATATCATATAAACTCAAGCAACTAAAACAAGGCAGAAGTCCAGCCTAATGTATCAATGTATGATTATAAAGTGTTTATACAAATCTGACTACCTCCCTGCTCACAACAGAAAATGCTAAAAAAACCCAAACAAATAAGTGTACTCTCAAAGCCCCAGTGCAGGCACTCCATCTTCCAGCTCGAACTCCTGGTCAGCTGGTCCCCATCCGTAGTCACCAGTTACGAGCTCCTCCACAAGGGCGAGCCCACTGTCCTCGTAGTCGGGGTCGAAACCTAAGCACCAAGAATGGGTCAAATCTAAAGATCTGGCAAGTCACAGTATACAAGTAACATAAGATGTATGCATCAAAAGAGTAGAGACGATCATATAGTTAAAGAGAATGACAACGGTACATAATCTAGGCAGTTGAGCATAATAATCAAGATTAGGATAAATAAGCAACCTATTCTACATATATCAAAGTGGCACATTCACACAAGTTGGATACCGCGGCATATTATGTCGTGACCCTCGTATACTGAACACAGTCGTGGTGGGGAAATCTCACCAGTGCTGGGAATGACAAGCCTCGCAAATAACACTCATCCATCTCACCGCACTCATCACTCATCACTCGGAAGATCGGATCTGGTATCATACTGCCCGTCTAAAACATAGTTCATAATGATAGCCCACTCATCACTCAACACTCATATATAATAGATCCTACCAGTGATGACCAGTCCAAAGGCAGAGCTTAGAACAACTGAATGAATGTCTTTGCCGACTCAAGGAAACAATGTAGGTCTGTATTTGTCTAGGCTTTGCTTTGCGTGAGCAAGGTCCTAACAAAGTCCCTAAGAGGTCCAAATACCAATTTAATATATGGAGCACAATCCAGGTCCAAGTCCAATCATTGGATCCATACCAAGGCCCACCAAATACATAGCCTGGTCTAAACAGTCCAAATGAGATAACAAGTCCATTTCTAATAATAAATGGTCCATTCTCATCCATAATGAGTCATAAGTCCATAATAACCGAACTCTCCAACATAGAGTATCACACATCCATACTTAGGCCCAAAAAGCACTCGCCTAGCCACAAACACTGGTTAATGTTCACTCAATCACATCACTAGGTCACCTCTAAGTAATCATAGGTTCATGTCATCCATTTTCCATTTAATTAATAGTTGTAAGCAATAGTAAGGACATAAGAGTGACAGTAATGCAATAGGTGAAATAAACCTTCAAGTAAGAGAATCAACGGGAGCTATCAACAATCCAACCTAAATATTGGTCCACATTCAGGTCTAGGTCCATCTCAGGTAATTTGATCTCTAAAGAGAGTCTCAGATGCCAATGGATACTATGTTTGGTGCTCCAAAAGTTACGGGCATCTTCGACAACGTTTAAGGATTGAATCATCGTCGAATCCACAACGTAGACCCTACTTAGTGGTCCCCACGAGTCAAGGTTGAGCCACACCATTGACTCGGGCTTGGCACATCAATAGAAGTCCATTTGGATGGTCAGTGGGCCCCACAAATGATCACAACCTCAGAATACGAAAACTGGAAAATCATAGTATACAGTGTTTTCGGTCGACCCAGTGCAGGGCTCGGTCGACCGAGTACACTGGTTTGTCAGGATGTTGACTCCCAGGTCGACCCCTTGTGCAGTGTGCTTCATCGACCTCCTGGCCTGGTCGGTCGACCGAGTACTCCGGAAAATTGGGGTCAGGCACCTGGTAAGCATGACCTGATCTTAGGAATTCTCTGTGTCTGGTTGACCTTCTGACTTGGACGGTCAACTGTATACACTGAAAACCTACAGAAATTGGATGTCCTAGCTCTCAACGTTTTCACTGAATCCTTGTGTTGTCGGTCGACTGAGAATAGGGTTCGGTCGACCGAGAACACAGAGTTCTGTGTCTGAGGGAGAAGTTCAGCTCTCAATTAGCTATCTACAAAACCTGTGTATTCGGTCGACCAAGAACAGGGTCCGATTGACCGAGTACACTGGGCCTCTAATACCTGCAGAGCATTGACTGAGACTTGAATTTCTTTGAAATTCAGTGTGCTTGGTCGACCTGACTGCAGGTCAGTTGACCGAGTACACGCAACTTGCAGCACTTCCAGATTTCTGGATTTCTTCCTTTCCAAGCCAATTTCCATCTAAAACCCAATCAAACCATCTCCAATCTGCACCATCCATCACGTAAACATAAAAGACAACAAGAACACTCCTATGACCCATCATCCATCATCAAACCAAGCCATTGATCTTCCAAATGAGAGAACTCATCCATCAATGGCAAAAATCCATCAAAACCAAGCTCAATGAATGGAAATTACAGCATCAAATAAAGGAAAAATGTATTCTATGCTAAGTAGGTATATTGCATTTACCTCAATCTAATAGCAATGAGATAGAGAGAGAGAAAAGAGAGATCCAAAGCTCAAAATGCAATCCTAGCTCCTATGGCTTTCTAATCGCTCACAACAACCCGAAACTCAGATCTAAGAAGATATTTAACACCTAACTCAAATCCACAAAAGAATTGCAATAAGGAAAGGAAATCTAGAGAGAGAAAGAGAGATTTCTAAGGAAATTGAACTAGCAGATAAACACCTTGATTAGAAGAGAGAGAAGAGATGAAAAAGATAAGAGAGAGAAGTCCTTAAGATAGATGATGGCTGTAGCTGCACTTGTAGATGATAATCTCCTTCTTCTTCTTCTTCTTCTTAGAGTTCTAGATCAGTTCTAGAGAGAGAAAAGGAGGGAGATGAGAGAATTGGAGGGAAATGAGGGAAGAAGAGAGAAAAGAGAGGGAAATAAGAGTTGAGATGAGTAACATACATATGAGATGGGATGGGTGTAGTTTATATAGGTTAGCTAGGGAGGGTTGATTACTATAATGCCCTTTTAGTTAACATAGGATTGGGGATAAGGCCATAGGCAGTTGGGTCTTTGGATAGGAATTCTAGAAGCTTCTCAAGTGGAGACCCCTTATAGTAAACCTTAATGACTAGCTAAGGCCTCTAACCAACTAATTAACTCAAAAATTATAAAAGACACCTTATGAACTCTATAAAATACACAAAAGAACTAATTAGACTAAGACTTAGGAAAATATCTATCTACCCTTACTAATCCCTATTAATTAGTATAATTAGATATTATATGCTAAAATATAGTATTCAAATCCAAATTGAGGGTCCACACGGGGTGGGGCCTCACAGCAATCCCTAGCTCTACCCTCGTTTAAAAATAAAATAATTTACCCCTATAATTTTTAGAATTGACAAACCAAGCCATTAGTGCACATTTGTGCGGTAGCTTTTTGCGGAAAATGCATGGAAAGTGTAAATGCTTTTATTCGGTATTTAAAATTTTGTGTTTAGCGTGGCCACTTTTCTTCGAGGAAAATATGAAAAGTAAACAACTTTTCATCGATTTTGAAGAAAATCATTTGCAATGGCAGGAGGTCGGAAAAGATTTTCCCCGGAAAATGAAGATTTTATGCAAAAAATGGTTTCCCATAGCGCCACACAAGGGCATGCATGCTTGTGCACATGGGCGAAACCAAAGTGGGGTTGGCAAGTCACCCCCCCCAAAAAAAAATAATAATAATAAAATAAAAAAACCCTTTACCTTTTAATTTTTTTTTTTAATTTTCTACATATGCCCCCCCATAAAAAATCCCCTATATATTTTAAAAACTACATTCATTTCTTATATGTGGCCCTCCTAAAATATTTCTCCTACATAGTGCCCCCCCCCTCAATGAAGAATTTCTGGGTCCACCCCTGCTTTTACAACATTGTGGACAACCATTTATGTAAAAATAATTTTATGAAAAACCTTTTCCGACCTCTCCCATCCGAAATGGTTTTCTGTAGAATTGCATTAAGAAATGTTAGTTTATTTTTTAATTTTTCACCAAAAAAAGTGGATGCACCAAACATAGAAAATTAAATACCATGGAAAAGTGTTTTCACTTTCCATGTGCTTTCTACGAAAAGGTTGCCGCACAAACTGCCTTAGAGTTTTGTATATTGTCTCCGACCTTCGGCTAGATGATATATATATATATATATATATAGAGAGAGAGAGAGAGAGAGAGAGAGAGCAGTTGCATGTATTGGTGCGAAGGGAGAGCGATGTATTCTCCCCCCTCCCCCACACCACATGCACCTAACTTGGTAGCCGGGGAAGTCCTTGAGGGAGAGAATGGATGCTAGAAGCCTCGACAGATGGAACTCTTTTGTCGTCGTCTTAGCACTGATCACTGCTGCTTTGAGTTCTTGCATGCTAACAACATCAATGCAAGTCAACTACTTATATAGGCCTCCCCCCTTGCATATGTGGGGACCTCCAGATCTTAGAATGTCCTTGGATAAGATATATGATAAGAATAAATTTGCTTCTTGTTCCCCAACTGATTCTCTTCCATTATTATATGCGACTCACTAGCAAAATGTATTTAAACTACAGTTCTAGTCACGTGATTTAAGCGTTAGTTGGACACTTGATTCTTCTTCTAACAATCTCTTTTGGATTTGAAGTTGATTTCCGTAAGCACTTATTGACTAAGTCTCACAACATGGGCCGCACAATCAATCATCGTCTCAAAGCAAATTAGGGGGCAGGAATCCCAGCCCTTTGGCGAGGGAAGAAGTAGACCTTGGGTGATGTGAGGGAGGGAGCCCTCTAGTGAGGAAAGTAGAACTCGGATGAGGTAGAACAACTGAGGGAAGGTAAGCCAGAGAATTATCACTGGGGTAACAGCTCGCTCTTATTATTGTTTTGCATTAAAATTTAACAATGAAACTGAAAATAATCCTATGCACGTATCATTATTATTTACCTAATATGCAAATTATTTGATAAAAATGTTGTGGCCCACCTCATGATGAACCACGACATGGTGACAATGCGTTGGATGTTTATCCAAGTGGTCGACTCTTGTCTAAGCTTAAGAGGTAGGTTCTGTTGTTAGGAAGGGAATAAAGCACAGTGAGAATCATGATCATGTACCGTGAAATGTGTTTGACATTCTCCACAGGGAAAGGGAGAGAAAATTCCAACCGAGCAGGCATATCACAATTTATGTCTCCAGGACTATGGCTTCACGTGGGGTTGGGTCAGACCCGAGATCTGATCAAACCTGACTAGAGAAGAAGAGCAAAACAGGAGTGTGCGACATGAAACACGAGATGATATAAATGGGTGCCCTGTCTGGAGACTGGAAACGGGGATGAGATGTTTGTAATTGTAGGTGGCATTTAAATAGAGCATGTGTTTAAAATCTTTTTATACATTGAATCAATTGTCAATGCGAATGACAAAGACTACCTTATTGGAAAGAAAATCAAGCATAAATGATTGGTGAAGAGAGGAAGTAAAAGAATAAAAGGAAATATTTTTAAAGAATTTTGAATATTTTTCTGATATTTCATTAAAGCGGCTAGAATGACCTGCCTAAGGTGGTATGAAAACCTATATAGTTTACCTTTCATTTGTTCATCATGGTGGCTTTAGATGGACTGACCCAACCCATTTATTGCCGCTCTCCATTCTCCAGGTCCCGAGAAGCCTTAGATTGTAAAGATGCAAACAAATGTAATGAATAATAAAGGGTAATGAGTAATGACTAATTAATGCCTTCTATAACTCTGATTTGTTATTTTATTAAAGTGTATTTTTATACATTTACTTTATCGCTCATTATTTTCATCTCCCCGAGTGGATTTCTTCAAAGGCGTTTCCACTCCTAGACAAAAGTTTCCCGTTAATTTTTTTCTTTTGGTAAGTGAAAAGTTTCCCATTAGTTGGTGCACTGAGATTCATGTGTCAGCTGAGTCTCTTAACATCAGACTGTTTTATATGCTTTTTTTTTTTTTTCAGAAAAGGAATTCATTAAAAAAGACATACAAAGAAAAGGATTTTATGGAGAAATTTCCAATAAGTGGCCGTTGCACGAAAAAGTCCCTTATAGGTTTGGCAGCACAAACGGGGTTCGTCAAACCCTATTTGGTTCTTTTTCTTAGAACTCTAGCATTGCTCCCCATCTCTTCCTCGTCTAAGTCCTATCGTTAAGCATGAGTCGACCACTTGGATAAACATCCAACGCATTGTCACCATGTCGTGGTTCATCATGAGGTGGGCCACAACATTTTTATCAAATAACTTGCATATTAGGTAAATAATAATGATACATGCAAAGGATTATTTTCAGGTTCATTGTTAAATTTTAATGCAAAACAATAATAAGAGCAAGCTCTTACCCCAGTGATAAGAGGCCACTACGTCAAAACAGACGATTAACGACGGCACTACACTTGATTAATCGACTGCTAAAGTCAGTCGGTATTAAACGACTGATTCACTCAAATAACGACCCACATTGTCCGTCGTTTTTCAATTAAAAAAAATGGGTCCCCAAGTCCCGGTTTCACTTGGGTCGTTTTTTCATTCCCTCTTCTTTTCTTTCTTTCCCTCCATCCCCCGCCATTTTCTTTCTCTCCATTCCCCGCCCTTTTCTTTCTTTCTCCATTCCCCGCCCTTTTCTTTCTTTCTCCATTCACAACCTCATTTCTCTTCCTCGGCTATCTTCCTCATCTCTGGATTCTCTCCATTCCCCGCCATTTTCTTTCTCCATTTCCCGCCATTTTCTTTCTTTCTCAATCGATTGGCCTCATTTCTCTTCCTCGGCAGTCTTCCTCGTCTCTCTTCCAGTCTATCTCTCACACCCGGTTTCTCATTCCGATCTCATACACCGGCAGCAACGCACTGATGGTCTTCAGTTTGCAGAAATGAAGGTTGGAGAGGAGGGCATTCAGTTTGCTTAATGCAGGCCAGGTCTCCCTCTGCTCACTGTTCTTTGTAATTATTCTCTCCGCTAACTTCTCTCTGCAAAAATCTCAAGGTGAAATCTTACACTTCTGATTTATTTTCTATTTCCATGATTTTGAGGGTCTCAAATCAGGGCAGGATTTTGGGGATTTTGGGTGTTTTTGGATTTAGGTAATATGACTGCTCGTATGACGTCTACTCCCTCCTAACATCATTTCCTCTTCTTAAAGAAAAAAAACCTCACACAAAAGAAAGACACCATTTTTGTGTGTTGGTAGAGGCTTGGTGTTCAACAGATTAGCACTGCAATCTGAAGGCAGAGCCTCTGGAACAAAACACAAACAAAAATATTCAGCCATGAATTAATCAGGGACATATTCTACTGTATATTTTCTCTTCAATTTTAGTTTCACCAAAAACCCATATCATTTAACTTGTGTTGGGTTGGGTTCGGTTATTGTTAATTGTGTTGTTTTTTAGGTGTTTTAGTCTTGCATGAGTTGAGTTGGGTCGGGGTGTCCTTAAGTATTTCTTGGGTGTTCAGTTATTAGAGGAATTTAGACTAGGTCTCTTGTGTTCTCAACATGTCTGAGATGAACGCTAACAGGGAAAAACAGACAGGGTTAAAACCAAGTAATGGCTTTTGGCTGAGTAATTTGGGATTTGGAGGAATTTGGTTTAGTGGGATTAGATTTTTTTTCCTTTCTATTTAGTGTCCTAGGTGTTTGGATGAATTTGGATTGGGACTATTAGGAAAGTACGTTGTGTTTTCCTCTGATTGGTATTGAACTGGAATTGGGCTAATTGGTTTTAGTTTAGCAGTGTCTTCTGTTCTGTAAATGGTTGGTTTTGTGGGGGGTCATTGATCCTGTTTGTGCCTAGTCCAAAATATTGTTTTATAGTGGGTGGTGTTGTTACTTGGCGTGGTGAAGTCTCTAGGTCCTGAAATGGCATATGCAACTGTACCCTACCCCTTTGTTGTTCAACTTCTGATTGTCATGTGTGGTCTGGGCTCCAATTGTGCCATTGCTTGTGTTGGTTCTGTTGTGCTATTCTTGTTCATCGTCTGGTCTGGTCTCCAATTGTCCCCATTGCTCGTGTTGGTTCTAATGACACAGGTGGTTTGAGGTTGTTGTAGCTATAGTTTCTTATCCTTGTTCATGTGTTTGATACATGATGGAGGTGGTGGTGCTAGCACTTGTAAGTTGTAACATCATTGTCCTTGTGGGTGGGGGTGAAGTTGTTGACTGAGTGCGGCTATGTTCCCTGGACGAGCATGGATACCCTCTGGGGTTGAATTCAATGCTGAGTTTCGAGGTTGCACCAGGTGGCACAGGGCAGTGGTGGTGTTCTCTTGTGCACATGCATGTATTTAGATGTCTTTCCTGTGTTATTGGGAGGGGGTTTGAGTTATGGTGTTGTTTCTTGCTCCTGTTGCTGCTATTGTCTGTAAATTGAATTACTAAAAGTCGTGTTGTGTGAGTATGTCAGTGACTACTCCATGGCTAGGGAGTTTATACAAGAAAATTTGAATGTTATTAGAATGCTATATGTAATCCAGATATCAATGCTCTTATGGACATTGAAATGTACTTTTAACATTCTGAAATTAGTCGATTATTCATGACCAATCTTTGTATTTTCATTTCTTTTCGTTTGTTGGCAATGAAACAACGTTTGTAGACTCCCTTTGTTATCAATGATTCAACCATGTGGAAAGAACTTATATGGTTGTTTTAATGAGTTACAATTGAATTACTTGCTATTCTTTGAAGCATTTGTTCATTTTGAAGTACCCCTAATGCAAGCAGTTTTGGATATTTTGGAAAATTGGTGTTTAGTTTTTTCGGTGTGTTTGGTTCATGTGGATATCAGAGACTACACTAGACTGGATACTGGTTTTCCGCCTTCTCCACCTGGATTTATTATAACAGCTCCGTCACCATGTTATTGGATGGAAAATTGTGGAAACTTTACCAATCTAATGTGGTTTTTTATTTTCATGCCACCTTACTTTGACTGCATGCATTTAACTTTTGATTTTGCCAAAATGTAGGACAGCATCCAAAATCCTATACAACTTACACATGGATATCAATATGGGGATTGGGATAACGAAATATAGTAACTGCTGTTCACTGTTTTTGTTCCTCATGGTATTTGGTGAAGGCAGATATGTGTTCTGCCTTCTTGCCACCTTTACACCAGTTGAACTGTCAAGGCCAATGCTAGATGTCATTGGAAGCATTCAACACTAAATTCCAACCATTCCCTTACAGTGGTAACTTTGATTGGTTTCTTGCAGAATCGTCCATTTGCTATGATTTAAGATATTGAGTTCTTTAAAGGGTCCACTGGCTTTATTAATTATTTTGTTCATATTAACCTTTCAATTGTAAAGGTCTAGCATCTATTTTACAATTATTACCTTCTAGCATCTGAAAGATCTTTTAACAGTCTTCCTTCTGTTCAGTATCTGCCCTCAGATGTGAAAGTCTTAAATCTGGTATTTTCAGCTTGGTGTCAAAAATGTATCCTATAATTTTTTTTTTTACCACAACTTGAATATACAAACCAGCTTAAAAAGTGATATATATTTCTTGTTTCAAATACAGCAAGCAAATTTAACACTTCTTTCTCTCTCCCTACTTATCTTTTTGAATGGCCTTGACCTGTCACATTGCAAATAACTTGGTTGTGTTAATTGATTTTCCCCTCCATGGAATTGGAATAGATCCATTTTTGGAGAGAGGCAAAATTGTATTCTGGTCGTCATTGCTGTTTGTTATGTTTGAATGGATTGTCAGTGGTTTTGTTAGTGAAAGCTACTATTTTTCATTTCAAAAGCAGAGCATATTAGAGAATCATCTCTTCAGATAAAGTCCACTGCTTATCATTTCTGTGCTGCACCAGCTAAAGCACTACATTCTCCAAATTTCTTAAGAATCATTTGGGGCAAAAAGCAACTTTATGTTGATTTATTGAGTGAAGGAACATAATTATTGATGTTGAACAATACTAATAGTGCTAGCCTAGAGGGCTGCTAAGCGAGATGTTGCTTCTGAGAAGCTCTTTAAAGCACATACTGCTACCAAAACCATTTCAGAACCAGTTTAAATTGTAAGGGTGTGCTGCGGCATACGCTAAATGGCAATTGGTTTAAATATTTTCTCATGTTTGATGGTTATATGTTCCGCCATTGGATTGTAAGACTTCAATACGTAGGTTTTGATATTTAAACATCTGCCCAAGTTATTGTCAACGTCTATCATCAATATCATGGATTTCAAATATTCTAATTGATTATCATTTGGGGGTAACACCAACTGCTTTTTAAATGAAAAAGAACAATATAGTACTGATGGATTTCAAATATGACATTAATATTACCTATCAGATATGTGTGCTGCAGCTTTCATGAAGAGTGACGCAAGCAGTTGCTTCTGGGACCTTTTTGCATTTTGGAGGTTTTAAGCCTTTCTGCGCTGTATAGGTTTTGAATGTTTAATTGTAAATTAGCCATGTAGATTAATTCTGCTTTACAAACAAATATTTGAGACTTGAGAGTTGAGACTCATGCATAAGGAGTCGTACCTCAACCCTAACCGGACCTGTTTGTTGAACAGGACAAGTTTTCCAACTCCAGACCTGCATATGAATGGATTAACTCGACCTGACCCACATAATATAAGATCATAACTTGGTTACTCTAAATAATAATCTTATCTAAGATGTTTCCTAATAAAAAAAAAATTCTAACAAAGAGACCCCAATCAATTCTAATCAAACCCCTAGCAAGAAAAATCCCCCAATTGGTTTACCCATAAAAAAAAGAAGAAAAAAGGAAAAAAAAAAAAAAGAAAAAACACTTGAATCAAAATCCTAATCAAACCCCCAGTCATATCCTACAAGCTCATACTTGAGGCTGGAAAGAAGAAAAAAATAAAAATAAAATAAAATAAAAAATAACTCTTGGGTAGGAAATGGACTAGAAGAACCAAACTTTTTGATACAAGATAATACAATAAACATCATGAGGCCAGACTTCAAACCACACAGAGTCAACCCAAACCCAACTTGACTATAATCCATACAACCCTAGCATGACCCGATCAAACCTAATTTGTAAAATCCCACCTCAAACATCCCTTCCCCACACTAGAACCGCTAAACCAAAACACAACAGGAAGGCCGATAGACAAAGACAACAACCTCCATTTTATTTGCAACCAATAATCATCTCCTCATTCTCCAATACCTCGGTCGTTCATTCAATCCCACTCTTTTCATCTCTGAGCTGGTCATACAGGTACGTTTGCCTTTTGATTTAATGAAGTGGGCTAGTTTTCTATTGATTTCCTTTTTTGGCTACATAGGGGATTCAAACGCAAGCACAAGACGCACGCACCTTGTCCCTAACCGAGCTACAACTGAAGGATGCAATATTTGCATATTAATTTCTGTGTAGCGTTAAGTTTCAGTTCATTTATTGTGGTTTTGCTCTCATTAAAATTTACAGTATTCTTCTTGTGTTCCATAAAGAATTTTTTATGAGATTGAGTCAATGCTATTGATTTTTTTTTCATAGGTCAGTGCTATTAGGATTTTTGTTGTGTTTGTGGTTCACTCCTAAAGTTCTATTTCTTTTCCATTATTTTGGTGTCTAATATGAAGAGAAGTATCCTATCTAATTTTGTAGGTATCTACTTGAACAAAGTCTGTTAGTGGACAATCTCTTCGTCTTTGTTTTGATCTTCAGATACTTCAAAGTACTGGTTGCGTTTCAGGTATGCTATTAAACATGTATCCATCATACACATTCTGATAGAAGTTGTATAAGTTGTAAGATTTGGCTCCTTGCATTGCATTACAATCTTCATAAAATATTTATATATCGGCATTTTTTTCATTTAACACACTTGTCCTTCCATTTTGGTGGAACTTTTTATTATATGGAACTCTAGAGCCGGGTGCTTTCATATGGTATTGCTGTCGCAATAATCTTTCGTGGATCAATCATACTGCTGGGAACTGTCACTCTTCAGGTTTTATGATTTAATGGATACTCCTTCATGTTTTTAATTTATTTTATCATTTACTAGTTTCTTTTTATTGGTTCCACTAGCAAAAGTATTCCTGGTTTTTTCTTCTCAGAGGTTTGAGGTGGTGAATTTGTTACTGGCTTCAATTCTTTTGTTCTCATCATACAAGGTATCCTTTCCTTCTTTCTCTCGAATGACTTTCTCACTATTGAAACATGAAGGCTAGACATAACTCTTACTTGAACACCTGCCCCACTGCATTACTTCATCTAATGTATTTGTGAAGCCCACCTATGGTTAATATGAACCCGTTGTGCACATACTCCCTATGAATAGGTGTATGAATGTATGAAAACAATTTATGTTCC
The DNA here is from genome assembly GCA_028538565.1 of Umbellularia californica. Lineage (NCBI taxonomy): Eukaryota > Viridiplantae > Streptophyta > Magnoliopsida > Laurales > Lauraceae > Umbellularia > Umbellularia californica. The sequence goes on from JAPQWN010000001.1 coordinate 60,171,768, forward strand.
AACCTCATCCCAATTTGACTGACATCCGCTGCTAGATTTGAAAGTCATTTTAGTCATTCATGTCAATGTACTGAGACTTAGCACATCAAAAATAGAATGTAAGTATTGTAAGATTAGTGCATCCGAGAGTGGAGAAGATGAGTTGTTAAAATTGAAGATAACTTAGTACTACCATGTGATAAATATCAATATCTAAGGCCAATTAGATCAAATGGAGGGTTTGAGTTGGATATAGCAAATTAGATCACCATCATTAATATAAAAAAAATATCTTGTGGAGAGCTATTTGGATGTCAACTTGTCAAGTACCACTTCGGTCGAAGGGCCACTTTATTAGATGGAAGTCAGAATTTATTTGCTTTATGGAGTTAAATGTTGGGCAATGGAGAAACAAAAATTGGTTAAGGCCAATTATTTGCTTTATTTGATTAGGATTAGATTAAGAGGATGATTTATCACTTTTGTGATTAATTGGTTAGAATGATGTCATTATGTGATGAGATTTTTATTTTATTTTATTTATTACGTAATTTATAAATAATTTGTTATTATCAATGCATAACAAATTGAGGATTCATGAAATGTAATTTCTAAAGTTCACACGATATCAGATCTATGGCCACCTCCAATCTCATGATCAGGCTAGCCATTGTCATGACTCTTTGCTTAAACATAATTACATAATCACTTTCCTTTTCTCATATCTTCTTTTCTAGCATAGGCTTGTTTTTAAATTAATTCAGCCCAAGTTAACTCTATTAAAATTTTGAGGCCGTAAGTATGAAAGCTTATTTTATTTAATGAACATAAACTTTATGGAAAACCTTATTTATGAACATAGTACTGCATCTTATTCCTAGGTGCTTCAATTAAGCAATAGATTCAAGCTTGAATGCTTTGGCCTAAACCCAAACAAGAGATCATGATCATGCAAGCATTAGCCGAATTGGACCAGATCAAAGCTCTCATATTAAAGCTGCAGGGTTTTTGAAAATTTTCCATCAATAGAGAAGTTCATCATCTCCCATTTTGTGGACAATGGGGCATTTTTCTTGTGACCCATTTTGATGGGGGATGCAGGGTCCAATTGGCTAAGGTCCCAAAGAAGGGACATGTCCTTTCAAATCACCTAACAGACCTGCTATTGTTACTATACTAGATAAATCAGTGTTGATCATACATTGCATTTATTTATAGTATTGTAGTAGATTAATTTATGAGAGATACATCATACAAGTTACATCGAGGGTTATCTTCATACCTCTGCAAATCTGATGTGATTCTTTATAATTGGTTGTAATTTGATCACACAAGAAAACCTGATGTAAGAAGAGGGTTAAAACAAGGACTTGCCACATTACTCGTATACATTTTTGTGTATGGTGTGATCATTTTTCTCCTTATTAATTCATATCTGATGTATAATGCAAAAGTGGGCTGCATGTTGTCATCTCAATGCATAATGCAGTATGTTGTGTTTAATAAGACCAGCTCTTGTAGTCCTTCTGGGGTGTGAGTCATTTACTTATCTTAAACCATGTAATGTGCCTTATAGTCTATGGAATTGATTTGCAGAACATGGCCCCAAGCAAGGATTGGATGACGGCGCCTAGGCTTTCTATTGAATACTTAGAAGGGGTGGAATCATTTTTTGAGTTCATAAAAGCAAACAAACAAAGGCTAGGGGATGATGATTGGTATTTTTGCCCTTGTGTCAAATGTCGAAATGTTGTAGGAGGGAAGAAGACATTGAAAGATATTCGTACACATTTAATATGTGATGGTATAGACAAAACATATACGACATGGACTTTCCATGGAGAAATTCATCCCCAAAATCGTGTTAGTGTAGAAGCCAATAATAATAGTGAAGATGAACTCCCAAGAATGATTGATATGGTGAATGACATATTTGAACGTGTTTGTGATAAGGACAATGTTCAATCTCACGCGGGAGGTAGTACATCTGCATGCTTTGTTGAAATTAATGATGAAAACTCTCCTCAAGTTAAGGATGAATCGCCAGAGAATATCCAATATAAGAACTTGATGGAGGATGCGATACAACCTTTATATCCATCGTGTCGAATTGAACATACAAAGTTGTCAGTAACAGTTGATTTATTGAGCATGAAGGCTAGACATCAGTGGTCGAATAATAGTTTCAATGAAATGCTGCAGTTGTGGAAAAACATTCTGCCAAGCGAGAACACTTTGCCAAATAGCACCTATAATGCCAAGAAGATTGTTGATTCTTTACGTATGGAGTGCCAAATTATCCATGCATGCCGTAATGATTGCATACTTTATTGGAGAGAGCATGAGAATAGGGACTCTTGTCCTACGTGTGGTGTAAGTAGGTGGCAACCGGAGGACCCTTTGAAGCAGAAACGTTCAAAAAAGCCATGGAAAAAGTTAAGATACTTTCCATTAACACCAAGGTTAAAAAGAATGTACAGCATACCCTGGATTGCAGAGAGTATGAGATGGCATGCAAATGCGAGTTTAGTTCCAAACGAATCAGTCATGCGCCATCCAGTGGATTCTGCATGCTGGAAACAAGTAAATCGTAAATGGACTAACTTCGCTGATGATGCACGTAATGTTCGCCTCGGACTTGCAACGGACGGATTCAATCCTTTTGGGAATAATAACAACTCTTATAGTTGCTGGCCTGTTATGATTGTTCCATACAATCTTCCTCCATCCCTAACCATGCGGAAGGAGTTCACTATGTTAACACTATTGATTCCTGGGAAGAAAGGTCCTGGACATGACATTGATGTCTACTTGCAGCCATTGGTCGCTGAGTTGAATGAATTGTGGTCCATCGGAAGCTTAACATATGACTCTTACACTAAGAGTAGGTTTTCAATGAAAGTAATTTTGTTATGGGCTATACATGATTTTCCAGCTTATGGCCATTTGTCGGGTTGTAGGACAGCAGGGAAGTATGGTTGTCCTGTATGTAGTGAAGGGACGGATTCAGTGCGCCTAAAATATGGAAGGAAGTTTGCCTATATGAGTCACAGAAAGTTTCTACCATTGAGCCATCCTTTTAGGAGACAAAAGTCACAATTTAATGGGAGAGAAGAGCATGGGAAGGCTCCTAGGCGTTTGAATGGTTCTGAAGTATTAAAAAAAATGGAAGGTATTCATAATAATTTTGGAAAAGTAGCAGGTAAGAAGAGGAAGAGGTGTGCAGAGGAAAATGAGACCACTGCATGGTCTAAGAGATCGATTTTTTTTGAGCTGCCATATTGGAAGGTACGCTATAATATCCCTCCTAATATTAAACTGATTTATTATATAAACATTATTTTCTAACATAAAATATTTTTTCATAGGAACTGCCTATTCGCCATAACTTAGATGTGATGCACGTGGAAAAGAACGTGGCAGAAAATTTGCTCGCAACAATCATGAACACCAAGGATAAAACTAAGGATGGTATTGAAGCCCGCAAAGACTGTCAAGATTTGCAAATTAAGAAAAAACTATGGCCTGTGGAACATAATGGCAAATTAATTTGTCCGGATGCTCCTTACACTCTATCCCGACATGAGAAAGATTTGATGTGCAAGACCTTGTATCATTTAAAGGTGCCAATCGGGTATGGTACAAATTGGAGAAACATAGTTAGTTTGGAAAGCAGAGAACTCAAAAATGTTAAGTCACATGATTATCACATTCTCATGCAACAACTGCTGCCGGTGCTAATGATGTATGCATTTGAGTCACAAAAGCCATTGCGTGCTGCCATACGACAACTATCAATATTTTTTAATGTTTTATGCTCAAAGGTTATCAATCGTGAAGAACTTTCAAAGATGAAAGAACGCATAGTGGAAGCAATATGTGTGTTCGAAAAGTACTTCCCTCCCTCATTTTTCGTTTCTATGACACACCTTGTCGTGCACTTAGCGGAGGAGGCACAATCTTGCGGACCTGTTAGATATCGATGGATGTATCCTTTCGAGCGGTAAATAAGATGTTTGTTTTAATATGCCTTTTTTTTTCTATTAATTATAATTTAGATTAAGGGTTTCATTTCTTATATTCTAGCAGGAAGATGAAGACATACAAAGGATACGTGGTGAATCAGACATATCCGGAGGGCTCTATTACGGAATGCTACCTCATGAATGAAGCAATGTTGTATGCAATGAATTACATGCCCGATGGTACAAAAAAAAGCCATAAGCAAGGACAGCATACATGGTTGAATGAGCATGGTGATTGTTCATACCCTCTCGATAAAAGGGGAAAAGTCCACAAACTTGATCATGTGCAATACGAGCAAGCACGCAAATGGATATTAAAGCAATTTGTTGGGAATGCAGAGTGGGAAAAGTAAGTAAGATTTCATCAGCATGTATAGTTTAAAATTTCTAAATAGACAACTCATTCACAGTGCATTCATGAATACAGGAAGTATGTTGAATACCTCCAAACCATAAGATGTAATAATCAAAATCGGAGAGGCAACATTCGGATGGAGAAGGGGCTGGATTATATTCCCTGGCTTAGAAAACAATTAGAAAATGAAGAGAATTCTACCCTTAAAAGGCTTGCTGATGGACCAATGTTTGAGGCCATTTCATATAATGCATATGCGGTAAATGGATATGTTTTCTATACAGCGGATGCAGAATTAAACAGAACAACACAAAACAGTGGGGTTTCAGTGAAAGCTATAACACCTTGTAGGGCAAGCGCCAAGGACACAAATCTTGTTAATGAAGAGCTCACTTATTATGGCATCATCAAACAAATCTTGGAGTTGGATTACCATGACTTCAAACAAGTAGTATTCAATTGTGATTGGGTGCGTGTAGAAACTGCAGATGGATGTAAAGTTGATCCAGAAACGAATCTAATATATGTTAATTTAGGGAGGATTCAAAGAAATACAAAAGAAGATGATGAACCATTTATTCTTGCTGATCAAGCAACTCAAGTCTTTTATTGTAAAGATCATAGTAGGCCTACAGAAGAATGGCATGTTGTCTTGGAAGTTCCAAAAAGGTTGAATGGAGATGTGGATGCTTTTGAAGATCCCTTAGTTTTTTTGGAAAGAACAAATGAAAATGCCTTAGCATCAGCATTACAAGATGATATCACCGGTGATGAATAACATTGTTATCGACCTATGTATGTATGGTATCATTTTTTTAATTGTTCAAATCTTTTTCATAAAATGGGTGGGGTTGCTATTTTTTTATATTTATAATTTTCTATGATATTTTTTCATGTTGATCCACATGCACTTATATATATATTCATTATCCACATGCAAACATTTTTATAATGATGTGAATTCTCATATTAAAGGTTTGTGTTTGCAGTTAACATGTCTTCAAATCGAGAAAGTGTGACATTTGGGATAAATGGGCAACCCATTAGTGATAATGCACCGCAACTGTCCTCATTTATTGGTCGGACTGTGAAATCTATTGTGGCACCTACCTATGACACTTGGAAGTCCGTGCCGAGAAACCTAAAGGAGGAAGTCTGGAAACATGTCACCGTGAGTGTTTGTTCATTTTATGTATTTAATTCACATTGTAATTTAGACTTATGAATAAGTCTTAAACCTAAATTATATCCTTCACAGGATAAATATGATATTTTGGCATGCTATAAACCGTAAATTCTTACAAGAGCAAACATTTCATGGAAAGATTGGAAGTCCAAGCTTCGTACTGGTACATACGATAAATATCAGACGGACACGGAGAGGAAACAAAAACTTCCACAATTCGTTAAGAAGGAAGATTGGGATAGGTTTGTCGACATCCAATCGATGCCTGAATATCAAGCTAGAAGGCAGTGTGGGAAGAGAGCTAGGAAAGAAATGAAAAGCCCGCACACCTCCGGCAGAAAGGGCCAAGCTCGTGTTGCAGAAGAATTGGTGAGCTCCATTTCTTATTCAATTGGTTGCATTTTCCATTGAAATTAATGTGCACTTAGAATGTTTGCGTCTAGTAATTTTAGAGAAAAAAGTTCCCAGATAAAGAGATTAGTCGGACGGATGTTTTTGTTGAGACCCATACTAGGAAGGATGGGTCTGCCACGTGCGAACAGTTGGTGAGAATATTATCTTGTTCATTTTTATTGTGTCATATAATATAGGATGATCATGGAATCTATTTTATAGTTTTTAAGGAATTGCTATGCATTCTTATTGTCAATTTATTTTGCAGGACAAGATTAAGAAAACAGTTATGGATGACCCCTCCAGTGCGTACAATGATCTTGAGAACGACGCAGTTGCACAGGTATATATGCAAATTATGGATGCTCGCCTCTTGCCTATTTGCTTGCACCAAAGTAGTTTTTCTGATACTAGTTTAGCTCTATATTCTAACATACTTCCAAAGTTCTCTAGTAAAATGCATGTTTGGTGCGGGCTATTTTGCAAGGAGAAGTACAATAATGTGCTAAATTTAATATGATTCCTCGTATAAGTCTTTCCTATACAGGAAAGAGGAAAAATTATGCGGAATCCATTTTCTGTGCACATACACAAATCTGCCTTAAATGGTTATTTATTCTATCTTGCAGTCAATGAAATGAAATAAACTTTTTTTTTCTTTCCCTTCTCATATTTAATTTTATTTGACCTTCTTTTGGCTATTTTTGCCCTGATCCATAAACACTTTTAAAAAAAACAAAACAAACTCGCGCACCTAAATTGCTCTTCCCAGCTTTGCTAGATATGATCTTGTAGATACTGTTTAAATATATCTTGTTCACATCTCTTTTAATAAACTGAACTATCCAGCAGAGATCTAAATGTAATAGCTTCTCTATATTCCCTTCCAAATATACATATATGGGCCATTCTTTTTACTTTTGAACTAGTTTCATGTTGAAATGTACACTCCGTCAAATTTAATTTAAGACAACCAGTTGGTGGAGGGGACCATTTTACATACAGATGCCTCAAATGTTTCATCTTCCATAGACCATGCTCAAGTAGAAGACGAACTATAAAGCCACTGACAGCACAAAAATATAGTGTCCGCAGATTGTAAAGGTTGTATATGGTTGATGGGAATGTTGGAATTTTTCCTTGAAATCTCATAGATAAGTACCTAAGATGGATGAGATCTCCTATTCCATCAGGGATTGCATAACGGCTGGGCACCTTGTCCAGGTGCAACACCCTCAACAATCTGAAACATTTGTAAAGAGATTTCCAGTTTTGACTATTAAGTGGTGCATCTAATTGGAAGAAGCAGAACAAAGAACGAGAGTGCTTAGCCAAGTGGTCCACATGCATAAGCTATAAAATATCACCGCGAGTAATAGAGAGTCGACGCACTGTAGTTGGTGAGGCATAACCCACATTCCCACTATAAACATTAAGGAACATTCAGTTTCTGTTCTGGGTGCCTGCATGTGGTCTGTTGCAGTGGTGTTCTTTTCTTTCTGCTGCTCTGTCTTCAGCTTCTGCAGGTGTCTTCTTCTCTCCGCTGGGTGGTTTTGCTGGAGGAGTTGTGCCTTGCGGTAGTGCTGGAGCAGGGTTTTTCTTGTAGAGAAAAGTGTTGCAGCTTGGCAGTTTTGTAATTTGTTCTGCTGTGTAATTTGTTCTACTGTGGGCTAATTTGTTCTGCTGTGGGCTGTTTGTCAATTCCCGCAAGTATACGGTTGTCTCAAGTAATATAGACTATGGAAGTCCGATTATCGTTCCCACGAGGATCGTTACAAAGAAAATAACAATGATCAATGAAAAGGATTATCAATTCAAATATAGCTAACAAATGCAAATGAGATAACAAAAACAATGGAAATACAAATCAAAATAATAACAATGGAAATAAAAGAATGCAAACTAAAAGAAAACAAGAAACTAAATAACAAAGAGATGTTAATAGAAAAACTCAAGTAAGAACAAATCAAGAACAAGATTAGTAACAAGAATAACAAAGTTAATAACAAAAACAAAATGACAAGGTTAATACAAGAACAATGAAGAAATGCTAGATAGATCAAGTGAATAAGTGCGTGAAAATAAGTGCAAGATCAAGATAAAAAGAAACTAAAAGCATCCATGAAAACTAACTAATAAGGAGAACAAGATAGAAAATGAGTGGATAGACATAAAAAGAAACGTGCTAATAGTGTAAAATCAAAGGTGAAATTGATGGTGTGAATAGATAAATGGAGTGTGAGAATTAACATAAGTGAATAAATGTGTGAGAATGTGAATATAATCTAACTAAAGTGAGTAAAATAAGCAAGAAACAACACTAATTGATAGATTGAATCATCTAGAATCCACTAAGTAACACTAATCCAATACTAATGCTCTTATCTTTTCCTAAACAAAGACTCAAATCTAATGACAAATCAATGCTTAGATTTGGAAAATATAACTTTAAAACTCAAAGATAGAAATTAACAATCTAATAGCTAAGATTTTCTTCCCTTCATAAAAGAAAAGATTCCTAATGACTATCTATCAAAAGTAAGCATAAACCATCAAAAGATATTAACTCCTAAGCATGATTTATCAAACCTAAGCATAGATAGTAAAAAGAATGCTAAGAAATAAAATAAGCATGGAAGGTAGCACATTGTAATAAAGAAAAATCTATTCTAGCATGTTAAGCACATAAACAAAGAAAATTAAGAGCATAAGTAAAAGGAATAGTATTAACTTAGCTTCATCCAGAAGATCCAATCAAGTGATTAGCCACCCATTGAAGAAGATAAAGCTTTCATTACAAATCTTCAAATTTTACAAGGCTTTCCTCACTTTCTCTCTACAATTTGCTCTCAATTACATGAAAAGCTTAAGTAAAGAGGAGGAGGCTCTCCTTGCTTGTGTCTCTAATGCTTAGAGCTCCCCTCCTTATATAGATACATTTGCCTTGCTCTATTTTGGTTTCTTTCCAATGTGGGACTTCACAAGTATGGAAATATGAACATATGAATGTGATCCCATGTTGGAAAACAGGTCCCAGATTGATGTGCGATTTTGACCCCCGAAACGTCCGAATTGGGAAAAATGTTGTGAAATATGATTTGTAGATCTTAGAACAAGCTTTCCAATGCTTCTGACATCACCTCAATCGGACACCCGAGTAAAAAGATATGGTCAAAATACCAACCCAGGTCTTTCATTTTTCTTCTTATTATTGGCCTAACTTTGTCATTTCTTCATCCAATTGTCTTCCAAACTTATCCTTACTCTCTTTAACTCTTGAATCTCAACTTTAATCTTCAAATTAATCTTCAATTAACACCTACAAAAAGAAGTCAACATAATTGAGAGTATTTTTGAACATATTTTGTATGGAAGCCATTAGAAGTTATATAAATGCATACAAATGACCATCTATAATGGAAAGATATGAGCAAAGCATGATGGGGAAGAAATTTATTGTTTTTTCTACTAAAAATAGTGTTTTGAGTTCTTTTATCTTTCAAAATTCATAAAATAATACTATGAAAATGTATTTTTGTGAACTCATCACACCCCCAAACCTACATTTTGCTAGTCCCAAGCAAAATAAAAGAAAACTAACTATATGCAGAAAACGATAAAAAATCCTAACTCACTTTCGCAGGAATCGCGGTTGCACTTAGCTCGTGCAACAAGCCATTTAAACCCCTAAGTTTCACCTAGTGGACGAGTTTTGTCTCGTGAGGGTTTTCAGCGTATAAATCCCACAAAATTCTTTTTATTTATATCCTCGGGTTTTTAGCAAGCTAATAAAAATGAGAGCAAGTTTAGAATACTATCCAATTATCAAAAATCTTTCCATGATGCTCAAGTCTCGGAGTGTATTTGAGTGAGTTTAGCCAACACTTGTGCGGTTTTGGGTTTTGAGAAAACACAACTTTGATCACCTGCTAAATCCATTCGTTTTGACTTCAGCCTCACAGTCATACTCTCGGAAATAAAGTTGCGAAGATTTTCTGACTTATCACTCTATATGTGAGTATTGGCAAAGCAAAAGGACTCACATATTTTTTTGAAAATGTGGAATTTTTGGATAATTTATCTCATGGAAAGAACAACCATTTAACTGAGGGTGAAAATGCTCACTCAACTTCTCACTTGTTGAACATCCTAACTTTTCCTGAAATCCAATAGGTCTTTTATTGGTTGTAATGGGGTTAGGGGAAAGGGTTTGGTAAAAGATGGAAAATGAGGTTTTGGAGTTTATAAGAATGAAAGGTCTTAAGTTTTCTTTGAGGGATTTTTCTTCGAATCGACTTCACTTTTTTTTTTTCTCTCTCTTTTTTTTTCTTTTTTTTTTCTTTCTTTTTCTTTTTTTTTTTTTTTTTTTTTTCGAGAAGACTTTTTCCTTGGATAGATCATGTGAAGTATCAACAATGCACACTTCCTTCTTTCCTCATCTTTTTCTTACACTTCTCAAAAACAATGGGTTGAAGGCTTTTTATTTGGGTAAAGAAGCTTTGAGAATTTTTAAGGAAAAATGTATAAAGGATAATGGCTCAAAGGGTTACTATGGAAATGTTTTTATGGGTAGGTTTTTAATGGCCATGGGGTTTTAATTTTAAATTGCCTATCATCACTTTACCAGGTCTAGAAAGGTGCTCACAAGCTACAAGTCAAGGTTAGTTCGCAATTTTGGTAATACCCTCAATGGTTGGAAAGAAATAGGCACTAATGAGATAAAAGAAATGTGCCGAAAACTACGAGTTTGAGTAGCTCTTCATTCTACTCGGAATTAGCGCAGAAGAGTCCTTACCATGGAGGAATAGAAAGGCTCTACACTCAATTGGTTAAGTCTCCACTAGTGATTTGTCAGGGTCACTCAGATGTGCCCACTCTTCACTTGGACTACACTCATGTGGCTAAATGTGCAATAATTTTTTCCAAGACTTGATTTTGTGACACTTTTTTTTTTTTGTTTGAATTTGGATAGTATGGTAAACTAAGATTTCGAAATTTATTAACAAGCTAAAATCCTATGGAATTTTTTTTTCTTTTTTTTTTAATTTTTCTTTTCTTTTTTTTTTTAAATTAAAAATAAAGTTTTTTTTTTTAAATATTTACAGGCAAATACATGTGTGCAACGTAGTACCACACCCCCAAACCTAAATCAAACATTGTCCTCAATGATATGCAATGTGAAATGATAAATGGACAAGTAAAAATAAAAAATAAAAAAAATGGAACGCCCTACCATGGGTTGATGCAAAAAATGAATATTGGGTTGCCTACCAACCAACGCTAAGTTTCACTTTGTCAGCCCGACATGACCCTGAAAATTACTTATGCAACATACACAGGGTCCTGAACAAGAGTCTCTTCAACATCCTTGTCCTTAAGCTCTAGAAAGTGTTTCAACCTCTGACCATTGACTTTAAAAACATCCCCATTCTTGGGGTTCTCAATCTCAACTGCCCCATGAAAATAGACAGTACGCACAATGAAGGGTCCAGTCCAGCGTGATCTTAGTTTTCCTGGAAAAAGATGCAGGCGAGAATTATACAGAAGAACTTTCATGCCCGGTTCAAAGGATTTCCTCAAGATAGATTGATCGTGGTTTCTCTTCATCCGATCCTTATAAATCTTGGCATTCTCATAGGCGTCATTTCTAAGTTCCTCCAACTCATTGAGATGCAGCTTGCGTAGGTTACCGGCTTTAGCTAAATCAAAATTGAACATTTTGATGGCCCAGTAAGCACTATGCTCCAATTCTACCGGCAGGTGACATGCTTTCCCAAAGACCAATCGATATGGAGACATTCCGATCGGGGTCTTATAAGCAGTCCGATAAGCCCATAAAGCGTCTGTCAATCTTAAAGACCAATCTTTCCGGGTAGGATTGACTGTCTTTTCCAAAATTTGCTTTATTTGCCTATTAGACACTTCCACCTGTCCGCTAGTCTGTGGATGATATGGAGTAGCAACCTTATGAGTGATAGAATATTTTTTCATCAGATTCTCGAAGGTGCTATTACAAAAATGACTCCCACCATCACTGATAATCGCCCTGGGGGTACCAAATCTAGAAAAGATGTTTTCTTTAATAAATTTAATAACCACGTGACGATCATTTGTTCTGGTTGGAATCGCCTCTATCCATTTGGAGACATAATCTACAGCAAGCAAAATGTATAAGTTGCCGAAGGAACTCGGAAATGGACCCATGAAGTCTATGCCCCAGACATCAAAAATTTCCACAATAAGCATCGGATTTAAGGGCATCATGTTCCTCCGCGTAATTCTGCCTAATTTCTGGCAACGCTCACAGTGCAAACAAAACGTGTGACAATCCTTGAAAAGGGTGGGCCAGTAAAATCCGCACTGCAACACCTTTGCAGCAGTCTTCTTAGAACTAAAATGCCCACCACAAGCGTGGTCATGGCAGAAGGATATCACACTTAAATAGTCCTTTTCCGAAATGCATCTCCTAATGATCTGATCTGGACAGTACTTGAACAGGTATGGGTCATCAAAGAAGAAATGCTTAACCTCAGACAAAAACTTGGACCTATCCTGTTTGGACCAGTGATCGGGCATCTGTCCAGTGACCAGGTAGTTAACAATATCCGCAAACTAAGGGAAATGGGAGACACTCAGCAACTGTTCATCGGGGAAACTTTCACTCAAAGGGATGCTCTCATGCTCGATTTCCGTAGGTAATCGGGAGAGATGGTCAGCTACAACATTTTTAGAACCTTTCTTGTCCCGAATCTCAAGGTCAAACTCTTGTAACAAGAGAATCCACCTAATCAGACGGGCTTTCGCATCTTTTTTCATCAACAGGTACCTAAGGGCCGAATGATCGGTGTAAACTATGACCTTAGACCCAATCAGGTAGGGTCTAAACTTCTCCAGGGCAAAGACGACAGCTAACAGCTCTTTCTCTGTGGTTGTGTAACTCAGCTGAGCGTCATTCAAGGTCCGACTGGCATAATAAATGACATGGGGCGATTGGTTCACTCTCTGTCCTAGCACAGCCCCAAGAGCATGGTCAGAAGCGTCACACATGAGTTCGAAGGGAATTGTCCAATTAGGTGACTTTATTATCGGGGTAGAGGTCAACTCCTGTTTCAATTGCTCAAATGCTTGTAGGCAAGGTTCATTGAAGACAAAAGATACATCCTTAGATAACAGATTGCTCAAGGGTGCAGCTATCTTGCTAAAATTCTTAATGAACCGTCTATAAAAACCTGCATGGCCCAAGAAAGATCTGATATCCTTCACCGATTTTGGCGGTGGCAGGTTGGAAATGAGATCAATTTTGGCCTTGTCAACCTCGATACCATTCTCAGAAATAACATGGCCCAGGACAATTCCTCTTTTTACCATGAAATGACACTTTTCCCAATTCAAAACAAGATTCTTCTCTTGACATCTCACTAAAACAAGGTTCAGGTGATGCAAACATTCTTGGAAACTACCCCCATGGACCGAAAAATCGTCCATAAACACCTCTAAGAATCGCTCGACCATGTCCGAAAATATGCTCATCATACACCTTTGAAATGTCGCAGGTGCATTGCACAACCCAAAAGGCATGCGTCGGTAGGCAAATGTACCGAAAGGACATGTAAAAGTTGTCTTGTCCTGGTCCTCGGGTGCTATGGGTATCTGATTATAGCCGGAGTATCCATCAAGGAAACAATAAAAGGCATGACCAGCTAGTCTCTCAAGCATCTGGTCCATAAATGGGAGGGGAAAATGGTCTTTACGGGTGGCTGAGTTCAACTTTCTATAGTCAATGCACACTCGCCAGCTTGTCTGGGTCCTTGTGGTCACTAACTCGTTCCCCTCATTCTTTACAACAGTTATCCCAGACTTTTTGGGCACAACATGGATTGGGCTCACCCATGAGCTGTCCGAAATAGGGTAAATGATACCTGAATCCAACAGTTTCAGAACCTCCACTCTTACGACATCATTCATTGATGGATTAAGACGCCTCTGTGGTTCTCTTGAAGTTTTTGCACTTTCTTCCAAATGGATCCGATGTTGAACCACAGATGGGCTTATTCCTTTTATATCTGCAATCGTCCAACCTATAGCCTTTTTGTGATCCTTCAGGATCTCAATCAATTGTTGTTCCTGGACTTCTTCCAGGTCTGAGGCTATAATGACAGGGAGGGTCTCAGCTGGGCCCAAAAACACATACTTGAGGGTGTCAAGTAGTGGTTTTAGGTCGAGCTTGGGTGGTTCTTTAATTGATGGAACAGGTGGGGCAGCCGATGGAATCAAGATCTCTGGCTTAGGTTGCCATTGACTCCTCTCAAATGCAGGGGCAGAATCCAGTAACGCATTTACTTTTTTAATGCTTTTCTCAACATCAATGTTACCTCCAAAATATACAAGACAAGCCTCTAGTGGGTCCTCACAAACTAACTGTGATCCTACACTCTCAATAAGCTCCTCTAGGTAACTCACCTCACAAATTTCAGAATCACTCTCATCTCTGGGTTGCTTGCCAACGTTGAAAATGTTTATTTGGACTGTCATATTCCCAAACGATAGGTGCATCACACCATTTCGACAATTAATCAGGGCATTGGAAGTGGCAAGGAATGGTCTCCCTAAAATTACCGGGATTTTCACGATATTTCCAATTGGTGGTCGGGTATCAAGGACTACAAAGTCCACCGGGAAAACAAACTCACCTACCTTGATCAAAACATCTTCAACAACACCTTTGGGGTACCTAACTGAAGCATCAGCTAGTTGTAAGGTCACCTTTGTCGGTTTCAGATCCCCCAAACCTAACTCCTCGTATATCGAATACGGGAGCAGATTGACACTCGCACCCAAGTCCAACAAAGCTTGTTCTATGTGATGATCCCCTATTTGACAAGAAATTGTAGGACACCCAGGGTCCTTGTATTTGATTGGTGTCGAAGTGGTAATGATGGAACTGCATTGCTGGGCTAAAAAGGCCTTTTTGGGTACATTGGTTGTTCTCTTGAATGTGCATAAATCTTTGAGGACTTTGGCATAAGTCGGGATCTGTTGGATGGCTTCTAACAGTGGAATGTTAATTCTCACTTGCTTGAACACTTCAAGGATTTTATCCAACTGGACATTATTTTTCATTTTACCTAGCCTCTGAGGGTATGGGGCCTTGGGAACAAAGGTTTTAGTAGGGGGCTCATTCTCACTGGGTGAGGCAGTTCCTATTGGTTTTTCAGGTTCCTTAGTAGGCTCTGGGTCCTTCTTTGGTTCCTCGGGTTCTTTTTCCAAAACTATATGCTCCCTCATCACTTGGGTCCGTTCAGATTGCCTAGGGTCCTCTTCTGGTGTGTCAACCTCCCTTGCAGCCATTCTACGTGTGGTAACTGCATGCACTACATTGATTTGCTCATGGACTTTGCCCTTGTCATCATGGACAACAAACTGGCCTGTTGAAGTTTGGCCTTTGGGATTGGCTTCGGGCTGACTTGGAAAGGTACCCTTGTCTCTTTGAGCTAATGACCTGGCCAACTGGCTGACAGTGTATTCCAGCTTGGCAATGGACTGGGTATTAGCATTCAAATTCTGAGTAGTGCTTTGCTGGAATTGGAGGGTATTTTGGGCCAACATTTTCATTGTGTCCTCTAGAGAAGTTATCTGCTGATTCTGAGAATTAAGATTCTGATAACCTTGGACCATTGGTGGTCCCTGTGACACTTGGGGTACTTGAGGCTTTTGGTATCCCGGAGGTGGCATATGCTGGGCCATTGGCTGAGAAGGGTTTCCTTGGTGTTGTCCTTTGGTCCATGAAAAATTAGGATTATCCTTCCAACCAGGATTGTATGTATTAGAATATGGATCATACCTCGGCCGCTCATATCTAGTATTCTGGTAAAGTGCACTCACCTCCTCCATACTCTCACTTTGACTTTGACCAAACAATGCTCTACATTGGGATCCAAGATGGGTAAAATCTCCACAATTGGTGCAGGGTGGGGCAGTAGGATCACTAACTGCTTGGCTCATCTTTAATGATTCCAGGGTCTTTGGGGTGGTCTGCTGACAGGTTTGGTTCATTTCAAGGGCTTCTAATCTCCTAGTCAACGTGGCCAACTTGGCTTCGGCCTCGAATTTGGGTTCCACTCTATGCATGCCCCTTCTTTCTGCAACAATGGGTCTTTTGGGATCCTCTCTGATAGGTTCCCATTGGAGAGTGTTCTCAGCTACCTCCTCAAGGTATGTCCAAGCTTGGTCAGCTGTCTTTTGGGTGAATACTCCGTTGCAGAAAGACTCCACCATGGTCTTAGTGGGATAGTTTAGTCCTTCATAAAGGATTTGGACTAGCCGGATCTTTTCGAATCCGTGATGTGGGCATTGCAACAATAAGTCTTTGAACCTTTCCATGTACTCATACATGGTTTCTCCCTCCAGTTGGTGGAAGCTGTTCAGGGTATGTCTAATGAAGGCCGTTTTTTGTTTTGAATAAAACTTTTTATAAAAGGCCTCGACTAGTCCCTCCCATGTGTTTATGGAATTAGCCTGTAAGGCATAAAGCCATGCTTTTGCCTTCTCCTTCAGCGAGAACGGGAACAACCTAAGCTTAAGGGCCTCTTCAGACATATGGTTATACTTCATGGTTCCACAGATTTCCTCAAACTCTCTCACATGCTGATATGGGTTCTCATTTTCCACCCCTCGGAAAATTGGTAACATCTGGATTAAGCCGGATTTCAGCTCAAATGAGGCATTTGTGGCAGGTATGATGATGCATGAGGGCTGGTTAGATCGGGTTGGGTACATGTACTCCCTAAGAGTCATGGGTTGGGTTTGTGGGTTTCCGTCAGCCATTTCCTCAATGGCAATGGGGTCCGTAAAATTCTCCACAGGGATATCAAATAAATTGAAGCTCTCTAAACGACCCTGCACACATATCCAATTGTGCATAAACTACCTCTCAACTTCCAAAAATGATGGTCCGCTCAGATGAAGGAGGATTAATGCTTAAACACAAACAAGCAAAACAAAGTGATCTCTTTTTTTTTTTTTTTTTTTTTTTTTTTTTTTTTTTTTTTTTTTTTTTTTTTTAACCAAACTATGCTTAACTAAGGCTACCTAAGATTAAGCTAGACAGCTCCTAACTGTGAAGAGTACACCTAGGCCTCCAATCCGGTCCTATGAAACGTAGTCGGCCAGGCAAGCCCCCAGGGGATTGGTGGGATCACGATGCACGTGGCAAAGGTTCCGCTTAAATACCAAACTCCTAGAACAGATGAACTGTCTCCCTTAAGGGACAAGGCTATTCTAGGCACCGATTTCCGTCAAGGACCGAAAATGGTACAACCTTTGATGGTCTTCTCCTAATGAGCTCGTGTCCTATGGTCACGTTTCTACTCAAATTTTATTAAAGGCTAAGAATTCCTAAGTAGTGAGGAAAATGAGTTCCTATGGGCAAGGAAATGGTGATGAAATCCAATCCTTATCTTGTTGGGGGTATGATTGCCCTTACTAAGTGTGTGCTTTCCAAATTACTTTGTGTATTTTAAAATGATTAAGCACTACAAAGCAATTAAACAATCAAACAACCAACAAAATTGACCCACTAACGGGGGATGCGTGGGTGTATCAAAATACGCACCTCCCAAACTAAATTGGGGGAAGATCGGTTGCAGTCGACCCAAGCCACTGACACCAATTTCGGTGTACGAACTTGGGGGGCTGCGACGGTATCGTCCAACCGTCCTCCTTCTTAATTATTACAATACTTTGAACACTTAAATGAACTTTAAAAAAAATTATTACAAACTTGAAATGAATCCTAATACAAGAGTTTCTAAGAAAGCAATTTAAATTCCTAAGTTAGAATTCTTTGGTTGCTCTTTTCTTCTTTCCTTGCTCCAATCACAGAATCTCTGAAAATACAAACAAAGAAAATGTATAGAATCCGCAATGAAAACTAAAAGAAAGAATAAAAATGCAACTAAGCTATATGAAAGTTGAAAATCCTTAAAATCAAGTATTTCTATGTACGCCGATCCCCGGCAACGGCGCCAAAAACTTGTTTGTCAATTCCCGCAAGTATACGGTTGTCTCAAGTAATATAGACTATGCAAGTCCGATTATCGTTCCCACGAGGATCGTTACAAAGAAAATAACAATGATCAATGAAAAGGATTATCAATTCAAATATAGCTAACAAATGCAAATGAGATAACAAAAACAATGGAAATACAAATCAAAGTAATAACAATGGAAATAAAAGAATGCAAACTAAAAGAAAACAAGAAACTAAATAACAAAGAGATGTTAATAGAAAAACTCAAGTAAGAACAAATCAAGAACAAGATTAGTAACAAGAATAACAAAGTTAATAACAAAAACAAAATGACAAGGTTAATACAAGAACAATGAAGAAATGCTAGATAGATCAAGTGAATAAGTGCGTGAAAATAAGTGCAAGATCAAGATAAAAAGAAACTAAAAGCATCCATGAAAACTAACTAATAAGGAGAACAAGATAGAAAATGAGTGGATAGACATAAAAAGAAACGTGCTAATAGTGTAAAATCAAAGGTGAAATTGATGGTGTGAATAGATAAATGGAGTGTGAGAATTAACATAAGTGAATAAATGTGTGAGAATGTGAATATAATCTAACTAAAGTGAGTAAAATAAGCAAGAAACAACACTAATTGATAGATTGAATCATCTAGAATCCACTAAGTAACACTAATCCAATACTAATGCTCTTATCTTTTCCTAAACAAAGACTCAAATCTAATGACAAATCAATGCTTAGATTTGGAAAATATAACTTTAAAACTCAAAGATAGAAATTAACAATCTAATAGCTAAGATTTTCTTCCCTTCATAAAAGAAAAGATTCCTAATGACTATCTATCAAAAGTAAGCATAAACCATCAAAAGATATTAACTCCTAAGCATGATTTATCAAACCTAAGCATAGATAGTAAAAAGAATGCTAAGAAATAAAATAAGCATGGAAGGTAGCACATTGTAATAAAGAAAAATCTATTCTAGCATGTTAAGCACATAAACAAAGAAAATTAAGAGCATAAGTAAAAGGAATAGTATTAACTTAGCTTCATCCAGAAGATCCAATCAAGTGATTAGCCACCCATTGAAGAAGATAAAGCTTTCATTACAAATCTTCAAATTTTACAAGGCTTTCCTCACTTTCTCTCTACAATTTGCTCTCAATTACATGAAAAGCTTAAGTAAAGAGGAGGAGGCTCTCCTTGCTTGTGTCTCTAATGCTTAGAGCTCCCCTCCTTATATAGATACATTTGCCTTGCTCTATTTTGGTTTCTTTCCAATGTGGGACTTCACAAGTATGGAAATATGAACATATGAATGTGATCCCATGTTAGAAAACAGGTCCCAGATTGATGTGCGATTTTGACCCCCGAAACGTCCGAATTGGGAAAAATGTTGTGAAATATGATTTGTAGATCTTAGAACAAGCTTTCCAATGCTTCTGACATCACCTCAATCGGACACCCGAGTAAAAAGATATGGTCAAAATACCAACCCAGGTCTTTCATTTTTCTTCTTATTATTGGCCTAACTTTGTCATTTCTTCATCCAATTGTCTTCCAAACTTATCCTTACTCTCTTTAACTCTTGAATCTCAACTTTAATCTTCAAATTAATCTTCAATTAACACCTACAAAAAGAAGTCAACATAATTGAGAGTATTTTTGAACATATTTTGTATGGAAGCCATTAGAAGTTATATAAATGCATACAAATGACCATCTATAATGGAAAGATATGAGCAAAGCATGATGGGGAAGAAATTTATTGTTTTTTCTACTAAAAATAGTGTTTTGAGTTCTTTTATCTTTCAAAATTCATAAAATAATACTATGAAAATGTATTTTTGTGAACTCATCATGGGCTGAGTTCAGTTCCCTCTCTGGATCCTGTTCAGTTCTTTGAAGGCGCTTCAGTACTGTGGCTTGAGTTCTTTCTGCTGCTGAATTGTACGTTGCTATCAGTTTGTTGTTGCCTGAGACTGAAGCATATCTATCTTGAGGTAAAGAAATCAAGGACATCTGTATTTCAGCATCAGCTGAACTTGTGGAAAATTGGAGGCGAATTGTGTTGTTTTTTTGTCACACTTTTTTTTTTTTTTGCTAATTTGCAAATTGAATTAAGAAGAAGGGAAAAGGCCAAAGGCCCCCAAAGAAACAAAGAGAGCGATGGAAGGAGGCTAAAGGAAAAAACCACCCCAGCAACAAGAGAAGCCAGAGGAAAAAAACAGAGGAAGAAGATAGAAGAAAAATAAAAAACAACCAAAGACTCCACTAGAAAAACAACACCACAGCCCACAAGAACTGCACAAGAAAAAAAACACCAAAGCCACCAAGAGCAGCACTACACAAAGCTGACTCCAGGAAGAGTAGCTCCAAGAACAACAGAGGAGAGGAGAGCACTACAGAACAAGAGCATAGCAGACAGGCCAGCGGCAACGGCACAAACAGCTCCCACCAGATAGCAGAATAAAGAGCAGTACCTGCAAGGGCTCAAAGGACAGCAGCAGACAGCAGCAGAAGACATCACCAACACAGCAAGAAGGGGCAACAAAAACCTGCCTTTGAAAGCTGAGCCAACCAAAGAAGCAACAGACTACAGAGTAGCACCCAGAACTGGGAGGAAGACCAAGGCTGAGAGCACACAGCCAAGCCCCTAGCAACAGAGCAAATTACTGCAACTAAGCCCTCAGCTGGACAAGGCAGCACCACAAGCACAGAGAAAGCACACACAGAAAGAAGAGGAGAACTGCCAAAGCAGGGAAGAAGAACAAAGCAGAACCTTGCACTGAGGCTGGAAACTCCTAGGCAGCAGAACAGAACAAAGCAGCCAAACCCAGCGAGCAAAGCAGCAGAACTTCAACATAGCCCCCAGCAAAGATTACCCAGCAACACAACAAAGCCCACAAACCCAGCTCCACTAACACGACAGCAACACACCCACAGAGGATCAAACAGAGGCCAATAAAACACTTACTTAAATCTGATAGTGCTGCTTACATAAGATAGAGAAAGAGATGGTTATATGAGCACATGTATGATACAATCATCCATTAACTATAACACATAAGTTCAATTAATTTGTTGGACAACCAGTACATGCCTCTTATGTTTTTTTGTCACACTTGTTGGTTGAATGGCTGGCTAAGTTGCATGAGATGGTTATATGAGCACATGCATGATACAATCATCCATTAACTATAACACATTAGTTCAATTAATTTGTTGGACAACCAATACATGCCTCTTATGTTTTTTGTTTTTTTTTTCTTTTGTTAAGACTTACATGTGTATTATATATGATATTGAAATTCTTAGGTTAGCTTGTTCTTTTTTTACTTTTGTTAAGACTTATATGTGTCTTATGTATGTTATTGAAATTCCTAGCTAGGTTATCTTGTTGATCTACTCAAAATTTTAATTTTTTCCACATAGGTTCTTGGTGCTGACACTCGAGGACGTGTTAGGGGATTGGGTTTGGGTGTTTCAAGGACTTCCATGCAGCATACACGTCCATATAGGATAGCCTTGCAAGAGGAGCAAGCATCGAGAGAAACCATGCAGACCCAAATGGACAAGTTAAAGGAAATGCTAGAAATACGATTAGCGGAGGAAGCTAGGCAACGCAAGGAGGACATGGAACGTTTCTTTACTTCTTTTTCTCAGGGTGGGTCAGAGGTTCAAACCCCTAACGATCGTGGGAGTTCCTCTCAGGTATAAAGCATTTTTATATAATAATACATGCCTATATTTGAAATAATGTGTGAGATTGATAAACTATATGGTGACATCAATTGTTCCTAATTGTAGATGAGAGATGATTTCTCAACACAGTCGCATCCCATAATAGCCGCACAAACGGGAACAAGTTTGTGTAAATTGATGCTCCTGACCAAGAGGCCTGCATGTGTTGTTGCTTATGGCCGAGTGAAGGGTGACTCACCTGATGATCCGGGTTGCTATAAGATTATCCTAGACGAAATTATTGAAGGGCACGTCGACTTGGTAACTGGAGAAGGCAAGATGGAAGATCTTATAACAGGAGATGAGACCGAGTGGCCCAAATGGAAGACTGTATTTTACTAGATGTGGATGAATGCATACTAGATGGATCTATTTGACTGATAGTTTAAATCTTGAGTTTTCTCTATAGATGGATGTTTTGTTTTGACCATTAAATGTGGATGAATGTATATTGTTTTTGACTATTGTATGGATATTTGAATGGCTATTGTAAAATTTTTAGTTTCCTACTTTTTGGGAGGAGATCTCATTGTTAGTTAGCCTGCAGTAGCTTCTCTCTTCCTTTCCTTTGTTGTTGCAGTGGCAGTTGGAGTCGTGTAGTTCTGATGTGGTTTCAGCTGCAGTCCCTGCTGTGTGGTCTGGGAGTGTTGGCTGTGTGCTGCCTTGTTTTGGTGCTCTCTGTTCCTGCTCAGTCTTCTGCTGCTTGGAGTTGCCTGGTGCTTTGAAGTGCTGTGAGTGTCGCAGTGCTGTTTGTGCAGGATTGTTCTCTGTTGTAGGAAGCTGCTTCCCCTATTCTTTGGTTTTGTTTTTCTGTCTCTGTGGTTCTTCTGAGTGCTGTTGCTGTGTCAGAGGGGCTGGAGTGTTTTGGTTCTGGGTTGAGTTGTTTGCAGCTGCTGCTTCCTCCCTGCCTTTGTTGTTTTTCTTCCCTCCTTCTGTGAGCAGTTGAAGTGGTGGTGGCGCAGCGTTGTTCAGCTGTTTGGTCAGTTGTGGAGTTGTCTGGGAGTGGCAAGGAGGTGTGCCCTTCTTCTCTTTGGAGCTTTCAATCCCTGTATTGGTCTCCTCTGTTTTTTGCAGCATTTCATCTCCTCTTTTCCCTCCTCTGTATTCTTTTTTTGGTTTGTTTTGCTGCCTGTTTCATTCTTTGTTGGTTGTCTCCTTGTATCTTGGGGGCCTTAGCCTTTCCCTCTTTAATTCAATTTGACATTAAGCAAAAAAAAATGGCTATTCTAAATGGTTGTTTAATTTGTGACTATTAGATAGATGTTTGAATGGGTATTACAAATGGCTTTGTGGCTTTTTTACTATTGTTGTTGTTGATAGGTGCAAAATTTTTAAATATTCATTTTCTATTTTTTAATTTTTTTTCCTTTATAAAACAATGACTGCTTAGAACAGTCGTTTTACAAGTTTTTTTAATATTAGTTGATAGTAATTTCTCCTTAAAAAACGACTGTGAGAAGCCGTCGCTTTATTGCCTAATAAAAACGACTATTTAAAACAGTCGTTTTATATTCAAATTATCGACAGTTTTGGACAGTCGCTTTCAAAAAACGACTATGAAAATTTCGACGGCCGGTCCGACGGACTTGTCCGTCGTTTTTGAAAAAAAAACGACTGTTTTTAACAGTCGTTATTTGACGATTTTGACGTAGTGGGTGTCGGTTATTCTCTGGCTGACCTTCCCTCAGTTGTTCTACCTCAGCCGAGTTCTACTTTCCTCACTGGAGGACTCCCTCACATCACCCAAGGTCTACTTCCCTTGCTAGAGGATAGGATTCCTGCCCCCTAAGCTGCGTACCAAAAACATACAAAACAATAATACGTCACGTTATGATCAATGTTAAAATTGCATAAACTAAATATGATGATTGTTTTTAGATGATGATTGATCGTGCAGCCCATGTTGTGAGACTTAGTAAATAAGTGCTTACGAAAATCAACTTCAAATCCAAAACAGATTGTTAGAAGAAGAATCAAGTGTCCAACTAGAGATAGAGATAAGAAAGGAAGAGATGAGTTCGTGTAATCCTATACTCTGTGAGAGAGTTAGAGATGTAAGAGCTCTCTCTCCTGTGGGTGTCAGAGTCTTCTAAACCAAAAGTCGGGTTGAAAAACCGACCTTAACACAGGCTAAGGTCCCGATAACTAGATCTCTATTAAATATCAATCCACACTTGATTAAACTAATAATTAGTCCTAAATCCAATTGAAAGCAATCAAACCACACAATGAGAAGGACACACGAGTTATACGTGGAAAACCCTACTTGTGAAAAAAAACTACGGGCGTTACCGTCTAGGTCAACTGACAACCAAGCACTATAAAAACAAAAGTTACAAGAAAACTTATAACCCTTTCCTAGTTTCTAACTCAACCTAAGGACTGCTTTGATTTTGTTGACTGCTCATCGTTCAACTTCATTATGCTTGAACAAACCACCTTGAATCCGTCTTCAAGATGTCTCCACTTCGAGAGAGTGGAATGGAATCAGATCCAACGCTTGATCTTCAGCACACGAACTAGAAGCCTGGTGGGGGGGGGGGGGGGGGGGGGGGTTGGGTTTAATATTGATGAGAGTACTTTGGAATAGAGAGAGAATGGCTATTTATAAGCCTGAATTCGTACCTCTTGGATTGTGATACAATTAGGATAGAACATAGCATCATGAGAGAATTTAGGAAGGAGTTTCCGGATGAAACTGTAATTCGCCCAAGTTCGCTCGAGCGGACAAGGAGTTTGCTCAAGCGAACTCGTCTTTGTCTCAGACGATCAGTTCAGAAGTAAGATGGCTCGAGCAGAGAGAAAATATGGGTCGAGCGATGAAGTCTCTGTGATGGGTTCGCTCGAGCAAACGGGACATTGCTCGAGCGAACACAGTCAGTTCCCAAAACGACTGTTCTTCTTTGCTGACAAATTTCGGCAGTCCATTCTAAATCAAATTACAACTTTGAGAGACCCAGTTTTATCGATAACCAATGAATTAGCCAACTCTCTAAAACCTTACAATCTCCCCCTTGGGCATTTCATGGACACAACTCCTATTACACAAAAATCTACCCAAGTTCTTGCACTAAAACATATCCGGACAAAAACTCCTCCAAATCTATACAAAAATGTCTTGATGTATAAATCCCTGCATATCCTGTTCACTAGATCAACTGCATTATCATAGAAAAAAAATAATCTTGATTATAGCACAAGTAGATAAAGGAAAAGCATTTAAACATTCAGCACATAATCAAATCATCACTCCCCTTTTTTGTTCATAAATTGACAAGGGTACACATAGAAAAGAGAATAAAAAAAAAAAAAAACAGGGTCATTAGGATGCAGTATCATCAGAAGAGATAAACAAAAGTCTAAATAGTTTCAGCCAAAGTGAACATAAACCACAAAAGTAGCAAAAGATGAAGTTTCAGAAGACACAAAAACAATCAATTGCAATAACTGATTTCCAAGTCTCACAAGGATCGCAGCGAGAGTTTCATCAATAGAGTTGAAGCGGCCATCCACAGCATTGAATCGTGCATCAATGTGATTATTCATAGATTGAATTTGTTTCGTAAGAAGTGCAACTGGATCCGCATTCCCTTGTGGCTCCCCTTGTACATTGGCATTAGGGGCAACTTTTTCCACCTCTATCTCGTCTCCTTGAACAATTGGTGGAGTGTGAGTAGACGATTGAGCCAAAGAACGAGCATTGATAGGATTCCCAATTCGCTGAGTCAGCTCATTTGTCTTCTTTGGAACTTCTTTCCACAAAAGAAACTCAGTGATGAAAGCAGCAAATGGAAGAATGGAGTTGCGTTTTACGGAGAGCATCTTGAATAAGACATTCAGAATTACTTGAGAGATGTTCACTTGCTTCCCGATGCCAATGCAATATAAAAGATAGCCATTCTTATGGCTCACATCAGATGTGCGTCCCCTTGGTTCTAAATTGTAGCAAACAACACGATTCAAAAACCTGTATTCCTCTGTCAGATTGCAATGAAGGATGCATCCACTAGGCCAAGGTGTTTCTTCACCACATAGAGTAGTGCCAATCATGTCATAGTTAATCTGTACTTGGCTGTCTTCTAGAAGAGGATAATCAGCACCCTCTACTATTGGAATGTCAAGAAATTTAGAGATTTCTGTTGCTATGACGTTGATCCATTTTCCACGAACATAGGTCTTCAATGAATCAGAAGACACAGGCTCCAAATTGTTGTAAAATTCTCGAACCCAGTCAGGGTAAATCTCTCTGATTTCAAAATGCAGTAACGAATCCCAATTCCTGTTTCAAAATTGTGTCAAACTGCTTTTCCAAGAAGAGCCTCATCAACTTCCCTTTCAGACTCAACGGTCCTTTTCATGAACTGCTCTTGGAAGAGAATAGATTTGTTCAGAGAAGGGAATCAATGACGATCAAATGGAGGCTGAGATGAAGAAGACTCCGCACGAGTTTTCTTTTTGGGAGCCATTGAAACTGTAAATGGCAAAGAAAAAATTCCACAGAAAGTGTATCTCAGAGATAAACAAACTAAAGAACCCAAAAGCAAAAAAAAAAAAAAAAAATGAAGAAAAAATCAACAGTTCTTAAGCACTACTTCCAGCCAAGATCAAGCATTCACCAAGGTCATTATTTGAACAATAAACAACCAGTCACCCATGAGATTCATGGTGAGTGCAATCCAATTCAATCCAATACTCAAAAATCATAGATGATACTCCAATCCAACCAACACCCCCAAATGCAAATCACAAAAAGACGAAGGATGAAAGAAAAGAAATAGAAGACATAAGTGGAACCAAAATGAAGAAATTTTCAGCTATAAAACCTAAAAAAAAAATAATAATATTTTGTTGAATGGTGAAGAAGAAAATACCTTTTTGGAGGTCCGAAGGAGTTTTGATAGCAGAGGAGGAGGCGGACGAAAATGGAAGCTAGGGTTTGGAGGAAGAGGAGAAGAAGCGAGAAGAAAGAAAAAAAATAATGATGGTCTGGCGAACTTAAATGCTGCATGTTTTCTCGAGCGAACGTGAGTGGTCACTCGAGCGAAGTGTCAAAATTTTGAATAAAATTCAGTGCGGGGCAGCAAAAATACTATAAACATCTATTGTTTGGTCAAATCACTCCATGAGATACAGTAAGAAGAAACTTTCATAAATTTAAGTGCACAGTGATAAATGTGAATAGTATGACCAAGAAAAATAAAATAAAATAAAATAAAACTGAATAAATTAAGTGTGACCCGCTCCCCTAAATCTCCTCGAGACGAACGTAATTGTTACATGGGGAGCACACCCATCAACAAGAAGTTAGGCAAGATAGTTCCCTTTTTTTAGCAGAAAATTTCTATTTCCCTTTTTTTTTTTTATTCATAAAATTTCTATTTCCTTTTTTTTTATAAATAACTCTGGGGGACAGATTGAACCATCATGGGTGACTTTCACACTAATAAACATGGTAGCCTTCTCCAAATGAAGCTTTTCAATCAAGTGGAAGCTATCACACACATTCTTAAGTAGCCCTAATCCTCCGATTTAACCTGATTACCATGACATCTCTTAAAGTATAAAGACGAAAAGAGTTGTGAGAGAATCGAAAACGATTCGTGCAGTACACCAAAAAAAAATCCAAACAGGCTTGGTCATGTGAAAATTTATATGTGCACTTAAATAAACAAGAATTTAATGGATTTTCGGGAATAAGAGAGAACCCTAGAGATTTACTTAGAGATTCAAACCCCGTTGCATCCAATGGTTTTGTGAAAATATCCACCAATTGATTTTCAGTTGGAATGTGATGTAAGGAAATTATGTCCTCCTCCATAAGATCACGAATGAAATGGTGCCTAATGTCTATGTGTTTGGTTCGAGAGTGTTGTACCGGTTTTTTGGAAATGTCTATAATACTCTCATTATCACAAAACACTGACATTGTTTCTTGCTCAATTACGTAATCTTGCAGCATTTGTTTCATCCATAGAAGTTGTGTACAACAACTTCCAGTAGCATTATATTTAGCTTCAGCGGTTGATAAAGATGTTGAAGTCTGCTTTTTACTAAGCCAGGCCACCAAATTATTTCCAACAAAAAAACAGCCACCAGAAGTACTTTTACTATCGTCAACACACCCAGCCCAGCCAACATGTGAAAAACAAACAATGGTAGTGTTGGTATCTTTAGACATCCAGATGCCATACTCAACAGTGCTACTTATATATTTCAAAATTCTTTTGGCTGCTTGAACATGAGATATTTTTGGTATGGGCTGATATCTCGCACAGACACCAACACTGTAAGCAATATTAGGACGACTGGAAATAAGGTAGAGAAGACTACCTATCATACTCCTGTGGAGTGTTTCATTGATGTTCTTTCCATCACTATCAAGGCTGAGTTTGGCAGTTGTGCTTATGGGAGTCCTTGCATGTTTCGATGATTACATGCTGAACTTTTTCAATAACTCTCTGGCATATTTTGGCTGTGAGATGAAAATGCCAGAAGGAGTCTGCTTGATTTGTAATGCCAGAAAGAACGAAAGTTCACCAACCATGCTCATTTCAAACTCGCTAGCCATTCTTTCAACAAATTTATCCGACAAAAGGTCAAAAGTTGAACCGAAGATGATATCATCTACATAGACCTGTGCAATAACAATGTTCCTCTTGTCTTATTTGATGAACAAGGTCTTGTCACCACTGCCTCTTTGAAAACCATGCTTAACCAGAAACACTGTCAATCTTTCATACCAGGCTCTAGGTGCTTGTTTCAAACCGTAAAGAGCTTTTCTCAATTTGAAAACATGATTTGGAAAATGAGGATCTTGAAATCCTTTTGGTTGTTAAACATAGAATTCCTCATTTACAAATCCATTTAAAAAAGCACTTTTTACATTCATTTGAAATAATTTGATGTTAAAAAAACAAGCAATAGCAAGCAACAGTCTTACTAACTCAAGTCTAGCGACAGGGGTAAGTGTTTCATCAAAATCGATACCTTCAACTTGAGTATACCCCTGAGCAACTAGACGTGCTTTGTTCCTTATCACTTGACCTGACTCATTGGTTTTATTTTTAAATATTCATTTTGTACCGATAATGTTTGTCTGATAGGGTCTAGGAACAAGTTTCCAAACACTATTTCTTTCAAATTGAGCAAGTTCCTCATGCATAGCATTAATCTAACTATCATTAACAAGAGTATCTTTTACAGTTTTTGGTTCTAGTGTAGAATAGAAACATAACATAAATGAATTACCTCATCGCGTACCTATTTTCTAATTTTCAAAGGAGTGGAGATCTCACCTATAACCGTATCCAGAGGATGATTTTTCAGTACTTGTCATCTTTGGGATCGTGGATGAACAGTAGATGGAGATACATCTTTTCCAAGAGTTTAAAGAGTAGGTGAAATTTTCTTGACTTTAGATGTTGAAGTTGAGCTTTTTGTTGCACTTATCTCTTCGAATTGACGAATGATATCCGGCACAATAGATTCTAAGAAAGATGTCTTTGGACTTGCAGATTCTTCAATTGTAGTGGTTTCCTTTTTCTTTTCATTTTCAGATTCAGGTTGAGATGTACTGTCCACATCTTTATCCATGACCTATTCAGAAGAAGGAGAAAAGGTCATGCCTTCTTCATCATCAGAAAAATAATCAGATGTTCCTGCATCATCCATAACCACATTTATGGACTCCATAACTACAGAGTTTTTAAGATGAAAAACCTTATAGGCTTTGCTCGTAATGAGTAACCAAGGAAAATTCCTTCCTCACTTCTAGAGTCAAATTTAGTTTAGTGCTCTCTATCTCGTAGAATGTAACACTTGCTCCCAAATGTTCTGAAATATTTGATGTTGGGCTTGACTCCGGTCCATATTTCATATGGAATGGTTTTTGTGCTAGGACGAAGATAGACACGATTAATAACATAAACAGCGTGTTTACGGCTTCAACCCAAAACCATTGGGGAATATTTTTGCTATGCAACATAACTAGTGCCATCTCATGAACCACACGATTTTTTTGATCAACCACTCCATTTTGTTATGGTGTTTTTTTAGAAAATTCATGTTAGATGCCATGATGAGTGCAAAAGGTAGAGAAGTCAGAATTTTGAAATTCAGATCCATGATCGGAGCATATTCTAGAAACTCGTCCAAATTCTTGTCTCTTATCTGCAATAAGCAAAGACCATAAGTCATTAAAGACAATAAAAATTTCAGATTTATCATGCAAGAATTGGACTCAAGATAATCTAAAAAAATCATCAATAGTAAAAAAGATGTATTTTTTACCGCCAATACTTTCAAACTTAATGGGTCCCATAAGATCTACACGTAACAGCTCTAAAGGTCTATTAGTAGTAAGAGAGTCAACCTTTTTATGCGGAGTTCTTATTTCTTTACCAACTGACATGGGCCACAAACACTATTCGGGGCTCTTTGAAGTTTGGGCAGCCTATGAACTAGTTCAAGTTTTGATAATTTTTCCAAGTCTTTGTGGTTAACATGACCCCAACCTTTGATACCATAGATCAATATCACTTATCATTGCAGAATTATATGACATATCCTTTTCTATAAATACCACATAATAGTTGTCAGGATTTCTTTTACCATGGAGCACAGTTTTCCCCTTTTATCAACAATGATGACTCATTAGCAGAAAAGTGGACTTCATGCTTGTTATCACACAGTTGACTTATACTTAGAATATTTGTCTTAAGCCCATAAACCAAGTAAACATTCCTCAGTTGAGACATACCTGGAATGGAGACTGTATCTTTTCCAATGACCTTTGCCTTACCTCCATCTCCGAACCGAACACTTCCACCATTATAGTCTTCAAGGGAGGTAAACAATGCTTTGTTCCCTGTCATATGCCTAGAATAGCCATTGTCCAAGTACCACACACCCGATTCTGTTGCATTGAGTGCAGGAAGGACCACATTACAGCGAAGGTTAGATTTACGGACCCAGATGGTTCACCAACACCCAGATGGTGTTGGTCTTGATCTGTTGAGGAGTGACGTATTGCTTTCTCCGCTGATTTCGTTGATAGTCTCTCAATTTATTACAATGTGGTCGTATGTGTCATTTAATCCCACAAAAGTGACATATGGGAACAAAATTGGGTTTTGACACATATCTTTGATAATAGTTATTCGAGTATGTAGCTTTTGAATAGTTCGAAGGCATAGCAGTCATAGTAGGTCCTTGAGCAAAAGTAGACTTACCCTTTTCCTTTGATGATGAAGCTCCTTGAACATAACCAAGTCCTGATTTTGAAGAAACAGACTATTGATATCCGAGAATTTCATTCAGCTTCAATGATCCTGTATTCATCCGATTGATTGAAGCTTTGGTGGAGTCCAATTCTGCAAGTGCCATCTTCAATTTTCCAGCAAGGTTCTCTTTTTCAGATTTGCATGAGTTCAGCTCATTTTGCAAGTTCACCAACTCATATTCAACTTTTTGAGATTGTTGTTGTAGACGATCATTCTTTTGACCTGCAAGAATCAACTTGTTAGACAAGATAGTGTGTTGATCTTCTAGCTATTTTACCTTAGATTAAGATTATATCAATGTCACTTGCAATGATGTATTCATTTCTTTCATTGCCTTTAATTTCAAGGCTCTTTTCTCACTAATTTTCGACATTTTGACAGATTCTTGAAAAAACTTTTGATAGTCTTCATCACCCTCCTGTTCTCCATCAGAAATTTCATTAATATCTAAACCATCCTCTGACTTAGATTCCTGCACAAAAGAGGTTTCACAGAGAGCTATGAAAGAAACATATTTTCACGACTCTCTTGAAGGTGAATCAGGTTCAGAAACTTCTTCATCAGATTCCTCATCCCAAGCAACATTTAAAGCCTTACCTTTGTTCTTTTCTCTGCGATTTGCACACTTGGCAACAGTGTGACCATATCCTTAGCATTCAAAACATTTGATTAGCTTTGATGTACCCTTAGATTGATTCTGTTCTGTTTTAGGTACAAATTTTCCTTTTGAAGGTGCCTTGGGATTCGATGAATCCTTCTTGGTAAAGGCTTTTTTTATTTTTCCACATCTTTTTAAACTTTCTAGCAAAGTAAGCCTCAAATTTTGCATTATCAAAATCACCACCAGAATCACTAATTTCAGGGTCATCCACTGAATTGGAAGACACGAGAGCAATGTCCTTCCCCTTTTTCATTTGACAATGATTTGCCTCGAAGGTTTGCAAATTACCAACAAGTTCTTCAACAATTATGGAATTGAGATCATGATGCTCCTCGATGGCAACCACTTTTGGACGAAAACGTTCAAGGAAAAACCTCAAAATTTTCTTGATGGTTTTAGATTGAGGAATGGGTTCTCCCAGGGTAAAGCATGAGTTGACAATCTTAGTCAATTTTGTATTGAATTTATCAAAAGTTTCAAACTCTTTCATCCGAATTATCTTAAAAGCGGCTGTCAAGTTTTGGAGTTTGGTTTGCTTGACAGTGTCTATTCCCTCATGAACAGTTTGTAGTAGATCCCAGGTTGCCTTTGCATTAGGGCATGCAGAAACTCTATGGAATTCTATTGCAGTAATTCCATTGTAAATTGCATTAACGGCCTTATTGTTGCAATTGGACCTAGTCTTTTCATCAGCAGTCCATTGGGCTTTACGTTTCAGTTTAGTCTGCCCATCAACAACAATGGTGGGTGTTCATGAATTTGCACATTTACGCATCATTTTAGGATGAATTGGGGCTTTAATTAGGTGAATTGCATCATCTAATTTCATCATTTCATGCATTTTCACCTAGGAACCTGAATTTTCATACTTTTCATGCATTTTTTGCATTAACTTAGAATGTTTTGCAAATTTTCTCCGAAGAGTCCCAGTTGGAGTAAAACTCTATCCGAGTAGGTCCCGCTTTAATATAGGCTCTTCAGTATTTGACGTGTTGGATTAGAATGTGCAAAAAATGAGAATTGTAGGCCTCTGTCATGGAACCCACTTTTAAGCACACATACTCATCCTAGGCCTTGCATTGCTGAATTGAAGCTTTAAAAGAAGTAAATTGAAGAATTCACCACGTGGACCCCACACACAAGCCATATGCAAATCGATCAATGGAGGGGTCCACTCATCATGTCAGTTGAAGAGTCCTAACTACAGTAGAAGACTTCTCATAGGGCCCATTGTTCAAGCAGATGAAATGTCTCACATGGCAGGGTCCGCAGTAGTTGCAAATTTGAAATTATTAATGGATAATTTAAAGAGTACAATTATGATTGAAACAAAAGAAGAAGAGTTTGAATTATCCACATTTGATGTCCTTTCGAAAATGAAAGTTGTGCAGAGATAGAATTCATTGCAAATCAAATTTTAAAAGTTAATCCCGTTTTTCTCAGGATAACTCATCTTCAAATTTCCTTAACTTTCAATCCGATCGATGGATCGATGAAATTTACCTACCGTTGGAAAGCTTATTCAGAGTATATATTTGTGGAGCCCAAGAATGTGCAAATCAGAGCTATATTGACAAAGTTATGGGCCTAGAGATTTTCATGTTTATTTTTAGACGGGATTGTAATTAAATTCACGCCGTTGACAATCAATTGCTACACATTTCTTGTGGGACCCCATTTGAAGATTAGCCAAGCTACCCAGAGGTTTCCAGAAGCTTCCACCTCATTCAAATTCAAAAAGGATAAGAGATATACCTTATCAATGAAGAAAAATCAAATCTGCAAAGAACGTGTCTGAATTCAATGTATCTGATAGATAATCGGAGATATAAAAGGAACCAAAAAGTAGCATACGGGAGTCACTCCCTCCCCTTGGGCGTCCCTAATTACTCACTCTTCTCTTTCATTTCTTTTCCTAATTAATAGAATTTAAGAGTTATTTTTGGGTATTCTGGAGCCCTGTTCCAGAAATTAGGATTTTTAGAAAAGAGATTTCTGAGAGACCATTGTACAAGGAGATGCTATCAATGAAATTACTTATGGAGTTCTTTTCAATGGCTGGCTAGATTTCTGGATTGCCGCACACAGATGAAGCTAAGTAGATCTTTAATTTAATCTATTTGATTTTTCTATTAATTTCTTGTCTCTTTTAAATGTATGCTCTATTAGAATAATAGATCTATCTTCATGCTTTAGGCAACCTCTATTTTGATTTCTAATGAAAAATAGTTTGATGATTTATACTTATTTTGATAGATTATGCTTAGGCCTGAGATCCTTTGATAGTTTATGCTTAATTTGATAAGTCATTCTTATGATTTTTCATTCTTCTATGAGGTGAAGGAGGTCTTGGGTTGTGACCTTATTCTTTTTATTAAAAATTGATTTTTGCGAAAGACAAATCCTCCGGATCCAAAATATTGATTTATTTCTGATCTGACTTATTTTTTAGACAAATAGTAGAATAATTGCATGGATGGATTAATTATCTTGCTTAGTAGATTTTGGATGTTCTGATCTGTTTTATATATATGATTAGTTTGTGTTTCTGAATTTTTTTAGTTTTTTCTTGGATCTCAATTACTTATTAATATTTGATTTCAAAAAATTCAGATTTTGAATCTTAACTTAGTAGTGCTCCCTGTGGGATCACCCTGTACTTGCCACTATCTCAAAAGGACAGCTGTACACTTGCAGTATTAAAAGATTGAATTTAAATTCACATTAGTGGGATCAGTGTATCCCTCCACAACTATATCCCAAATTTGATCATCTATAGGCCTAGGAAAAGCAATCATCCTTACTTTTCAGTAAGCATAATTGGTTCCGTCTAAAAGAGGGGGCTTGTTAGTAGACGTTCCTTCTCTATTGATATCCATTAGAGACCAGTATTAAATAGATCATACAGTAGATTAGTGCAACCTGCCCTGATACCAATTGAAAAATCGACATTAACACAGGCTAAGGTCCCGATAACTAGATCTCTATTAAATATCAATCCACATGTGATTAAACTAATAATTAGTCCTAAATCAGATTGAAAGCAATCAAACCACACAATGAGGACACACGAGTTATATGTGGAAAACACTACTCGGGAAAAAAAACCACGGGTCTTCCCGTCTAGGCCAACAGACAACCAAGCACTATAAAAACAAAAGTTACAAGAACACTTACAACCCTTTCCCAGTTGCTAACTCAACTTAAGCACTGCTTTGATCTTGTCGAATGCCCATCGTTCACCTTCACCGTACTTGAACAAACCACCTTGAATCCGTCTTTAAGATGTCCCTACTTCGGGAGAGTGGAATGGAATCAGACCCAATGCTTGATCTTCAGCACACGAACTGGAAGCCTTGGGGGGGCGGGGGTGGGGTGGAGATTGATCTCTCAAAATCTTCTCTAAGGTTTAATCTTGATGAGAAGTACTTTGGAATAGAGAGAGAATGGCTATTTATAAGCCTAGATTCGTGCCTCTTGGATTGTGATACAATTAGGATAGAACATAGCATCATGAGAGAATTTAGGAAGGAGTTTCCGGATGAAACTGTAATTTGCCCAGGTTCGCTTGAGCAAACTCATCTCTGTCTCAGACGATCAGTTTAGAAGTAAGATGGCTCGAGCGCAAAGAAAAGATGGGTCGAGCGATAAAGTCTCTGTGATGGGTTCGCTCGAGCGAATGGGACATCGCTCGAGCGAACACAGTCAATTCCCAAAACAACTGTTCTTCTTTGCTGACAAACTTCGGCAGCCCATTCTAAATCAAATTACAACTTTAAGAGATCCGGTTTTGTCTATAACCAATGAATTAGCCAACTCTCTAAAACATTACACGAGTTTCTTTTCCCATGGACGTAGGCGAGTTTGCATAACCACGTAAATCTCTGTGTGATTTTCGCTTTTTTGTGTGGTTGATTATTTGTTTAATCGCAGTGATTCACGCTTCTACATGCACGTACACAACAAATGGTATCAGAGCCAACATTGTTTTCACAATTGAGAGTAGGAAGAGCAGAACGAGAATATGAGAAATGAGGTAGAAAAAAGGGGAAAATGCGCAGAATGAAATAGGAGATGTGGACACAAGGATTTTACCAAAATCAAACAAGGAAAAGTGGAGAATAGACATGGGTAGTTATATTAGGTAAGATAGGTGGTGCATGGGATAAGAAGTGAGTTATTAAAAGAGATAACGAAGGAGAGAATATTAACTTACGGTCAAAATTATAAACAACGGTATTAGATTGAGAATGCTTGTCTTTAATATAGTATAATGGCTTGGTGGGCTAGAAAGCCCTGCTCAAATGGATGTTTATCTACAAAAGGCTTGACTGGTTTTTTCTTTCATTCCAGTTATACTTAATAGGATATGATGCCTCCCCTCTGTTTCTTTGGTAAAGGACCTTCAAAAGAGAAAAAATAAAAGTGGGGTTTCTATTCCTACTCAAAAGTCATTTGCTTCCAGTATGATTTTTTTCATTGATAGAAGTCACATTTAAAGCCAAACTTCTAATTAAGCAAATAAAGAGACTAGAATTTCCAAATTAATCTTTTTAGATTATCCTAACATGTAGCAAGAGACATGAAGATGGATGGTTTGGTCAAGTTTGTTTTTCTTTTCTTAATGGTATAAGTTAGATCAAAGGTTTCTTTGTTATGTAAGTAGTTTTTTCAATATTTTTTTTTTTTTCAGTTTTCTATGGTTGGTTTCACCAATGGAGTTTTAAATAGAAAGTCAATTATGCCATATTTTTTTATTTTCTTCTTATAAAAGTCCTACAGAGTGGAGAAACTGAAAGCTCTCAGTCCCCTATATGATTGATTTTATCAATTGACCATCATCTGCCCTACCCAAATGAAAATCCCGAGTCTGCCATTGGATGATATATTCTAAAATGTAAACCATTTCGATATTCACCAATACAATCGCATCATCATTTGTTCAAGCATAGTGCTATATGGTAAAAAAAATAAGTAACTTTTTTTAATGCTAAGGGTAGATACGTATTGAAAAAGGAAAGGAGATACAAAGGCTATACAGCCCCAAAAAAGTTAAATCAAATCTTCACAGCAAAGAGAGCAATTTGCACAACCTTGAATTGCCAAAAAAATTAATAAATAAAAAAAAAAGTTGGGGGTTGAATTCCCCGAAGATCCAAAAACCAGCAAAAGATTTTCGCATTCTCCTGAACACCAGAAAAGCTTGGTCCTTAATCAGGAACTTGGGTTTTGTTGAGAGATAAGGTTTTTTGGCTCCGGCAAAACATTTGCATTTTACACAAATTATTTTTTCGTAACTTCCTGCCGGCGTTTCTGCTCGCCAAGAATACATTTAATTTTTTTAAATTAATTATTTTGAAGGCATTTTTCCTGCATCTTGTTTTACCGCCAACGCACTTTATTGCGGCAACCAATATTTATATTTCTTATTCGACCCACAACCTCAAGGTTGTAATATTATTCATGTAAGCATTTTCTTGTTAGGCCACCAAGGTTTAGTTCAAATTGTGAGGAACTGTGAGCATAATCGTTCTTTATGGGTCATGAAATCAGTCATGTAGGTAAAAGAACATAGTTACCAGAATGAGAAATTGACAATGGAACCAGAACAAAAGCCATGTTCAACACCACACTTCGCAAAATATCCTTATTGTATTGATGTAGAAGTGTAAACAAAAGAACGAAAAAGCAAATGAAAACATAGATATTTGAGGGTGCACAATGCACATGTTTTCCATTAATAGTGAACCAGATTTCAATTCAGGAAAATTGACAATTAATTATAACACTAGATTAAAAGAAAAGGTACAAAGAGGAATCCTGAAGAAAGCCTTCAAACAACTGGTCAATAAACTGAAAATTAGGCCAGAACCATGATGCATTTTACAACTCATAGTACTGTTGCATGATAAAAGAAAAGTCACAGCAGAATTTCTAAAGTAGTGGGCAGCCAACATACACAAGTAGAAAGCATATATCTAGTACACAATGGTTTGTCAACCAGATTAGATTTATCTTCTAGTACACAGTGGAGAATCACCGGGTAAGAGAAGTGGTCATTCACCACAAAGGGATTCTACTGTATACCAACATTCAAATGCCAAACATTCTACTCTGCATACTTGGCCTTCATGTTGGCTGCATCCTAGCAGCAAGGACTCTTTCAACAAAAGTTGTTTCTCAATTTTCATTCAATCTGCTTAAAAAAAAAAAGAGCAAGATTAACATATGATTAAGAATATCATATGCACAACTTTTAGAGAAACTATATAATAAATCATCCTCGTAAATAAAACATTAAAAAAGATTGCATGTGAACATTTAGAGAAAACATCACCAATACAAACTCATTGCATGTTAACATTTTCATTAAAAAAAAAAAAAAACTCAGAGAAATTGATATTAAAGCTGTACACAGACAAACATGGAAGATTTTGTAATACCAACAAATAAAAACATTCAAACCTAACCAATCCCCAACCCCCCCCCCCCCCCCCCCCCCAAAAAACAACTATACCCTGTACTCCCTCCAAATTCTACTACCCCCACCTATAGCAAACTCCACCCTTAACAACTTGTAGAAAATGACTGCAACTTCAGTTCAAATCCAACATTCTATCAGTTCATTACAACTTTCAACCTCTATCATATGAATAAACTGTAACATCTAATTCCACTCCATAACTTTCAACCTCTGTTCATATAATCAAATAACCTGAACGTGTACACACATTCCAAAACCTATAGATGCATTTTCAACTTGTACCACCATTCCAAACATAAAGGTCACAACAATCGAAGTATAAACCAAAAAATCCATGTCCATTCCATGATTCAATTGAACTAAATTTAGCAACGCGTACAAAATTCAAAATTAAGTCAAAATTACCAACTAAAAACTAATGTAAAATTAAAAAACCATTACACATCCAACTTCCATTTCCATTCATGTACATAAAACCTAGCTTCCTTTTATAACTACACTCCAACTTCCTTTTCAAAAATATGTATACACTTCAACCCACTTCACTAAGAGTAGAGATGAAATACACTTCAACCCACTTCACTAAGAATAGAGATGAAATACACTTCAACCCACTTCACTAAGTACTAGCGAAAGATGCCCGTGCTAAGCACGGGTCAATAACCAACCAACATGTAATATCTTGACCCCACTCTAACCATGTTTAGTGTCTAATTAATCTTAATTAGATGCCTAATGTATGTTTTGAATGTATTTGGGCTTGATTAGATAGATTAGAATGGGGTTTGACCATTGACTAGCTAGCATTATGACTATTAGGTATTTTGGGTTTATTGGGTTCCGCGTGTGTGTTTTCTATTTTTCCAAGGATTTTGGGTGCATCTCATAGTTCATAAGTCATTTTTCAATTTTTAAATTTTGACCCAACTCATTTGAACTCATTAAGACCCATTTAGAAGCCAAAAGCCCTATATTATAAATCTTCATTATATTTTTGGACTTTCATTCAAATACTAGAACTTCATGGTATTAAAGGCTAGCTAAAACCCTAAACCCCATCTCTTTCATTTCACTCCATCTCCATTAGCAAGAGGCACCTAGGGTTCTATTTCCTACCCATTCTTCATCAGTTTCCTTGCTACCAAACACCAAATAGAGAGGTTTGAGAGTGTTCTCCTTCATATTCCTCAAGCAAGAACCCATTTTCTACAAGTTTCATCATCTTCAAGCTCTCATTTGTTCTTCTTCTTCCATTCCACTCTATAGGTAAGCATAACTTTTCCCAAATCACTCATTATTGTTCAAAGCAATGATTAAAGGTTTTTAATAGTGAATACTTGTTGATTTTGTAGTTCTTTCTTCAATTTTCACCATTGTAGGAGCTTGGTTGAGGTTCCATTTTGGGGGTTTTTGCTTAGATCTTGGTTTTGAGTGGGTATAGCTTGGATTTCTATAAATTTGTGTTGCAAGCACCTAAGGCAAGTAAACATTTATAAAATGTGCATGTTTTTCTCTATTTATGATTCTTGTAATGGATCTCATGTTAGATTACCCAATTTCAGCTCATGTTGTCTATTGTTCTAATTTGATTTAAATTTGTAAATGGGTTTAGTAATAACTTGTTATTTCTTTTGGGTTTTATTTTGATTGGGAATGTGTTTGATGGTTTGGAGTGGGTATTGGAGACTCCTTTTGTACATATGAAATGAGTTTGCAAGGTTGTGAAAGGTTGAGAAAAGAGCCCACTCTAAAGATAATTCATGGTTTATGCCAAATTTCAGGTCATAAATTCAGTCAAGAATGTGGCCAATCGAATTTGGTCAGATTCTTCACCGAATTTACAGATTTTCGAAAGGCCATAGCTTTTGATCCGTATGTCCAATTTTGGAGTTCTAGATATCGTTGGAAAGCTCTTTGAATGTAGAATTCATTGGTCCATACAACATTATGATCAGATGTTAGGAAAGTTAGCGGAGATTTAAACCAACGAATTTAGCCCCCATAACTCATGCTACCCACATTGTACTTAGGTGAACTAAGTGTGGTTGTGTTGGAATCAACTTAATAGGATTTTTAGGTGGTTATGGACCTAGTTTTGGACCTTAGTATTGGATCATTTAACTTTAATTTAAGCCCAATGGATTTCTATTATTAGATGGTGTTGTTTGAGCACACATACACTCTCATGTAAACTCGTTCTTTTACCCGAACCAAAGGTATTATCTTAAGGTATTTGGCATCCCAATTTATGTAACACCAAGGGTTCTTTTGTGGCCCAATGATGTCGGAAATCTTAAGCCTACACATTATTGGATGGTGAAGCCCACGAGTATTTCAAAACCTTAGGATTGAATTGTCATGCATCCTTGATTCCATATATAATCCTTATGCATGCATTTCATTTCCGTTTCTAGTGCTCTTGCATGATATGTACATGCTATCTCGTGTCTATTTGCTTAGCTCATGTGCTATTGTTGTTTTACGTCATATGTTTCCTTATGCATTATGTATCTATATATGTTCATATGATGTGTCATGTTACGCACTTATGATTATCGTCATGTACTTATCCATGTTTACATTTGTATATGTTTATGCTCATGCTATGTCACACCATGATATTTGATATACACTATCCCTTGAGTCGGCACCACTTAGCTTCGACCTAAGCCCAATTGGATCCGGCTGGGTGTGGGTTTAGTAAATTTTTATGGACCTTTGCAGATGGTATTTCTATAGGGGGTTGACCGGTACCTCAGGTCCACGATGGAGTATCTGGGCCCTATGCTTCCTAGTGGTACCTCATGTTTATGTTATGTTATGCCATGCTCTCATGTAACTATGTTTACATGCTTATGTGGGAAAATATAGCTCATGTGGTTTTGCCACCTAGTTATGATATGTATGTCTATACACTTATCATCTTTGATTCCTTACGTATCATGCTTACTCACGCATCATGTATGTCTAGATTTCCTTACTTGATCTCATATGATCTATCTTATCAATCTTACTCGTTTAATATGCATGTTACATTTTATTCTTGTTTACCTTGCTTAGCGTAGTCTAATGGTGCTACACTTGGCGTTACAGGGGAGGACCACGTCAACACCATTGCCCAAGAGATTACAGAGGTTGGGGAGGAGACTCCTCAACAACTAGCAGAGTTGGCCCCAGAGGATGTCTTTTAGACATCTATGCGTTGAGTGTACATGCGTCACCATTTCCCTTGACCATGGCATGGATTGCCATAGACTTAGACTTGATTTAGATTTTTATTTGAGATTATAAACATAATTAATACTTGCTTATGCTATACTTTAGTATTTCTTTCTTACTTGCTAACTTTGAAACTTAAACTCTTAATTATGCTCGTGGACTAGATTATGCTCTATTATCATGATTACATATTTGATAGATGTTATATGTATGGACAAGTTATGATTGAACTATACAAGTTAAGGAAATTTGTATCTCACACGTGATATCCTGTGGGAAAACACGTTCGTGGAATTCATGTTGGTTTGAATTTCCACGCGGGCGTACGTCATGCTTCGAGATGAGCTTAATCTCGGGCTCGAGGCGTGACATACGTAGGTTGGTATCAGAGCATGAATAGTTCTAAAAGTTTAAA
Source organism: Umbellularia californica (assembly GCA_028538565.1). NCBI lineage: Eukaryota > Viridiplantae > Streptophyta > Magnoliopsida > Laurales > Lauraceae > Umbellularia > Umbellularia californica. Next base: position 60,213,539 of record JAPQWN010000001.1, read on the forward strand.
AGACTTAGAACTTTAGGGCACGTTGTGGGAATACGTTAGGATATTGGGGAATGTAAGCTATCCTTGGGAAATCTATGATTATTTACTTGCTTATGTACTAACCTGAAATTGTTTTATAGAAAATGCATCAACGAAAGATGCCTAATCCTAGGAATGCTTCGGGTAGTAGACAAGAACATGAGGACCATTCCTTGTCGAACGTCTTGGAGGGGATTCAACTGATAACCAAGAGGATGAGTTACCACCTCCACCTCCACCACCTCCAGGAGGAGACGCAGGACTCCGGGATATACTGCAGACTATGGCCACACAGTTGGTCAGACAAAATGAGCAGATCATGCATCTCATGCAAAGGCCACAAAGGAAGGGTGATCCTAATTCACTTTATGAGAAGTTCAGGAAGAGAGGTGCTATTGAGTTTACTGGTTTGGAGGATCCCCTATAGGCAGATGAGTGGTTGGTGCACGCGGAGAATGTATATGAGATTATGGAGTGCACGAGAAGGCAGAAAGTGGCATTGGCAGCTTCGATGTTTAAGGATATTGCAGACACTTGGTGGAAGAGTGTTCGACTACCTTATAGAGTCATGGCAGATGAGGATGCTTGGGCGGCTTTTGATAGGCAATTCCAGAGGAAGTTTATTCCTGATCATGTAACCAAACAGAAGAAAGCTGAATTCCATAGCTTGAAGCAAGAGTTGATGACTGTGGGTGAGTACATCCACGAGTTTACTCGTCTATCTCGATTTGCTCCAGAGTCTGTTGATACTGAAGAGAAGATTGAACGCTTTGTAGAAGGGTTGTGGCCGTCTATTCAGCGGGATGTTACCATGTGCCAGAGGCCTACTACTTTCGATGATGCGGTTGATACAGCATACTATGCAAAGCAGCAACAACAGAATATTCTTCTGCATGAGCCTCAGCGCAACTTCACTCCTTCAAGCAAGGATTCGCAGCAGCAACTGCAAGGCAAGAAGTTCAGGACTGGAGGTAGTTTCCAAAAGGCAGTCTCGTGTGTTCATTGTGGCAAGAGTCATGACTCGAGCCAGTGCAGACGGAAACTTGGTACTCGTTTTGGTTGTGGTTCGAGGGAGCATGCAGTGAAAGACTGTCCTTACAACCGTGACTTGAGGAGGGTGTAGTACCCTCAGCAGCAGCAGCCAGCACGTCCACTTATTCAGGCACAGCCCTTGAGACAGGCGTTGCCAACAGACCGAGACAACAGTAGTAGCAGCAGCAGAGACAGATGCAAGGCCAACAAAGGCCTACGCAATAGGCACCAACTCAGCAGAGGCAAGATCCACCGAGGTAGCAGCAGCAGCGTCCTCAGGCAGCGGGACATGTGTATGCATTGGATCATGAAGAGGCCAAAGCAGCAGGCAATGTGGTAGAAGGTAAGTTGATTGTTTGTGATCATGATGCTAGAGCATTGTTTGACCCTGGATCCACACACTCATTTATTGCACCGCACTTTGCTATTGTTATCGAAGGTAGACCCGAGCAGTTACAGGTGATTCTTGTAGTTACTACTCCGGTAGGTAGAAAGGTGTTGTATGATATGTTTTACCCGCAGAGTTCAGGTAGGTGAGTTTGTGATGCCTGCAGATCTCATAGTGTTGGCGATGCACGATTTTGATGTGATATTAGGGATGGATTGGTTGGCGAAGTATCGTGCTTATATGGATTGTTTCCACAAGACAATGACCTTCAAGATAGATGAGTCTAGTGCAAGTGTGATCTTCGAAGGGTCTAAGAAGAGGTTGGATACCAGATTAGACTCTTTAAGGCGGAAAGGCTAGTCCGTAGTGGCTGTGAAGGTTTCATAGGTTTTATTATAGAGAATAAGCAGTCTAAGAAGTTAAAAGACATCCCAATAGCTTGTGAGTTTCCAGATGTTTTTCCAAACGAAGTGCTAGGTTTACCACCTATTAGAGAGATAGATTTCACCATAGAGTTGATGCCGGGGACAGCCCCAATTTCTAGAGCTCCTTATAGAATGGCACCTACAAAGCTAAGAGTACTGAAAGTTCAGTTGCAAGAGCTGCTTGACAAGGGTTTTATTCGCCCTAGTACTTCCCCTTGGGGAGCACCCGTGTTGTTTATGAAGAAGAAAGATGGCACCTTAAGGATGTGTATTGACTATAGGCAGCTTAATCAAGTGACAGTGAAGAACAAATATCCACTGCCTAGGATTGATGAACTATTTGATCAATTGCAAGGTGCAACTTATTTCTCAAAGATCGATCTTAGATCTGGATACCATCAGTTGAAGGTTAGGGAGCAAGATATAGCCAAGATAGCTTTTCGGATGAGATACGGGCATTATGAGTTTCTAGTGATGCCATTTGGATTGACTAATGCCCCGAGAGTTTTTTTGTCTTTGATGAACATGATCTTTGCTCCATACTTGGACCAATTCACAGTTGTTTTTATTGATGATATCTTGGTATACTCGAAGTCTATGGAAGATCATGCTGAACATTTGAAGACTTCATTGCAGCTATTGAGAGAAAATCAGTTGTATGCGAAATTGGATAAATGTGATTTTTGGTTGGAGCATATTGCTTTTATTGGGCATGTGATTTCTAAGGAGGGTTTGGCAGTTGATCCTTCCAAGATAGAAGCAATAGTGAATTGGCATAGTTCGAAGAATGTAGTAGAAATCAGGAGTTTCCTAGGTTTGGCAGGTTACTATGGGAGATTTGTTGAAGGATTATCAAAGATTTCAGCTCCGTTGACTAAGTTGACGATAAAGAATGTTCCTTTTATTTGGACACAAGAATGTGAAGATAATTACCGACCGAGAACGGAGGATTTGTGGTTGATACTGATGCTTCCAAGGTTGGGTTAGGTTGTATTTTAATGCAAAACGGGAAGGTAGTGGCTTATGGGTCTAGACATTTGAGAGATCATGAAAAGAATTATGCCACTCATGACTTGGAGTTAGCGGCAGTAGTCTTTGCCTTGAAGCTTTGGAGACACTATCTCTATGGAGAGAGGTTTGAGATTCATTCCGATCATAAGAGTTTGCAATACCTCTTCTCGCAGCAGGATTTGAATATGAGGCAATGTCGTTGGTTGGAGTTGATAGCGGATTATGACTTTCCGATTCAGTATTTCCCAGGCAAGGGTAATGTAGTGGCAGATGCTTTGAGTCGGAAGTCACTTTGGCTAGCATGTGTGGTGAGTGGGCGTTAGTTGAGCAGTTTTGAGACTTGGATGTTGAGATTGAGTTAGTCAGTGACAGGGTGATGATGGCTGTTATGTCAGTGTTTGAGCCACAATTGATTCAACAGATTAAAGACAACCAATTTCAAGATCCCGAGTTGGATAGAATTCGAGACAAGGTTGCAGATAGGCCAGATTTCAAGCTTGAGGATGGGGTTTTATATTTTTTATACAGATTGTGTGTGCCTAATGTTGGGAATTTCAAGAATCAGATCATGACAGAAGGGCATCATACGCGATACGCTATACATCCTGGTGGCACTAAGATGTACCGAAATTTATGGGGACGGTTTTGGTGGAACAATATGAAGAGAGAAGTTGCGGGTTTTGTAGCAAGCTGTATGACTTGTCAAAAGGTGAAAGCTGAACATAAGAAGCCCTCAGGATTGTTGAAGCCCTTGAAGAGACCTAAGTGGAAGTGGGAGCATATTACGATGGATTTCGTATCCAGTTTGCCAGAGACGTCAAAGCACAATAATGCCATTTGGGTGATCGTTGATAGATTGACTAAGTCTGCACACTTCATACCTTTTAAGACTGGGACCAAGATGCATGTGATGGCTGGCATATTCATTAAAGAGATCGTGAGGTTGCATGGAATTCCAGCTTCCATAGTTTCAAACAGAGAAAGTCATTTTATATCTCGATTTTGGGGTTCGTTCCAGCAGGCTATGGGTACGTAGTTGACGTTTAGTACAGTGTATCATCCACAGACTGACAGTCAGTCAAAGAGGACGATCCAGACTCTTGAAGACATGCTCTATTGAAGACATGCTTAGAGCATGTGTGCTGGACTTTAAGGCAGAATGGGATCGAGATTTAGCTCTGTGTGAGTTCGCACATAACAACAGCTTCCACGCGAGTATCGGGATGGCACCATTCGAGGCTCTCTATGGCAGGAGGTGTAGGACACCGATCTATTGGGAATAAGTTGGTGTTAGAAGTTTCCACGGACCGACGATCATCGGTGAGACCAGTGCCAAGGTCAAGCTTGCGTACGAGATGTTGAAGACAGCTCAGAGTAGGTAAAAGAGCTATGCAGACAACCGACGCAGAAATCTCGAGTTTCAGGTTGGAGACATGGTGTTCTTAAAAGTTTCCCCAATGAAGGGCACCATTCGATTTGGACAGAGTAAGACCCCGACCCGAGTGTCCACGATTAGTAATAATTAAGTCGCGTGTTAGTTCTAAGCGTGATTAGTAGAATTTGACTAAGTTGGGAATAAAACAGCTTTTGATATAACTTTGGGGAATTTTGAGTGCCTTTGTGGTTAGTGTGACCCTTTGAGGGTTCCTCTTTGTAACCTTATGCGTAATTGGGGGATTATTCGAATTTCCGTTATTCATCCAGTTTTACTCATCTCGTTAATCCCTACAACTTCCGTGTTGATCCCGTGCCCGTCCGGAACCCTGAAACCCGACTTTTCTAGCGTTGAGGGAAAAACAATCATTTTACACTAAATCTGTACCCAAAATCCGATATTCCCAAAACCCGCGAAAAATATACTTTTTGGAAACTAGATATTTTGGTGATCGTTTTTTCCTTCTTCATCGAACTCATCCGAGGTCCCAATAACCATGATTTTAGCCCAAAGAGATTTCCAATGGTGGGGCCCACTCTCACTTGTTATAAGAGGAGACTCTTCTCCTTCCTTTTTCCCTTTTCCATCACAAGATTCACCCAAGCTAGGGTTTCCTTTCCCCTCTTTTCTTCTTGCTCATCCATCTTCCAATCTCTACCAAACCCTTGTCAAATGGAGAAATGAAAACCATCACCTTCTTCCTCTCTTTGAGAGCTATCCCTTGATGCTATTTGTGGAAAAAGATACCCATTTCAAGACCCTCCATGAGCTAACTTAATCTTTTTGAAGAACTTCCAAGTAAGCAAATTCCTCTTTTCTCATTGTTTTGTGTTCTTCACTTTAGGCAGCCCCATTCTTAGTATTGAAGCTTTTGTCTTCTTATTCTTTGTCTTGACCATTTTAGGTTTTTATTTGGGGCTTTTTGTGTGTAGCTTGTGATCTTGGCTTGGAGAAGTATTTAGAGCTTGTTTTGGCTTAGCTTGGACCTAAGGCGAGTGGAATGAGTAGATATTTTGGGTTTGAATGGTTTTATGAAAACATTGATGATTTTACTATGCTTTCTATGCTTTTATGGACTTGCATTGAATTTGAAATGAATGCTCATTAATGAATTTGGTTAGATCATTTAATGTCTTGGAAAAGTTGTTTTATAGCCCCTATTTGTTTCTTAATGGTAGCACAAATGAATGCTTGTGAATGGGGTTTCTTATCTCTTCCTTTGATGGTTGAATGAATATAGAAAAGAGGAGATTTGGGTGTGCATTTATGGGAGTTTGATGAATGATTATTGGAGGCAGGGAGGCCTTTTATCGCAGGAAAAATGTGTGGGAGAAAAGGGGAAAGAAGGCCATGAAGGCCATTCCCGGGCAGCAGGATTGACTGCCCGCTCGAGCGCGTACCAGGCCGCTCGAGCGCACAGTCAATCTGACTGCATCTTGGGTGGCAACATGACTGCCCGCTCGAACGGCCATATGTCCGCTCGAGCACGCAGGCTATCCGCTCGAGCGGACGTTTGGCCGCTTGAGCGGACAAACAACTTGTTGCGCAGCCTAGGTCCGCTCACGTGCACATTGGTCCGCTCGAGCTCATTCCCCCTTGGGCCTAGATCACTTTTGGAGCTCGAGAAAGGTTTTTAAAGGAATCCCTTGGTATCGGGGAGATCTATGAGGTAAAAATGACCGGGAAGTTTATGTTTCTCAGGAAAGTGTAGCCGTTTGCTCACCCACATGTAACTGAGATTAGAGTTATTGTTTCACTAACCTTGTGCCAAAGGGGCGGTTAGGTTAAATGCCATATCCTCCAAAATCCCAACAAAGAAAAAGTCTTCTGATTTCGATTCTGTAAGACCAAGGTCATAGAAGAAGCCCTCCACCCTATTTAAGTTGCTTCGGGTACAGGTTTTTGAGGGATCTGCATAGTGATTAGGTGTTTTTTCCTTTAAAATGTTTCAGTGTTTATGGCGCCCATTGAGATACTTTAAGATCAAGAAGATAGGATCCATGGATAGGCTTGAACATGAATTAGGGTTAATCAAATAATCCTAGGTTTTAGGTCATCAAAGCTTAATGTTTATATCTTGTATATTGCTGTGATAATTAAATCCAGCTGTTATTAATGTCTTGAGTCATAGATAGGCCCATTGTATAAATAGTAACAATTTCATTTGTCCTTATTGTAGCACAGTAGCACAGTAAGTTAGGGACTTGGGGGGGGGGGGGGGGGGGAGACTGTTAAAAAAAAAAAAATCATTTTCCTATTAAATGAAGCAATTTAACTGATGATTTGCGAACATGAATGTCTATTGATTTATCTAGTCTATGGGACAAAATGGACCTTAGTGGATTTTTTTTTTCTTTTTTTTTTTTTCAGTTGGTGATCCAGCTAAATAAACAGAAATTTATTCCAGAAACTCTAGATATGATAAGTAATATTGCTGTCACAAATTGCCAACTCATGGAATTGTCAAGAGAAATTCCTCGGAACAAACAGGCCTTAGGAAAATTGGATTCACAACATTATTCTAACCTACTATAATCCAAGGCCTAACTTATTTATGAATCCAACCACCGGATAAATCACACCCTTTTTTAGCCAAACCAGTAGTGAGGGCTTGGAGGCAGTGATGGAGCAAAATCCCTAAAATCCCCAAATTAAAAAAACCTTAAATCCCTTCTTACATCCCCAAAATCCAGCCCTAATCCCCATATCTGTTCATATATTTGAGAACCTTCAAAAGCAATAAAATAGAAAATAAATCAGGATTGTGATGTTTTACCTTGAGATTTTTGCAAAGAAAAGTAGAGAGAGCAATTTGAGAGAACAGTGAACAGAGAGAGACCTGGGTTGGTCTACACCAAACGAACTGAATATCCTTGTCTCCAACCTTTGTTTCTACAAACCACAAAAACCCAATTTCAAACAAAAAAAAAAAAAAAAAAAAAAAAAAAAAAAACGATCTTCACACAAAGCATAAAAAAAAAAGAAGCCAAAACAAACCACATAAGAATGCAGGCAATACTCATCTAATAAAAAAAATTAATGACAATCAGTTTTAATACACATCACCCCTTGTTCAGAGACCACATTAGATCAATGCTCAATCCAATGTGTTTCCATGCAGTCAGTTTTAATACACATGTTTCCTTGCAACAAGCATTTGGTTTCTCATGAGAGCAATGAGGTTTCTCATCATCTCATGAGTCACTTTACATTTGGTTCATGGAAGGTATTTTTATTCAAGACGGTTCACAACGCAGCGACACCTAAAAAGGGCAAAATGACCTGAATCAATTTCACATGAGGGCAAGGGATGATTTTTGCACAGAACTGCCCCAATATGGTTACAAGACTTGAGCCCTGTGCACTGTCCCTTTGCCATTCTGCTCAACTAAAAATTAGAGCGAGTGAGCTGTGTGCTTCTCAGTATCGAATTAGGAAGTGTAGAAAGCAAACAAACAACCAAATTTTGAAGAAAATTACAAAATGGAAAACAGAGAAAAATAAGGCACTCACATAAATCAAACCATTCAGAGTAAGAGCCAAAACTCAATGATACATTTCTCTGTTTTTTGGATATAAATAGCAAACCGCAATAGTCAGCCAATAAAACTCAAGGAACGGAGGACAGTTTTGCTATATTGATCACAAAGAGCAGTGTCAAACAATAGCAATGTAGACACATGAGATTCATTAATGTGTCTTAATACATACTCCATCTGCTGTTTAACAGAGGGCTAATCAGTGCATGCGCCATTCTGTCTGGTAAGTAGTGACTGATCATGGTGCTTATGATTATTACTGTTATAGTTCTCACGTGATAATTGGATGGGAACACCAACAGTAACTATGAGAGGTGCAGATGGTATTTGTGGTACCATTAATTGCAAGAATTAACAATAATAGCAGCAGAGAGGACTTGACTCCAATGAAAAAGACGGCCCCTTTATTTCCTTTTATTTTTCTATCATGTACATCTACATTGATCCTTATCCGTAATAGCCTGTTAAAAGGCTTTCTTTTTTCCTTTTTCTTTTTGTTGACCTTATTTGTATTATGGCAATGGCAGCCGAAGATGAAATTGACCTGTATTTATTATCAATATATTGTAACACTATGCTTCTTGATGCAGTGACATACTTGGTTGCTTTAACACGTTTCCTCCAATACCGTAAGAATGAAACCAAAATCAGATAGGGCAAAATCAAGAACTCAAAAAACAAAGTGTGTTGAAGGGGAGGGGTTGAATTGGGTCATTATAGCTGGTGCTGCGTTGTTGAGCACATTATCATTTAGACTTGTTTGCAATCTGAAGCAGGCTGTAAACCTTCCTCTCTCTCTCTCTCTCTCTCTCTCTCTCTCTCTCTCTCAACCCAAACCTGCACACTCCCCTTATTGCATTCTTCAGGAACAGTAACTACACAAAACCTGCACACTAACCATTCATGGCATTTGAGGAGGAAGAAAGAGAGCAATACCTTGTTCCCATCTTCTTCTCTACCTTGGCCTCGTCGTCTGTTTGCACCCTTCTTCTCGTTCTGTCTTTTGATAGGGTTTTGAAGAAGCACTCTCTTTTAGTATAAAGAGATGGGGATCTGCGGTTTTTTTTTTTTTATAAAGGGGATCTGCGTGTTTTTTATTTTTTTTATAAAGGGGATCTGACTATTCCCGGCGAAAATAGTGCGCCGCCAAAAACAATACAAAAATATTTTAGAAAAAAACATTTCCCGGCGCAATTATTGCATCGGCAAAAGTTATATATATGCGCGAACCACTAAACGAGATGGCGGGAGAAATTTACCGAAAAATATAATATTTTCCGGCGATAAAAAATTTTCGCTGGTAAAACATTAACCTTTACCAGCGAAAACAAGGATTTGCCGGAAATTTTAGAAGCTTTGCCGGCGAAAATTTATTGCCGGGAAAACTTACACTTTTACCGGCGAAAAAGTAAAAAGTATACTTTTCCCGGCGTTTAATGATTGCACCGGCGAAAAACACCGGCAAAAGTGCAAATTGTTGCGGTCAGGAGACTAGAATTTCCAAATTAATCTTTTTAGATTATCCCAACATGTAGCAAGCGACATGAAAATGGATGGTCTGGTCAAGTTTGTTTTTGTTTTCTTAATGGTATAAGTTAGATCAAAGGTTTCTTTATTATGTAAGTAGTTTTTTCAATATTTTTTTTTTCAGTTTTCTATGGTTGGTTTCACCAATGGAGTTTTAAATAAAAAGTCAATTATGTCATATTTTTCAGTTTTCTTCTTATAAAAGTCCTAGAGAGTGGAGAAGCTGAAAGCTCTTAGTCCCCTATATGATTGATTTTATCAATTGACCATCGTCTGCCCTACCCAAATGAAAATCACGGGTCCGCCATTGGATGTTATATTCTAAAATGTAAACCATTTCGATATTCACCAATACACTGCTGTATAATCGCATCTTCATTTGTTCAAGCGTAGTGCTATATGGTTAACAAAATAAGTACCTTTTTTTAATGCTAAGGGTAGATACGTATTGAAAGAGGAAAGGACATACAAAGGCTATACATCCCCAAAAAAGTTAAATCCGATCTTCACAGCAAAGAGAACAATTTGCACAACCTTGAATTGCCAAAAAATTTAATAAAAAAAAAAAAGAGTTGGGGGTTGAATTCCCCAAAGATCCAAAAACCAACAAAAGATTTTTGCATTCTCCTGAACACCAGAAAGGCTTGGTCCTTAATCAGGTTATTGGGTTTTGTCGAGAGATAGGGGAATGTCTCTGAATATCTAGTCACTCCTGAGCTTCCAAATTGATTGAGGTGTGGCCAAGAAGATAGCACCAATACCAATTTTAGATGGCTGATCACGGCAAGAGCTCAAAGACACTCCAAATTAGTGATGGTGAGAAGGATGGAGGAGTAGGGCAACCAGTCACCAAGAGAATCCATGCAAGCCTAGACTTGCTCAGCAAACATGCAGAAGAAAAAAAAAGGGGGGGATTTGACATATTAGTCTTCCATAAATCTGGGTTGCCCCATAGCAATGTGATGCGCATACGCCATGACAAAAATTCAACAATTGACGCTGTACATACAAAAACTTCGAATTAGACTATGCAGATAAGTTAACCGATGATTGTATTAGTTTTTGTAAACATAATGCATTCAGAGTTTCAGTATTCAGCGAATGTAATTGGTTTGTCTATATGGGGCATTCCATGTGGTGTTTTGTCCATATTGTGGGATCATTCCACCCAAGTTGCATGAAGCACTCTTTGTAACGCCCCACCCCTACACGCATGCATGATATTGTCCGCTTTAGCCCACTGGCCTCACGGTTTTGCTTCTGATGGGCCTCAACCCATCAAAAGGCCTCATGCAATGTAAGGGGGTAAGCTCTATATATAACCTCATTCACTTTCCTCTCTATAGTCGATGTGGGACTCCACCCCTACACGCATGCATGATATTGTCCGCTTTGGCCCATTGGCCTCACGGTTTTGCTTCTGATAGGCCTCAACCCATCAAAAGGCCTCATGCAAGGTAAGGGTATAAGCTCTACATATAACCCCATTCACTTTCCTCTCTATAGTCGATGTGGGACTCCGAGGCATCACACTCGTTGATCCAGTCAATCTGTAGAACACACGTACATCCCACTTCAGATACATGGAAAGATTACTATGGTTGAATTACAAAAAATCCAGATATCTAGCTACATGTCAACTTATATAGTTTTTAGCAAATATGTAATCTCTATCATGCTTCAAGCTATTATAGTAATCCCATCGCCGTCCATTGACCCAGCCAACCAGAAGGAAGAAGTGGTGGTTGTTCCATATTGGAAAGTACAAGAACTCCTACGTCAAGTTGTCAAGCATGGCTAGGCTGAAGGAGTTTTCAATGAGCTTCTTGCTTGATTGAGCATGCACGTACCAATCCTGCATGTTTGTATGGTTCATTATTTTCGTCTGCAAAAGGCTACGAACCACCAGCCCATATAAATTATGTCTGATTTTTATAACACTTACAGATAGAGCACATTCAACAAAGAATGGTGATACGGCCTGCTTCTTTAATATCTCAAACCAAGAGTGCATAGTTTGCGATGATATAATGGAAAGCACTTAGGTGATGGAACAGACCTCTATGCCTCGGCATTCTTATGGTTAGAACTGAAAAATTCAGAAGGGCCAAGAGTCACTAACCCAATTGTCATCCATGCTCCCTTAAGCAGCTCCTTCATGATTTCAGCAATTGTAGGTGTACAAAACTCTTGTAACTTCGCATTCTTGATAGTATGCAGCATAACGAGAAGTTAAGTAAAAACCGAAATACCAATAATGCATTTAAGGGTGATACATAGCTGGTTATACCCCTTTTATATCAGCATATTCATTTCGAAATACGGTGAGGATCTCAAGCTCCTCCATTGTAAGCTTATACTTCGGATTCCTCATCCACGCTCCAATCTTGTAATCAGCCATCCATAGAGGGGGCTTCGGCTCTCTAAAGCGTTCCTTGACATTTAGGATCATTGAGGAGATCTCGCTAAATGGGGTCACACTTATCCCTTGGGTTGTGTGAGAACCCGACCCCTAACTTCTTGGTTTAGTATGGTTTTAATCGTGATTTGGTTTTCTCGATGGGTTTAGTGATTGTTTGGTTGAGTTTTTGAGTTTGAATAGATTTTTCATAACTTTGGAGAGTTTTAAAAGACGTTGACTTTGTTTTGACCCGACCCTTGTAAATTGTATTTTTGTGAGAATTTATTCTTGGTTTCTAAAAATTCCAAATTTTATTCCTTTTGACCCATTTTGTTGTTACAAACAACTTTCATGTTTTGACCATCTTGAATAAATACTCAGAAATTGCGTTTTTCGAGAAAAAGGGCAAAAATGACAATTTTCACTAAATCTGTCCATAAATTTCGAAAATTCCAGAAATTGGGGAAAATATACTTTTTGGAAAGTAGTTATTTCAACGAACAACTTTGTCTTCTTCGTCGAACCGATTTGAGGTCCCGAAATGCATGTTTTTAGCCCGGCAAATGTTTTAAGTTGTGGGACCCATCTCCCCTTTGTTATAAGAGGAACCCACCTCTTCTCTTCTCTTCTTCCTTGACCTAATTTCTAAGAGAGGAGCAGCCCCAGCAGCCATGGCTTTCTCCATCTCTTTCTTGTTTCCTCCATCTCATAGCACCACCAAACAATGCCAAACCAAGATTAGACTCCACCATTTTCATCCTCATCTCAAGAGCTATCCATTGACACCATTTTTGAAGAAAACCAAGCTTTTCAAGATTTCCTTTGAGCAACCTCTTGCTTTTTGAAGAACTTCCAAGTAAGGAATCCTTTTAATCTTTTGGATTTGTGTTTTCCTAGCCTTTAAGAAGCTTTGTTTTGATTATTGGAGGCTTTCCTTTTGTTTTGATTTGGTTTTGCCATTTTAGGGCTCTAAGATGGGTTTCTTTTGGGGGTTTTGTTTAGATTGGTGATTTATAGCTTGGAGAAGTGATTGGTGGTTGATTTGATTAGCATTGGACCCAAGGCAAGTGGATGAAATGATTTATTTTCATTGATCATGTTTTATACAAATGTGTAGCTTTCATTAATGATTTTCATTACTTATGCTTTACTTCATGACATGCTTTTATTGAGATTTGAAATACACTCTTTAGTGTATCTTTCTAGTACATTGCATTCTTGAAAAGGGTATCTTGATAATACTAAGTTTTGACTTGTTTCATGTGATGGATTTCTTTGGGTTGAATGTGAATGGAATGGATGATTTGATGGAAGGATGGATGTAGTTGAATGGGGAATTTGAAGTGTTGAGAATGAAGTTTTGATTGTTTGAGATGGAGGATCTTTTAACTCACTTTATTACAGGGATCTGACCCTTGAAAATGAGGAGTGTTTGGAGAAAGAAGGGACTGAAAACAGCTTCAGAATTCTGTGTCCGCAGTAACGTCGGTCAGCTGTCGGTCAGCCCGTCGGTTAACCGACAGCCAACCGAGGTGGACCGAAACCCTCTCGGTTCCAATTCCAGAGAGCAGATTTCCATCAGGAAATCTGTCGGTCAGCTGTCGGCTGACCGAACTCCCTAGTTCGGTCGACCGAGAGCCAACCGACAGATCTTTCGGTTCATTTTCCAGAGAGCAACAAACTTCCTGATGTGTGTAGAGCTGACAGTCAGCGCCGGTCAGCCGTCGGCTAGCCGACATCCCAGTTCGGCTGACCGACAGCCAACCGAGGAGCTGACCGACAGCAATTGTATTGTTTTCTTCTTGAAGAACCATAGGGAACTATATTGGAGGAGAGTGAGGAACTGTACAGAAGAAGAAATTCCATCACCATGACTGTGTTGTTTAGGTCTTTTAGATTTGTTAATGTATATAAGGCCCCGGAATGTTTTCAATTCTTAAAGAGTACCAAATGTATGTCAAACGTAACATACGGGACCCTAGTTACATTGATTCAAATCTTGGACTTTCAACACTTGGCCCGGAGAATATGAGAAATCCATTCATGCTTTATTTTGACCGAATTTCACTTGTACACTTAAAATCTCGTGTTTTATGACTAGACTTGCCCGACAGTATTGAAAGTTATGTTTTTAACATTGTTGCTAGCCCGTACAGGCCCGACCAATACAGATATGCTTTTGTGCT